>CAWUFW010003911.1:0-600000 GCA_963921515.1 Calotriton arnoldi
TGGTGTGTGGGTTCAGTTGCATGTTGCTCAACGCCTGGTTCCTCCAAGATGAGGAATTCAGGGACAGCATCGGTGCTGAACTCTGTACCTACTTCACAACCAACCAAGGCTCAGTGTCTTCTTCTCGAACCCTTTGGGAGGCTGGTAAGGCCACCATTCGGGGGTTCGCCAAGGGCCAGTTGAAACTCACTCGTGCGGCACGCGACTCCCAGATCACACACTTGGAAGCACAATCCGCCCTGCTTGAGGCGCTGAACCCCGAGGATAGGTCCGATGTCCAGGAACGGAGACTGGCGTTCCTGCGGGACGAGCTCAGGCAGACCTCTCTGGACGCTGCCAAGCTTCTTTGGCGCTCATCGGTGGCCCGAGTATACGGCTGGGGAGACAAAAATGGGAAGCTCCTCCATCGCCTCGCCACCTACCCTATGGCCAACCGTATCATACCCGAAATAGTGGACGCAAACGGTACGCTCCACCGCGCCCGGTAGCAGTGGCCCAATGCTTTGCCTCCTACTATGCCACCCTCTACTCGGCGCGGTCGCCTGGTCTTTCTCTTTCTGACCTCCTCCAACGGGAAGAGTTCTCTCTTCCACGCCTCAGTGGACCCGACGCGGCGGCGTTGGACCTTCCGCTCACCCCTACGGAGGTGTCTGATGCCATTTTGCGCCTGGCGGCTGGCAGGACTCCTGGGCCGGACGGGTTCCCCAGGAGTTTTATTCGTCCTATCGCGATACCCTGCTCCCACCTCTCGTAGCGATGTACAAAGAAGCGGGGAGTACGGCTCATTCCGGCCGGAGACGGATCTCGCTACCATCGTAGTGATCCCTAAGACCCAACCCCCTCACAAAGCTGCTCGGAATATCGTCCCATTTCGCTCATCAATACGGAGCTCAAGATCTTCGCTTCCGTATTAGCCAATCGCATACGGCCGCATCTAGCCCAGCTGGTCCATCCTGACCAATGCGGCTTCATGCCTCTCCGAGGGACTAGACACTGTCTCCGACGCCTTCATCTTGCCCTAGCGAACCGACACCTGTTGACTCCATACTTGTCCCTTCTCCTTACTGATTTTGAGAAGGCTTTCGACTCCGTTGACTGGAGCTATTTAGATGCGGTGCTGGCTCAGATGGGCTTTGGCTCTCCTTTTCGCGAATTGGTGAGAATACTTTATCATCGTCCCCGGGCACAAGTCCTCGTTAACGGAGCTCTATCTCGCCCCTTCCCCATTGGACGGGGCACGAGGCAGGGCTGCCCCCTCTCCCCGATTCTTTTTGCTCTGGCAATGGAACCTCTCGCTTGCCTTATCCGCAGTGATCACTCCCTGACTGGATGGAGGTGGCCTGGCCTAGCGGAGGATAAAATCGCGTTATACGCGGACGATGTATTGCTGTTCCTGGCTGACCCGGCCCGATCGGGACCTAGATGCCTTCGGGCACTGGACAATTTTGAACGTGTTTCCGGCCTGCGGCTTAACCCGGCCAAGTCTGTCCTTGTCCCCTTACACTCATCGCGCGAGTGCTTTGACTGGCAGTCGTCGATTCCCCTTCGGCGGCTGTCTTTCAAGTACTTGGGGATTTGGGTTTCCCTTCTCCCCGACCTCGCATGGGAGCTCAACGTCACCCCACTGGTTCGGCGGGTCCGCGCCGACCTCCTTAAATGGCGCTCGTTGCCCTTGAACCCCTGGGTAGGATAGCCCTATATAAAATGATGATATTACCCCGTTTCCTGTACATGCTCCAGAACACACACCTCTCCTTTGCTAGATCTTGGTTCCGGGACATGGACAGTCTGGCCACTAGGTTTCTCTGGGGGTCGGAGGTCCAGGCTGGCCCTGGCCCACTGCCGAATCCCACCATTCGACGGAGGTCTCGGAATGACGAACCTCTATCTCTATTATCTAGCGACTCCGTCTCCTCACGATCCACGACTGGTTTAATGGCGGCTGGTCCGACCCGGCGTATCGCCTGGAGCTTCATATCATGGGCTTCTCCTCTATCCAGGGGATGCTGTACGGAGCCATAGTCCCTCGAGCTCTCCCGAGGTCACACGTGGAGTATTCCTGGCTTGGCGTGCATCACTACGTCATACTCAATGGGCAGGGAGGCTGACTCAATACACTCCTTTGTGGTGTGGCACCAGGCTCCGTGAAGTTGCCTCCCTGTCTGGGTTCCGGCAATGGGACCTCATCGGGGTAACCTTGTTGGGCGACGTCTGGAGCGGTACTCATCTTCGATCCTTTCAAGACCTACAGACTAGATACTCTTTACATCCCTCTCAATTCTTCAGATATCTGCAGCTGAGCCACGCCCTTCACTCTCATGTTCCAGATGGCACGTCCCTGCCTGAGTACAGCCCGCCCGAGGCTCAGGTTCTGACCGGGGACTTGGGGAAGGGTGGGATCTCTCGGATCTACCGCTCACTCACCAACAACACTCCTAACTTCCTTTCCCTACTCCGAGACAAATGGGAGGGCTGGATTGGGGCTCTGGATGATGAGGATTGGAGGGACGCCCTGATGGCCCCTAGAACGATTGCAGTATCAGCGAGGCTCCGTCTGGTCCAAGTCTATTTTCTACATGCCGCCTATCTTACACCCCTGCGTCTTCACCGCGCTGGGCTTCGGCCTGACGCCCACTGCCCCCGCTGCTCCCACCCTCACGCCGACTTTTACCATATGGTGTGGTTGTGCACTGCGATACAGGGATATTGGGAATCTCTAACACAAGACCTGACAGAGGTCCTGGGCTGGGGGTGCCTCTTGATCCCAGGCGTGTTCTGCTGGGCATCACCGACGGATTGGACGGCTCTGGGGCTGAGAGGCTCTTCCTTAACACAGCGTTAGTAGTTGCCAAAAGGGACATCGCAGCACAATGGCTGGACACTATCCCACCCACTCTAGGGCGCTGGCGCAGGGGGTGGATTGGTGCGCTGCGCAGGAACGGCCTCTATATGTAGCTAGGGGATGTCCTGAGAAATTCCGCCGCATGTGGGGTAAATGGGTTGGGGTAATAGACGAATGAGTTTGAGTGGTACGCTCTCCAGATGTATGTGGTAAGTCATTATTGATCTACTTGTGTTGCCTTGAAGACAATGGGATGTGTTCCTCTCCCTACTCTGTCAATACATATTGTAGCTCTGAACGGTGCGATTTGTTGTTATGTTCAAAACTCAATAAAATTGAAAAAAAAAAAAGAAAAGAGTAGATTTCTTCTTCCTCCGTTCTGAATAAACTCGCTGACCAACTGCACACTCATTCCTGAGGTGAAACGAGCTATGAAGCTAATGGTGGCCAGAGTAAGGAGCAAACCGGGAGCGGCAAAAAGAAAAATCCCTAAATAAGTATTCAGCCCAGGAAAAAGTCTGAAAACATACCTCGCCGCTCCCGGGAGCTTCTGATGCGTTTTCACATAATATGGGGAATGCGAGGTGCTGAATAGCCATCATCCCATGTAAAACGTTTCCTCGATGCGTCGGAGGAACGTTAGGGAGCGGCCATCTTGGTTGGCTGCTGCTACGCGCCTCCAACCCACAGTATTTTGGACATCACAATACTTAAGATACAATATTTGCATCTCACAATATTCTTTTATGATATTTGTCAGAACAACAGCTCCACATTAGAAAGTTGTTCCACATACTGGCTGGCTTTAGTCCCACTAGCGATACAAAAGGGGATGATGGACGGAACGTTTGAGCCAATCAAACACTCACCCCCAGTCAACTGATCTGGGTTTAATCCATCATCATTCTTTAGCTCACTCCACCACCCCAGTTCAGACATGGCCATATGCAAATCAGTCTGACCCTGTGCCTCATGGGAACAGTCCAGCCCGAACTGCCAAGCCATGTCTTCCCTGGACCGGAAACAAGCATCCTAGGACCGGTTTCTGGCATTCCAGCCGTCATCAGCCAGGCTTGCTTGAATCCAGTGGCAAAGTGAGCAAGGGACCCACGTCTGGGCATACCCCCGCCAACTTAGGGCGAACAAAGCGATACAAAAGGGGATGATGGACGGAGACGCTTGAGCCAATCAAACACTCACCCCCAGTCAACTGATCTGGGTTTAATCCATCATCATTCTTTAGCTCACTCCACCACCCCAGTTCAGACATGGCCATATGCAAATCAGTCTGACCCTGTGCCTCATGGGAACAGTCCAGCCCGAACTGCCAAGCCATGTCTTCCCTGGACCGGAAACAAGCATCCTAGGACTGGTTTCTGGCATTCCAGCCGTCATCAGCCAGGCTTGCTTGAATCCAGTGGCAAAGTGAGCAAGGGACCCACGTCTGGGCATACCCCCGCCAACTTAGGGCGAACAAAGCGATACAAAAGGGGATGATGGACGGAACGTTTGAGCCAATCAAACACTCACCCCCAGTCAACTGATCTGGGTTTAATCCATCATCATTCTTTAGCTCACTCCACCACCCCAGTTCAGACATGGCCATATGCAAATCAGTCTGACCCTGTGCCTCATGGGAACAGTCCAGCCCGAACTGCCAAGCCATGTCTTCCCTGGACCGGAAACAAGCATCCTAGGACCGGTTTCTGGCATTCCAGCCGTCATCAGCCAGGCTTGCTTGAATCCAGTGGCAAAGTGAGCAAGGGACCCACGTCTGGGCATACCCCCGCCAACTTAGGGCGAACAAAGCGATACAAAGGGGATGATGGACGGAACGCTTGAGCCAATCAAACACTCACCCCCAGTCAACTGATCTGGGTTTAATCCATCATCATTCTTTAGCTCACTCCACCACCCCAGTTCAGACATGGCCATATGCAAATCAGTCTGACCCTGTGCCTCATGGGAACAGTCCAGCCCGAACTGCCAAGCCATGTCTTCCCTGGACCGGAAACAAGCATCCTAGGACCGGTTTCTGGCATTCCAGCCGTCATCAGCCAGGCTTGCTTGAATCCAGTGGCAAAGTGAGCAAGGGACCCACGTCTGGGCATACCCCCGCCAACTTAGGGCGAACAAAGCGATACAAAAAGGGGATGATGGACGGAACGTTTGAGCCAATCAAACACTCACCCCCAGTCAACTGATCTGGGTTTAATCCATCATCATTCTTTAGCTCACTCCACCACCCCAGTTCAGACATGGCCATATGCAAATCAGTCTGACCCTGTGCCTCATGGGAACAGTCCAGCCCGAACTGCCAAGCCATGTCTTCCCTGGACCGGAAACAAGCATCCTAGGACCGGTTTCTGGCATTCCAGCCGTCATCAGCCAGGCTTGCTTGAATCCAGTGGCAAAGTGAGCAAGGGACCCACGTCTGGGCATACCCCCGCCAACTTAGGGCGAACAAAGTGATACAAAAGGGGATGATGGACGGAACGTTTGAGCCAATCAAACACTCACCCCCAGTCAACTGATCTGGGTTTAATCCATCATCATTCTTTAGCTCACTCCACCACCCCAGTTCAGACATGGCCATATGCAAATCAGTCTGACCCTGTGCCTCATGGGAACAGTCCAGCCCGAACTGCCAAGCCATGTCTTCCCTGGACCGGAAACAAGCATCCTAGGACCGGTTTCTGGCATTCCAGCCGTCATCAGCCAGGCTTGCTTGAATCCAGTGGCAAAGTGAGCAAGGGACCCACGTCTGGGCATACCCCCGCCAACTTAGGGCGAACAAAGCGATACAAAAGGGGATGATGGACGGAACGCTTGAGCCAATCAAACACTCACCCCCAGTCAACTGATCTGGGTTTAATCCATCATCATTCTTTAGCTCACTCCACCACCCCAGTTCAGACATGGCCATATGCAAATCAGTCTGACCCTGTGCCTCATGGGAACAGTCCAGCCCGAACTGCCAAGCCATGTCTTCCCTGGACCGGAAACAAGCATCCTAGGACCGGTTTCTGGCATTCCAGCCGTCATCAGCCAGGCTTGCTTGAATCCAGTGGCAAAGTGAGCAAGGGACCCACGTCTGGGCATACCCCCGCCAACTTAGGGCGAACAAAGCGATACAAAAGGGGATGATGGACCGGAACGCTTGAGCCAATCAAACACTCACCCCCAGTCAACTGATCTGGGTTTAATCCATCATCATTCTTTAGCTCACTCCACCACCCCAGTTCAGACATGGCCATATGCAAATCAGTCTGACCCTGTGCCTCATGGGAACAGTCCAGCCCGAACTGCCAAGCCATGTCTTCCCTGGACCGGAAACAAGCATCCTAGGACCGGTTTCTGGCATTCCAGCCGTCATCAGCCAGGCTTGCTTGAATCCAGTGGCAAAGTGAGCAAGGAACCCACGTCTTGGAATACCCCCGCCAACTAAGGGCGAACAAAGCGATACAAAAGGGGATGATGGACGGAACGCTTGAGCCAATCAAACACTCACCCCAGTCAACTGATCTGGGTTTAATCCATCATCATTCTTTAGCTCACTCCACCACCCCAGTTCAGACATGGCCATATGCAAATCAGTCTGACCCTGTGCCTCATGGGAACAGTCCAGCCCGAACTGCCAAGCCATGTCTTCCCTGGACCGGAAACAAGCATCCTAGGACCGGTTTCTGGCATTCCAGCCGTCATCAGCCAGGCTTGCTTGAATCCAGTGGCAAAGTGAGCAAGGGACCCACGTCTGGGCATACCCCCACCAACTTAGGGCGAACAAAGCGATACAAAAGGGGATGATGGACGGAACGTTTGAGCCAATCAAACACTCACCCCCAGTCAACTGATCTGGGTTTAATCCATCATCATTCTTTAGCTCACTCCACCACCCCAGTTCAGACATGGCCATATGCAAATCAGTCTGACCCTGTGCCTCATGGGAACAGTCCAGCCCGAACTGCCAAGCCATGTCTTCCCTGGACCGGAAACAAGCATCCTAGGACCGGTTCTGGCATTCCAGCCGTCATCAGCCAGGCTTGCTTGAATCCAGTGGCAAAGTGAGCAAGGGACCCACGTCTGGGCAAACCCCGCCAACTTAGGGCGAACAAAGCGATACAAAGGGGATGATGGACGGAACGCTTGAGCCAATCAAACACTCACCCCAGTCAACTGATCTGGGTTTAATCCATCATCATTCTTTAGCTCACTCCACCACCCCAGTTCAGACATGGCCATATGCAAATCAGTCTGACCCTGTGCCTCATGGGAACAGTCCAGCCCGAACTGCCAAGCCATGTCTTCCTGGACCGGAAACAAGCATCCTAGGACCGGTTTCTGGCATTCCAGCCGTCATCAGCCAGGCTTGCTTGAATCCAGTGGCAAAGTGAGCAAGGGACCCACGTCATGGCTTGGCAGTTCGGGCTGGACTGTTCCCATGAGGCACAGGGTCAGACTGATTTGCATATGGCCATGTCTGAACTGGGGTGGTGGAGTGAGCTAAAGAATGATGATGGATTAAACCCAGATCAGTTGACTGGGGGTGAGTGTTTGATTGGCTCAAACGTTCCGTCCATCATCCCTTTTGTATCGCTTTGGTCACCCTAAGTTGGCGGGGTATGCCCAGACGTGGGTCCCTTGCTCACTTTGCCACTGGATTCAAGCAAGCCTGGCTGATGACGGCTGAAATGCCAGAAACCGGTCCTAGGATGCTTGTTTCCGGTCCAGGGAAGGCATGGCTTGGCAGTTCGGGCTGGACTGTTCCCATGAGGCACAGGGTCAGACTGATTTGCATATGGCCATGTCTGAACTGGGGTGGTGGAGTGAGCTAAAGAATGATGATGGATTAAACCCAGATCAGTTGACTGGGGTGAGTGTTTGATTGGCTCAAACGTTCCGTCCATCATCCCTTGTATCGCTTGGTCGCCTTAGGTTGGCGGGGTATGCCCAGACGTGGGTCCCTTGCTCACTTTGCCACTGGATTCAAGCAAGCCTGGCTGATGACGGCTGAAATGCCAGAAACCGGTCCTAGGATGCTTGTTTCCGGTCCAGGGAAGACATGGCTTGGCAGTTCGGGCTGGACTGTTCCCATGAGGCACAGGGTCAGACTGATTTGCATATGGCCATGTCTGAACTGGGGTGGTGGAGTGAGCTAAAGAATGATGATGGATTAAACCCAGATCAGTTGACTGGGGTGAGTGTTTGATTGGCTCAAACGTTCCGTCCATCATCCCCTTTTGTATCGCTTTAGTCCCACTAGACCTTCCAAATTCTCAGTTGCTGCATTAGTCATAGAAAAGTCATTCAATTACTTGGGGTAAACGTACCTAAAAGCATTTTTGGAAAAGTGTGGGCTGGTCCTGCAGATTTTGGGTTAGATCAGATTGCTATACTTATCCCCTACAGCTATAGCTGATTTGTGCAAATGCAGCCTTTGAATATTTGAGTTTCTAACTCTGCCATACAAATATGGAACTTTTACGAAGGAATATGTAGAGAACTTTGGAGAGTATCAAACACAGTATGCTTCTGACAGATGTTGCCATTGCTGGTGTTACTCAGGGCCCGATTACGATCTCATCAGGAAGGCTATACCAGAGCCGTCCGGAGGCGGTCCTTCCAACCGAATCGTGCTGGGACCCAGTTTAACCAAACAACCAAGTACGATGCCGTAAACCCTTCACTTAGCGAACGACTCGGTCACGTCGAATCCGTCTTCATTTTCCAAGCGAGAAGCCGCCGGATACGTACAATCAAGTCTTCCGGAGGCATTCTCTCAGGCTGATTCCGAACGCCCAAGTACGATGCGTACTTCCTATGCGCCTAATCGGTCGCTACAACCAACACGTCAAAGCACCCGAAAGGAGAGTATTTCAGGACCGAACCGCGCCACAACACAATTCCTGTGAACGAAACGGTACAGCCATGTCTGCCATTGCTCACATCATCCCTATACTATATGCCTGCGGAGAATACAACCACCCCAAACGACGCAATCGTCGCAGAAGGTAAGTCTGACACCTACCCATACACAATAATGTAACTACCCTACCAAAGACAACAGCAGATAAAGCAGGGGCAAAATTACAGTTAATTTATGGGGTGGGGGAATACCTGAAGCAATGTTGAGTCAATTGGGGTGGGGGGAAATAGTTCCAGCAATTCAGACACAAAGGGGGGCAGGGTGCTAATACTCCCAGCAATATCTTGCCAAAATTGGTAGGTGGAGGTCTAACACTCACAGCAATGCAGAGTAAAGACTGGTGTTGGGTGCAAATACCCCCAGCAATGATTAGCCAAATTATTGATAGTGTGGCAAATACCCCCAGCAATGTTAAGTCAATGTTGGCATTGGGTGGCAAATAACTCTAGGAATGTAACTGCAAACATGGGGTTTTGTGTGCAAATACCCCCAGTAATCTAGATGCAAATTTGGCATCTGTGGGGCAGATACCCCCGTAATCTAGATGCAAAATGGGGTTTTTGGGGCAAATACCCCCAGTAATCTGGATGCCAATTTGGGGTCTGTGGGGCAAATACCCCCAGTAATCTGGATGTCAATTTGGGGTCTGTGGGGCAAATACCCCCAGTAATCTGGATGCAAATTTGGGGTCTGTGGGGCAAATACCCCCCGTAATCTAGAGGCAAATTTGGGGTCTGTGGGGCAAATACCCCCAGTAATCTAGATGCAAAATGTTTTTTTGGGGGGAAATAACCCCAGTAATCTGGATGCTAATTTGGGGGTTTTGGGGCAAATACCCCCAGTAATCTAGATGCAAAATAGGGTTTTTGGGGCAAATACCCCCAGTAATCGAGATGAAAAATGGGGTCTGTGGGGCAAATACCCTCAGTAATCAAGATGCAAATTTTGGGTCTGTGGGGCAAATACCCCAGTAATCTAGATGCAACATGGGGTTTTTGGGGCAAATACCCCCTGTAATCTGGATGCCACTTTGGGGTCTGTGTGGCAAATACCCCCAGTAATCTGGATGCCAATTTGGGATTTGTGGGGCAAATACCCCCAGTAATCTAGATGCAAAATGGGGTTTTTGGGGCAAATAACCCCAGTAATCTGGATGCTAATTTGGGGTTTGCTGGCAAATACCCCCAGCAATGTTGAGGCAATCTTGAAATTGTGTGGCAAATACCACCAGGAATGTAGATGCCAATATGAGTTTTGGGCCCAAAACACCCAGTAATGTGTACATGAACAATGTAACTGGTGCACATGCAAAGTGCCTCAATACCTAAAGGTGGAGTATATGCTGCGGGAATGCATAAATAAACAAACACAAAAGTCATTTACCATCAAATGCATTACCACACTGTTGCAGCCAAAGTAACTGGCAACTTTGAGGAATGGGCAGAGTGGAGATGCAAGTGCTCTAGGAACCTTAAAAAAAAGCAAGCCTTAACATCTACTAAATGGTGCCTTAAAAAAATGTGAAATACTGGAGGGCTGATGCGCTAAGAAGACACACCAGCCTCCAATAGCAGCTCAAGGACTATATGTGTGTGTGGAGAAGCTGTCTGAGCCTGGGCTGACACACATGACGGGGGGCCGAAGACCATACAGACCTATGGGTGTTGATTTCAATCAGAAAGTGTTCAGCATACCCTTGGATTGACCATGATGGCAATTGGGCATTGGTTGATGGGCTGGTGCACCAGGGTCATCTGTGTGCCACGATTTATGAGCCTTTATAAACCACACCAAGAGACTTACTCACTTACACAGTCACCACCACACCACTGCAATGTGTTGACAGGATTTTCTTGGCTCACCAGCTGTTTTGTAAATTGAGGCTGGGGGACAGCCTTTGGAGCATACTCACCTTGGTGCACTGCCTCACATGCCTTGAAGGATGTAGTGTCATCTCCCCCACACAGTCATCACTTTCAGGTCATGGCAGGTGCAGGGAGGCTGTGTTGTATGTCGTGGCCTTGCAGGGAGGCAAGTCACATCTGGACAGTCTAACCTACACACCACCCCCTTGATCAGCAGCAGTGCACTTCATTTAAAAAGTACTTGATAGGTAAAAGCAAATAGGCCAGAATAAAAGCGATGATAACAGATTGTGTGCCAATTACTTTCTTAGGACCTGAGCATCAATGTGATCTTAATCAGAACTTGGGTCCATAGCATGTCGTGTATGTACAATGAAGGAATGTCATCATCTGGTAGGTACACTTACTACTCAATTTACTAGGGGAAACACACCTTTTACGGTGGAACAGGTATTGTCATAGCCACACATATGTATATATCACAAACTGAATGCATGACTCCACAACAACACACACTTAAACATCACAGGGCAACAGAACTACAATGTACTCACAATAGTATGTCATTGTGATGTGTCTGTGTGCAGTAAAGCACAGAGGATATTGGCTATGACAATACACATGTCCACAGACCCAGCCATTCAGTACTGATTTCTGTGTCTCAAAATACAACACAGAAGTGGTTGTGTCACAGTGGTAATCGAAATATTTTTACCAAATCCATCTTGGATTTGAAAAATGCATGTGCGAATAAAAATGTAGGATACAGTCATCATGTGTGGACTGATGCCGCTGCACACAACTCACAATCTGTATGCGTCTACGGTCATTTTTGGAGAATGTCATTCACAGCAAGTCAGCATCTACCTCATCAGGCTGTAGTGTGTGTTTCAAAATAATATGCACATTGTGAATGTTCAGAGTGTGTCCTGGACAGCAGTCTGAGTGTGCGTGAGTCTCATGACTTACTATTCACAAACAGTGTTGGTGTGTCTGGTGCACAGCTCATTGGGTAAGATAAGCTGCAAGCACGGGTGAGGATGCTGGGGTGTGGCTCAATCTGTGGCTCACCTACACAAGTGACATAGTCATTTTCAAGCCAGGGGATATGGGTACATCTTGTGAGGATGAAAGACATGTGCAGAATGAAGTCTGCTTTGTATACATTTGGCACTGAAACACTGTCAAAAACATAATGGAAACAACAAGGAGACCTTCAACAAACACCTAGTAGCATGAGGGCCTAGGACAGTATCTAATGGGCACAATGGGAACACTCAGAGACACACACAAGGGCTACACTTGCAAAAACAGATCAGAGGAATATAAATTTAGAGGATGCAAACACTTATGGAACTAGCTGTACTGTTCCAGTGTCACGTGTGTTTGCTTACAGTGCAATGTGTTTTCCTCAGCACAACTAGAGATATCATTACAATGATCCATCTCACTTGCTGTCCCCATACCACAGACATTCAAAGTCTGAATGCTGGAAATACCCATGCATGTGTAGTGTACTGGCAAGTGTGGCAATGCGTTTTGGAGTAGTCAGACCCCATGTGGCACAACAACACACATCCATGACTTGAACATTGATGGGGCTGTACTCCTCTAAGGAATGGACTGTCATCTAATGTTCTGGAATCATGACATTGCAAATTTAGCAATATTCACATCCATCACAGGTCAGTTTTCAAGGGCAGGAATGAACAATAACTGAGTATAAATACCTACAATGGTTGAAACACCACATATGCCAACTCACAACACAGACAAGGCAAAGCTAGGTGGAGCATACTTTTCCGGTGATGTCAATAGGTCTTGCATGTGACAGTGTACTCAAAGTGGCCATTAAAACAATCAGTCATGAACATCCATTGGCAGACAGCAAGCTGCAGAGAACACATTCCACAACTTCACATTTACTCAGGCAACAGTTTATGACTACTTACATATACCAAATCTACACATATGTACATAGCAACCTTATCTCATGGCCTGCATGAACTCTACTTGTGCAGGTATGACCCCTCTCACATCCACCCCAAAGTGCATGCTCATCTTTCAAAACTAACATACACACAAGTACTTCATAAGCCTCCTCTGGTGCAGCTAGATGGAAAAACATGTCTGCCACACAAGCTACAGCCTTGTACTCAAACTCTTCAAACGCGATTGTAACAATCTCATACTGGTGCTGCACTTCTCACATCCACCCCTACATGACAGCACCACTCTTCATCACTGTGTACAACAACAACTCTCACATACCTGACAAGCACACAATATAATGTACTCATCACCTCCTCAGCAGACGTCAAAATGTAACATGTCAAATGCACCACACTCATCACCAGTTTCACCCTCAATAAGGGCTTGGAATACAAACATATCACGAGTTGCAGCATCACAGCACACTCTGACATACACACTTCACACATCACCACAACTCACGCCAAGACACTTACATTGCTCAATGGATATGTCCTCAGTTATTCACACACCCACCATACTCTGCTTAAGTTCTACAGATTGTCATGTCTAAAACGCATGCACACACTGATGCCAAAAAACATACATCAACTATACAACATCTAACATTTAACCATTCCGCACACTAAAATACACAACTGGTGTATGCCCTTTACATACACTTATCCACTTTGTCACATATGAATAGTTTAACATTGTCTCACTGGAGCTCTGTCACATCCACATATGACTTCCTTGCACAATAACCCCATTGAATTATGCACATTAACAATTAACCTCGGGGCGTGGCCTGACCGCCGAGCGAGATGGCTGCGAGGCGGTGTTGCTCCGGGCTCTGAAGGCCTAAAACCGCCCTAATCATCCGTTAATTCATCCATTTTTCCCCACAACAAGCAGCGGAAGGTGTGCGGTGTACCCGCCGAGGCTCCGCACACCGACGGTCACTGGCGCTGCGGCTCCGGAGGAGAAAGGAGCCTTGTGGAGCTCAGGCCTGAAATCCCCGGGCTCGAGTGGAAGAGCTGCTGACCTGGGGCTCCGTGAGAGGTGGCCGTGGCTGCCTGGTCGTGGCGGCGCCCCGGAGGACTCTACACAGCTGCCGAAATCTGGGCCTCTGGGACAAGTGGTGATTGCGAGACGCTCTTCCCGCTGCCTTTTTCCTGCAGAGGCTGCTGCGGGAGCCGGGAGGCATCGGCGATCCATGGTGCAGCCTAATCTCGTCTGGCTTGCCTGCTGCCCCACGGTACATCCGGCAGCTTGCAGTCTGGGCCGTGGAGCCGAGGGCCCGGCTGCGTCAAAAGCGGAGATAAAATAGACACCAGCGGAGGGCAGCGGGGGTGGAGGTGACCATTCCAAAGGGCCCTCTACCCCGCGGCCATGGTGCGAGGGCAACGGTGGTGTGATTTGCACCGCGGAGGGGCAAAATAAACACCCCGGGGGGCTGGGCATCTTGGCTCAGCTCCAGAACCACCACAGCGGACGTGCTGGGGAAGTGAATCCGGTGCCGCGCTGGGTGCAAGGCTTGAGATGCAAAGGGGACCATAATCGCGACCAGTGGCCATTGGACTGGGCCTTGTTGGCAGTAGGGGCGTGTGACTCCGGATTTGGGCATCCTTCATACCCTAACGACAGTGCATCTAATACTCGGTAACACTGGTGAGATGCTGCTCTGAGATCATCTTGGGTGTTGGTCTTGGCGTGCGGGGAGTGAGGCGTGTGATACCAGAACGTGGCACCGGAGAGCGACACCCCGCCAGCGGCGCAACGCCATGTCTGGGCCTAAGGGACAGAGGTCTACACTCCAGACGAAGCTGGACAAATACACCACCCAAAAAAAGAGTGAACGAGAGGCGGCGCGCAGCGGGGAGGCCGATAAATTGTCGACACCACCCGGAGAGGAACCAACACTGGTGGATGTCATGGCAGCCATTGCGGGGGTACGTAACTTGATGGAACACAGAATTGACACCATATCCATCGAAATGGCGTCGATCTGGGCTGTATTGCAAAAAACTAGCGAAAAGGTGAAAACCATGGAGGGGGTGACCAAGGAACTTAGTGGTGAAACACAGAGAATGGCAAGGAAATTAAAGAACTTCAAGCAGCGCAGCAAAGATTGGATGCCCAACTGAATGACTATGAAGGTCGCGCAAGACTCAACAATGTCGGAATTATCGGGGTCCCTGAATGAGCGGAGGTACCAGCCACTGACCTGTTCGTGGAAGACCTAATCTTGAACCGCCTATGACCCAAAACGCTGTCGAAATTCTTCACACTTGAAAGAGTGCACAGGGTGCCAGGGGGGAGGCCTCAACCCGGGGCCCCTCCGAGACCCATTCTGGCACGACTCCTTAACTTCAGGGACCGAGACAGCATTTTGAAAACGGCACGCACCAATCCTCCCCTAAAGATCGAGAACAGTGAACTGTCCTTCTTTCCAGATTTTACCATTGCGGTTCAACGCCAACGGCGCATTTTCCTGAGCGTTAAGAAATCACTGCGAGACAAAGGCATTCGCTATGCGATGCTATTCCCGGCAAAACTGAGGGTGGAGGCGGATGGCAAGACTTGGTTTTTTGACACACCGGAAGCGGCACAAGAATGGTTGGAGGGTTGGAGACCAGCGAAGGTCCACAATGCAAAATGATAACCAGACCTTGGACCCAGCCCATACAGCACCGTGCCAAACTTGGAAGTGTTGGCCAAGACAATTCCAAGTCACACTCAACTCTACTGACGCCGGGGTAATCGAGACGACACGCCAAACAGGCTAAGCGAACATTTTCTGCACTAATTGATCGTATTTGTGTATGATACATGTCCAAGTATAGTTATTGGGGAACACATAGCAGCGGTTGGGGGTCCGATGGGCGGGAGTCTGTAGCCCCTTCCCCCTCCAATTACCAGTTCATTTTTTTTGGTTAGGGCGACAGGCACTCTGCACTATTGGGATTATGGGCAGTTTTGAGCCCAGGATGCGGGGGAGCAGGGAGGGCAACGGCGTGGGGGGTGTTGGGGGGTTTGATCTTATAGCATCAGTTTTTGTTTGTCACAGCATTGCATACAGTGAATCTAAGCATCAGAACAACAGTGACCATGACTATGGTGTTGAGTATGTGCCAGACCGCATGCGGTTCGTTTGGGGGATGGTTGGTATTCCCGAGAAGTGGCTGGGTACTCCCCCAGAAGCGGACACTATCCAGGGACATGGGCGCTGCAAGTGAGATACGACTCAAACTATTATCCTGGAATGTAAATGGATTGCGGGACAAGCTTAAAAGAGGGATTATTTTGCAATTTCTTAAACGGCATGCCCCGGAGGTGGTGTTGCTCCAGGAAACGCACCTCATAGGGAACATGTGTAAAGCCCTAGCTAGATGGGGCTATCAACTGGTAGCGCACTCAGGGTTTACAACAGGCTCCAGGGATGTAGGTATACTGAAGAAACGCACATTCCCGATGACGATAGACCAAGTATACACCGACAATCTAGGGAGATACGCAGCAGTGTCTGGCCGGTGGGAAGGGGAAGCTTTGACACTGCTATCACTGTACCTGCCACCAGGATTGCAGGAAACCACATTTAAAGACCTGGGAAAGGTGCTGCTTGAGTTGCCCGGGGGCCGACTAATAGTAGAGGGAGACTTAAACTCCGTTGTTTCGGGGACACTACATTGACACCCACCTAGGGCTTTACCTCCTTCACAGCTGCGCCTTCCACATTTCCTAGAGGCTATGGGTCTGGTGGATATATGGAGGGTGTATCACCCCATGGAGACGCAATACACATTCTACTCTGGGGTTCACAAAAGCCTATCCCGATTGGACTATATCCTCGCTCCGGGCGCACAGTTCGGATATGTTAAAGAAGTCAGACATCTAGCTAGAGGAATATCAGATCACTCCCCAATTGGGCTACTGATGGAGTATGGGAGGGGGGGCTGTACTAGGGTCGCCCCAATTAGCCCCTGGCACCTTAGAAACCCTATAATTAAATCGAAACTAGAACAAGAAATCGAACATTATTTCACTGAGAACGATGGTACGGTCGACTCGGCTCGGGTCCTATGGGAGGCCTTTAAAACCGTAATAAGGGGGCATGCGCTATCTCAAATTTCCAGGGCGAAAAAATAAAAACAGGCCAAGCTTCTCTGACTGGAAGAGGATATATTAAAACTGGAAGAGGGCCTCTTGACATCCACAGACCAGGGCACGGAACATCTTCTCAGCCTGGCGCAAGAGGAGTATAGATCCGAGGCGAGAGAGGCTGCCAAAACCATGCTCAATCACAAGCTGGGGAGCATATATGAACTGGGGGACAAAACTTGGAAACTACTGGCATGCTTAGATAGGAGGGAGGCAGCGAGCCGACTGGTAACAGAGCTGAGGACGGAAACCGGACTAACACTTACGGACACGCAAGATATCTCAGACAAGTTTGGGAGATATTATGCCCAGGTCTATGCATCTAGGCCCGATAGGCTAGAGACGGAAACTAAAGAGCTGTTCGTCTGCCGGTATTAGAGGAAGAGGAGAGACAGGCGTTGGAGGGAGACCTCGCATCGGATGAAATAGCACAGGCCATTCGCTTTCTCCAGACTGGAAAAGCGATGGGCCCAAATGGCCTCTCTATAGAACTTTACAAATTACGACCTGATTCGGTGGCTCCCTACCTAAAGACAATGTACATGGAGAGTCTTGATGAGGGACTCCTTCCACTGGACCAGAGACTTGCTACTCAGGTGGTGATACCTAAGGAGGGGAAATCGAGAGATAGTTGCACGTCATATCGACCCATATCGCTGCTGAATGCAGAGGCTAAAATACTGGCAAAAATACTAGCCACCCGTTTGATTCGTGTCCTCCCTGAGCTGGTCCATCCGGACCAATCGGGATTTATGCCATCGAGGAACACATCCCTGAATTTAAGAAGGTTGCACAGGGTTTTGGGGAGGACAGATACCATCATGAGGACGCAGCTGTGGTGTCGCTGGACGCCACCATGGCGTTTGACACCATTGAGTGGGCATACCTTTTTGCTGTTCTGGAGAGGTTAGGCTTTGGTTCTAAATTTATAGGTTGGGTCCGACTTTTATATACTGACCCACTAGCACAAGTGGTGGTCAACAACAAAAAATCAACCATATTCCATCTCCACAGGGGGATGAGGCAAGGGTGCCCACTGTCCCCACTGCTCTTTGCGCTCACTCTGGAGCCATTGGCCTGTTGGATCCGTGGAGACCCTGTAATAAGAGGGCTGCATTGGGCCGAAGGATGGGAAGACCGCATCTCACTCTATGTGGATGATATTTTGCTTTATCTGGCCTCCCCACATAGATCCCTGCGTAGGGTTCTGAACATTTTTATTAATTTTGGGACATACTCCGGGTATAGGATCAACTGGACAAAATCGCTTATTTTTGTGCTCAAGGGCAACCCGCCGGTTCTGCCTAATGAATATCAACTTAAGATAGTAACGGAGGGTTTCAAATACTTGGGAATTTTCATTACTAAGGATCCTAAATTATTTTATGAAACTAACCTTTTGCCACCACTGCGGCGACTGGAGTGTGACGTGGAACACTGGCAGTCTCTCCCATTGTCACTCTTGGGGAGAGCCGCATTGTTCAAGATGATGTCCCTACCCCGATTTTTATATGTCTTACAGAACTCACCTGCCCTAGTCCCTGCAACATATTTTAGACGGGTGGAGAGTGCACTGCTGCTCTGGGGAACTGGTCCGCCGCGTATCTCCTTCCCGAAATTGGTGAGGGGGTGGTATGACGGAGGAATAGGTTTGTCAAACATTAGGAAATACTATTGGGCGGCGCAACTAGCGGCCATCAACCACTGTATATATAGGCCCCCCACTGACCCGGGTTATGCCATGGATAGGTGGCTCCTCCCGGGAGGTAATTACACATGAGCGCTGTACTCAAAACCCATGAAAGACCTGCTGACAGGCCTCTCAAAACACTCAGTACAAGTGTGGCACTTGGTCCAGAAAAATATGGGATGGGCAAAGACAATAACCCAAAACACCCCACTGTGGGACTCAGAACAATTAGGCGATCTATGGAAGTCTAAGGGGTTTGATAGATGGGAATTGATAGGGATCTCGCGGGTGGCCGACCTTTGGAAAAAAGGGGAGGTACTACCCTTCACAGCCCTCCAACAAAAATATGAACTCACAGAATCGGAAGGGTTCAGATATCTCCAGATACGACACGCCCTACAAGCAGTCATCCCAAGGGGGGAGACCCCTCCTGAAGCCTCTCCTCTTGAGGATAGGCTCTTGGACGGGTACATGCCCAAGAAAGCAATTTCCCTGACATACTTGAAATTGATAAATCACTCCCCTGATCCCCTCCCGCAGCTTCTGGCTAAGTGGGAAAGAGATTTACAGGAGCTGGATGAGTGGATGGAGGCGCTGGCGTCCCCAAGGGAGGGGGCAATATCCTCTAAGTTGAAATTGGTACAACTGAAAATACTACACAGAACCTATGTTACTGGGCCTACACTAGTCAGGATGGGATTCGGTACTGACGCTAGTTGCAGACGGCACTGTGGCCAGGAAGGCACATTTTTCCACATACTATGGGAATGCCCACATATAGCTAGATATTGGAGAGAGGTTCACTCATGCATGGGGGAAGTTATGGGTCAGACAATCACTATGGAGGCCAAACGCTGTCTCCTAGATATATGGGAGCCAACGGACTTGGGTAGCAAAGATAAAACCTGGTTGACTCTGGGACTGATGGTCGCCAAGAGGAATGTAGCAAGAAAATGGGGGGTACGCGCAACCCCGAAACTTAGAGAATGGGAGGGCGACATGGATTGCTGCAAGTATCGAGAAAAAACAGTGTATGTATCACGAGGCTGCCCTAAGAAGTGGATGCAAATATGGGGTAAATGGAATGACTACAGAGGCAACATCTGTGAGCCACCTGCTCTGCCGGCGCAGCCGTCCATGGAAGAGTCAACACCCTAATATTTCAATGTTTGCTGTAAATTTTGTATATGAGATGGTAGTATTGTATGCAATGTGTTACTGATCTTCATGCTATCTGCCTTGGATTATTTTGAGTCTGTGACAATGTTTTGTTAACAATAAAAAGAAATTTAAAAAAAAAAAACAATTAACCTCACAAATTGTAAATGCACTGCTCCACACATTTATCACAATAGTGCCACAGATTACAGCTCTCATCACCTGCCATAATCCGATCATGTCTAGCTGGATATGTCCCTCTCATATTGAAGTATTCCTACCATACCTTGTTCAGGATTAAAACAGTGTTACGAGCTTGCATACTCTGATTCACATCCTTGCATGTAACACCACTCACAATGGGACAATGTGGGTACTTCATGTCTCATACATAAGAACTGCTCAAAAACTTAACACATACCTTAAACTCCATGGCAATAGCAAAATGTGTGCTGGCTCGTTTACGTAGGAGTCTCCACTCCATATCAAAATTTGAAACAATAGTCGCTCTCACCTCTACACTTATTTGAGACAGCATAGCACATGCAACATCAACCTTACAAAAAACATCTGCAGCTAGGTTTTAAAATATAAATACCACCTACTACCCTGTGTGGCAACTGAGAGCATGGATGTGACACTGGCTCCAGTGGCATCTGCATGGCAGACGGAACAACAACACTCCTGTGCACTCACTGTCCACTCAGCTTACCACATGTACCACAGGGCAATGTGACAGACCTTACAGCACACCTAGGTTAGCTCCATGTGAACTGGAACAGCATGAAGCTTAGCTCAAAAAGACACCATTGTCAGTCATGCACAAATGATAACCTACACACAAATCCTATGCTTATCTGTGACTGCTCTGTGTTTGTAAATATGATATGTAAGCTTGGACAGACAAATAACCCCATACATGTGATATACACAAACAAAAGCAGGATGGCATGAATGTCATCTATTTTTTAATCCAGCGGACCATTAAGATAACACACACCTTGACCAACATTGATCACTGCCGAGAGTGGAGTCCTTGGAGGCAACAGGGTCTGAAGACTGTGGGAACACTGCTCACGTTACACTCACCATAGTCTCAGAAAATGTATCAGATGAGTACACAACCATGAAATGTATTTGCCTACAGTGGCATGCCACCTGTGGCAAGGTTGACATTGCCAATAGTCTACCAGATCTAAAGGAGAAACCGACATGGGTCCATCACTATCAAGTCACATACATGTATTGTAGCATTACTCTGTGTACATGGGTGTGTCCAAAGTCACTACCATGTAGTCACATTCCATATCTACCCAGGTGTATTTATGAGACATGTGTCTTTCTGTACATCACAGACATGTGCAGCATTATCCTCCTAAACTGTAGTACTTCGTGACACTTGCACTATGTTGACATATGAAAGCATGACTTATGTGCAATTGTGATGTGAAAAAGTAAAGGTTTGTGATGTCATGTCAGACTCATAGTCAAAACTGATATAGACAATGATGCCCAGCAAATGTAGACACCAAAGTCTGGAATACATACTGTTAAAGTGCACATACTCCACGGAGCATATGCAATCCTTGCCATACTAACATCATTGTAGACTTACACTACTATTTGTACATGATTAACAGTTGACTTAAAGAACAATTTGATGAATACAGAAATCTGCAAATGCAAATTTGAACCTGCTTTATTCAGCATGATAAGTTAAGAAAATAAATAACACAGGGTCAATGTCCAGTCCATAAATGTCCACATGCCCAATGGACACAACCAACTTGCCCATTGTCTCTTGCCTGCACCAAAACTGCAAGGGGTCACTTCCCCTGAGTGGGGCATCTAAGGGGCATGCCAGGCACCAAAGGGATAAAACTAGGGAGGACTGAGTTGGGTTTTGGGAGGGATGGGATCAGGAGGGGTGTGTGGGTCCACTGAAGTGGTTGTGTCCAATTGAGGGGGTGGTGGATACACTGCAGTGGCAGGATCAGAATGAGTGGGGGGACAGGTGTATTGTGAGGGCTTGTTGGAGAATGGGAGGGACTTGGTTTTACCATTTTGGGGATGGTAAACCCCTTAATGGCAGGAAAAGAGAATGGGAGGGGCACAGACTGTTTTGGAGGTGGTTTTCAGGCGTGGGAGGTACTAGGCTGGTCTGGTTAAGTATGGGTTCGTGAAGGGGTTTTGGACTTGGGAGACCTGCGGGATTTGCGGATGGGGGGTTTGGGGCTTGACTTTTTAGAGGGGGTGGCAGTTGTAGATGTCATGGCTGGGGGGGTGGGTTGACTCTTCTTCTTTGGATGGGGTTTGGATGGGTCAGTAGGGAAGAGGCCAAGGTCACAAAGGAAGAGTTTCTGGGTAGAGGGGGGAACAGGAGAGGAAAGGGTAGGGGTTGAGGAGGCAGAGGGTTGTGAGGTATGGGGAGTATCTGTGGATGCATGTGTGTTGTCAGCTGGTATGTCTGTAATAGTGAGTGTGCTGTCTGTCTCCTGAGTGTGCGTGGGTGTGGGTTTGCCCTTCTGTCTGTGTGCCTCATGTGCCTGTTGAGGTGTGTGCATGTGTATGTTTGCGTGCGCTTGGGACAGCTAAAGTAGTTGGGACAGTGGATGGGGAAGAGGTAGGAGGGGTGAGAGACTGCTGGAGTTCAGATACTGCTGCCGTCAGTATGGAGTCATGTGCCTGATTGGATCTGTGTAGGGCAGACATTTCAGAGTGAATGCCCTCCATTTGTGCCAAAATACAGGTATGCGCATGGAGGACATTCAGCACTGATGTCTGCCCTACAGAGATCTGCCTCAGGATGTCTATTGCCTCGGGAGGGTACTAATGCTGTGATATATATGTGGGGTAGGTATTTTTCATGAAATGTGTATTTCAAATGTTCTGTACCTTTATTTGTGTACCATATTCATGTTCAGTTTGTCTCAATTTATGTTGCTTTGTACATTGTAAACTGACACCAACTCTGTGTACACCCTACATATAGGTATCGTTGACGTCCTCCAGTCTACAGGCCCTTTCCCGACCCACAGACCATGGAGGAATGTGATACCGTCAGGCGATATCGGTTCAACAGTCAAATTATTGAGGATTTGTCTGCGCAGTTGGCACCACTTCTGCAGCCGCAGCACCCATATCCTCTTGCGCAGACCCCTAAGGTGAAGGTGATGGCAGCCCTAAATTTCTTTGCCACGGGGTCATTTCAATTTACAGTGGCAACAGCTGGTGGCATGTCCCAGACCATGTTTAGTCATGTCCTGCATGATGTGTTGGATGCACCTGGACCAGTACATTAAGTTTCCAACAAGAGGGGAATTGGCTGACATCAAGAGTGACTTTTTTGCTGTGGCGTGGATACCACATGTCATTGGCTTGCTTGATAGCACCCATGTTTCCTTGGTAACACCTCAAGCACATGAGCAGACCTACCGCAACCGCAAGCACTATTATGCAATCAATGTGCAGGTAGTATGTCTGGCTGACATGTTAATATCCCATGTCTGTGCAAGATTCCCTGGCTCGGCACATGACGCGTATATCATGAGGAACAGTGTCATCCCCCACTTGATGTCACAGCTGCAACCTGACCGTGCTTGGCTTGTTGGTAGGTGATGTGTGTTTATGTTGTGGTGTGTGTTGTTTGTACATCAGATAGTGCTCTGTTGTCAGACTAATGAAGTTTTTTCTGTGTTCAATGTAGGAGAATCTGGATACCCCAACCTTCCTTGGTTGCTGACCCCACTCCGCAACCCTGTAACACCTGCAGAGGTTCAGTTCAATGAGGCCCATGGAAGGACCAGGCGCGTGGTAGAGAGGACTTTTGGACTCTTGAAGACACGATTACGCTGCCTGGATAGTACAGGAGGAGAACTTCAATATGCACCGTTGAAGGTGTGTAACATCATCAATGCATGCTGCATGCTTCACAACCTGGCAATCAGGAAGGCAATCCCTCTGATCCAGGATGACGAAGATCAGCATTCGCCTGCGAGGGAGTATCCTGGACTGGGGCATGTTGCCAGTGATGAGGTGGAGGAGGCCTTAGATGTGCGACGAGGCATCATCAACACCTTTTTCACATGAGTGTAAGTATGCAATGATATGAGGTGTCACAGCAAATTAGTTTGCTTGTGTGTTGCTGGTGTCCAATGTGTATTTATGCATGTGAGTGTATAGTAATTAACAATAGGTTTTCAAAAGTAATGGTTCAATTAATGTTGTATGTCACCTAGTACAGTGCTGACATGAATGCTAGCTATTGTTTACACCCGACAAATTTGTGCATTTGATGAAACTCTCTTGTAAACTTGGTCAACTCATTCATGCTTTCCTGACTCTGTGCTATGTTTCTCCTTACCAGGATACTTTGCCTTGTCTTCTGCACACTTGGGATCTCCAAGACCCATGATGCAGAGGCAGATTCAATCTTTCAACATTATTTGGATTCCGTGGCACATACTTACTTCAGACCTAATGGTTATCCTTTGTTGTTTTCTATGTTTGTTCACAGTGTGATGCAATCTTATTTTGTGTGAAGGTGCCAGGTTGTATCTGGCGAATAAACCTGTGCTCCACATTGAGGTGTGCGTAGTCTGTTTTCACAAATCCAGATATTTGTTACAAAAGAAAACATGTACCATGATAATCTTTTTTGATGACAATGATTGTTGATTGTGCTTGCACTAGGTGCTATTTTTTTGAGACAATAGTCTTCCATTGATCCTGCAACATGTCCTACGGATTGTGTCTTGACCTGGATGTGTCTACCTATCCTGCTGCGACAAGGTACATTCACTCACAATTCAGTGATAAATTTCACGAAGTGATTTGTTACCAATGATGCTGACACTTTTTTGCTTTGTGATTTTGTGCATCATTTAAATTTGTACAATTGCGAATCAAACTCACAACATGAGCTAGTATTTTGTGCAAAGTGATTTATTTTAATGCATGAGTTGATGAAATCGTTCCACACCATGGTGGAGTGATCAACAAAAAAATACAAAACAAAGTGCAGATAGGAGTTGGTAGTGTTTGTAGATGAAGTATTCCAAAGTAGATCCACAGTTATTTGAGTCCATAGTCCAACTTTGACCCACCATACAATGTGGGACAGTTCAATAACATTCAACAAAGTGAACGCTTGGCTCACAATGGATGATATCTTGTGCAGATTGTCACTTCCTAGGGGTGGTGCGTAGTCTTCGGTCTCTCAGTGATCCTTCTTTGGATGACCCTTCCCACGTTTGTTGGGGGGAGCCTCAGGTGCAGGCAGCGGCGGTGCTGGGGACTCTCTGCCAGAGTCCACATCCCTCCCAGTGCCTTGTGCAGATGTTGATGCACTGGATGTTGTGGACACACAGGGAGGCGTGGACATGTTGCTGGCAATCTGGCGGTTGGCAGGTGACAATGTCCCGCTGCCCCACAGCAATTTCATCAGTTTTGGAGAGGTAACTGCCAATTTTATCATAGTGGGCTGCCTGCTGCGGTTGCATGGACCTGAGGATCCCAATGACCTGGCCAAAATCTCCAGTACAATCCTCATATGCGTGGAGGATTCAGGTTAGCTGTGGGTGCTCTTCCTCATCAGCACCAGCTGCATGATGGGCCCGATCCCCAAGGCCCCTCCCACCACCCCTACCCATTCGACCAGGCCAAGTTGTTGTTGGCGCAGTCAACACTGAGCTTCCTTCTTCATTGACAGGGATGTTGTCCGCCAACTCAGGAGTGCCCTGTGTTACTCTGCTGTCGGTGGTGGATCGGGCTGCTGTCTCCGGGGCAGTAGGGGTCATCTGGGTGTTGTCAAATGATGCAGGAGTGGTTGTAGAGGATCCTGAGGTAGTCACTGCTGGTGCTGTGGGGTGACCCACACCTGATGGTCCATGTCATTCATCGTCGTCCAAAGAGGGTTGAGAGCCTGCAACACCGGAGAGCTCCTGGTCGAGCAGAGTCTGGGACTGGCTGTCCTGGCTACTTCCAGTGGTGTTTCCAGCTCACCCTGTGGGGACATGAAAGACACAATGATTGACATGAATGTCCACTGCCCCACATTTTATACAAATGACATAGGCCACTGAACACAATAAAGAGGTACTGAACATAGATTGGAGTCCTGCGTCCATGATGCAGGACTATGTTTGGCGGATACAATGACATTCTGTTAAGATGGGGATGAATTGACATGTTCAGCTATGTGCATCAATGGGCATGTTGTGTTCTGTTAACATTACATGACCAGAGACATTGACTGGTTTGTGACACCCTATGAATGACACAGGTGGGTTGTTGTGCACATCTTTCAATTAACAGTAACATACCAACTCTTTCTCTCCCAATGTATGTATTTTTGTGGCCAGGGTACTTGGCTTAGTGCATGTCTTTAGCAGTCCAATCCAATCCTAAAAAGCTTTATTCGACCATGATAATAACAGTCATAAAAGCACAAAAATATACAATAACAATAAAATTTAAGTAATAAAATTCATAGATTAATACAGCACTAAAATTGCAGGTTCGCAATACATTACAAGTTACACTTTTAAAAAATAAGTACAAAAATCAGATCCCACTTCCCCTCATTAAAAATCGCCTACGAAACCTCAAATGTCATCCTTTTCCTTTGCTGAAGGACCTTTTTCAAGAACTTTGATACCCTCCAAGCCACATGCTCATTCTCTAATAGTTGTAGGCGAATAAGGGCTGGACGGCAATGCCTAAGACCTTGCTGTTTTAAAAGTGGCAATAGCCAAACTTTCCTTAACTCCGAAAACAGCTTACAGAAAAGAGTTAGGTGGATAGTAGACTGCTCGGAGTAGGTGTCACAGGGGCAAGGGAGAAGTGGTCTTGACCAGTCATTCATTTTGGGTATGGTCACTAATCTGTGAATGGTGCCCAATCTAAATCTTATCAGGAGCATCCTATCAAAGCCACTGGGTACAAAATGTAGATATGGTTCCATGCCCAAGCCAGTGAGCCTTATCTGATGTTGCATAACAGTAGGTTTAGAGACTTCACCTGCTGCTCTTAAAGAGCCCAACAGTTCAAGGCCCTCTTTCTTCAGAACTTTTCTGGAGATCCGAGACATAGAACTGGGGTTAGTGAAATAGTCTGGGTGTCCTAGGTCATTCATGAAACAGTGGACAAACCTGACCCAGGGGATCTTTAAAGCCCCCTCCAGCCTAATGCAATCACGCAGGATCTCTCTATTTAAATGGGTCTGTTCACTGACCCATATCCTGTGCCAAAAAAGTATTGGCTCCAATTTAATGAGGTCCGCTATATAATGAAGACCTAGCTCCTCATGGCACACGAAGGAGGACGTGCCGCTGGGGACTGAGAGGATGTACCGCAGGAAAGTATTTTCCACGAATTGTAGGGGGAGGGTGTTGGCAAAACCCCAAACCCCAGCCCCATACATCGCAGCTGAGATACATTGTGCCTTATAGATTTGCAAAAGTTCCCCAGGCGGCTTCCTACCCAACTTCTTCGCAAAGGTAGCAAGGGCACTAGTTGATCTGCTAAATATAAGTTTTTTCATAGCAATGGTACGTGTCCAAGTGTCATTCTGATTGAAAAGGACACCGAGATACGTGAAAGTACTAGTTGACGCTAGCTTCCTACCATCCAAACGTATGTCCCTACCCGTCTCCCTCCGAGCCCCTAGGCCACAGCTCATGACAAAGGTCTTTATGAGATGTTGATACTTAGACCCAGATCGAGCATGAAAACATTAAAACTGTCTAAAACCCTTTGCAGACCATTTCGAGTGTGCGCCATTAAAACTGCGTCGTCCGCGTATAAAAGGGCCGGTATAGGCCGCCCACCCGCTTGGGGAAAGTCTTGCCCGCTCTTTAGCAGTGCATCAGCCATCCCATTAATATATAGATTAAAAAGGAAGGGAGCCAGGAATCAGCCCTGCCTGACCCCCCTCCTTATAGGGAATGCTTCTGTCCATCTACCCCATATCGAACACTGGCAGAAGCTCCATCATATAGGCGCTGCAAAAAAGCAATAATATTAGGGTCCACCCCTAAGCCTGCAAGGATCTCCCATAACCTAACATGTATTACAGAGTCAAACGCTGCCGTAAGGTCAACGAAGACTAAATACAGTCTTCCCTTTTTGGCTCTTGTATATTTCCCTATGATGATAGCCAGGTTTAAACTCTGTTCTATAGTGCCCAGTCCTTCCCGAAAACTGTACTGTAAATCTGACAGGACCTGATTTTCTGCCGCCCAGTCCAGTCCTGCAAACGCTCCAGGACAACACGTCCTGCCACCTTCACCATTGAATCAAGGAGGGAAATCGGTCTATAACAACCGGGATCTTGACGGTTTCCCTTCTTGAAGATCGGGATAATGATGGACTCCACCCAGGTCTTTGGAAATGTAGTGCGGGCGCTAGCATTAACAAATTGAGTTAAAAGGGGACCCCATAAAAGTGTATTAGATTTAAATAAGTCAACCGGGACCCCGTCGGGGCCGGGGGCCTTGCCCCCCTGGCTCCGGGCAAGGGCTGTGTCTATTTCATCCAACGTTATTTGGAGCTTGCCTTGATTACATTGCACAGAATAGGCACCCGGGGATTGCTGGTGGGGAAGGACAGGTCCATTATACACTTTAGAGAAGTGACTGACCCAGACATTTTCTGGTATTGCAATCTCGATAGAGGGGCCTTCCCCCCAAACAGGGGAGGGGCCCTTAGCACCTTCCAAAAGGCCACAGAGTCCTTCCGTTGGGCTGCAGAGTGAAGAGATTCCCAAGCTTCCTCCCTCATAGTTCTTTTTCTATCATTAATGACCCTCTTATAATCTGCTCTTGCCTGCCTTACCCCCGCGGGCGATCTAGGTTGCCTGTGCAGCTCGGCTTTCAATTTAGAGTGTGCTTTAGTGCAGGCATTATTAAACCAACTTAATGTTTTAGGTTTATTACGGCATTGTACACTTAATAAGCTCCTAACCTCGTTAGTTATTTCGAGGAAGGAGTGCACTATGTCGTCCGATGAAGAAAGCTCACTCAGGCATGTATCGAAGGCGGGTTTACATTTCGAGATGAGCTGTTTTATCAGTGCCTCAGGGTCCACTTTGGACCATTGCAGGGAATATCCATTCATTTTTTTCAACTCTAAGCTACCTATCACCTGGTTAGTTGACTGCTTCCTCTTAAAACTTTGGGCAGGTAAATATAACTTTAAACAAAGCGGGTAATGGTCACTCAAGGAAATATCCCCTATAGCATTTGTGTGACTTCCGACAACAGTCTGCTGTTCTTCCATGATATTATTTCTGATTTTTTAAGTGATGTGCATCTTGTTCTCATCTGATTATATGTATGTGAATGGCTTTGAGTACCAACATGTGTGACTGCTTACCTTAGTGCATACACAGAGCATGTATTTTGTACATTAACTCCATAGTCTGAAGAGTTTTCACACTTGGCTTTTGGCCATTTTGTGTCACTTAACTTTGAAGAAGTGTGGTTTATGTGCTTGTTCTCTGATTGTAAAACTTACACTCCCCCTCCCAAACAGCCGCAAGAGGCCACCATGAAGAGTGTTGTCTAGACAAATTTGGTGAGTGTAGATGCAAGACTTTTGTCACTGGTGGCTGGTGTTTGTAGCCCATCAAAATGTGGTAATTGTGAGAGGTTCAGACATCATTCCCCAGTGTCAGCCATCTTGCTAGTACACATCCCCTAACTGTCATGTAGCCATAGTCCCAGATGAGCTGTTTAGTTGGTGTTGTAGAGGAGTGTTTTCACTGACTCTGTCTCTCATCAGGCCCTGTCCTACACACACCTTCCCGCCCAGAGCAAACAGCCCAACATGACTTAAGATTACCTCACAGTGTGTCAGAATGTACCTGCAGGATGCCTGACACTGTGCACTTATGTTTAACTTTACAACAAGTATAGTCATGGCCTTGTGCTCCAGACGTCAGTCCCCAGTCTCAGGCATTTTGTCGTAACATTTGCACTCACTGTCAGGTAAGCATGGTTCATTGTTGGCCTGTAGGGCTGTGTGTGAGGAGGAGTGTTTTCAATGTCCAGATCTCCCTTCAGGCCCTGTACTGCATATACTCTTTCCAACATGCACAACAGCACACCTGGAACTATGGTTTCCTGAGATTAAGTGGATATGTACTGACATAGCTGGCTGACACTGGTGCCTGGTGTTTGTAGCACAAGGCCCTGTAGGTAGTTGAGGGAAAGTCAGAGACAAGTGTCCATTGTCATGCATCCCGCTAGTACATTTGGGAACACTGTGGGTAAGCTTAGTTCCTATTGTGCTGTTTGTAGTGGGTGGGAAGGTGTATGTTGTACAGGGCCTGATGTGAGTTGTAGGTATTACAAATTCTCCTCCTCCCACCCAGCCCAGCTAACTCCTCTGAGACTATAGCTAACTGGCAGTGAGGGGACGTGTACGAGCAAGGAAGCTGACACTGGTGCTTGGTGTTAATCTTGAATCTAAATCCCAACAAGTCCTTGTTCCCAACAAGTCCTTGTTCCACAAGTGTCAGTTATTTCACTAGTGCACTTCCATTCCCTGTCAGGTAGCCATAGGTCCAGATGAAGTGCTTGGGCTGGGTGGGTGTAGGAGTGTTTGCCATTACTCCAACTCCAATCAGGCTCTGTCCTACACACACTCTTTCCACCCTGAGAAAACTGACCACATGGCAGTATAGTTTAATGACAGTGTTGGACATGTACTATCAGTATGTGTGGAACTTGTGCCTGGTGTCTGAATTAGCCACAAATCACATTAGTGCTTTGTTGTCCACACACCAGCCCCAGTGTCAGCCATCTTGCCAGTACATTTCCACTTACTGTCATGTAAGCAGAGTCTCAGGTAAGCTATTTGGGATGTGTAGGAAGGTATGTGTAGGACAGAGCCTGATGGGAGATGTAGTCAGGGCAAACACTCCTACCCCCACCCAGTCAAAGTAGGTCATCTGTGCCTATGGCTACCTCACAGTGAGGGGCAGTGTACTAGCAAGATGGCTGACATTGTTGCATGGTGTTTTGTGCACAGGGCCTTGATGGGAGTTGGCTTCAAGTTGAACACCAGGTCACAGTGTCAGCCACCTTGCCAGTACACTTCCCCTGACTGTGAGCTGAGCATAGAGCCAGTGGGCTTCTCTGGCCTGGGTGTGTGGATGAGTATTTACAATGGCTAAAACTCCCATCAGGCCTTGTCCCCCACACACCTTCTCACCCAGCACCAAAAGCCTACCTGTAACTCAGCTTCCCTGACAGTGAGTGGGAATGTACTTGCAAGAGGTGTGACACTGATGACTGTTGCCTATTTGTCCAGAACTCCCAGTATGGCCTAGTGGTCCAGAACTCCAGTCCCCAGTGACAGCCATTTTGTCAGTACATTTCGACTCACTATCAGGTAAGCATGGTTCCTGGTGGGCTTATTGGTCTATGTGGGTAGAGGAGGTTTTGCACTGACTACATCTAGCATCAGGCTCTGTCCTACACACACCTTCCCACCCAGCTCAAACAGCACACCTGGGACCAAGTTGTCCCTGATGGTGAGTGGAAAAGTACTGGCAAGATGTCTGACACTGGGTCTTGGTGTTTGATTTGCCCACAACTCCCACCAAGGCATTGTGCTCCCGACACCAGGCCCCAGTGTCAGCCATCTTGCTAGTACACTTCCATTCACTGTGAGGTAGCCATAGGCACAGATGACCTGCTTTGACTGGGTGAGGGAAGGAGTGTTTGCCCTGACTACATCTCCCATCAGGCTCTCTCCTACACACACCTTCCTACACATCCCAAATAGCTTACCTGAGACTCTGCTTCCTTGACAGTGAGTGGAAATGTACTGACAAGATGGCTGACACTGGGGACTGGTGTGAGGAGCACAATGCCTTGATGGAAGTTAGGGACAAAGAAAACACCATGCAGCAGCATTAGCCATCTTGCCAGCACATGTTCACTCACTTCCAGGAAATCTGAATCACAGGAACAATGGTTGGGATGGGTGGGAAGGTGGGTGTGGGACAGAGCCTGATGGGAGTTGTAGTGACAGCAAACACTCCTCCTCCCACACAGCCCAACAGGCCAACCTGGAACCATGCTTTCCTGACAGTGAGTGGAAAAGTACTGGCAGGATGGCTAACACTGGAGACTGGTGTGAGGAGCAGATCTCAGGTGGCGAGTAGCTACCATCGCAGAAATCCTAACTACGATATGAAGTTTTCCTAGTGGGTTGTAAGTACGATCCACTCACGAGCTGTATGCTTTAGTGTGCGTGCATGCATATACCGGTCCTGAAGAAAGCCATTTGACCCTACCGGGCACTTTAGAACATGGTTGAAACATGTAGACCAGTCACAGGATACGAAGGGTCAAAATAAAACCCATCACCTATCCGCCACTTTTTAACATTGACCAATACTCTCAATAATAAAATTAAATAAAATGTATACAAATTAGAGTATTGAGACAATTTTAAACACACCTCACCTGAGCACTTCTCACTCACAACCACGACTCAAAAACAAAACTAGCTCCGCTGTAATCAGGCGTCGTAGCACACCCTGGGAGCATTCAGGGACCAGGGTGAGAACCCTATGATGAAGCATGTCACCTACTAGGTAGGTGAGTGAGGGTTACTTTTAAAAACCTGATGGTTTTCTAGGCAGTAGGAACTCCAGGTACATCCTCCTTAATCTAGGTAAATGTGTACCTTTTGAGTAACCCGTTCTTGTTGTTTAGATATATTCTCTCCCACATCCTATTTCTCTGGGACAGGGGGGTCTGTTGAACTAGGTTGCCAAATAACTGTGGCTCTACTCTGAGTATTTCATCTACAAGCACTTCCAACTCCTTATCTGCAAACCTTTGCTGCTTCCTTGGGGCCATGGTGAGGGTGAGGGTGAATGGGAGGGTGACTGTGAAGGGAGTGTGAGTATGAAAAAGAGTGTGTGTTGAAGTTTTTTTTAAACATGAAATCTATACAAGTTGTGAGGCGGGTGAAGTGTGAGGGTATGTGTGTGTGGCAGAGAGGCAGAGATCAGTGAATGTGGACAGACTCCTGATACCTGGCAGCAGTTCTGTTTGAGCAAAAGATCATGGTTATGTGTTTGGCCCTTATTATAGGTTGATTTGTGGGTGTGGCTAATTATTTTTATTTTTTTTCCAGTTGGTAATGCTTTTTTTGTGTTATTTTTGTTATTTTCCACTTGGCATTTGTGATACAAACAGATACGGTCCAGTAACTGTATCGGATGCATCGTCTTCTGTTCACGGTGTTAACTGAGTCTAATTCCTACCAGTACTGTTATTTGATGACGTTTACGAACGAGTCGGTCGCTTTGGGCTTGTTTCTGGATGATGCCGTCGGACGGGCTGCGTTCCCGATGATTCGGTTGGAATTCATAGGCATTGCATTGTTTTTGCTTGATCGGTCAGCTCGGGGTCGGGTCGTTTGGAAAGCATTCCGGGACCGGGTCGGTAGGAATGCTTTCCTAGCGAGATCGTAATCGGCCCTTTAGAGTTGCATTGTCCAAAATGATGCTACTCCCCTGCCTACTAAACTACTTTGCAAATTGTCTATAGTTGTACTATGCTCACTGTTCAGAGATAAGAAACCATACCCACGTCCCTGGCAAGATGGAAAGTGTAGAGTTACACTAAATACACTGATACGTCCATTCTGAATGGAGGGGACTAGGAGCCCCACATTATGAACTTTATTACTGTCGTGTAGTTCCTATAGTACCCCTGCAGGACCTGCGCGTTTGTATAACATAAACTGTGGGCTTGGTGTTAGACTGACTCTGTGCACCCAGCCGGATTTGCATTAGCTAGCTCACAGTGCCACTAGAATCTCCTCTTATCGGGGAGAGATTAGTTCCTGGCAACCTTAGATCATGACAACCCAAATTCCTCAGAATCGTGGAAACAATGTACTACCTTTCGCTCAGTCACTCGTGCTTACTTATTCGGTTTGTCTCAGAGAGTTACACAGAATAAACAGTCTGGGCGTTTCAATAAGTATTTATTGAACAGTTGTTATTCTAGTATAAAATATATGTGCTGCGGCAACCAGCATACAATAGCAGAGATATATTATCAGCAGTACGATAAAAGTGAACGGATAGAATAGTTCTACCATATTGCAATAATCATGAATACATACATGAATATAAAATGCATTATGCAAGTGCGCGTACTCCTACGATGCCTAATTAGATGTACCTGAGTATACCTAGCATATGTGTAGGTCTAAAAGCCTAAGAGCCAAGAATCCTTCTAGGATTTAGTCGAACCCCCATACCTGAATAGAGAGAGTGTGGGACCCCCGTCCTGGTCTCGAGTTGGACACCCCGCAAGGGCTGTGTTAGACCGCTGTCAGCTGGAGCGACTGCATGCAGGAGCCTCAGCGTCTCTGGTCAGTGTGTCAGCATGGAAGTCTTGGTTCCCTCTGTCTTACCGGGGTAAGATGTGGTGTATTTATACCCTGAAGACCCTAGTTGCTTCGTATGGTTTGTATTGGCCCTTGTAAGCCTTGAGGAAGACGTCAGGGGTGAACTTTGTACATACATATTATGCAGGTGGTGTATTCCTAGAGAGCCATGCATAATTGATGAGTACAGTGTGGGCCTGTGTTTGGGAAAAACCCTGCTGTACTCAAAACCACAGACTAGATAACGTTCAGCCCTCAGAGCTCGTTGTGTACTAGCGAGGACCAATGTAGGTGAAAGATCATGCCTATATAAGGGATCATGACTATAATAGGACAACTACAGTTATGACCGTAATAGGGCATATGCGGCTTTGACCATAATAGGGCAAGTACGAATATGACCGTATTAGGGCAAATACGAATATGTCCATTTTAGGGCATGTATGAACGGGTCTACATTAGGGCCTCTATACGGGACATAACATTACCTCTAGGCCCATCTGCAATATATTACTAAATTGGCTCCCACCTCCCTAACACAGGAAGCCTGGCTCCTTATGTCAGTGGCACAGCGAGACACAATATGTGGCTTATTTTTGCTAACCATGATAACATGTAACCCATGCCTAAACTGATTGCCCTAACCACATACTGACATACTGCTATGATAGATATCTCAAATTAAACGACACTGTCAGAGCCTAAGTCCCAGCAATGCCCTTAGCTTGCTTAGTGAACAGGAAAGCTCTGTTACCCGCTACAAAGAAATTAAAGTTTTAGAATTATTAACTCAAGATGGTAGGATATCGATACTATTCTGGCAACTTTTGAAGAAATACAGAATGAAAGCAGATTACTCCTGGGCCAGTTCGTCATGCTCAACAAACTGATAGTTACTGTGAGGAGACTGTATAAGCTGGGAAATATCATCCCTCCTGCAATAACATAATCACAGATCCTACTGCAACGGGGCTTCAGATGAAGTATGATATCACACATGTACAGACATGTACAATCCTTTTTCAAGTAACATGTTCAGGTGATCACGGTGAGCTCAGGTCCCTTCTTCTTTTCCATCAATTGTGCATCATAGCCTTCCTGGACAGACATGGCAGTTTCAGCAGAGCTACCAGTTCAGATACCTCCTCAGTCTCTTAAGTTTTCTACAGGGAGTGTTTTAGGTTCTGCCAGTTGTACTCACTTGTAAGCCATTCTGGGACAGTCAGTCCCAGACCACTGCTGTCTCCATGAAGAAGTGTTTCCAGACCTCATATATGATTTTTATTTGGTGGGAAACAACAGCAGTTAATGGATTTGTAATTCCTAGAGTCTCCTCTTCACCTCCAACAATGAGCACCTCTATGGTTGTACTGCAGCGTTATGGTCAGGAAAACCAGCACATTGGCCCTTTCAAGTCTGAAGGGACCATTAGTATGAGCACCTTGTAGATTGATGTTCTGATCATGATAATACAGCAGGTTAGCAATGATGGGCCTGGAGCGTCCCTGAAGCAGGTGGCAGGCCCAGTATCCTATGTGCTCTTTCCACAGCATAACATTTAATCAAGACATTCAGTATGTTGTCCCTCTACTCTTTTAGGTAGGACAACAACACATATATTACTCCTCCATGCCCGGCCTTCAAAATCCTCAGCCCTAACATCCAAGAATCATATCCTCTCTTACATATCTACCATGTTATCCTGTGTATCAACCATGTTTGTGTCAGCTCTTCCAATGTCATTTTGGTCTGCCTCATCCTGTCAGATATTTTACATTAGTCTGCGCATTGCAGGGCCATGTCCAGGCCCACCAGATCAATGCTGGTTTCCAGTGTTGTTCTAGTGCCTTGTATTGTAGACAGAATGCGTTCTAGTTGTGCCTTCATGTCAGCTGGCTAACTCAGTATTAAACCTGGGTCAGGTGCATCTATTAGGTGCCCTACACTTTCTGTAAATTGGGTGAGCCTGTGATTTTTATTTTTTATTTTTTTGGAGTTTTATATAGCGTGGACTAGAATCAAAGGTATCAGAGCACTTTACATGAGCACCAGTTGTGTTAAAGATGGACACATTCATTTTTGTTAAGCACGGGGAGATTAAGTGATTTGCCCAGAATCACGGGATGATGAGCGTCCCTGCCGAGACTCGAGCTGGTTCCCCAGCTCAGAGGTAGACTGCTCTAGCCGTTAGGCCACATCCTCTCCCTCATTGTCATGATTGATTGGTCATCTTGTATTTGACCATTCATTTGGGATTCCTAGTTCACATGGATATCTATGCATGTTGGTATGCACAGCTATGGTGTAATCAGCATGTAGCATTCATATGAGACGTGTCCTTGAAGTTATCTCACCTGTTCAAGTGCCTTTGAGCCTAACAATAGCTGTGAATCTCGTGTCCCTGATATGGTGAATTTCATCAATTAGTGTTGACAGCATGTTGGTTGAAGTTCGTCAAAGCTACCTCTGGAATTAAGCTGTGCTGTTATTATTAGAAGTCCTCCACTTTTTCTCCATTCAGGACTGTTCTTTTATGCCCACTTCTAGTTCCTCATTCCTTTCCACAAAATGAGGGTCTGGATCAGCTGCTTCATGTAAACTATCTCCACACAGCACTCTGCCCGGTCTTAGGAGGAGAAGATTGAGAACCCTCTCTGTTGGTCAGCATCTATTATGTGGTGGGTGTTAGAAGCTGCCCCGACCTTCCTTAGAACTAAACGTTGGAGATTTTATCCAATGGGAGAAGGTAGTGTGCGGCTCTTACGGGTGTGGTCAAAGTTGAATCAGTGTCCACTGTGATTGTGTCACTGCTTCAGAAAGGACAGTGTGAGCTCCTCTTGTAACATTGCTCCCATTATATCAAGCAGGTGCCATCCTGGATACAGAGGCCACGTTGTAACAAAAAGTCCTGTGGGATGACAAATCCCTATTTTTCTCAGACTCAAGTCATGATGCCTGTGGGTTGCAGGGTTCACAGAGAATGCAACCTATCGGCCATATTGGCCAAACCCCCAAGTTGTCAACCTCTTTAAAACAGTAGTTGAGATGAGAAGTATCTGAAATTCCTTTTAGGACAAACATAGGCTAGTGCTATGTTGTGTTCGCTTTGTATAATTTTATTCCTAAAAAACCGTGTAAAATAGTACAATATTATTTTGGAGTCATAATCCTATAATGGGAGGCTGGAATGACCTAAAGGATCAGTGAGTGAAAGGATTTCTTACCAGAGTAGGGTTGAAATGATTTCCAGTAGGTAAAGAGTATGGCTTTGACTCTTGAGGGTGTTCCATGGATGGTACATGGACCTTCACATGCAGCTACTCATAGTCTTTGACACAAAGCAGTATCTATTAACAATAGTAGACAGGGCTTTGCACCCAAAAATAATTCCTCTTTGAGGCAGGTGGTAAGTTTTAATTTCACCAACATTTCCAACCTTGCATGTGCCCTGTACAGGATACATCCAATGTGAGAAACGTTTTAAAGTATAACTAGACACAATGTGTTGTACAGAAAGTCCACTCTTCGTGTACTAAACCTAGTCTATGCATTACACACATATCTTTGTACTATGGTTCAAAAGTGTATGAGTGGATCTATGAAGACTCAAAGTGCTCCAGTTCTGTGACAGAGAGCAGCAGTGCAATATCTTTGAAGATATGGCTCTGCAATACTTTCTCGCCCCTAGTGCAAAGCAGTGCAGCAAATGTGGTTGCTACGCTGCATTGCTCTACAAATTAGTAAATGTGTGTGAGAAGCTGGGTTTCTGTTGCAGTAACCCCCCACTTTTTGCCAGACTACTGATGCACTTTGACTTGATGTGCCCTGGGTCCCTGCCAATCAGGTTCCCAGGGCCTGTGTTCTTTCCCCAAAACTAACCCAAACCCAATTGGCATCTCTGGCCACAGGTCAGCCCCTGGTAAATGGTACCACAGGTACCCAGGGCACTGTGACCAGGGAAGACCTCTAAGGGCTGCAGCACTTTTGTGCCACCCTTAGAGGCCCTGTACCTTTACACACACACACTGCCTTTGCTGGCTGCGTGTCTTGGTGCAGAACAAAGTGAAGAGTCGACATGGCACACATCCCTGTGTGCCATGCCTACAACCCACTGCCCTGGTATAGATCAGTCACCCCTTTAGCTGGATGCACTATACCAGTGGTGAGGGTACAGGTGCATGAGCCCTATACCCCTACAGTGTCTAAGTCCATTCTTAGACATTGTAAGTGCAGTGCTGCCATTAAGAGTATATGGTGCTGGGAGTTTGCAATTACGAACTCCACACCACCATAATGGCTACACTGAAAACTGAGAAGTTTGGTATCAAACTTCTCAGCACATTAAACCCACACTGATGCCAGTGTGGGATTTAATGAAAAATGCACTCAGAGGGCATCTTAGAGATGCCCCCTGAAAAACGACCAGCCTCTGGTGGGTTCCCTGATTGGTACACACCAGCATGCCAGCACGAGACATGTTTTTGGACCCCTAGGTTGGGAGCCTTCGCTCCCTGAGCCCAGAAACAAAGCCTTTCCTGGGCGGAGGTGTTCACACCTACCCCAGGCCAGGAAGAGCCATCTGTGGCAGGGGAGCTTCAAAGGCCTTGCAGTCTTTGTAATGCGACCCTCCAGCCTCTCCTGCTATCAGGAGCAGACCCCCTTCCTGTCTCCCCTCCTTTTCAGCAGGAAGACAGGCGGGAAAAATTAGCCAGCCCAGAGGGTGTGACCGCCTCTGCCAACCCCAGCCCTCAGGTGGGGGAGGTGAGGTGAAGCCCCCTCTTCAGTGCCCGCCATCTTGCAGATGGCGGGCACTGAAGAGTACACCCAAGGTGTAGTCACCCTAAGGTCAGTAGCCCATTGGCTACTGACCTCGAGACCCCTAAAACGCCCCCTAAATACAGTATTTAGGGGGCAGCCCTGAACCAAGAAGGCAGATTCCCGCAACCTAAGAAGAAAAAGGATGAAAGAAGACGCCCAGCAGAGGAGACTGCAGAGAACAACTGACTTAGCCCCAGCCCTACCGGCCCGTCTGCAGTTTCCAGAGATCCTGCATCAAACACCATAATGACCTGATCAGCACGGGCTAAATCTTTTGTCATATATAGGATAGGGAATGGGTATTCAACTTATATGCCCCATCAACAATCTTTTTTCTTTTTGTATTGTCCCAAATCCTTAAAGCCCAAAAGGTTATTACTTTTCTAAAAAATCTTTAAGGTTATCAGTCACTGTGTTCCAGATATACCCCCCACTTAAACAGGTGTATATACAACAACAAAAAATTGTGAAAAGGCGAGATAGCACCTCATGTGCGCTACACCATAGGAGCTTACTGGTTGGTTCTCACCAGTTGTGCCCACGTTTCTCATCATAGGTAGCTATTTCACCTGTGAAAAACATATATAAGTGTCCAGAACAAACAGGTGAAAAAAAGTGTTTTGTGTGTATCACAAAAAGGAAAAGACCCCGTAAAATTAAAATTGAGGTAAGCCACACGTCCACCAAATGCCAATTTTTTTCAAAACTCATGAGCCTACTCAAAGTTAAAAACAACTGCATGTTGCAGACCAATTGAAGATGGGCCGACATGTTTCATTGCCTGTTTTTCTTAGTGGAAATTTCGTCAGGGCTCGAGGTCATTAATCACCTTACTGGACTTCCGTTTTGTACACACAGTGACGGGTATTAGCCAAGGCCCCTCGTACCAGCTATCCACCTCGCCATAGGGTGCTTGCTCCTGTTATGAGACCCTTTTATAACACATATGTTGTCATCAATCGCGTGTACAATAGGATGAGCGTTGTCTCATTCCTGAGGCATTGGATGAGACAACGCTCATCCTATGGTACACGAGATTGATGACAACATATGTGTTATAAAAGGGACTCAAAACAGGAGCAAGTATCCTATGATGAGGTGGATAGCTGGTACGAGGGGCCTTGGCTAATACCCGTCACTGTGTGTACAAAACAAAAGTCCAGTAAGGTGATTAATGACCTCGAGCCCTGACGAAATTGCCACTAAGAAAAACAGGCAATGAAACATGTCGGCCCATCTTCAATTGGTCTGCAACATGCAGTTGTTTTTAACTTTGAGTAGGCTCACGAGTTTTGAATAAAATTGGCATTTGGTGGACGTGTGGCTTACCTCAATTTTAACTTTACGGGGTCTTTCACCCCAAGGGAGATATTTCAGTTGTCCTTGATGCTCCACAGGTCCTGCACGGAGCCTGTATGGTGCACGGGCACAGACAATGCTTTGGATGGAGAGGGAAAAGAAGTCGGGCCCAGTCGAAGTCCAGCGAAGTCCAGAGTGTCCAGACGGTCAAAGGTCAGTGGTTTCTTGTTCAGAATCTTGTCCACATCGAATCTAGGGTCCTACAGCCAGGTAAGCCCTTTTGTACCCACGGGATAGGGTTGGACAGATTCAGGGGACCCTCCCAGGGGAGGGTCAGGACAGGGGGGTGGTTACACCCATGTCCTTTGTCCAGTTTCACGCCAGAGCAGGAGCCAACAGCTCCCAGAACTGGTTTGAACTGGACTATGCACAGGGACACCAAATGTGCCCTTCGTGCAGACTTTCAGGCACTTTGGAAGTGCACCCACCCAGCTCCAATACACTAAATCCTGTATGGGAGGTGGTCACACCTCCCAGTGACAGGATGCCTATTGTGCTGCCTTCCTCTGCTCAAGCTCGGCTCAGCAGCAGGAGGGCAGAAATGTGTCTCTGGTCTGCAGCAACCAGTTTGTGCTGTCCGGGTCGAGAAGGCTGGTACCGGGAAGACCAGGGACCCACGAAGCTTGCTTCTGAGGGGTGGAATCATACCTCCGAAACTGGTTACCGCTGTGGAGGTATGATTCCAAGGTGTTTGATACCAAACACGACATGGTTTGTTGCAGCCGTTTTCGAGATAGCATTTTACGCGAGCATATAATGCACCTCTACCTATATGTCGGGATGCGTCACCGACAACCCCGGAGAATGGTCTCCGAAGGCTGCAGGGGTGCTCTGCTCATGCAGGGGCACCCTCTCATGTAAAACCCAGCACCCTGCCTTCAGGATTCTCAAGGCCTGCTATGGGGTGATTTATAGGTTTTAAGTGTAGTGACCTATAGATATAGTAAACTTATATCTAAAGTAAGTGGTGCATGCACCATCTTACACAGGCTGCAATGGCAGGCCTGTAGTTCCATTTTGCATGGCCTCTCATGGGTGGCATAATACATGCGTCAGGCCATGGGAGGCCTCTGGGGTACCTATGCCCTGGGTACATGTGTACCATATACTAGGGACTTATAAGGGTACCCCAGTATCCAATCTGGAGTGTACCTAAGTACATGACATAACATTTTAGGGAGAAAGCAGATAGACAGGGGTCCTGATTAGCAGGATCCCAGTCAGACTAGTCAAAAGCAGTGTAACATCAAGCAGAAAGTGGGGGTAACCATAAGAAGCAGATCCTACTTTCCTACACAACCCCCCCAAACGTAAGGAGATGAGACTAACCTTGCCCAGTTGAGTCTTCATTTTCTAAGTGGAAATATCTGGAGAGTCCATCTGCATTGGCATAGTTACTCCCATGTCTATGTTCCACTGTATAGTCCATCCCCTGTAGGGAAATGGACCACCTCAGAAGTTTGGGGTTTTCACCCTTCATCTGTTTTAGCCATACGGGGGGCTTATGGTCTGTCTGAACAATGAAGTGAGTGCCAAACAAATATGGCCTCAGCTTCTTCAGAGCCCAAACCACAGCAAAGGCTTCCCTCTCAATGGCTGACCAACGTTTCTCTGGGGGTCAATCTTCTGCTAATAAAAGCTACTGGTTGATCCTGACCCTCTGCATTAAGTTGTGACACCACAGCCCCTACCCCCAACTCAGATGCATCTGTTTGGGCAATGAATTGTTTGGAATAGTCAGGACTTTGCAGAATGGGAGCAGTGCACATGGCCTGCTTGAGGTCATCAAATGCCATCTGACAGCTAACTGTCAACTGAACTTTCTTGGGCATTCTTTTTGATGTAAGATCATTCAAGGGAGTCACTATAGACCCATATCCTTTTACAAATCTTCTGTAGTACCCAGTCAGGCCCAGGAAAGCTCTGACCTGAGTCTGGGTAGTGGGAGCAACCCAGTCCATGATGGTCTGGATTTTGTTCTGCAATGGTTGAACCTGGCCTCCACCCACAAGGTGGCCCAGGTACACAACCTTACTCTGCCCTATCTGGCACTTGGTGTCCTTGATAGTGAGGCCTGATTTCTGCAGGGCCTCCAAAACATTATTTAGGTGTACCAGGTGATCCTCCCAGGTGGAGCTAAAGACAGCTATATCATCAAGATATGCTGTACTATAGGCTTCCAGGCCTGTAAGGACTTTGTTCACCAGCCTTTGGAATGTGGCAAGTACATTCTTCAAGCCAAAGGGCATCACAATAAATTGATAATGCCCACTAGGGGTTGAGAATGCTGTTTTTGGTTTAGCATCCTCAGCTAGTCTGATTTGCCAATATCCAGCAGTGAGGTCAAATGTGCTCAAGAACTTGGCTGAGGCCAAAGTGTCAATGAGTTCATCTGCCCTAGGAATAGGGTGAGCATCAGTCCTAGTGACTGCATTGAGCCCCCTGTAGCCCACACAAAACCTCATTTATCTTTTACCACCCTGTGTATGAGGTTTGGTTACCAGGACCACTGGACTAGCCCAATGGCTATCTGAGGGATCAATTACTCCCAATTCCAGCATCTTTTGGACTTCAGTCCTGATGCAATCTCTGACATGGTCAGGCTGCCTGTAAATCTTATTTTTAACAGGTAGACTCTCACCATCATGGGTACACCAAGTGGTCTGACTAAGAGTCAAAGAAAACATGTGCCTGTATTGATTGAGGACCTTCCTGCAATCAATCTGCTGTTGCTCAGTGAGGCTGCCTGCCAAGGCTACACCATCAACTGAGCCATTATCATGGATCTGTGAGAGGAGGTCAGGGAGTGGGTAACTCTCTTCCTACTGTCACTCATCAGTAGCCATGAGCAAGGCCATGTCTGCCCTGTCCAAATAGGGTTTGAGCCTGTTTACATGGAGCACCTTGTGGGGGCTCATAGGAGTTCCAAGGTCCACCAAGTAGGTGACCTCTCCCTTCTGCTCAAGAATAGTATGGAGTCCACTCCACTTGTCTTGGAGAGCTGCTGGTGCCAAGGGCTCCAACACCCACACTTTCCATCCTGGCTGATAAACAGTCAGTACAGCCTTTTGGTCATGCCAAGCTTTTTGCAATACTTGACTTGTCCCAAGGTTTTTGCTGGCCTTCTTCATGTACTCAGCCATCCTCGAGCGGAGACCAAGTACATAGTCCACTATGTCCTGCTTGGGAGGTCTGAGAGGTAACTCCCATCCCTCCTTCCCCAAACACAAGGGGCCCCTAACTGGATGCCCAAACAAAAGTTCAAAAGGGCTGAAGCCAACCCACTTTTGTTGGACCTCTCTGTAGGCAAAGAGAAGGCAGGGCAACAAGACATCCCATTTTCGCATAAGCTTTTCTGGGAGTCCCATGATCATGCCCTTTAGGGTTTTGTTGAACCTTTCAACCAACCCATTGCATTGTGGGTGATAGGGTGTGGTGAATTTATAATTCACTCCACACTCCTTCCACATTGCAGTGATGTAACTAGACATGAGGTTTGTACCTCTGTCAGTTAAGACCTCCTTAGGGAAACCCACTCTGGAAAAACTTCCCAGGAGGGCCCTGGCCACCACAGGAGCTGTGGTGGTTCTAAGGGGTATAGCCTCTAGATACCTAGTAGCATGGTCCACCACCACTAGAATATAACTGTGCCCAGATGCAGTTGGAGGGTTCATGGGACCAATTATGTCAATCCAAACCCTCTCAAAGGGAACCCCCACCACAGGTAGTGCTATTAGGGGGGCCTTTGTGGTACCACCTGACTTACCACTGGCTTGACAGGTGGTACAGGAGTGACAAAACTCCTTGGTGTCTTCTGACATGTGAGGCCAGTGGAAGTGTGGGCCAAGCCTAACCCAAGTCTTACTTTGGCCTAGGTGTCCTGCTAAGGGAATGTCATGTGCCAAGGTGAGTAGAAAGCCCCTAAACTTCAGAAGTATGACCAACCTCCTGGTGGCACCAGGCTTGGGATCTATACCCTCTGAGTAAAGGAGTCCCTCATCCCAATAGATCCTGTGGGATCGACTGATACTCCCAGCAGCCTCAGCAGCAGCTTGCTGTCTGAGGGGTTCAAGAGAAGGGCAGGTTTGCTGCTCCTGACTCAGATCTGCCCTGGAAGGGCCTCCTGTCCCCAAGAACTCAACCTGATCAGGTTCCAGTTCATCTGAGACAGTACCTTCACAGGGACTGAGATCATCTCCCTCAAGAGACTGATCCTCTCTCTGAGCCTGGGGGGAAGACACAGCCTTACCCCTCCTGCTCCTTCTCTTGGTCCATTCTTTCAGAATCCAGGTCCTGTTCAGTAGACATCAGTTTGGCCTGTGACCTGGTCACAGCAAACACATCTGCAGAGATGCCCAGCATTGCTGCATGAGTCCTTAATTCCATTTTAGCCCAGGCTGACGTCTCCAAATCATTGCCCAATAAGCATTCCACTGGAAGGTCTGAGCTAACCACCATTTTCTTTGAGCCAGTTTCCCCTCCCCAGCTGAAATTAACAACTGCCAAGGAATGATCAGTCCTGACATTGTTAGCATTGGTCACTTGGTACATCTCACCAAGTATGATCTGTTCAGGGTCCACAAGATCTTTTGTCACCATAGTGACACTTGCACCTGTTTCCCTGTATGCCATGGCCTCCTTACCATTAATCAAAGACTGCTGTCTGTATTTGCCAAAGTTACTGGGACTGACAAATAAAGTGGCAATATCCATACTACCATCACAGACAAGTACAGCCTGAGCTGGAGTTCTGACTAAGCCAGAACCCATCTCAGATCCCAAGGTTAACCCTACTATTCCCTTACTCCCTGTACCACGACTTGAAATTGTACTAGGGGGAGCAGTTGCCTTAGGGGCAGTGGTGGTTGGAGTTGAATCTTTGGTCTTTGGACAATTGGCATCTTTTGTCCAATGGGTCTTTTCTTTACATAAGTAACACCAAGGTTTCTTTTTGCCTTTTCCTTTGTTGGATTGTGACTCTCCCCCCCCCCCCCCAGATGCAGGTCTTTGGGGACCTGATGAAGACTTGTCATCTCTACCTTTGTCCCCACCCTTATCTGAAGTTTTAGCATCTTGCTTCTTTTGGTCACCACCCTGGTTCTGGTTTCTCTGCTTCACCCTGGTTCTGACCCACCTATCTGCCTTCTTTCCCAATTCTTGGGGAGAAGTCATATCAGAGTCAACCAGGTATTGATGCAACAACTGATTTTGGCAATTATTAAGGATCTGCTCCCTCATAATCAAATTGTACAATCCCTTGAAATCATTCACTTTGCTGCCAAGCAACCAGCCTTCCAGAGCCTTAATGGCACTATCCACAAAGTCTACCCAGTCCTGATTCTGTGCCTTCTGGGTGTCTCTGAACTTAATCCTATACTGTTCAGTGGTTAAGCCAAACCCATCAATGAGAGCACTCTTCAGAACTGAGTATTTGTCAGCATCCTCTTCTCTAACAGTGAGGAGCTTATCTCTACCTTTGTCAGCAAAGGAGAGCCACAAGATAGCTGCCCACTGCTCTTGAGGGACCCTCTGAACTTTACAGGCCCTCTCCAAAGCAGTTATCCATTTATGGATGTCATCCCCAACATGGTAGGGAGGGACAATCTTACTCAGGTTCCTATTGTCAAAAGAATGTCCTTTAACTCTATGGACACTGTTGCTGCAACCATGGGACTCTATCCCAATCTTTTTCTAGCTCTCTGGACTTCCAGGGACTCTTTTTCCAGGGCCAATTGCTGTTGCCTGAGCCTAAGCTTAGCTTTCTCAAGTTCCAGAAATTGGTACTCCCTGTCATAAGAGTGGTCCCTCTTGCTAGATACAGAGGTCCCTACAGACTGTCCTGAGTGATGCGACTCTGCTGAGGGAGATCTAGATCTCCTTGGTAAACTCTGCACTATTCCAGGAGGGGTGAAGAGGGGGCCATCTTGGCCTTCTTCTTCATCTCCATGAAGATCTGAGTTGTCCAGGTGGGAACCATCTTGTTCCTCCTGGCCAGTGTTTGAGTCTAGGCCATAAAAGGTGTCACCTCCTGACCTGTCCTCATTCCCTGTCCCACCCACTTTCTCCTGTTCATCTGACCCAGGGGTCTTCCTAAGGTCATCAAGCAGGAGGGCCTCTATGAGGCGGTGGGTGTTTGCAGTTCTCCCTGTCTTCAGCTTTCTAGAGGCACACAGGGCTTTCAATTGTTGGAATGAAAGCTCATTGTATCTAGAGGGCAGAGAGCCACTGGCCTCTCCTTTAGAAGTCATACTAAGTGCGGTGGGGTGTTGCACATACCTAACCTAGTGGGAACTAAACCCTCTGAGGTTGGAGAAAGGGTGTGCTAGACCCTTGACTTACCCAACCCTAAGTTCAGGAGAACTTACTTATTCTAAGCTAGTAATATATGTACCTAGTACTTAGTGGTTTTTGGTTAATCAATACAAAGAGTTATCTGGTAAAACAATGCAGGCTTGAATCCCAACCGCTGCACACCGATGCGAGAAGTTGGCCTGGTATATGATGTCCACTAATTAAAGTGGGCACCTTCCACCAGTCCAAACAACCCTTATTGTGATTTAAGAGGTCAAAGATAACCTTAGAAAGCTATCCAAGTGGTAGCTGTGGAGAGCAGCCTTCAGGCTTAGCCTTGAAGGAGTGTTAAGCAGCTTGTTTTACCAGAATGCAACCTTATTGTATTGGTTAAATGAAAGGAGAACCACACAGTAGTTATAAGAATATATATTTATTATTATAACACCTTAAATAAATCACAGTATCTGCTACATGCAGATAAACACAAAGCACACAATACTGTAGGACAGAAACAATCGTAAGTAGCACTAATACACAGTGGGCTCCCGGGGGAGACCAAACCATATACTAAAATAGTGGTATAAGAACCACGACTCGAGTCAAGACAGTGTCTGGAGAGTGTAGAATCGCTGGGACCCCAAGAAACCACCCAAGGTGAGTAAGTAGGGACCCCATGGAGGATGGGTGCAGGGTGAGAACACAACCACGTGCTACGTACAATCCAATGGGAGAGTCGCTGTTGCAATTTTAAAGTTTGAGGACCCTTATCAGTGGATTACGAGGAAACCCTTTGGAACATAGAAGGTTGGAGAGCCACCCCATCCATGGATACTGAAGTACCAGAGTAACCTATCCCAGGGAAGCCGGGTGCATAGGGCTGAAGTGGCGTCGGAAACCGCCGGCATTCTCAATGGGAGTCTTCCAAGAAATTCCACTGCTGGAAAGAAGAAAAGTGTCCGGTGGAACCCACAGGTGGATTCTTGAAGGGAGGAACCTGAAAGCAGAAGGGACAGAGTCTGGGTCACTCAGGAGTGATCAGGGGCTTGGTAGGCGAATGCCCACCGATGTTCGGTGCTTCAGGTGTGAAGAAGGATACCTTGACTCTACAGCTGCAGGGACCAGGAGATGTTGAGGACAACCAGGAGCCAGATATGAGCTGTCCCACAAAGGATGTCGAGTGCTGAGGGGTGGGAGTCCGGCGGGAGCACCAACAAGCCTTGGCAATGGCAACCCACGAAGAAGGTCAAAGAAGGTTACGGTCTGGCCCAGCAAGGACCAGAGGACTCACCACAGCAATGGGAGTCAGGGCAGGCCTGGAGAAATCAGGGGAGCCCAAGAAAATCAGGATTGTCCCTCAAATTGACCCACAGGCCAAAGGCACAGGAGTTGCGAGGGGACCTCTAGCAGTTTCACAAAACAACAGCTCGCAGGGCACAGAGTGCAAGGAGGCCAAAGTCCTTTGCACAAAATGAGCGCAGAGGTTTGGGCTATCTACAGCCCAATGCACGAACTTGGGGAACACCAACAAGCGTATGCACTTGCAAGTGTACGCGGTGCACAGGGATTCAGGTTATGCGGTCCCCACGAGGGATACTGGCCTCAAACTTGGTGAGAGGGCAGCTTAACCTCAAGGAACATAGGAACCCACCTTCTGCGTTGCTGGAGCCTTGGAGTCTGCAGGAGCTCAGGATCAGCAGACTGGTCAGTTGCATTACGGTGCCTGCAAACGCAGGGGAGTGACTCCTTCACCCCAAGGGTGATACTTCAGCTGTCCTTGATGCTCAACAGGTCCTGCACAGAGCCTGTACAGTGCACGGGCACAGACGATGCTTTGGACGGAGAGGGAGACGAAGTCGGGCCCAGTGACTGTCCAGTGAAGTCCAGAGTGTCCAGAAAGTTGAAGGTCAGTGGTTTCTTGTTCAGAATCTTGTCCACATCGAATCTAGAGTTCTACAGCCAGGTAAACCCTTTTGTACCCACAGGAGAGGGTTTGACAGATTCAGGGGACCCTCCCAGGGGAGGGTCAGGACAGAGGGGTGGTTACACCCATGTCCTTTGTCCAGTTTGATGCCAGAGCAGGAGCCAACGGCTCCCAGAACTGTTTTGAACTGGACTATGCACAGGGACACCAAATGTGCCCATCGTGCAGACTTTCAGGCACTTTGGAAGTGCACCCACCCAGCTCCAATACACTGAATCCTGTCTGGGAGGTGGTCACACCTCCCTGTGACAGGATGCCTATTGTGCTGCCTTCCTCTGCTCGAGCTTGGCTCAGCAGCAGGAGGGCAGAAATGTGTCTCTGGTCGACAGCAACCATTTTGTGCTGTCCGGGTCGAGAAGGCTGGTACCGGGAAGACCAGGAACCCACGAAGCTTGCTTCCGAGGGGTGGAATCATACCTCCCACACCAGTTACCGCTGTGCAGGTATGATTCCAAGGTGTTTGATACCAAACATGACATGGTTTGTTGCAGCCGTTTTCGAGATAGCATTTTACGCGAGCATATAATGCACCTCTACATATATGTCGGGCTGCGTCACCGACAACCCTGGAGAATGGTCTCCGAAGGCTGCAGGGGTGCTCTGCTCATGCAGGGGCACCCTCTCACATAAACCCATCACCTTGCCTTCAGGATTGTCAAGGCCTGCTATTGGGGTGACTTACAGGTTTTAAGTGTAGTGACCTATAGATGTAGAAAACCTATATCTAAAATAAGTGGTGCATGCACCATCTTACACAGGCTGCAATGGCAGGCCTGTAGTTCCATTTCGCATGGCCTCTCATGGGTGGCATAATACATGCTTCAGCCCATAGGAGGCCTCTGGGGTACCTATGCACTGGGTACATGTGTACCATATATTAGGGACTTATAAGCGTACCCCAGTATCCAATCTGGAGTGTACCTAAGTATATGACATAACATTTTAGGGATAAAGCAGATAGACTGGGGTCCTGATTAGCAGGATCCCAGTCAGACTAGTCAAAAACAGTGTAACATCACGCAAAAAGTGGGGGTAACCATAAGAAGCAGATCCTACTTTCCTACGGCCCCCATACCCATGAGCTCTGCCACTGTACTCAAGGATGTGACATAGGGACACTGTTTGTGACTCTGAGTTTGCAGTTAGGTGTGTCATCTGAATTGTAATGTCAGGTGGATGATGAGACAAACTGTTTTTTCAGTGGTTAGCTTATTGAAGGGTTGTTCCATCACACCTTCTGTCTGGCTTTGCATAACTCCCACCCTCCTCCATGTTTGTCCTCTCTGTCTGGTGCAGTAGAGGCCATAGTTTTTTTATTGAGGTCAGGGTGAAAATGAGTATTTCCGTAGTGAATTTCATTTTGAAGTAATTGTCAATGGCAGTTTGCCTGCAGAAAATATTCTAAGGCGGGATGTTGTAGAGTTTTCTTAAAGACATGGAGTTCTTATCATTTAATGTTTATTTTTTATATTTTTATTTTAAGATTTTGACAACAAAGAAAACAAAATGTGTCTTTTATGCTCCCAGAAACCCCAAAGGAGAACTACTAACTCCTTGTAAAAGTTTCTTTAAATCTTCCAACTATTGACCAGTGACATTGTTGCAATGTGTAAACAGAAGTCAGTCCAGCAAGGATGGAAGCTGATGTTACCTCATTTATCTACTACCCATCCACAACTGAACAGCAGTATATCCTAATAATCTCCAATTGCAGCAAAAGACAAAACATGCAAGCTCCCATAAGACGATAGTTAAGAGTTGCAGACAGTAAAATGGGCATTGAGCATGGTCAACAATCATGTGCATTAGAACCAAGAAATGTAACTTTAACTTATTAAGCATGTCAATACTGGACAGAAGTTGTCAGTGTCTCAATAACAGATCTCGCAAAACCCTTTGTTGATTTTTGTACACTTCCTCTATGCACCTTCACGGCCCACTCAAGCGTTTTCATAGCCTTCCCAGATCAAGAACCCCCGGGACTGATGCCTGCAGAAAACCAAATGCCTTATTTGTAACTTCACTGGTGTAAAGGGTGGATTGAGGAGTCACTTTAAGTCCCCCTGCATAGCTCTGGAACAATCTGGCTTGGAATTATAATCATGCACTAATCTGTAAACGATTAATGAACATCAGAGAAATGAGTAATCATATAGGTTTTGGAGGGACCTAGGCCTAGCTTTCTCGCCCAGTTTGACTAATGAAATGTATTTTCACTTGATACAGTTTTAAGTATATGTACTTATTTTATTAGGGTTATTATGGATATTTTAGCCATTTTAGTAATATCCACACTAGGGGGGCGATTACGATATCGGTCGGAGTTGCCTCCGACCAACACTGTCGTTGTCTTAGGACCGACTGACCTCCGGTTGGCGGTTCCGATCGCCTGATTACGATGCGACCGAACACTGTTCGGTCGCATACTCCCATTTCTCTATGGGAGCTTCTGCTACGGCCGTAAACCGGCCGTAATACAGGCTGCTATAGAGAAATGAGGGTGTGTGTAAAACCCTGCACCCTGTGGCAGGCACCCCATGGTGCCTGCCACACAGTGCAGGGATTTACAGGGGGCACCCTAGGTACCCCATCGGCCAGCAACCTTAGGCCGTGGAGGCAAGGTGGCCCTGCTAGTGGCGCCCAACGTCGCTTTCTGACAGCCTTTCCGTATCGAAAGGACGGCACAGAAAGGCTGTCAGAAATTGACATCGTAATCCGGAAGGCGGAAACGCCATCCATAGGGGATTACCGTGCGGTTCCGACCGGCCGAATGACTCTGAGAGCCAGTTGGAACTGCGTTGGAATTACCAGACGATTTAAGCTCTGACCGCCGACATTGTAATTCGGCGGTCAGACCGCAAACCGACCATGTCTGTTGGAAAGCCTCCGACCGCGGTCGGAAAGCTTCTGACTAGCGGTCGGAGGCTTTCCGACCGACATCTTAATCGGCCCCGAGTTAGAAAAATGAATGGTCAATTGATGCCACTACCTGTGATGTCACTTCTTGTGATGCTACATCTTACAGGGGCCTCACATGTTCCTATTATGCCCGGGGGCCCACAAATCCTAGAACCAGCCCTGCCCAACACACAAGAGTAGGCCTGGGCGGAGTTTGCGGAGTTCTACTCACTGAAATTCTGTGAAGTGCCGCAAAATCTCAGCCATGCTCCGTGGAGTTCCTTCAGTGGCGGAGCTCAGCCATGCTCTGTGGAGTTCTGTTATATCCCGCATAGGTGCCCCAATGTAGACCCGTTCGTACATGCCCTAAAATGGACGTATTCATATTTACTCCTAATATGGTCATATTCGTACTTGCCCAATTATGGTCATGGCCGCATATGCCCAATTATGGTCACAACTGTACATGTCCTATTATGGTATGATTCCTTATATAGGCATGATCTTTCACCTACATTGGTCCCAGCTAGCACACAACGAGCTCTGAGGGCTGAACGTTATCTATCCTGTGGTTTTGAATGCAGCAGGGTTCTTCCAAACACAGGCCCACACTGTACTCATTAATTATGCATGGCTTTCTAAGAATACACCACCGGCATAATATGTATGTACAAAGTTCACACCTGACGTCTTCCTCATGTCCAATACAAACCATACTGAGGACCGAGACTCTTTAGGGTATAAATACACCACATCTTGCCCCGGTAAAACAGAGGGAACCGAGACTTCCATGCTGACACACTGACCAGAGACGCTGAGGCTCCTGCATGCAGTCGCTCAAGCTGACAGGGGTCTGACACAACCCGGACGGGGTATCCAACTCGAGACCAGGACGGGGTCCCACACTATCTCTATTCAGGTATGGGGGTTCGACTAAATCCTAGCAGGATTCTTGGCTCTTAGCTTCTAAGACCTACACACATATGCTAGGTACACACAGGTACATCTAGGTAGGCATCGTATGAGTACGTGCACTTGCATAATGCTTTTATATTCATGTATGTACTCATGATTATCGCAATATGGTAGAACTGTTCTATCCCTTTGCTTTTATCGTACTGCTGATAATATATCTCTGCTATTGTCTGCTGGTTACCGCAGCACATATATTTTACACTAGAATAACAACTGTTCAATAAATACTTATTGAAACGCCCGACTGTTTATTCGGTGTAACTCTCTGAGACAAACCGAATAAGTGAGCACGAGTGACTGAGCGAAAGGTAGTACATTGTTTCCACCATTCTGAGGGAATCAGGGTTGTCATGTTCTGAGGTTGCCAGAAATTAATCTCTCCCCGATAAGAGGAGGCACTTGTGGCACTGCGAGCTAGCTAATGCAAAACAATCTAACATAAGCGGTGAGGGTGCACAGAGTCAGTCTGCCACCAAGCCCACAGCTTATGTTACACAAACACGCAGGTCCTGCAGGGGTACTATAGGAGCTACACGACAGTTCCTTCAGTGGCGAAGTCTATTAAGTTGTGCCGCTCGCACTAACTTTAATCGCAGGGAGCTTGCCCCGCGCTGTAAATTCAGGCGAATGGCACTCCGCGTCGCGCCAGATGGCCCTGCTGCTTTTCAGCTGCTCGAGTAGACATTCTACTCGAGCAGCAGCTTACTCAACACGAGCAGCAGATTTCTCAAAGTGAGCCGTTGCGACCTGCAGTGATGGCCCGCGTTGAGAAATCTCGCTGGGAGGTGTAGCGTGTGACTTTCTCTTTCGAGCGTTCGCCAACTTAACATTGGCGAGCCGTGCAAGAGAAAAAACTCTGCTCAGCCTCTGCGTCACTGGATGGAATTTTGCAAAACTCTGCACTCCGCACAGAGTGGGCAAAACTCTGCGAACTTCGCCGGCGGATTGGAATTCATGGCCCACCCCTACACAAGAGGGCTTAAACCTACGGAGTCTTTTCTGGGTTACATAGTAACCTATCCGGTGGAGCTAAAAGGTGAAAGTTTAGTAGTTAACTTCGGGTTAGTATTCAATTCATATATGAAAATATTGTCTGGCTAAGAAGTAATGGCAAAACTCCAGATTCGGAGATAAAAGAGAATATGTACGAACGCGAGTAGTTTGAGACACTTTTCAAACACTAACAGATCCGCCCCGCTCTTTCCTCTGTCGGTGAGAGGTGAGCATGTAGCGCAGCCAGTCCCACGGCCATGCTGTGCTAGGGACACACCACTGATGGGCATTGCCTCCCACTTCCTTCCATCAGAAATACCTACCCGCAGGGGTTGAGGGCGGAGCCTCGGGGTGTCTCTCTGGGAGGTCAGGTGTTAGAAAAAAAAACGGCCCCGCCCCAAACACACCTGCTGTCCCATAAATGCTCTGCAGGCAGCGAGTGGGGCATTTGAATTGTGTGATCGCCATATCACAGACACGCAACATCGAGGGCACTGAGATTCAATCCCTCCGACACGCAGTCCTGCCGAGAGCCGTTGCTGCCCGCCACTCAAGAATTCTGGTAGAGCCAGCTGAAGTGTTTTGTTAGGAGCTGTCTCCTTCAGGGCGGAACAAAGCAGAAGTCAGCGATGGAGCAGGACAGGAGCTCCAGGGAGGAGCACCCCGCAGTCGGCCACGGACCGCCCAGCCTGGACATTGTCACCTTCAAGTGGCACCATGTGCAGGAGCCCTACATCATCGCTCTCTGGATACTGGTGGCCAGTCTGGGAAAGATCGGTGAGTGCGATAAAGGACAAAAAGTGGATGCACAGTAACAATGATGTATATCCACCTATTCAGTCCCACCCTTCACCACACTTTTCTAGTTACAGGTGGTCTCACACTATTGGTGCTTGTCCCGTGAGACCTGGAATATTTAATTCAGTTCAAGGTGAAGGGAGACGCAATAAGCTCAGGCATCAGCTTAGACTGCAGACCATTTTCATGGTTGAGAGGGATAACTTCTACCGCAAGCTTCAATGTATAATATCTTTGCAAGTTTATACGGCTATTCGTAGGACGAAACGTTTCATAGGAATTAAAGGGTTTGCTTTTCAACCTGTACGGTTTTGCAGATGTGCTTGTTTCAAACTCGAATACACACAAGCATACAAGTACCATAAACTGATGGTCATTCCATAAAAAGCTTATACCTGGATGCATGCGTTCTCCATTCCTTGTTCGAGGCACTTTGTAAACACTTTACAAGATCATCGTTAAAGTGTTTGAAATCAGCTTACTAATACAACGCCACATGCACACGTTATCACAAAGAGGATATGGCCTAACGGTCAGAGCTGCCGACGTTGGAGCTGGGGAACCAGGTTCGAGCCTCGGCGTGGTTTCAACATCCTGTGATGCTGGCCAAATCATTTAATCACCCTGTGCCTACCGAAAAATGAATGTGTTCTTGTGTAACGTAACTGGTGCTCATGTAAAGCGCGGCAATACCTTCGGGTCGAGAATAGCTAGCTATATAAATCCACAAAAAAATTTAAAAAAAGATAAGCACTTGCTGGGATTTCATTGCGCACCTCCTCTCTTACTTTGAACCAAACTATACTCTTCTGTGTCTGAAAATGATAAGAAAACTGTGTACTGTGTCCCTATTTTAGAAACGCTAAAAACATCTCCCCAGTACCATACCTTTGAAATGTAGGGACTGCAGATCTTACATGAAAGCAAACAGATCAATAAATTGCACATCCCGAACTTTAAATCACGCCCAAGGCTCTGTTAAAAATCTGTTTATCGTTATTCAAGAATGTTTTTGGAAGAATATTTGGCCTTCTTGGTGCAAACGCATTTGATAAAAGTCTTCCACTATCGTCATGTTTCCTTAAATATCGAATGTTAGATAGGCAGCTATGAAAAAGGGGGGTCTTTTATTGCATATTACTCTTGTATTTATCTATACAAGAGTAATATGCTACTAAAAATACAGAACCGCAATATCCTGGAAATAGCAAACACTATTAGGGAATGCAAGATTAAGTAAAACATGTGAAATATGTGAAATATGAACAGGAACCAAATTGCTAACATGGATTGCCTAAACAATTTTAACATTCATTATTCAGAAATCGATCAGTGTTTTTGCTTGTAGATATACAGGGTCTAAAAGGGACCCGTTTCAATGTCTATATTTAATACCTACCGGTCCTCAGAACTAGAACTAGAGGGGCCCGGCTCACTTAAAGCCCTGGAGCCATATAATGTATGCACTGCATTTTCCTGGATTGTGCTGGGCGCACCTTTTCCAGCGCAATCCAGAAAAATGCGCCGCATTTTGGTGAATGTGCTGTTCACAGGGCAGCTGCGAACTCCCGCTGACCTGGGGGCAGCGCATTCAGGTGAAAAACGGAGCGGCTGCTTTGAAGCCACTCCGTGTTTTCACAGTGCAGGCGGCAACACGCCTGCACTTTTAAAGGGGATTAGAGATCCCCTTGCAGCCGTGTGCAGTCAGGGACTGCAACCACCTGCAAGTGGATGTCTGTGGGGTCTATGGGACCCCCTTTCCTCCTGCCAGAGGGCTGCAATCATGGAGTACATTGACAGTGTGCCACCTTTTTGGTGGCGCACTGACAGCGCGCCTCCTGAGAGCTTTTTTGCCTCTGCGCACGTTTCTGTAATACAGTGCGGGCGCAGAAGCAAAGGGATTACCTTATTTGCATGGGGCCACGCCCCAGGTAAATGAGGGAACGCCCTCTTGAGGATGCGCTGGCAAGGTTTGTGGGGTATTGCTCTCCGGGGCACTTTGGTATTAAACAAGGGGACGCGCAAGCGTCTGCGGCCCTTCTTTAATACCAAAGTGCCCCGGGGGCACGCAAAGCAGGCGCAAACGCCCATTTGCACCTGGTGTAATACAGACTTTGGAGAGCAAACCCCACTTTTAAAAGTCACATGCGGTACTATCAAGGGGACTGGCCCGTCGAGAAAATGTTTTGTTGCACATTTTTTTTTTGCTTGACCTAGTCTCCTGCAAGACATTTTCTGCTCAAACCAGTCATCAACAGCAAAAAATTTGCAAAATTTCCCGTTGCCTGAGTTATGTAGTTTTTGTGAAATTGTGTGAACTAAGCAAATTACTTGAGTGTAATCGAACATTTTGCAATGGTCTGTGTGACCCAAAACCCAGTATGTTAATTTCAGTACATGAAAAATAATCATTCTGACGAATCAAATTTACGTAAGTACAACAAGTTTCAAGTAGTCTGATAATGGATCAACCAATCAAACACTTGGGCTTTCAAAGAGCCGGGCATACACAAAGAAATTTAACATATACAAAAGAGACGCTCAAAACGATTTGTTATGTTCATATGTGATACATTATATGCTCAGAAAGTTAGTTTTCAATCAAGAAGCAGCATAACTCGATAAGGAGTACAGTGTAAGGAAAGTAATTTCGCAAAAGAGGTTTGCCTGAAGAGCAGAATAAATTTCAATGAGAACGAATCTTCAATTATTTGTAATACATTATTATCCACACAAAAGTCTGCAAATGCTTGATTTAATCCATTAGCACAGTTCGGTAATTTCACAGTAGCTCATAGATGTGGTACAGTCATAAGTGACATTTATGTTTCGACCCCAAATTAGTGTGTGGCCTAAAATCATTCAGTGGGATCTTGCTCAAGACATTGTGAAGATGCACCCTAATGCAGGAGTCAAATCATTCATCTTGCAGTCAGTGAGCTCAATCTTTTTTAAAGCGGGGGAAATAGGTGTATTTCGAGGTGCCTCTGTGTCTGAAATGTATAAGGCACACTCTTGGACAGGTCCTTATTTCTTTATGCTCCTTTCTAATCTTCAAGTGGGGATGAGGATCTAAACGTTGGTTCCAAAGTATCATCTTCTGTTTCTGCACATTGAACATTATTTTGAGAATCTGATTAAGTTTCATGTGTGTACGTAGTACTCTCTTACCGTTTATGTTCAGTTACTATTTTTACAGTTGCAGGCCAGTTTTAGGTTGACACACCTTCTTAAAGTAAGGAAGGGGACGAGGCAGCAGTCTCCATGGACAACATTTAGGGGTCACCTGGGGTCGCAGTTGGGACCCTTAGCTTGCCCCTTGCTACCCCTGGCAATGCCTCTGTGATCCCTGGCCTCAGACGTGGCAAAATCAGTGACAGGAACACAGAGGTGTCTCGCATTATCAGTTAGGCTCTAACCTTGTTTTCTGCTAATTTTTATTACATAAATAGTGAATAATAGTTTATTTTTCTCTATTAGTGTAATACTAAGTAGAGCAGCAAAATCTAGACCTTCATTGGCATTTTAGATAAGAAAAAAAAATAGTTTTAATGTATGTTGTGTGCGTGCATGTGGGTGAGAGTGAGTTTGGATGAGAGAGCGTGTATATGTGTGAGCACGTATGTTTGTATATGGGATGAAATGAATGAATAAAATGATTTTATAAAGTGGGCAATTACCTTAGGTGTCTTAGCGCTAAAAGCAGAACAACAGAGCCAGTCAGACGCTAAAACGCAATTGACTCTAACATGGATCATGGATGTGTGTGTTTCAAAACTAGTGAGTAACTGTAAGTGAGACAGAGTAAAAATGAGTGAGAGAGTGCGAATGAGTGATTCAGGGTGAAAGTGAGTGCATGAGAGTAGGTGAAAATTAATGAGTGCAAGTCAGTGCTAATGATAGAATGAGTGTGAATAAGTGAATGTAGGCAAACATATGTTGTTATGCTTGCAGATCCGCTGTTGGACCTGGCATGCTTCTTGGCTTATAGAAACACCCTTGATAAAATGTTGGCACTAGAATACTGGAGGTAGTACTTGCATATGGGATACCGTCAGCAAAATGCTACTGCTGGCACTCTTTAGAAAAAATTTGTCATGGAGCACCCATGAAAAAATGCCAGCATTGGCCTCCTGGAGGCAATTCTTGGCATAGTTGCCACCTGTGGCAAATTGCTTGTGATGGCACATTGGAGGTAATTCTTGGAATATGGGAAGACAACTGTGGCAAGGGGCCATCCATGACAAAATGTGGACCATGACATATTACACATAACCGTTGACATAAGGGACCTCCATAGTGCGAGAGAAGCAGTATTAGGAAACTTCTGGCACTGGCATATTGTATTTAATGTATGGGCAAAAGCGGCCACATGGCAAAAAGCAGGTCCTAGCAATGGAGGTAATTTTTTACATAAGGGGGCACCCATAGGACATTTTAAAAGCATAATTGGGTGAACTCATGGGGACTGTCAGATTTCAGTAGCTTGGCACACCATGAAAGGACTTGAACATTCAGTCAGTGTTTTTTGAGGGCCTATGGCTTTTTAGCAAATTTATGTGTAAATTGTGCATTAAAATGCACTAGTAAAACCCATTTTTTCAAACGTTTCTCAGGAAAGAGATTCCCCACCCTTTGTTCTCCCCTTGAAGAATATATAATGTTAATTATGCAATTATGTAACTTCAGCAATGTTACTTATTGTGAAGTCATCAGGATTAGGGTTATGTGACATCACTTCTTGGGATGATGCAGGGTCAAAGGGTATATGATGTAATTTCCTGTGACATCATTAAGTTCAAAGGGTATATGATGTCACTTCCACTGCCCCAGACATTTTGGTGAATCAACATCCATGGCAGTCCCAGGAGAAAATGGCCCTTTTACTTACTGGCAGTGTTTAATTTGTAAAATATTAAGTGCAGGTGATCACAATTTTTCTTAAGAGGTCACACCCACTTCCCCCGGCGGCTGCTCCCATTTCCTCCAGTGGCTCCACCCACATCCACCACTGGCATGGCTGAACACTAGGTGTAATACCTGATCTGAATTTCTGTGAGCGTGCCTTCCTGAAGTAAAGATTTAGTAGGAGGTTCTCACCCTGATTACATTTTGGAAAAAAAGTAATGCAAAAAGTGCCTATATTGCACAATTTTGTCAAAAAGGTAGTTTGGTGAAATAAAACACTTGCCTTTGATCACATGATTTGGGCAAGCAGGGTAGCTGTGTTTGACCTCAGGTTCCCAAGTTTCACACGGTGCCATTAAGCCAAAATGATTAGATGAGTATCTCTTTCTGACATCAAGTCTTAGGGCCTCATTCCAAGTTTGGAGGTGCTGGAGTGGGGCCGTCCCGCTCCCGCACCATCAAACCCGTGGTTGAACCACCCACCAGATTTGGAGTTTTCTCCTGTCTGGCAGGCGGTTCTTTGGTATTTCCACGGCGGTGCCTAGGAAATAGGCACCGTAATGGGAACATCAAAATCAGTACCTGCACAGCATGGACTGCAGCAGTCCATGCCCTGCAGGCACTGGGGTGCATGCACACAGGGGGACACAACATGTGTCCCCCTGCATGCACCCCATGGCACAGAGGCACAAGGGGGGCCTGTGGGGCCTCCTTTGTTTCCTCACAGACAAACTTTTCATGGCGGTCGCACCATCATGAAAAGTGTGGCAGTGAGGAAACTCATAATATGCTTGGTGGGGCTGCAGAAGCCCCGCCAAGCATACTGCAACCTCAAGACCGCCGCAACACCGTAAGGGATCTCTGACTCCTGGCGCTTGCGATGGTCCCAGGGAGGCTCAACCTCCCTGGTCATAATAGGGTGGCCGGAAGGCTGCCACGCCACGCTCCCTTGAGTCTGGCGGTCCGTGGACCGCCAGACTCATAATGAGGCCTATAATGCTTTTTCTTAGTTCATATCGGATGAGATTAGAGCAGAGGTGACAAGCAGAATCCGCATTTTATTTTTGGCAGTTTCACATGGTACGATCCCACACTGAAGGCAGACAAGCACTTCTTGACACTTGAGACTACATTATACTTGTTTTCATGCAAAGGAAGATTTATCAGATTCACAATGTGCTGAGCCCAGAGATTCAAACCAGGTTCCCTGTGTTTCATGGTGGGTGTTAGAAACGGGTAGCGTGGTGCAGAGCGGGCGGGCCAAACTCCGGAGGAAATGTGTAAAGCATCCGCGCAGCACACACAGGCGACACACCAGGCACACTAAAAAAAGAGACCCCACACCAAGTTAGGTGAAAACAGCATATGTATTATGCCAAAACACATTAGGATATTGTCACCGGTATGAACACGGTGCCAACTGACACCCAGCAATCATTTACATGGGGTTATTTACAGGGCAGGGCCAATCGGGCCGCTGCCAGAATCATCACCAGGAATAAACAGGGTAAATGAAAGTCAGTAGTAATATAGGTATAACGTCTGCCTTAGCAGAAATGCGTTAGGCATGAAACTACAGCCTCCTCCCAGTAGCCCGAAAGCATGAATCACAGGCCCATTATGCATAAAAGCATTTGTATAAATCACAATGGCCTAAATCAGGATAGGCATAAGCACATTATGCAAACAGCGGGTATAAGACACTTCATTAGCATAAGTGCAGTGACATTAGGCAGGAAAACATCAGTGCATGACATTCCTATTGGGCATGGAATCAGCCCGGCACGCCTAAATCACCTTATATAGGTGTAAAGCATATGAGGCATAACAACATTAGTAGTGGGCACAACTCCATGAACAGAAGGCCTCCTCTGCAGGCAGGAATCACCTTATGATCAACTCAGCAGCATCCACCTTAGGGGGGAAAACATTAGGCATAACCAATACCTCAGGCATGACATATGAACCATGTCCTGCGCGACATTAGGCCTAAACCTCAGCAGTGGCCTAGAGGGGAAACATCCTTGCATAATCAGGAACATGGAGCACATTAGCATAGAAGCCTGAACCATGAGCATGGAAACACATTAGAGCCTCATATCAGCAATGAATCATGTGAGGCAACAGGCCTCGCAAGGATAACCACAGTGTGCCCCAATCGGAGGCACAACACTCTGAAACTGGCCCTAGGCCACCTGGCCTCTCCCAGGGACTTAAGTGCCCTATGTCCCGCAGAGTCAGGGCTGGCTGCAAGGGCAGCGAAAACAAAGGTGCGCAAAGCGCTAGGGCAGGAGGGTCTCTCACTCCCTCTCTGTTCTCCTGGGCAATCCAATGCCCCCAATGCGTGGCAGCTGCCCCCTGTCCTGCGGGGTAGCTGGGTAAACCCAACAAGCACTGGCGCCAACAATGCAGCGATGGGAGCCCCACTCCGGGCTCTAACAGGAATCTGCCCACAAGAACACTGGCACGGTGGAGCCCTCTTCTGGGACTCTAGAATTTCCCAAAATGCCTCTGTCGTGCAGCTGAGGGAGGAAACAAGTACTGGGCACATTGGAGCCCCCCTCCTATGGGACTCTAAACACAACCAATGCCCTCCAAAGAATACTGGCAGCGGGGGCGGGCACCGACAATGTGCCCCGACATACCCCCCAACCACAGGATGACTGAGCCCCACTCACCGGCAGTCTGAGGCCCCTCTGGATGTCTCTGCAGTCTCCGGGCACCGGCAATGTGCCCCGACAGGTCCCGCTTCTGGGACCTCTCCTGGCTTCACCCTCAGCGGAGCCTTCTCCTCGTCCGCAGCACGGAGGGGCAGGCACCGACAATGTGCCTCGGGCCCCCTCCGCCGCAGGACTCCTCCTTGGCAATTTACATATAGCGCTCACGAGGCGCTAGGCGGCAGGAAAGTTCTTGGGCTGAAATTAAGTTGTAGCGCCCACAAAGCGCTAGGTCCCACACCATAAAGTGGTAGCACTCCCCTTCACTGGCAATGAAATATAGCCCTCCCGAGGCGCTAGGGAGCAGGCAGGAAGGCACAGTCACTGGAAATATAGCGCTCTCGCAGCACAGCGCTGCAGATGTCAGCTCCTCACCTCCTGGGCAATAAGATAAAGCGCTCTTCTTCTCCAGGCGCTAGCCAGCAGGCAGGGATGGTCAGTCACTTCAAATGTAGCGCTCCTCTTCTGCTGGGCACAGTTATAGCGCTCTCGCAGCAAGTAGAGCACAGTCAATGCAAATATGGCACTCCGGCAGCCCAGCGCTGCAGGACCCTAGAGGAAAAAAGGAGAGAGCAGCTGGGTCATAAGTGACTGCACCACCACAACTAGTCACTATATTATTAACAATATTGCCCACCTCAAATGGTCTGCTGCCTATAGACCACAAATATAACAATGTTAGATTAATCGGATGAGAGGCAATATATTGAAATAAAAAATTCAAGCAAAACCAGTAACCAAACCACATCAAAGACAGACATGCGTATAACAAAAATGTTTTGATCTTTTTATTCTCTGATGTGCTTGGTAAAACTGAACCAGCCAACGCGTTTCGCCCAACCTTGGGCTTCTTCAGGGCAAAAACAAGGAGGAATAAGATGTATCCTCAAACGTTGGGTCACTAAAGGTTAGATCAAGACCTATTACACATGGATGAGAATCGTAGTAGACAAATATCCAAAGGTATAAGAAAGATTAAAGTACATCAAACAGTATTAGCCGTGCGTGTACGCGGAGCCGTGTCCGGGAAACGTTCATTAACCAGCAAAGTATTCGGAAAAGGACCCACGCACCTTCTCCTGGGCAGACCACGTGCTCACAGGGTGCTAGGCAGCAGGCAGCTGGCAGTAAGATATAGTGCTCACCAGGTGCTGGGCTTAGGACGGCAGGAGAGCAGGCAGGCAATACTGGGCAAGATCAGCAGGCAGTGGGTACTCATCAGAACAGGACAGCAGCTCCTAGAAGCAGTCATCTCCCATAAAGTGGCACTCCTCCTGACACAGCCGTCTTCACTCCAGTAAAGGGCTCTCACTGGCCCTGTGGACAGCGGAGGGGTGCAGATGGGCACAGGGGCCAGCACACAGGCCCAATGTGGCGGTACCTCCTGGCAGAGTGTCCCCTCTCATTCAGGTCCACACTCAGTCTGAGCACATGGAGGCACAGCCCCCCTCACCCCACCTACCAGAAAGGGCTGGAAGCTTCTGGAAGGTGGAAACCGGTCCCAACTGGTTTAGGGGGAGGTGTAGAGCACCCTGGGTGCCAGGCTTCCCTCCAAAAGCTGGGGGTGCTGGGAAACAGACAACTAGACTGCCAACTCACCTCAGACAGGCGGCACATGTGCAGACAGGAAGGGCGTCCATTTTAAAAGTAACATTTTACAAAGGTGCATTTCTACAATGGTGGAAATAAAGGTGCGTACACCATTGCACAGCATTTATTATTTTCAGTTCAGACACACCATGTCAGTAAAAAGGCTAGGGGGAAAAGCGAAAAATTCAGGGAAAAAGGGCCAAGTCCAACAGTGGGCAGCTGCAATCACTAGGACACATGATCACATCTCGTGAAAGCTCACCTTGTTTTCTGTGGGCATGTGACTTGAGCTTTGAATAAACGAAAAAAAACACCCATGCACAATTTAAGCAGAAAAAGAACTCAGACCCTTTTCCCATAAGAAGAGTTTAGTGAAAGTTGAATTTATTCGGAAATCCACTTGTTGTGGCTCACATAGATTTTTATATTTTAAACATAAATTGAATCTGCAGAGACAATGCAGCAACTATGTGGAATTCATATGCAGAAATACTTTCCTGCCGTTAGATAACCTCCTTGAGCACATTTAAATAAAAAAAGCGCATCAATTTCATTTTAGATGGTGAGTGCTGTTTTTAAAAGCTTTTCTTTGGTTATGGTTCTCATCATCCCATTAGCCCGTATATTCACTTCAGTAAAGTCAAAAGCAACTGGAAAATTAGAAATGGGCTTCTCATATATATATTTGCTATTCCTTTGGCTATTTCTTTTAATAAATGTGGTCTTGTACTCTTGCAATCCTGTTTCCCCCACTTGAGGTCAGCAGACAAAATGAATTGGTAACGGGCGTGAAGAAAATAAAACTCTACAAAAATACACACAGTCCTCTTTCAAGGCCAAGGCATTAACACATGCGCAAACATGACACACACATCCACCCCACCCTCCTACTCCCAGCACCAACAATCATTTGCTCCACTTACCCGATCCATGAGGTGTGATTGCTGGTCACAGTAGGTCACCGTTGTGCTGATCGGATTAGCACTCCAATTAACTTGTGCAGGCCAGTCAGGTGTCTACAATTCAGCATGCCCTGCATTGCCTACTGCCCAGCTGCTCCCACGATGATGTAGCACAGCAATTAGAGTGCTGGCCATTTTTAAAGAGGGCAGAGCAACACATGCACACCTGGGTCCAATAATAACTGCAGTGGTTGGTGGGCCCCGAACACAAGCACGCCAAAGGCAGGAATACAGACAGCTCCGGCTGATTTCACTTCAGTGTGAGCTGATTAAAGAAAGTATGCTACGCACTTTTAATTTGCTCTACTACATAGTTGAAACTTTGGTCTGAACTTTCCCAGCCTGCCTCAACCCAGCTCACCCATGAGCCCGCCCTCAGTTATGATTATCCAATGGAAATGACACCTGTAAGGCAGGCATGCACTGCCGACATCACGAACATGATGATAATGCACATTCAACATGCCTCGACCAAGGTGGGCCAGCCTCTGAAGACATACTAGGCAGACACCAAAGGAGGACAGGTACATTTATTTTTAATAATTACCGGGCCTGCTGTCCAGGGGAGAAAAATCTTATAGACCCATCCCTGTGAAATAAGTGCCGGTACTGAGCACCAGAAACCACCGGCACAAATTAAGCACTGCTTACTGGAAATCTTCATTACACCTGGTGTCACCATCTTTGTCCCATTGCTTAAAACCCTTCCCTCCCTCCCAAAGTCTGTGGATTTCGACTGAATTCATTGGCTTGGGACTACTGTGTTCAGGAAGCAGTTCCCTTTAATGGCTTCTTCTATGAAGGATGAGGTTACAAATTTAATTAAGAAATTAGAGATGCATGTCATGGAGGGACAATTCGTCGTAGAGTAAAGAATGGGACAAGGAAGATCAGGCTATTCTTGGGGATAAATTCCCAAATCCTAATTCGCAGTGTTATGAATGGTGGGCATTTGTGAATTTGGAAAACTCTGTCAGTATAGTGGAATTTCCATCATTACTAATTAGATATTGGGGGTAGATTTGGGGGCATTTATTGGTGGGCATGAATGCAAAAGTAAGCTAACACCCACAAAATTTGATTTTTCTGGGTATAGATATAGTTCTTGCTGGCAGTTTTCCACTCTGGAAATGTATGCAAATGTAGTCCTATAATGCACAGAACCGAGTGGATTACTAGGGTGAGAATTGGGAGATAAGTAGCCTAGAATTAATGAGAAGTGTATGGGAAAAGGTTATTCCCAGGTAAAATTGTTTCACGTGGACAAAGAAAAAATAAAAGTGCTAATGGATATATGTGACACAGTTCCACCTTGTGGAATGATCCCTGTTAGACCTGGCACCATTGGCGTGGGTCTCCCTTCCATTTTTTGCTGTTGCCTCTTATGTTTTTGCTGGTTTTAGATGCTTTTGGGCACTGTGCCACTGCTGTTCAGTGCCACAGTGCAAGTGCTCCCTATGGTAAATTGATGTATGGATTAGTGACTCCATGATTGGCTTGTTTGGCTTACTGTCAGACCCTAGTACAGTGAACTGCGGGTGCCCAGGGCTTGTAAATCAAATGCTGCTGGTGGGCTTGCAGCACTGGTTGTGCCACCCACCGGAGCAGCTTGTAAAGTGTGTCTCAGGCCTGCCATTGCAGAGCCTGTGTGCAGTCTGGTACTGCCATGTTGACTGGGCAAGTGTACCCACTTGCCAGTCCCTAAACCTTCCCTTTTATACATATCAGTCACCCCTAAGGTAGGCCCAAGGGCAAGGTGCATTGTAGGTAAAAGGTAGGACATGCCCTGGTGTGTGTGGCATGTCCTAATAGTGAATTACAGCCATTTTCGTTTTTCACTATTGCAAGGCTACCTGTTTCCCATAGGCCAGAATGGGCAGTTAGATTATAACATCTTATAATCCTAACTGACTCAGGGAACCAGGTAGAAATTCGAGTTTAGTATGCCTGAACTCAGAATGATAAAATACATCTTTTAGTGAAGTTGGTTTTAACATTCTGTGTTTGAAAATACCACTTTTAGAAAGTAGGTATTTTCTTGCCTAACTATCCAAGCCTGCCTCTGCTAGGTTGTGTATTCCTTGTCTGGAGTTTGAGTGACAGGGGCTGGGGCCTGCCAGGAGACAGGGTGAGTCAGCACAGGGCTGAATAGAGAGATCTGCATGCAGATAGGAGGGAGGAGTTGCACCTGGGACCTGAATAGGGCTGTGCCTTTCCTCCACAATGCTGGCTCCACCTCCTGTGGTGTCTGATGTCCCTGGCCTACGCTGTGAAAGGAAAGAAGGAGTCTTGTCAACAAAGTGCTCCAGGACTGACCAGAACTGGTTTTGGACTAGGCAGAGGCCTCTCTGCCTTCAGAGAACAAAGAGAAAAGTAGTATAAATATTGGGACCCAGACCCAAGAACTTTAGATCACTTCTGGGAATCAAGACGAACCTTTGCTGAGGAGAAGAACCAGGAAGCTGAAGGAGGAGACTACCCCTGTGCTGTGTGTTTGGGGTTGGCCTGCAGTGGTTGCTTCATTGCCAAAGAAAGGAGAAAAGGACTGAGTGTGCTTTCTATCAACTTGAAGAAGAATCTCCAAGGGCTTGAACTAGAGCTTGCCTCCTGCTTGAAGTCTCAGGGATACAAGACTTCACCAACCAGCTCCCCCTGAATTCCCTTGCTGGGAATTGAAGTGCCTGCTGCTGTGCTGGGCCTTCTGAGAGACTGCGTGTCGCTGGGAGCTGGAAGCGCGACGCAACAACGAGAAGCGTGTCGCCGCCGCAGCCGCTGTCATCGCATCGCAGAGGAAGCGAGACGCCGCTGCCGCTGTCATCATCGCATCGCCGAAGCGCGGCGCATCGCCGGAGAAGCGGGACGCTGCCACAGAGGACATCGTCGCATCACCGGAGAAGCGCGTCGCAGGGCCTGTCGCGGCTCCAAAGATCATCGAGTCGCCGCACGGCCGTCGGGCGTGCACGCATCGCCCTAAAGTTGTCGCATCGCAACCAAGACGCCATTTTATTGCATCGCACCGGAGAAGAGTATCGCATCGAGGTGCCATCTTGTCGCATCGCACCGGAGAGCAGTAAGAAACCGACGCATCAACTCCCCACACAGTAAGGAAGCGAGCATCAACTCCCCTGCGCAGCAGTAAGGAACCGACGCATCCACTCCCCTGAGTGTAAGGAACCGACGCATCACCTTCCCTGCAACCCTTTTGTTTTCTTTGCGTTACGCATTCAAGGTACATTGAGAGTAAAGTGTTGCATCTACAACTTGAGAGAACTGAACTATTTTATAACATTCTAAAGTCTATTTTTGAGTACAGTATTGTGGATTTTTGTCGTTTGGTCTTGTGTTAAGTCTATATAAAAATACCTATTTTTATAAATACAACCTGTGTGGTGTCCATCTGTAGTGTTGTCACTGTATTACTGTATGTGTTCACAAATGCTTTACACACTGCCTCTGAGATAAGCCTGCCTGCTCGTGCCAAGCTACCAAGGGGGTGAGCAGGGGTTATTTTAGGAGTGTAGCCCCTTACCCTTACTAGACGCAAGGGTCCCTATTTGTCACAGGTACCTACCTATGCCAACTAGAGACCCCCAAATCTAACATTGGTGGTCAGCGGTGAGGATTTGAACTTGCATTTGTGATTCATATACAGTGATTGGCGTACACTACTAGTTAGTGCAGACCATAACGCAACCACATACTTTTTGAGAATTTTTCCTAAGAACTTCTTTTTTATTTTTGATTCTTGAGAACTGCCAGTCTTTTTGCTACCATGAGCAAGTCAGCATCCATAGTATCTGTAGACATTGTTTTGGAAGAAGAGAGAATTGATACCTACACTGTGCCTTATCTCAAAGCTTTGTGCAAGAAATTTAAAATCTCTGTGAAAGGCCTCACCAGGAAAGAGGAATACCAGAAGGCGCTGAGGGCCTGGGTAGAATCTAGGAATGCCAGTGAGCATCCTGAGGAGCCAGTAATGGAGGCAGAGGATTTAAATGAGCAACTTGAGGGGCCAGTGGGCCCAACTGGAGGGAAAGCACCTTCAGGGGCGGGCAGCAGTGTTTCTTCCAAAGGGTTGTCCCCAGGAGAGCTGGAGGACAGAGCAAGGGAGAGGATGCATAAATTGGAGCTAGCTAGCCTCAAAATGGATGGTCAGAAAGACAGAGAGAGCAAGAAAATAGAGCTTGGGATGGAGTTAGAAATGAAGAAGTTAGCCTTAGAGGAAAAGAGGATGCATTTTGAGCATGAGAGAGGATTGAGGGAATTGGAACTCAAGGCCAAGAAGTTAGAGGTTCCTCCCTCTGGTGGGAGCACACCGCCAGTGCATGTAGAAGCAAGAACCTACATTCCCAAAGATGTAGTTAAAGATTTCCACAAGAATGAGGATATTGGTCAGTGGTTTAGGGCTTATGAAGCTGCAATGTTGGCCCACCGGGTCCCTGAGAAGGATTGGGGAGCGGGGTTGTGGGGCCGCTTTGTTAGTGATGGGAGGGACACTTTGTTGGATTTGCCTACAGAGGAGCAGATGTCCTATACCCACATGAAGGGAGCCCTAATGTCCAGATTTGGTTTGACTCCAGAGCTATATAGACAAAGGTTTAGAAATTGCAGAAAACTGGAGTCTACCACTTGGGTGGAATATGTGTCTTTCTTTTGCAGAGCATTGGATGGTTGGGTGAAGGGTAGCAAAGTGGATAATTTTGAGGCGCTCTATGATTTGCTTGCATGGGAGCACTTGTCAAATAACTGTTTTCCAGAGCTACGCCAGCATCTTATTGATAGCAAGCTGACTAACCCTAGGAAGCTTGCTGAGGAGGCGGACCGCTGGGTGAGCACCCGGGTCCAGAAGGGTCATGTGGGAGACTTCGCCAAAGGTGGGCAGGGTCCCCAGCAGAAGAGTGGGGGGACAAGGGTAAACAGAGGGAGTTCCAGAAAGGGCCCCAAAGTAATCCCCAAGGGAAAGGTTCCCAGCCTCCCCTGAGAAGAAGGCAGTGGCCCGACAGATAAGCCTGTTCACAAGGGGCCCAAGACCTGTTTTAAGTGTGGTCTAGTAGGCCACTGTTCTTATGATGCTAGATGTCCCTTGTATGGGAAGACAGCACCCACTGGTGCACCACCCCGGCAGTTGGCTAGTGTAGCCCTGGGGGAGGAGATGGGTGCCCAGGGTGGGTGGGGTCCCGCAGAGATGTCCCTTGTCTCTTTAGGAGACTGTGAGGTGGTCCCCAGGACCCAGCTGCCTGATAACACTAAACAATACAGGCAGTGGGTGACCATCAATGGCAAGAGGGTGGAAGCTCTTAGAGACACCGGAGCCACTGTGACAGCTGTCAGTTGTCGGTTGGTGTCTGAGGAGCAGGTAGTCCCAAATGCATTTTACCCAGTTGTTGCCGCTGACAACACAGAGAGCCACTGCAAGGTGGCACAGGTTCCCTTTGAGGTGGGGGGGGGTCTCAGGGACTCTTCAAGTAGCTGTGAGGCCAGCCATGCCTGTTGAATGTCTGTTAGGTAACGATTTGGAGAGCTCCCCTTGGGCTAAGGTGGAGCGGAGAGCTCATTTAGAGATGTTGGGTTTGCCTGAGTGGGCCTGCGTGACCACTCGGTCTATGGCAGCCAGGAAGGGTGTTCAAGAGGACCTGGAGCCTGAGAAAATGGCCCAGGTGCCTGCCTTAAAGAGAAGAGGTAGGGGGCGCGGGAAACCGGCCCCTGAGATTCCCACGGCCCAGGAGGAGGCGGACCCTGAGGGGGATGCCCTGGAGCCTACCGGGGAAGAGATTGCTGAACTGGGAGACCTGCCTGAGCTGACCCATTGGCAGCAGGAAGGAGGTCCCTCCAGGGAAGAGTTCTGTGAGGAGCAGAACAAGTGCCCTTCTCTTGTGGGTATGCGGCAGCAGGCTGCAAACCAGGCAGCAGGTGATCAGTCTGGATCACATTGGATCTACTGGGAGAATGGTATCCTGTATAGTGAGCCTAAGGTTGCTGAGCCTGGGTCAGCCCGTGTGCTGGTGGTACCCCAGCACTTCAGAGCCTTCCTACTGGGGCTGGCTCATGATGTGCCTTTAGCAGGACATTTGGGGCAGGACAAGACCTTTGAAAGGCTTGTCACCCATTTTTATTGGCCCCAAATGCGCAAGAGTTCAGACACTCATTGCAGGACCTGTCAGACTTGCCAGGCAAGTGGAAAGAGTGGGAGGAAGCGCAAGGCTCCTCTTCAGCCATTCCCTGTGGTCAGCACCCCCTGTGAAAGGGTGGGCATTGACATTGTGGGGCCTCTGGATCCCAAGACAGCCATGGGCAACAGGTTCATCCTGGTCTTGGTGGACCATGCCACCCGGTACCCGGAAGCCATCCCTCTCAGGACAGTGACGGCCCCCGTGGTGGGACGTGCACTGATGGGGAGTTTCTCCCGCGTGGGGTTTCCCAGAGAGGTGGTGTCAGACCGAGGTACCAACTTCATTTCCAAGTATATGAAGTCCCTGTGGCAGGAGTGTGGTGTAACCTACAAGTTCACCACTCCTTACCACCCCCAAGGTAATGGGCTGGTTGAGAGATTCAACCGGACCCTCAAAGGCATGATTATGGGTCTTGAGGAACCCATGAGGCGTAAGTGGGACGTCCTCTTACCATGCCTTCTCTTTGCTTACTATGAGGTGCCACAGAAATCTCTAGGGTTCAGTCCCTTTGAGCTTCTCTATGGACACCCAGTGAGAGGACCTTTGAGTTTGGTCAAAGAAGGCTGGGAGCAATCTCCCAGGAAACCTCCCCAGGATGTATATAGCTACATGCTGGCCTTTAGGAACCAAACTAGCGATTCAGAAAACTCGCTGAGGCGAATCTGGAAGCCAGCCAGGAGGAAATGAAGCGGTGGTACGACCAGAATGCCACTCTGGTTGAGCTTCAGCCTGGTCAGAAAGTGTGGGTCATGGCCCCCGTGGAGCCCTGTGCGCTCCAGGATAAGTGGACCGGACCATTTGAGGTGGTGGAGCGCAAGAGTCCGGTTACCTACTTGGTGGACTTGCGGTCTCCCAGGAACCCCTTACGGGTCCTGCATGTCAATCACCTGAAGCCCCACTTAGAGAGGTCCGAAGTGGGCATGCTCCTAGCAACAGATGCTGGAATGGAGGAGGAGACTGAGCCTCTTCCTGACCTCCTGTCTGCAACAGAGCAAGATGGGTCAGTGGATGGAGTGAAACTCTCTACCACCCTGACCCCTGAGCAGCAGAATGACTGTCACCAGTTGCTGCGACAGTTTTCTGACCTGTTCTCCCTGATCCCCAGTGTCACTGATTGGTGCGTCCATGATGTAGACACTGGAGACAGTCCTTCTGTCAAGCACAAAACTTACAGGGTGACTGACAGGGTGAGAGCTTGCATCAAGGAGGAGGTCTCCAAGATGCTTGCGTTGGGGGTGAATGAGTCCTCTAACAGTGCTTGGGCCAGCCCAGTGGTCTTGGTCCCAAAGGCTGCCGCACCCGGTGTCTCACCAGAACTGCGGTTCTGTGTGGACTACCGAGGGCTCAATTCAGTCACCAGGACTGACGCGCACCCCATCCCCAGAGCTGATGAGCTCATTGATCGGTTAGGGGCTGCCCGGTACCTCAGCACGTTTGATTTAACGTCTGGGTACTGGCAGATCGCCTTGACTGATGGGGCAAGAGAGAGGTCAGCATTCTCCACACCAGATGGGCACTACCAATTCCGGGTTATGCCCTTTGGGATGAAGAATGCCCCTGCCACCTTTCAGAGGTTGGTCAACCAGGTGTTGGCTGGACTGGAAGAGTTCAGTGCCGCCTACCTGGATGACATTGCAGTTTTCAGCGCCAGTTGGGAAGAACATCTGCGCTACCTCTGGGAAGTGTTGATGGCGCTGCGGAGAGCAGGCCTCACGATCAAGGCGAGTAAGTGCCAGATCGGGCAGGGTTCCGTGGTGTACTTGGGACACCAGGTTGGGAGCGGCCAGGTGGCGCCCCTACAGCCCAAGATTGAGACCATCCTGACTTGGGAACCCCCCAAGACCCAGACAGAGGTGAGAGCCTTTTTAGGACTCACCGGGAATTACAGGAGGTTTGTCAAGGGGTATGGCAGCATTGTTGCACCCTTGACAGAGCTGACTTCCAGGAAGCAGCCCAAGAGAGTGGTTTGGACTGACACCTGTCAGAGAGCTTTTGATGCCCTGAAGACTGCCATGTGCACGGCGCCCGTGATCCTGGCACCCAAATTCTCAAAAGAGTTTATTGTGCAAACAGACGCTTCAGAGCATGGTGTGGGGGCTGTTCTATTACAGATTAATGAGGAGGGCCTAGACCAACCTGTAGCCTTCATCAGTAGGAGGTTACTTCCACGGGAACAGAGGTGGAGTGCAATTGAGCGTGAGGCATTTGCTGTGGTCTGGGCACTGAAGAAGTTGAGACCATACTTGTTTGGGACTCACTTCCGGGTTCAGACAGACCACAGGCCCCTCAGATGGCTGATGCAGATGAGGGGTGAGAATCCAAAGCTGTTGAGGTGGTCCATATCCCTACAGGGGATGGACTTCACGGTGGAACACCGCCCTGGTACAGAACACGCCAATGCTGATGGTCTGTCCAGATTTTTCCGCCTTAGTGATGAGAACTCCCCGGAGGTAGGGTAGTTCTCCCCACATTTCAGCTGGAGGGGACACGTGTTAGACCTGGCACCATTGGCGTGGGTCTCCCTTCCATTTTCTGCTGTTGCCTCTTATGTTTTTGCTGGTTTTAGATGCTTTTGGGCACTGTGCCACTGCTGTTCAGTGCCACAGTGCAAGTGCTCCCTATGGTAAATTGATGTATGGATTAGTGACTCCATGATTGGCTTGTTTGGCTTACTGTCAGACCCTAGTACAGTGCACTGCGGGTGCCCAGGGCTTGTAAATCAAATGCTGCTGGTGGGCTTGCAGCACTGGTTGTGCCACCCACCGGAGCAGCTTGTAAAGTGTGTCTCAGGCCTGCCATTGCAGAACCTGTGTGCAGTCTGGTACTGCCATGTTGACTGGGCAAGTGTACCCACTTGCCAGTCCCTAAACCTTCCCTTTTATACATATCAGTTACCCCTAAGGTAGGCCCAAGGGCAGGGTGCATTGTAGGTAAAAGGTAGGACATGCCCTGGTGTGTGTGGCATGTCCTAATAGTGAATTACAGCCATTTTCGTTTTTCACTATTGCAAGGCTACCTGTTCCCCATAGGCCAGAATGGGCAGTTAGATTATAACATCTTATAATCCTAACTGACTCAGGGAACCAGGTAGAAATTCGAGTTTAGTATGCCTGAACTCAGAATGATAAAATACATCTTTTAGTGAAGTTGGTTTTAACATTCTGTGTTTGAAAATACCACTTTTAGAAAGTAGGTATTTTCTTGCCTAACTATCCAAGCCTGCCTCTGCTAGGTTGTGTATTCCTTGTCTGGAGATTGAGTGACAGGGGCTGGGGGTGGCTACAGGAGACAGGGTGAGTCAGCACAGGGCTGAATAGAGAGATCTGCATGCAGATAGGAGGGAGGAGTTGCACCTGGGACCTGAATAGGGCTGTGCCTTTCCTCCACAATGCTGGCTCCACCTCCTGTGGTGTGTCTGATGTCCCTGGCCTACACTGTGAAAGGAAAGAAGGAGTCTTGTCAACAAAGTGCTCCAGGACTGACCAGAACTGGTTTTGGACTAGGCAGAGGCCTCTCTGCCTTCAGCAAACAAAGAGAAAAGTAGTATAAATATTGGGACCCAGACCCAAGAACTTTAGATCACTTCTGGGAATCAAGACAAACCTTTGCTGAGGAGAAGAACCAGGAAGCTGAAGGAGGAGACTACCCCTGTGCTGTGTGTTTGGGGGTTGGCCTGCAGTGGTTGCTTCATTGCCAAAGAAAGGAGAAAAGGACTGAGTGTGCTTTCTATCAACTTGAAGAAGAATCTCCAAGGGCTTGCACTAGAGCTTGCCTCCTGCCTGAAGTCTCAGGGATACAAGACTTCACCAACCAGCTCCCCCCTGAATTCCCTTGCTGGGAATTGAAGTGCCTGCTGCTGTGCTGGGCCTTCTGAGAGACTGCGTGTCGCTGGGAGCTGGAAGCGTGACGCAACAACGAGAAGCGTGTCGCCGCCGCAGCCGCTGTCATCGCATCGCAGAGGAAGCGAGACGCCGCTGCCGCTGTCATCATCGCATCGCCGAAGCGCGGCGCATCGCCGGAGAAGCGGGACGCTGCCACAGAGGACATCGTCGCATCACCGGAGAAGCGCGTCGCAGGGCCTGTCGCGGCTCTAAAGATCATCGAGTCGCCGCACGGCCGTCGAGCGTGCACGCATCGCCCCAAAGTTGTCGCATCGCAACCAAGACGCCATTTTATTGCATCGCACCGGAGAAGAGTATCGCATCGAGGTGCCATCTTGTCGCATCGCACCGGAGAGCAGTAAGAAACCGACGCATCAACTCCCCACACAGTAAGGAAGCGAGCATCAACTCCCCTGCGCAGCAGTAAGGAACCGACGCATCCACTCCCCTGAGTGTAAGGAACCGACGCATCACCTTCCCTGCGACCCTTTTGTTTTCTTTGCGTTACGCATTCAAGGTACATTGAGAGTAAAGTGTCGCATCTACAACTTGAGAGAACTGAACTATTTTATAACATTCTAAAGTCTATTTTTGAGTACAGTATTGTGGATTTTTGTCGTTTGGTCTTGTGTTAAGTCTATATAAAAATACCTATTTTTATAAATACAACCTGTGTGGTGTCCATCTGTAGTGTTGTCACTGTATTACTGTATGTGTTCACAAATGCTTTACACACTGCCTCTGAGATAAGCCTGCCTGCTCGTGCCAAGCTACCAAGGGGGTGAGCAGGGGTTATTTTAGGAGTGTAGCCCCTTACCCTGACTAGACGCAAGGGTCCCTATTTGTCACAGGTACCTACCTATGCCAACTAGAGACCCCCAAATCTAACAATCCCGCAGATAAAAATTCCAAATGTGTGAAAATTTCAAATATGGAAATTTTATACATGCGAGTGCCTCTGGAAATCTAGAATGAGAAAAGATTTCCAGGAGTACTTCAGGGATCAATTGTGATTCATTAAAAAGTCTAAAATCTGCACCTTCAGCATTGCTGCATATGATACAAGTTAGCACTTAAATGATGCAAGTGTATATTTCTATATGCTCCAAATTAGCAGTTGAATGATAGAGAGTTTATGTCTAGGCAGTATCAATGAGCAGTTAAAAAACAAGTGTACATGGTGCATATTAGCAGTTGAATGACAGGAGTGAGCATGTGTATGTCAATCAATCAATCAGGGAAATTGTAAGCGCGCTACTCACCCGTGAGGGTCTCAAGGTGCTGGGGGGGGGGGCAGGATCGTTCAGTCGAAGAGCCAGGTCTTGAGCATCTTCCTGAAGATGTTCAGGGAGGGGGCGCTTCTGATGTTGAGCGGGAGCTCGTTCCAGGTCTTGGCTGCGATGTAGGAGAAGGTTCTTCCACCTGTTCTGGCTCTGCGGATGCGCGGGATTTCAGCGAGGGCGAGGTTGGTGGATCGGAAGTTTCTTTTGGGTACGTGGAGGGAGATTCTCTCGTTGAGGTATTTGGGTCCTGTGTTGTGGATGCATTTGTAGGCGTGGGTGAGTATCTTGAAAGTGACTCTCTTCTCTACGGGGCACAAGTTAGGAAGTAAATGACCGGAATGTATGTCTGAATATGGTACAAATTAGCAATTGAACATTCGGAGTGTACATGTCATAAACTAGCAGAATAATGGCTGAAGTGGAAATATATTTATGATACAAATTGGCTGTTGAATGAGTGAGTGCACATGTGTAAATGGTACAAATTAGCAGTTTAATCCCTGGTTTGTGTTTGTTTACAAAGCAAATTAATAGTTGAATCCCTAGAATGTATGGAATGGAATAGGTGTATGGAACAAATGAACAATTACTCAATTGGAATACATATCTGTATATTCTAGAGATTAGTAGCTGAATGATTGAAATGTATATCTGACTATGGTAGAAATGAGAAGTTCACTAAGGGCCTGATTATGAGTTTGGTTGTGTGGCTCTGGGTCTGCCCCGCCGCCACACCGCCAAACCCGTGGTCGGGCATCCCACCAGATTACTAGTGTAACTCACCAAGTGTAAATGACAGAATTTAGCAATTGCATGATTGAAGACTATATGGCCCTGTTTACAGGTTTAATGTTTAGGGCAGTGCTTTCTAAATGTTTTAGAACCACAACCCAGTTTCAAGAACAGCAACTTTTCGTGGGCAACTTAGTTTTATAGGACATGAGGCAGAAGTGATTTTTTTTATGCAATAATAGCAATTGTTTGTAAATGTCACATCTTTGACCACGCCCTTCAATAACAGACTGTGGCCAAGCTACTGCAGATAGTGCACTGCACTGGAGTCTGGAGCTGGAACACCTTTCAGAGTTGGGTGCTGGTCTGTGGCAACTGTTCACTAAAATCACGAGGTTTCTGAAAAACCTTGTTGTTGGTACCGGTGATTTTAGCAAATTTGAGAAACCCTTTCTGCAGCAGAGTATCGACCTCATATCCAATTCAGTTCAATTCAATCCAAAGACTTTATTCAAATGAAACAAGCATCCATAAAAAGTTTCATAGCGAATATCACAATACAAAGTTGCACATCGAGATAAGGAGAAAAATGACGAACATAGCAGCATTCATAAAAACACCTCAACAGTGAAACAATATTAGCAGCATGTTTAATAAAACAGATAAAACCCACATCATAAAAACAATAATTCATAAAAAATGGTAACCATAGCAACATTTCAGTGACAAACCACGAATAAACAGGGAGTGAGCAGCTGAGTTAGGAGAGCATAGTGCTACGGGCCCTCGCAGCAAATGTTAGAAAAGATCCAACATACCTGATGGTTTTGTTGTCTCTCAATTACAATAAAAGTTTGAAGGCTAATCTGCCTAATGTCACGGTATTTCATGTTTAAAATTGGGTTTAAAAATTGTCTGGTATATCTTGAATAATATTTGCAAAAGAATGCAAAATGTAGTTTTGCTTGAAGCTACTTGTCATCACAGGGACAGGGGATGTTGTCTAGGTTCTTCATAAAGCCCAATGGGAAATATAGCAAACATTTCACTGTGTCTGCCCTAGGACGGAATAGTAATGAGCATTCCCATTGCCCCCGTGCACACTAGAGATATTTAGATGGAAAGTTTGGCTGAACCCTACTCAGGTAGTCTATAACATTGGATTTACACTTTTTCCTGTTACTTCTACAAGTTTACATATAGTCATATAGGGTTAGCTGAACATGATTTTTGCTGAGTGTTACAAGTTTCAGGCTCCATAAAAGCATGTTCCATACCAATTTTACAATATACAGATATAATCAATGTGAGCCAGGGAATTAGCCAGCCTCTATCACATGATAGCTACAGTAGCGCCGGCGGGACTTCAATATAATCTTCAAAAAGACAGGCCCAGCTCTTCATGGCAAATAATACTGGATGAGGAAATGGGGACTGAGTGGAGTCTCCTACAGAAGCGATTTTCTTCCCTCTGAATAGCCTCACATTTCGTGATTACCCCATACCTCAGCCCCATACATGTCAATAGAGACACATTGGAATTTATAAGCTTGCAGTATTGGGATAAGGGAAGACTACATACCAAGCCAATTACACTAGACAGTTTGATTCTGCACTGAGTGAAGTCGATTACCCAAGACCCTGTAGCACAAAAAGTAACCAGCAGGTAGGGGAAGGTACTCAAGCAATTAGCCCCAACAGAGAGGGCGGGAAGCTGCTTCCACTTTGGGCCATATGCCATAATGTGCGACTTTGAGAAATTTGTCCTAAGGTCTAGGGCGGCCATAAAATTCACAAAGGCAAGCACCAGGAGATGCAGTGCCCTAGGAGTGTGTTCCATGAGCACAGCGTCATCTGCATATAAAAGAGTTGGTAACAGCATACCTTTAATTTTTGGTTCATCCAGTGAAATGGTGCTTAAAAAATGGTGGAGTTCATTGATGTATAAAATAAATAGAAAGGGGGCCAACACAAACCCCTGTCTCTCACCTTTACAGACATTAATATCACTAGTAACCTCTCCTTGTCTTCTAATTCTGATTCTTGCCTTCATGTCAGTGTGCAAATATGCCAGAAAGTACACTAGTGCATCATCCATGCCACGCAGAGTAAGCCTCTGCCACAATTCGGAGATGTTCACACAGTCAAAGGCTTGGGTCAAGTTCGTAAATGCCAGGTAGAGGGGGGGCTTGTTTAACTACAGTATATTTGCCAAGCACTAAATTCAAATTTAGATACTGATCGATTGTCCCCAGTTTTTTTTCCTAAACCCGTACTGACTAAGCCTGGGCGTAGTTCGCGAAGTAGCGCTACGCGAAGCTACGCAAAGTGCAGTTCGCACTACGCGTAGCACTACGCGAACTGCATAGTGCACTGTTCGCAATGATTGCACAGTGCCGGATGCTTGTCCGCACTGTGCAATCATTGAAAACGGCATCTTGCACAGTGCAAGCTGTCTCTTACTGCCGCTCGAGTAGATTTTTACCGAGCGGCAGCTTCTCAACGCGGACTGGTAGTTTCTCATCGCGAGCGGTCGCGAGCATACGCGACCACTCGCAATGAGAAACCTGACATCCCCGCGTTGAGAATCTCGCCGGGAGGTTTATTTTCCACGCTCGCGATCGGCAACTTGATGTTGCCGATCGCGAACGAGGAAAAAGTCTCGCCGGGATGTCATTTTGCTTGCTCGCGGTCGCCAACTTGACGTTGAAGACCGCGAGCAAGCAAAAAATGACCGCTACGCGTGTTTGCACTGTGCTACGTGCAATTCGCGTTGTGCGAAGTAGCGCAAACTTCGCAAACTACGCGAGCGTAGCGTAGTGCTTTGCCCAGGGTTAGTACTGACATGGATAAAGAACGGACTCGGCTTGAATCTACTCTATAATTCTATTGTATATGACCCTCCCCAGGACTTTAACTGTAGCGTCTATAAATTAAGTATCCCATAGGAGGCAGGTTGTGTCCGATCACCTTTCTAAATATTGTCACTATAAAAGAGGTCGACCACAAAGTGGGCAGTGGGGAATGAACTAGATTATTAAAAACATTTGCAGTAGAGATGCCCAAAAGTCAGTGTTATGTTTTATCAAATTGTTTGGGATGCTTTTGGGGCTTGGCACCTTACCACTAATACTATAATTGATTGCATCCTAAACTTCCCCTAAGCAAATTTGGAAGCTACTTAGGCTAGCAGGATTGATTTTGAATTCTGCACTTGATGTAGGGGCTGCATATATTCTTGCAAAGTGTGTTTCCCAGGTTTCACAGGCAATATGGCAGGTAGTTGGAGATCTAGTCTGGCCTATACACCTCAAGTCTGAGACAGAGGACTAGAAGACTTGCTGTCTTTCAGGTAAGCTGGCTCTGCTAATGTGTCCAACTGTTGTATTAAAACCTCCCTCCAGCTCTTCGAGGTAGCCTCCTTATATTGTTTCCATGTGCTGCAGGCTCCCTGGGTTTGGTTGCAAGAGCCTGACGCAACTTGCGGTTTCCTGCTGAACAGTTCTGGTTAAACCATCTAGGGGAGCTAGCTGAGGGGCGAGAGGGCTTTAACAATGTTTCCCAAATGTTTAAATATAGGATGTTAAATGCCTGAACTACCTGATGTGCAGCATCATCACCCCCTAGACATTGCTCCACCAACTCCATTTTCCTTCTAATTATTCTCTTTAAAAATCTGGGACGGGTCGCGAAATCTCCTAATTAGTCGGAGATTTTCTGTTGATGGCTGGAGATTGTTGGCACCTTCCAAGGTTTCTCCCTTTGAGTGCTAGTAAAGGCTATCTCAATAGTATTATGATCACCACAGTCTGATGTAGTTACTGTCCCATATAACAATGTGTCTACTAAATTGTGTGTAATAAAAACGTAATCTATTACAGATGGACTGCCTCTATCTCTATAGGTGTGTGTGGCAGAATCGATTATCCCTGCTGTTTCCATCACATTTATAAAATCACCAGCAGCAAGATAAGCCAACAAATCCTGACTTCTAGAGTTGTTAATTGCTGCATGCTGCATGTCAGTATTAGGTGTATTATGTTTGCTGGAGAGTTTCACATTAAAATCTCCTACCAGACAAAGGTAAGCGTCTGGTAGAGGTGATCTGATCTAGCAGTGTGCTAATATACTCAAACAATACTGAAAACTTAGTATGTGGACTACCCGTGATATCGTTGTTAAAAAATTCACTAGCTACAGATTTATGTGGTTCTTGAGTGATACAACTTGAAAGTTGTTACTTTGAGTCTCCAGAGAAGGAGCACAGCCCCTAGTAGTTATGCTCAACCAGACCCCCTGAGGGCAGGATGTAGGAAGCTGGCTCTCTATATAGTGCACTAAAACAAAGTACACTATGCAGAGAGTCCAGTGAGACCCAGATTGGTATACAGTGGTAAAAGTAGATAATACTAACGCTCTATTTGCGGTAGTGTGGGCGAGCAGTTAGGCTTATCAGAGGGTAGTGCTAAGCATTTGTTGTACTCACAGAGGTAATAAATGATACAAACACTCAAGTATAAATCCGAAACTAATTTGCAAAAATAACATGAATTTTTATATATGTTTTCAGACCAAGAACTTCATTTTACACAAAGTACTTTTAAAGATATGAATTTTTCAAGTTCGCAAAATAAATAACTTTTGAGCACAATGACGCACCATTGAAGTCAATGGGAGAAAATAAAAAAATCATGCAGTGCAAAGGTGAGTGTGTGGTGCACTGCAGGTAGATCCTGCGTTGGTGCTACGGAGAGGGGACGAGAGTACCATATTTTTTTAGATATGGCGCTCTCCTGCCCCCTCCTTGTCATGCAATGCAGCACATCATATTTGGCTGCTGCGCTGTATTCCATGATATGTTGGTAAATTTAGCCTGTTGTGTTCTTTAACACGTTCATATATACAGTCTCAGTCCCTAATAATGATCGTTTTGCTGATGAAAGATACACAGGGATATTCAACACCATAATAATTTTCTCTTCAGAAAATGATGGGCAGGAACTCCAACGTGAGTCCCTTGCACACTGTGCCACTGAAACCAAGCTATACCCAATGATAATCCCTAATAAGGGTGAAACTGGTCTTGGGTTGCTTGTGTTCTGGTTCAGGGAGGACCTGGCTTAGCAATTCAGGATGGACTTTTCCTATTAGAGTACGGTCAAGACAGATTTGCATATGGCTGGATCCAAACTGAGGTGGCATGGTGTGCAAAATAATGATGGCCTGGGATGCGGCACCAGATAATTCCAATAGCTGAGATTAATTCACGCATTCCGTCCATCACTTTTTTGTGTACTTCAAGACCCACCTTAGACATTAGAAAACAGCTTCTCAAAAATGTGAAAATGCATCATGGAGTCTCAAAAGTGGCAAACTATTGGGGTTCTAGAGGCTCTTACTCACCTGCTCTGCCCCTCTTTACTTGAGCTAGAAGATGTCATGCCCGGCTGGCTCCAAGTGATGGTATTTATCCGGGCCCCTCCCCCTCGTTCACCCCATGTCAGGCATACTTGAGTCCACGGGATTGTATGGTTTACTTTGTTTCACTTTTTATTTTTGTGGTGGGCGCTCGCTAGGAATGCGTGGGCACATCAAGGAATATGTAGTGGGTATAATATATGTACGATGAAAATGGTGTGTCTGCGCCTGAAAACGTTCATAATTATGCAGAGAACTTGTGGGGAAACTGTGTGTTGTCTATAGTTAACTGATGATTTCGGCATTTACTTGAGCATGGTCGAGCCTCCACTGAGTTTGCAATTTGTTAAAACTAATAAAAAGATTTTGACAAAAAAAAGTGACGAACTATCACAATGAGCAAAAGATGTACAATGCTGTGGTCTCGACTACAAACTTGAATACATGGGCAATAAATGAGAACAAGAGCTTAATATTACCTAATGGATGCTGCAGAAGGATTGATTTTTAAGAAGCTGTAGGAATTTTAGCAGAAACTGAAGGGAAAAGCATAATTGCCAAAGGAAAGATATGCATGAAGGTTGTGAGGAGAACACAAGTAACAACGGTATAGAATGAACCAGAGCACTTTGAACTACTGAAGTGATATGAGGTGGGGAAGGGCAAAATGCAAGGCTGAAAGAAATCCAGGAACCATGACCACAGAAGTACTGGGTAAAAGGTAATTTATTCAACAAACTATTTTGAGATGTAGTCGCAGAGGAAACCATTGAGTATGTATATTCACAGTCTAATGGCAGGATGAGACAGAGGACAGGTAAATATCTGCATATTCATGGTACTTAAAAGTCCAGAGGTGGAGAAGAAATTGAACCTACACAAAGTGCATTCAAGGATTAAGGAGGCAGACTATGAGTTTTTAGCATCAGTTACAACCAGGGCACAAGTTGAGGGTAGACGCGGGTGGACAGTGTCCAGCCACCATTTTCACAGGATGGACTGCGCCCACCTTGCCAAGTAGCTGGGCCCCAGTAAAGGTTGTGTGTCTTAACAACACATGTGTTTACAAGGCATGCCTTTACCATGCATCCTTTACCAGATAATGCCTCTACCAAGTATTGCCTTTACAATAAAAGCCTTTACCCCGCATATGCCTTTAATATGCATGCCTTTACAACGCAAGGTAAGTGAAATTGATATCTCTCTCTATATATATAGCCTCTATACAGGTCAGTGAACGCTTCAGGTAAGGACTACATTAGAGTTGGATAACTACTCAAGTTGGTATTTTGTTTGTGAAGCTTCTTACAATGGTTCCACTGGGAGATGTAGAGCTTGTGGAGGCATCTTTAAGGTCTTGATGAATATAACACACTTCAATCTCTAACATGGAGCATAGTCGATTTTGTTCTCTGTCTTTTTTATTTTATTTGTTCACTGTTGTGGCCCTCCTGAGACATCCATTATAGTAATATGCGGTGCGCTTCCAGTAAGTACACTTGTTTGTGCTGTTATATTAACGGTAAGTGTATCCCAAGTTTGGAAGAACAGATTTTGGAATCTGCAGGTCATTTAAATAAAATATATATACATGTATTGGTATGGGTTTTTAAAAATTGGTGAAGTATATTGAAATTATTGTATTGTTTTATATTGAGTTACAATTTTTAAACTTGTTGCTCCTTTCCTTTAGGTTTAGGTGATGAATTCTTCAGCTATAATTGTCATTTTCTTTTTTCTTTTTTGGGTGTAGATGTTTCTTTTTGTCTTTTTCGATGGTGTTTCTGTAGTGGAAATATTAGGAAGCAAATTATACACTATTAAATAAAGTGTAAATAAACTTAAGTTTTACGTAGGAGATGTTTGTTAAATTAACAAAATGGGCACTTACTCTTTGGTGTCTAGGAAGTTGTTCTGTTTGGCAGAGTAGCAGGCTTTTTTATTCTCTGGTAGGTGTGCAGGCACATTAATTGCTTGACCTTTTCTTCTATTTATACAACTTTATCATTCATAGTTATTTTCTTTTTGTTAACTTACTGTTTTGAATGCGATTAGTATAGTCACTTCTATTTTTGATTTGATTTTTTGGCAGTTAGTCCTTATTTGTTAAAGACTAAATTATGTTTTGTGTATATTTAAAATGTATTTTTGCTATATTTGCATATAACTATGAAGGTTGTGTTGCTGATTATTGACATGTTAGCCTTTAAGTTTTTAACCCCTTCGCTGCTAGGCCTTTTCCCCTCCTGTGCTAAGCCTTTTTTTGGCTATTTGGGGTAGTGCGCGCTTAGGCCCCTGTAACTTTTTGACCACATAAGGTATCCATGCCAAATTTGCGTCCTTTTTTTCTAACATCATGGGGATTGTAAAGGTACCCAGGGTTTGTGGATTCCCCTGGAGGGGACCCAGAAATTAGTCAAAATACAGCTACATTTTGTTTTCTTTGGGAAAAATGCGAAAAAAGGGCAACAGATGAAAGCGTCTTGATTTTTTCCTGCAAATGGCATCAAAAAAGGGGTTGTGGTGCTGAAATCACCATCTTCCCAGCTTTCAGGGACAAGCAGACTTTTGTCAGAAAACCAACTTTTTTTACACAGTTTTGGCATTTTTCTGGGACATAGCCTATTTTTGCTATTTTTTGTGCTTTCAACCTCCTTCCAGTTACTGGTAGAAATGGGTATGAAACCAATAATGGATCCTGGAAAGCCATACATTTCTGAAACGTAGACAAAATTCTGAATTCAGCAAGGGGTCATTTGTGTAGATCCTTAAAGTTTTCCTTATAGAAACTAACAGTTAAATAAAGGAAAAATTGAAAATTAGTTGAAAAAACCAGCCATTTGTGTCAACGTTTTCACCTGTAACTTCTTCTAATTATGACAGCTATTTGAAGGCAATATACCGTTATATCCGCTGGACCTTTCTGGTTGTGGGGATATATAGGACTTGTAGGTTCACCAAGAACCCGACGAACCCAGAGGCAATAATTGAGCAGCATCTTGCAATGATTTTTTATTATGTACCGGGTATATAGCAATTATTTTGGGAAAATGTATACATGGAAAAATTGTTATGAAAGACACCTATGTATTTCTGAAATGGGAACAAAATGTAGATTTTAGAAACAGTAGATATTTGCACATTTCCGAAATTGGGAGTACCCATACTAGCATGAGAATTATAGGTCATTTTTCAAAATGACTTATTTTTTACACATTGTCTTTCATTTGGAAGGCAGAAATGCATCGAAAGTCAATAGGTAATAACAGTTGCTCTACAATTCTGTGTTACCCAAAGTCTCCCGATAAAAATGGTACCTCACTTGTGTGGGTAGCCCTTGTGCCCACAACAGGAAATGGCTCAAAATGCAACGTGGACGTACCACATTTTCACAATGAAAAATTACCCTTTTTTTGCAAAGTGCCTAGGTGTAGTTTTTTAACCCTAGCACTGCCGGAACCTAGGGAAACCTAGCAAACCTATACATTTTTGAAAACTAGACACCCAGGGGAATCCAGGATGGGGTGACTTGACTTCCTCCCACCAGGTTCTGTTACCCAGAATCCCTTGCAAACATAATAAATTGTCAAAAAAACCACATTTCCCCCACATTTCTGGGGTGGAAAGTCCTGGAATCTGCGTGGATCCACAAATTTCCACCCACCCCTCGTTCCCCAAAGTCTTACGAGAAAAAATGGTACCTCACTTGTGTGGGTCGGCCTAGTGCCTGCGACAGGAAACGGCGCAAAACGCAACGTGGTCACACCTCAATTTCGCAGTGAAAAATTACCCTTTTTGGCAAAGTGCCTAGCTGTAGTTTTTGAACCCTAGCTCTGCCGGCACCTAGGGAAACCTAGCAAACCTATACATTTTTGAAAACTAGACACCCAGGGGAATCCAGGATGGGGTGACTTGACTGCCTCCCACCAGGTTCTGTTACCCAGAATCCCTTGCAAACAAAAAAAATTGTCCAAAAACCACATTTTCCCCACATTTCTGTGGTGGAAAGTTCTGGAATCTGCGTGGATCCACAAATTTCCACCCACCCCGCGTTCCCCAAAGTCTTCCGAGAAAAATGGTACCTCACTTGTGTGGGTCGGCCTAGTGCCTGCGACAGGAAACGGCGCAAAACGCAACGTGGTCACACCTCAATTTCGCAGTGAAAAATGACCCTTTTTTTGCAAAGTGCCTAGCTGTAGTTTTTGAACCCTACCTCTGCCGGCACCTAGGGAAACCTAGCAAACCTATACATTTTTGAAAACTAGACACCCAGGGGAATCCAGGATGGGGTGACTTGACTGCCTCCCACCAGGTTCTGTTACCCAGAATCCCTTGCAAACATAAAAAATTGTCCAAAAAACACATTTTTCCCCACATTTCTGTGGTGGAAAGTTCTGGAATCTGCGTGGATCCACAAATTTCTACCCACCCCGCGTTCCCAAAGTCTTACGAGAAAAATGGTACCTCACTTGTGTGGGTCGGCCTAGTGCCTGCGACAGGAAACGGCGCAAAACGCAATGTGGTCACACCTCAATTTCGCAGTGAAAAATGACCCTTTTTTGGCAAAGTGCCTAGCTGTAGTTTTTGAACCCTAGCTCTGCCGGCACCTAGGGAAACCTAGCAAACCTATACATTTTTGAAAACTAGACACCCAGGGGAATCCAGGATGGGGTGACTGGACTGCCTCCCACCAGGTTCTGTTACCCAGAATCCCTTGCAAACCTAAAAACTGTCAAAAAAACACATTTTCCCCACATTTCTGTGGTGGAAAGTTCTGGAATCTGCGTGGATCCACAAATTTCCACCCACCCGCGTTCCCCAAAGTCTTCTGAAAAAAATGGTACCTCACTTGTGTGGGTCGGCCTAGTGCCCGCGACAGGAAACGGCGCAAAACGCAACGTGGTCACACCTCAATTTCGCAGTGAAAAATGACCCTCTTTTGGCAAAGTGCCTAGCTGTAGTTTGTGAACCCTAGCTCTGCCGGCACCTAGGGAAACCTACCAAACACACACATTTCTGAAAAGTAGACCCCGGGGGCTTCCAGGGAGGTATGGCTTGCGTGGATCCCCCAACGTTTCCTTACCCAGAATCCCCTGCAAACCTCAATTTTAGCTGAAAAAAATCACTTTTTTCACACATTTGTGTGTGGGAAAGTGTGGCATCACTGGCCTCACACAAATGTCCTACCACCCAGCGTTCCCCCAGGTCTCCCGATAAAAATGGTGCCTCACTTGTGTGGGAGGCCCAAGTACCCGCGACAGGCAAGGGCCCACAACGTAGTGAGGCGACTCTCAAAATGGCCTTTCACAAAACTACCTGGTTTTGCAAGGGGGTCACCTGGGTTTTTGGCCCCGTGCTCGGCGGCCATCTAGGAAACCTATCAAACCCACACATTTCTGAAAAGTAGACACCCGGGGGCTTCCAGGGAGGTATGGCTTGCGTGGATCCCCCAACGTTTCCTTACCCAGAATCCCCTGCAAACCTCAATTTTAGCTGAAAAAAATCACTTTTTTCACACATTTTTGTGTGGGGAAAGTGTGGCATCACTGGCCTCACACAAATGTCCTACCACCCAGCGTTCCCCCAGGTCTCCCGATAAAAATGGTGCCTCACTTGTGTGGGAGGCCCAAGTACCCGCGACAGGCAAGGGCCCACAACGTAGTGAGGCGACCTCAAAATGGCCTTTCACAAAACTACCTGGTTTTGCAAGGGGGGTCACCTGGGTTTTTGGCCCCGTGCTCGGCGGCCATCTAGGGAAACCTATCAAACCCACACATTTCTGAAAAGTAGACACCCGGGGGCTTCCAGGGAGGGTATGGCTTGCGTGGATCCCCCAACGTTTCCTTACCCAGAATCCCCTGCAAACCTCAATTTTAGCTGAAAAAAATCACTTTTTTCACACATTTTTGTGTGGGAAAGTGTGGCATCACTGGCCTCACACAAATTTCCTACCACCCAGCGTTCCCCCAGGTCTCCCGATAAAAATGGTGCCTCACTTGTGTGGGAGGCCCAAGTACCCGCGACAGGCAAGGGCCCACAACGTAGTGAGGCGACCTCAAAATGGCCTTTCACAAAACGACCTGGTTTTGCAAGGGGGTCACCTGGGTTTTTGGCCCCGTGCTCGGTGGCCATCTAGGGAAACCTACCAAACCCACACATTTCTGAAAAGTAGACACCCGGGGCTTCCAGGGAGGTATGGCTTGCGTGGATCCCCCAACGTTTCCTTACCCAGAATCCCTGCAAACCTCAATTTTAGCTGAAAAAAATCACTTTTTCACACATTTTTGTGTGGGAAAGTGTGGCATCACTGGCCTCACACAAATTTCCTACCACCCAGCGTTCCCCCCAGGTCTCCCGATAAAATGGTGCCTCACTTGTGTGGGAGGCCCAAGTACCCGCGACAGGCAAGGGCCCACAACGTAGTGAGGCGACCTCAAAATGGCCTTTCACAAAACGACCTGGTTTTGCAGAGGGGTCACCTGGGTTTTTGGCCCCGTGCTCGGTGGCCATCTAGGAAAACCTACCAAACCCACACATTTCTGAAAAGTAGACACCCGGGGGCTTCCAGGAGGTATGGCTTGCGTGGATCCCCCAACGTTTCCTTACCCAGAATCCCCTGCAAACCTCAATTTTAGCTGAAAAAATCACTTTTTCACACATATTTTGTGTGGGAAAGTGTGGCATCACTGGCCTCACACAAATTTCCTACCACCCAGCGTTCCCCAGGTCTCCCGATAAAATGGTGCCTCACTTGTGTGGGAGGCCTAAGTACCTGCTGACAGGCAAGGGCCCACAACGTATTGAGGCGACATCAAAATTGCCTATCACAAAATGTTTTGGGCCCTTGCCTGTCACGGGTACTTGGGCCTCCCACCCGAGTGAGGCACCATTTTATCGGGAGACCTGGAGAAGCTGGGTGGTAGGGAATTTGTGTCAGCCCCGTGATGCCACAACTTTACCACACAAAAATGTGTGAAAAAAGTGATTTTTTTGAGCAAAATATCAGGTTTGCAGGGGATTCTGGGTAAGAAAACGTTGGTGGATCCACGCAAGTCATACCTCCCTGGAATGCCCCGGGTGTCTACTTTTCAGAAATGTGTAGGATTTGGTAGGTTTCCGTAGGTGGCCGCCGAGCCCCGAGGCCAAAGCGTCATGGGACCCCCTTGCAAAACCAGGTCGTTTTGTGATAGGCCATTTTGAGGTCGCCTCAATACGTTGTGGGCCCTTGCCTGTCGCGGGTACTTGGGCCTCCCACCCGAGTGAGGCACCATTTTTATCGGGAGACCTGGGGGAACGCTGGGTGGTAGGAAATTTGTGTCAATCCCATGATTCCACAACTTTACCACACAAAAATGTGCGAAAAAAGTGAATTTTTTCAGCAAAATTTCAGGTTTGCAGGGGATTCTGGGTAGGAAAACATTGGGGGACCCACGCAAGCCATACCTGCTGGACTCCCCAGAGTGTCTAGTTTTCAGAAATGTGTGGGTTTGGTAGGTTTCCTAAGATGGCCGCCGAGCCCAGGGCCAAAACCTCACTGGTGTGGGTGGTTCAAGTACCCGCAACAGGCAAGGGCCCAAAACGTATTGAGGAGACATCAAAATTACCTATCACAAAACAACCTGGTTTTTGCAAGAGGGTCCCATGAGTTTTTGGCCCTGGGCTCGGTGGCCATCTAGGGAAACCTACCAAACCCACACATTTCTGAAAACTAGACACCTGGGGGAGTCCAGCAAGGTATGGCTTGCGTGGATCCCCCAACGTTTTCCTACCCAGAATGCCCTGCAAACCTCAAATTTAGCTGAAAAAATCACTTTTCTCTCCAATTTCTGTGTGGGAAAGTTATGGAATCTACGTGGATCCACAAATTTCCTACCACACAGTGTTCCCCCATGTCTCCCGATAAAAATGATACCTCACTCGCATGGGTGGGTCAAGTACCCACGACAGGAAAGGGCCCAAAACCTATTGAGGCGACATCAAAATTACCTATCACAAAACAACCTGGTTTTGCAAGAGGGGTCCCATGAGTTTTTGGCCCTGGGCTCGGTGGCCATCTAGGAAACCTACCAAACCCACACATTTCTGAAAACTAGACACCTGGGGGAGTCCAGCAAGGTATGGCTTGCGTGGGTCCCCCAACTTTTTCCTACCCAGAATCCCTGCAAACCTCAAATTTAGCTGAAAAAATCACTTTTTCTCAAATTTCTATGTGGGAAAGTTCTGGAATCTACGTGGATCCACAAATTTCCTCCCACCCAGCGTTCCCCCAGGTCTCCTCATAAAAATGATACCTCACTTGCGTGGGTGGGTCAAGTACCCGCGACAGAAAAGGGCCCAAAACCTATTGAGGCGACATCAAAATTACTTATCACAAAACAACCTGGTTTTGCAAGGGAAGTCCCAGGAGTTTTTGGCCCTGGGCTCGGCGGCCATCTTGGGAAACTACCAAACCCAAACATTTCTGAAAGCTAGACACCCGGGGAGTCCAGCGAGGTATGGCTTGCGTGGGTCCCACAACGTTTTCCTACCCAGAATCCCCTGCAAACCTCAAATTTAGCTGAAAAAAATCACTTTTTCCATACATTTTTGCGTGGGATCACCGTGCCGGCACAAATGTCCTACCACCCAGCATTCCCCTTGTTCTCCCGAGTAAAATGATACCTCACTTGTGTGGGTGGGCCAAAGGCCTGTGACTGGGAAGAGCCCAAAACATAGGGATTTAGAGTATAGCACCGAGAATTCTAAGCGCTATATTTTTTTAAAAATACGTTTTTAGCCAGTTCTGCTTTGGACACCCACACAAGTGAGGTATCATTTTACTCGGGGGAACAAGGGCAACGCTGGGTGGGAGGACATTTGTGCCAGCACGGTGATTCCACGCAAAAATATGTGGAAAATATGGTTTTTTCAGCTAAATTTGAGGGTTGCAGGGGATTCTGGTAGGGAAACGTTGGGGGATCCACGCAAGTCATACCTCATTGGACTCCCCAGGTGTCTAGTTTTCAGAAATGTGTGGGATTGGTAGGTTTCCCTAGATGGCGGCGAGCCCGGGGCCAAAAAACCAGGTGCCCCCCCCCCAAAAACCAGGTAGTTTTGTTATAGGTAGTTTTGAAGTCTCCACAATACGATTTGGGCCATTTCCTGTTTCAGCCACTATGCCTACCCACACAAGTGAGGTACCATTTTTATCGGGAGCCCTGGGGGAACGCAGGGTGGTAGGAAATTTGTGGATCCACGCAGATTCCAGAACTTTCCCACACAGAAATTTGAGTAAAAAGTGATTTTTTTTCTGCTAAATTTGAGGTTTGCAGGGCATTCTGGGTACGAAAACGTTTGGGGACCCATGCAAGCCATACCTCGCTGGACTCCCCAGGTGTCTAGTTTTCAGAAATGTGTGGGTTTGGTAGGTTCCCAAGATGGCCGCTGAGGCCGGGGCCAATAACCCAGGTGACCCCCTTGCAAAACCAGGTTGTTTTGTGATAGATAATTTTGATGTCTCCTCAATACGTTCTGGGCCCTTGCCTGTCGCGGGTACTTGACCCACCCACGCGAGTGAGGTATCATTTTTATCGGGAGACCTGGGGGAAAGCTGGGTGGTAGGAAATTTGTGGATCCACGTAGATTCCAGAACTTTCCACACAGAAATTGGAGAAAAACGTGATTTTTTTCAGCTAAATTTGAGGTTTGCAGGGTATTCTGGGTAAGAAACTTTGGAGGACCCACGCAAGCCATACCTCGCTGGACTCCTCCGGGTGTCTAGTTTTCAGAAATGTGTGGGTTGGGTAGGTTTCCCTAGATGGACGTTGAGCCCGGGGCCAAAAACTCATGGGACCCCCTTGCAAAACCAGGTTGGTTTGTGATAGGTAATTTTGATGTCGCCTCAATAGGTTTTGGGCCCTTGCCTGTCGCGGGTACTTGACCCATCCACACAAGTGAGGTACCATTTTTCACGGAAGACTTTGGGGGACGCGGGGTGGGTGGAATTTTGTACATCCACGCAGATTCCAGAACTTTCCACCACAGAAATGTGAGGAAAATGTGTTTTTTTGGACATATTTTTAGGTTTGTAAGGGATTCTGGGTAACAGATCCTGGTGAGAGCCAGTCAAGTCACCCCATCCTGGATTCCCCTGGGTGTCTAGTTTTCAAAAATGTATAGGTTCGCTTAGGTTTCCCTAGGTGCTGGCAGTGTTAGGGTTCAAAATCTACAGCTAAGCACTTTGCAAAAAAGGGTCCGTTTTCACTGTGAAAATGTGGTGTGTCCACGTTGCGTTTGGGCCGTTTCCTGACGCAGGCACTAGGCCTACCCACACATGTGAGGTGCCATTTTTCTCGGAAGACTTTGAGAACGCGGGATGGGTGGAAATTTGTGGATCCACGCAGATTCCAGAACTTTCCACCACAGAAATGTGAGGAAAATGTGTTTTTTTGACAAATGTTTCGGTTTGCAAGGGATTCTGGGTAACAGAACCTGGTGAGAGCCAGTCAAGTCACCCAATCCTGGATTCCCCTGGGTATCTAGTCTTCAAAAATGTATAGGTTTGCTAGGTTTCCCTAGGTGCCGGCAGAGTTAGGGTTCAAAATCTACAGCTAGGCACTTTGCAAAAAGTCAGTGCCTAGTGGGCTTTCTGCCGCCCTGGGGGAGGGGAAATCAGGGGCTATTGCCTCGATATGCCCCCGAGGGGGCAGAAAGATTGTGGCTATTCTTTTGGGGGTCGGCGGCATTGGGATGCCTATTCTGGTCAGCCCCCACCCCTCTGTATAAAAAAGCCAGCATAATCGCTGGCACATAGTGGGCTTTCTGCCCCCCCGGGGGCAGATCAGGGCTACTGCCCCCATCTGCCTCCTGGGAGGGGCAGAAAGACAGTGACATCTTTTTTGGGGTGGGTGGGGGCATTGGCATGTCCATTCTTGGCAGCCCCCACCCCAAACTTTGTAAAAAAAAAAAAATCCCTGGTGGCTAGTGGGCTTTCTGCCCCCCCGGGGGGCAGATAAGGTGCTATTGCCCCATCTGCCTCCCAGGGGGGCAGAAAGACTGTAGCATTTTTTTTGGGGTGGGGGCATTGACATGCCCATTCTGGGCAGCCCCCACCCCTACCTATATAAAAAAATCCCTGGCGCTTAGTGGGCTTTCTGCCCCCTCCCCGGGGGGGCAGATCAGGGGCTATTGCCTCCATCTGCCTCCTGGGGGGCAGAAAGTTTTTTTTTTCTTTGGGGGGTAGGGTGGGGGCATTTGCATGCCCATTCTGGGCAGCCCCCACCCCGGGCCTATAAAAAAATAATCCCTGGCATCTAGGGTATTTCTGAACCCCCGGGTGGGGGCAGATTGGTGGCCACTGCCACCATCTGCCCCCCCGGGGGGGCAGAAAGACTGGAATTTCGTGGGGGAGGGGTGGGGGCATTGGCATGCCCATCTTGGGCAACCCCCACCCCTAAATGTATCGAGGGGAAAAAAACCCTGGTGTCTAGTGGGCTTTCTGCCCCCGGGGGGGCAGATTGGGGGCTACTGCCCCCATCTGCCCCCCAGGAGGGGCAGAAAGACTGTACCTTTGTGGCGGGGTGGGGTGGGGGCATTGGCATGCCCATATTGGGCAGCCCCCACCCCAAATTATAATTAAAAAAAAATCCCTGGTATCTAGTGGGCTTTCTGCCCCCCAGGAGGGGCAGAAAGACTGTACCTTTGCGGCGGGGTGGGGTGGGGGCATTGGCATGCCCATATTGGGCAGCCCCCACCCCTAACTATAATTGTAAAAAAAATCCCTGGTATCTAGTGGGCTTTCTGCCCCCCCGGGGGGGCAGATTGGGGGCTACTGCCCCATCTGCCCCCCAGGGGGGGCAGAAAGACTAATTTTGTGGCCGGGGGGGGGGGGCATCGGCATGCCCGTTTTGGGCAGCCCCCACCCCTAACTATAATTTAAATAAAAATCCCTGGTGTCTAGTGGGCTTTCACCCCCCCCGGGGGGGGCAGATTGGGGGCTACTGCCCCATCTACCCCCCAGGGGGGCAGAAAGACTAATCCTGGCAAATATTTTATGGGGGAGCAAAGGCCCTTGCCCATGGGGCCGCTCCCCTCCCTGGTGCCTAGTGGATGGATCCCTGCTTGGGGATCGCCCTCCTGGGGCGATCCCCAAGCAGGGATCCACTAGAGAGGGGTACCATTGGAAAGGAGATTCTCCCTTTCCAACGATACCTCTCCTGAGTTTCCTACGTGCTCAGGGGGCTGAGATAGCCCCTGAGCACGTAGAAACTGAAACTGAATGAGCCTCTTGGCTCATTTCAGTTTCAGTTTCACTGAAATGACATCAGCAGCGACGTGCGCGCCGATCGTCATTTCAGGGAAACCAGGGGGCCTCGGAGCTGGGGAAGCTCTTCCCCAGCTCCCGAGGCTCTAGGGATAAAGGGAATCCCTCTGGTGCCCGCACCAGAGGGATTTCCTGCCCTGGGTTCCATGACGAGCTGGACTCGTCATGAGCACACGAGCACTGTGTGCCATGACGAGTCCAGCTCGTCATGAGCATGGAAGGGGTTAATGTTTTTTTCAGTATTTTTGTTTACAGTGTTTGTTATCGCTTTTTTTACATTGTATCATTGTAATTTTAAAACTCAGTATCATTGAGCTCTGCAAAAAATAAGTAATATTTTTTCATAACTATCCATCTACAGTTACTTCACTATTGAATTAATTTTTTTTTTATAAGAACAAATAAATTAGTTTAAAGTGCAGCAACACTTGAAAGTCTGAGTTTATTAAATACAACTTAAATCTATATAAATTACCTTACTTTTACATATATACCTTCCATGACCTTTTGTATCTTTATATTTTTAAATTTACTCCTAATTCAGCATCTCCAATACAATACCGTATATCTCACCCTATACCTCTCTCAATATATCCTCTACCTCCACTCTCTGACTCATCCCAAACCCCATTCTACTACTATGATCGCCAAAATAACCCTTTCTAGACTCTACTCTCCTCTACCCCTCCTTGCATCATCTCAACCCTCTTTTACTATTCGGATCTCCCAAACAAGTTTTTCTAATCCCTTCCCGTTGACTCTTACCCCTTCCCCCTAGTCATCCAAACCTCCTCCTGCTGCTATGATTTCCAAATAAGCACTTTCTAGAACCTTCCCTCTTCTATCCCTCCACTATCCTTTTCAATACAACTAACAGACTGACATGTCCACCGCTCAAATTATTTTCATATTTCCCTATACTAATTCACCACTAATCCTGTTTGGGTTCAGGAGTAGCATGCTACTCACCGAAAAGCACTCTGACGCCACATCAGGGATACCAAGTGCTATATAAATGCAAACCCTTGCCTCTTCTATCCCTTCACTATACTTTTTCAATCCAACTAACAGACTGACATGTCCACCGCTCAAATTAATTTCATATTTCCCTATACTAATTCACCACTAATCCTTTTTGGGTTCCGGAGTAGCGTACTACTCGCTGAAAAGCGCTTCGACGCCTCATCAGGGGTATCAAGCGCTATATAAGTGCAAACTCTTCCCTCTTCTATCTCTCCACTATCTTTTTTCAATCCAAATAACAGACTACATGTCCACCGCTCAAATTAATTTCATATTTCCCTATACTAATTCACCACTAATCCTTTTTGGGTTAGAGAGTAGCATGCTACTCGCCAAAAAGCGCTCTGACGCCACATCAGGGGTACCAAGCGCTACATAAATGCAAACCTGTGAGAAAGTGCCCTCTTTCTGCATGGTTGCCCCCACTTTTTGCTGAATAGAGAGTGAGGTGCTATCTAACTTTACCTCTGCCTACCTTTGGGGATCCACTGGACTCTGTGCACACTATACCTCACTTTGGTATAGTATATACAGAGCCAGCTTCCTACAAAACCCTTCCTTCTTCTATCCCTTCACTATCCTTTTTCCATCCAACTAACAGACTGACATGACCACAGCTCAAATTAATTTCATATTTCCCTATATTAGTTCACCACTAATGATTTTTGGGTTCCGGAGTAGCATGCTACTCGCTGAAAAGCGCTCTGACGCCTCGTCAGGGGTACCAAGTGCTATATAAATGCAAACCCTTCTCTCTTCTATCGCTCCACTATCCTTTTCCAATCCAAATAACAGACTCGCATGTCCACCGCTAAAATGAATTTCATATTTCCCTATACTAATTCACCACCAATCCTTTTTGGCTTCAGGAGTAGCGTGCTACTCGCTGAAAGTACTTTGACGCCTCGTCAGGGGTAGTAAGTGCTATATAAATGCAATTACAATTACAATATATATATATTACCAACTGGTGGTTGCCAGTAGGTAGTTTTTATTAGGACCATAGAAAAGGCGTTTATTGTTTTGCCAATAACTTTGGTGCCGCTTGACAAATCTTCACACAATTTTCAAACAACTTCCCCTTTTTGATTCAACTGCTATGTTGAAAGTTTCGGGGTGATCCGTCGAATGGCGGCCAAGAAAAATGGGGGTCCCAAAACGCGTTTTCCCTATGTTAAGTCTATGGGGATTTTCCATTTTGTGAACACGACTACAGCCCAAACCGCTGAACGGAATTACACCAAAGTTGTCAGAAAGCTAGATGTTGGTCCAAGAAGCGTGCTTTTTGTGATTTGGTGTAAATCAGGGGTATTTAAGTTTAAAAAATATAGATATCTGGTAGCCCAAAAACCTACTGAAATGCTACTGAAATTTGATTGGCTGGCAACACTTTAACCAGCAAGTGTTGGCAGCCATCTTGAGACCAATATACATGATAGCACCCCATTGAAATGCATTGTAGTGAATGACAGGTTTTGAGTGTCACAAAAAGGAGAACGTATAAACGGTGATAGCAGATTTTAGTTAAAAAATATATCATTTGTTGATGGTGCCATACTAATTTTAAGAGTAGTGGTATGTCCTAAGGTGATTTTACATTTTGCAAAACCTTTCTGCTGGAATTTCATGAATCATGTTTGGTGGAAAACTGTTTTCTCATGATTTTCCCATAGAGGTTGTGGAAGGTACTCCAGAAGCTAAAATGCAGAGCATATGAAAATGAAGTCTGACATTGTCAGTAAATCATGTACTTCCAATAGGAGCAGCTTGTCAGTTGATTCCCTTGTGTACTACTGCAGCCTCTCAGAGTGTTCTAAAGAACAACTTGGAGGGGGCGTGGCCAAGATGGTGGAGTGAGCGGACGTGTTTTGCCGAGCTCCGCTCCCGCCGGGCCTGCAGCATTGAATACAGCACCCTCTGCTCCCGGATTCCCTACCGAAGGCGTTGCAGCACCAAAGCGCCCTGGTCAGGGAGCGAGGGGGCGTCTCACCTGCCCGCGATCGCTGAGCGAGCGGCCTCCGGCGCGGAGGGTGACGAGAGGCCGGCACTGCCACACGACTCGACTAAGTGCCCCGGAGGCCTGCGGAGCATCGACACACTCGACCCTGGGAGGGTTTACCACTGCAGCTTCGGCACACGAGACCCAGGAGGCTCCACACAGCGGCACTTCCCCCCTGGCACTCCTCGGCACACATACACCCGGGCTCGGCTCTGGGCCTGCGGCGCGGCCTGGGGCGCGGCCTGGGGCGGCTGAGGTCTCAACGCGGGCTCGCGGCTCCACCGTATGTGCCTGAATCGGCCCCCGGCTGTGAGAGGGGCCCGATCTGGTGCCTTGCGGAGCCAGGAGAGTGCTCCCAAAGGAGAGGGCGCCCACCGATCCTGCCAATATCCCGCCGGAGCACACGTGGCACCTATATACTGACTGCGGCCTGTTCGGGGCCTGCGGAGCGCCAGAGGGCCTGGGAGGCACTGCACTCGGCCTACATCGCAACCGTGAGTGGCAGCGCCCCGTGGTGACGAGTTGGTGGCCCTCTGCCGATGTAGCGGTGGTGGCCGGGGAGACGACCGCTTGGGTGCACGGGGACTGTCAGAGGCGATTCAGGCCTTGTCCCTGGTGAGGCCTACGGCGCTGGGGGGTTGCCGGTGCCTCCTGCCTCCTGCTGATTCCCCGTGGCACACCCCTTTAGCAGGCCTGGTAAGGCCCCACACGCCGTCGCAGGCCCTGTCTGAGTTGAGAGCTGCCCGGACGTGCCCACACATTTGAGGTATCTGCGGACATTGGGGTGAAGGGCTACCTCACAACAGCGGGGTCCCCCGGAGCTTGACCTTCATCGCCTCCAGAGGGCCCTGGGATCCACAGTTAGGGTGATGAAACACTGCCTCCGGAGCACCTGGGCATGGTAGCACCTTCTCGGGGGACAAGTGCGCTCATCTCTCCGCCTAGCACTAGCACTGGCACTTCCCTTCTCTAGGGGCCTTACGTGTTGTTGGTCTGGACTAGCCCCCTTGCTCCACTATGGCAACGGCCAAAAGCAGAAAAGACAGATCTGTGCGGGATCTCCTCCTGAGGTTGATGGGGGACGCCGCAGGAACTAGTGCGACGACTACGGGGGAAGGCCCGGACACTGCAGTTACGAGAGAATTCCTGGAGGCTCTGTTTGCCTCCCAGAGGGAAGACATTTTGGCCATAAAAACGGATCTGCAGGCGGATCTCCGGGTGGTGCGGAGAGACGTGGACGCTGTGGGGGAGCGGGTGGCCGCCTTGGAGGACTCCGCGACCACCAGAGATGAAGAGATTGCGGCGCTCCAACAAGAAGTCCTTCGGCTGCGGGACCAACATCTAGATCTCCAATCGCACTCTGAAGATTTGGAAAACAGGTCACGGAGGAACAATATCCACATCCGTGCAGTCCCAACCGAGGCAGAAGGGGAAGACCTCGTAGGGTATGTGCAAGATCTCTTCTGCACTGTCTTGAGCGCCTCAGCGGAGTCCTCTGTCAAGATAGATTGATGTCACCGAGTTGGCCCACCTCACCAGTCGAACAGCCCCCCTGCAGACATCCTGATATGCGTTCACGACTATACAGTGAAGGAAGAGATCCTCAGGGCGGCCCGCTCTTGCCAGCCTCTACATTTTAGGGACCACACCCCACAGCTGTTTCAGGACCTGGCAGCCTGCACCCTCCAGAAGAGAAGAGACTTCCGTCCCATCACTAACCATCTTCGCTCGAAGAGTGTATCCTACGCTTGGGGTCACCCCTTTCACCTCATCTTTCGTCTCGATGGGAAGCTGCATCAAGTACACTCTTTGTCCGAGGCCTGCAGGGTGCTGAACTTGTCCCTCGATGACCTGCCCTCCCTTCCAGATGCCTCAGAGCCTGGCACACAAAGGCCCCCGAGGCGCGGACCCCGGGGTGGCCAAGACCTAGACCGCCTTCGCCCGGATCCGGCCACGATTATCAAAGAGCGATCCGCAGTTCTCCGGACCTTGGCTGGCACAGAAGGGGAAGTCCTGGACACTAACAATTAATGGTAACGTGACTGTGGGGTTGCTTTGCCTTCTTTGGGTCCGGCGGGGGTGGGGGGGGGGGGTGTCTGCTTCCTTCTAGGACAGTCCCTCATTCTTCTGGCAGTCCCCATTTCTTACTACCCTTCTTTCGAGATGGACTTGGTATGCTTTTCTTTGTTGTTGTCTAACTGTTCTGGGGTTTGTTTTTTTTGTTTTAGGGTCAGGTGGGTCCTCTCTCCGGTGAGCCTATTCTCCAGAGCTTCTCTGTCAGGGCATGTCTGACTACATGCACTCATATGGTCCCCTTTGGGCTTCACCCCCCATTGTTGGGCTCGAAGCTGGGCTGTAGCGCTCTTTGACTCTCCTCCAACCGATGGCTATCCGTATCGTTAGTTTTAACGCTAGAGGCCTTAACAATCCCACCAAGAGAAAGGCGGTGCTTTCCTTACTCGAGAATGCGGGGGGGATGTGTGCCTACTCCAGGAAACTCACCTCTTACACGGCGACACGCACCGCATGCAGCACAGAGGGTTTCCTTTGCAGTTTTGGTCCTCGGGACACATAAGAAGGGAGGGGTGGCCATTCTGCTATCTAAACACTTTAGAGGCTCCGTAGTGGGTACAGTGGCAGAAATTAAGGGACGTCTTCTAGCGCTGTGGCTCCGTATAGGGTCCTCCAATATCACGATTGCCTCACTCTATTCCCCCAATGAGCACCAGGAGAAATTCTTGCTGAACGCTTTGGCTGAGGTCCTTCACACGCCTGACACCCTGGTTGTGGTAGGAGGGGACTTAAATCTAGTTATGGATGCTGGGGTGGATTGCTCCCACTCGAGGTCGGGCAGTGCGGGGGCTATCTCCGGGAGCAGGAGGGAGTGGCTAGATGATTGCGGGATCAGGGATGCATGGCGTTGCTTACACCCTGGGGAAAGGGATTATTCCTTTTACTCAGCGGCCCATAAGTCATATGCTCGCTTGGACCACTTCCTCATCACCCAGGCTGCGTGGGCATGTACCCATGCCTCTACCATTGAGGCACAATCCCTTTCGGACCACGCTCATATCACTCTGTCTCTACCGCTTTCGCAGTCGTCCCCTCCACACTGGCATCTACGGGACTCACTTCTAAGGTCTCCGCAAGTGGTGGAAGACCTTCGACGTACACTGACTGACTACTTCGCACTCAATGATGACGGCTCTACGCCTCTGGCACCCATTTGGGAGACTCTTAAATTTGTCGCGAGGGGGGGCGCTCATTGCTAAGGTGGCTTACGACAACAAGACTAGAAAGGCCAAGCGACAAGACCTTGAGGACAAAGTTAGGGAGCTCAAGGCCATTCACAAACGCACAGGCGCTTCTCGAATTTGGCGTCAGTTGGAGAGGGAGCGGCTACAGCTGAAGCGTTTGGACCTTGATAGGGCCGAATATGCAGTGCTGCGGCTGAAACATAAATATTACGTAGGATCTAATAAAGGCGGACGCATGCTGGCGCACTGTCTCCGTGGTCAACGACTGGCCCTGGCGGTAAAGGCGGTGCGGGGGGTTCAGGGTTCCGAAGTGATGGATGACCCTGGTATAGCGGAGAATTTTTGATCCTTCTACGCGAATCTCTATACGGCTGAGTCCCCTCCTTTAGCGGACCCTCGTGAGTACTTACGAGGTGCTGCGGTCACTCCCCTTCCGACTAGCGAGGCGGATGGGCTGGAAGCCCCCATTCGGATCAAAGAAGTGATTTCCGCCATCTCCCGTCTGAAGCTCCTCAAAGCGCCCGGCCTGGATGGCTTCAGTGCCCTTTTCTACAAGACCTACTGCATGGAACTAGCTCCATTGCTCACCCGATTATTCAACTCTTTTGCGGATACGGGTACCCTTACGGCCTCTATGCTTCAGGCTACAATCTCGGTCATCCCCAAACCAGGGAAGGATCCAGAGCTCTGCAGCTCATACCGACCGATCTCCCTGCTGAACATTGATGCTAAGCTGTTTTTAGCTCATAGATTAAACCCTCTCAGTCGATCCAGATCAGTCGGGCTTCATCCCGAATCGGCAGTGCGGGGACAATACCAAACGGATTTGCCATTTAATTGACAAGGTGCACCGGTCTAAGGAGGAGGCTCTCCTGTTTGCAGTTGACGCAGAGAAGGCCTTTGACCGAGTGCACTGGCTGTACCTGTTTGCCACTCTGGAGTGCTTCGGTGTGGGAGTCAGGTTTCGCAAGTGGGTGGCGAGCATTTACAGTGCCCCGACCACGGCGGTCAGGGTCAATGGCATTCTTTCGGGTGCTTTCGCGGTAGAGAGGGGCACCAGACAAGGTTGCCCTCTCTCCCCCTTACTTTTCACCTTGTATATGGAGCCCTTCGCCTAGCGGCTTCGGGACAATCCACAAGCGCAGGGTGTTCCGTTCGGGGCTGACCGCCACCTAATTAGCCTATACGCCGACGACGTCATCTTCTCGTTGGCATGTCCCTTGACTTCTATGCCGGCCATCGTGACAGACCTGCAGGTCTTTAGCCAGGTCTCCGGATTTAAAATAAATCTGCAGAAATCACAAGTACTGAACCTTACTGCAAGCCCCGCGACAGCGGATGCGTTGCGCGCCCACTTTGATTTTGACTGGGTGACGGGGGGGCCTCACATACTTGGGTTTGGTTTTGTACTGCAGTTTGGACAAGACAGCGGGGGCGAACTATACTAATCTACTCACTCACATCCGGGCAGATCTTGCCCCTGTCATGGTTCGGGAGATTGGCTGCGATCAAAATGAATGTCCTACCCTGGGCCCTATATCTCTTCCAAACCCTTCCCCTACTGCCCCCACCGAACGCGCTCTCACGCATCCAGACTGAAATTGAATGCTTCATTTGGGGCCCGATCTCACCCCGGTTACAGAAAGCCCTGTTGCAGCGCCCTAAGAAAGAGGTTGGCTTGGCCTTGCCCAACCTCACTCGCTATTTTCAGGCTTCGCTGCTGCGTTACCTTGTGGAATGGAACCGTCCTATGACGGAGAAACACTGGGTGTTCATGGATCAGACAGTGGCCGGTCGCCACATCTGGAGGGAGGCCTGGCTACCTCGGCCATCGCGCTCCTGGGGACTCTACTCCTCGCTGGTCACTCGCCCCACTATGCTAGCTTGGGACAGGGTGTCTAAGCGGGCCAACCTACTACTTTCCCTTCTCCCATGTCCCCAATCTTTTCAAATCCCGATTTCCCTCCGGCGATGGACAAAGGCGAGGGCACGCGTTGGGTGGAGGGCGGGAGTAAGCGCATAGGGCAACTGTTCGAACCTCAGGGTCATATCCCATTTGAGGAGCTCTGGGCGGGTTACGGGCTCACAGGTTCGGACCTCTTTCTGCATACGCAAATGCTGCACTGGACGTCGAGCCCCTGGGTGCGTCCTCTGGTCAGCAGACTGATGCTTCCGTTCGAGAGGTGGCTTTTCTTTAAAAAGGATGACCGGAAGCTTATTTCCGAAATCTATACATTCCTCACACAGGGCGCTAAGGGAGCTCGTGCTGCGGGTCAGAGACGTGGGAGGCGGACATAGGCCGCACTCTCTCAGACAAGGAGTGAGAGGATATTTTCTATAGATCCCATCATTTTGCACACTCAATGGGCCACACGGAGACCGCATTTAAAATTGTATCCTATTGGTACTACACCCTGGCTCGTTTGACCAAGGGAATTCCCAGTGCGACTGCCTCTGTTGGCGTGGCTGCGGGAATCCAGGTACGCTCCTTCACTTGCTGTGCAATTGCCCAAAGCTCACGAGATACTGGGACAAGATCCTCGATGAAATTGATAAAGCCTTTGACACTGCTATCCCGAGATTCCCCGCTTACACTATCTTAGGACTGCCCAATGCGTTGACTTTCCCTCTGAACTCAATCAAGGGCAAGCAGATCGCCGTGGCTTTGAACGCCGCGCACCAGGTCTTACTGCCGGGTTGGAGGACAGACAGGGTCCCAGCTCACACCCAATGGCTGCACCAACTGTGGTCCCTCCTGGGGATGGAGCGATTGTCTATGGCCACTCTAGGGGACAAATCTGGATATTCTAAAGTTTGGGCCCCCTTTATCACAATTTTATCCTCAGAGTTTCGGGAATTGTCTTGCCCTGCCTATTTACGGATAGTGAAGCTGATCCCTGAGAGCCAAGAGGGAGGCTAATGTGGGCGGCCCCTGCAGGGCTTATTAGGTCTCGAAGGAATTAGCAGATGTCATATGGGGCCACACCTGTATGCCTGAGCGCATCTTTTTGGCTCGCCGAGAGAGAGGTGGGGTGGGGCGTGGGCGGGTTCAGGGTTTATGTGTTGGGGTTATATGTTATTTTTCCCTTTTCGCTCTTAAAATGCAGACTTTACCGCCTCCAGCAGACCACGGAGAATCCCTGTTGCATTGTCTTATATATACTTGTAGTGCAATAGACTCTTTTCTCGCCTCTCTTTCACAGAGCCACGGCTGTCCACCGTTCTCTCTCTTTTCAAACGCGGCCGGCCCAAGATGGGTTGTAGGCGACATGCTGTGTTACTTAGTTACGCAGATGGCTCATGAACTACAAGTTCCATTTCCTTTTTCTTGATTGTGATGCAGCCGGCCCGGTGAGTTGTAGGCAACAATGCACTGTATTGTCATGCTATGTGTTCTGCTAATAAAATCAATTTAATTCTAAAGAACAACTTGAGCACTAACAGTGTTACTTATGACAAAACTATGGCACACTCGAAGTCATGTTCATTGAATCAAACTGGTAGAACTTAAAACATTTAATTTAGTAAGGAACAAAATGAGGGAGTTCATTTTGTTGTAGAAATTATGGTTAGTGCTATAGAAAGAAAAATTAGAACGCATTTTAAGTGAGTTCTCAAATATTTTCCTCTTCTATTTCATTAAAGCATTCTGACATGCACTTTCAACACCAGCAGCAGATTGCCAGTTAACTCCCTGGTGATCAACAGCTTTACTATAGTTTTCTAATGAGCAACTAGAGTGCTAACATTCTGAATGTATGCCAAAAAGTGTGGCACATCTGAACGCAATCTTGATGGAATGGAAGTAGAAAATTTAAAGCATTTTCTACTGAGGATACTGTAGTAAATGAGGAAATTAGGGAGCCTCATAACAGATAAGTCTCCCAAGATGGCCACTAGAGAAAAAAGAGCCAAAATATAGCACACATATCACCCAAACGTAGCCCAAGTATAGCCCAATGTCAGAAGTGTGCAAAACACATTTTTTTTTTTTGCAGTATTATATATTACGCAGACTTGACCCAGAAGTATTGAAGTGCATTACATGAGCATCATTACTCAAGAACACATTAATTTTGTTTTTAGGCATGGGGAGATTGGATGATTTGTCCAAAATCACAGGATGTTGAAAATCAAACCTGGTTCCCCGGTTGCAAAGTCTGCAGTTCTTGCCGTAACACCACATCCTCTCCCTCAGGTGTAACGAATAATCAAGTGATCAACTATACAAAAAAACATAAAGATAGCAAATTATTTAAAAGTGCTGTGTCACTATTTGAGAACTCATAAAATATGCCCTCATTTTAGTAGCTTAGATCACTAACTATATTCTCTGGGAATTAGACCCTCTCATGGAGGATGGTGTGAAGGCAATGAGTTGACCACATTATGCGGGCGGGAGGGGCAGTGGCAGCACAACCGACCATGGAGGGCAGAGAAAAGGGGGACAAGGGCAGCAAACCAACCACGCAGTACAGGCAAAAGAGGCGATGGCAACATTAAAGGCCATTGAGGGCAGACGGAAGAGACAGTGGCCGTACAACCATACATGCCAACAGACCCGATTCAGGCAGGAGACCCGGATCTTTTTAAGCCCAAAAGGGCTTTATTTTATCTGTCTTCTGACTAAAAGCTCCTCTTTTTTTAATGTGAGTCAATAGGGAAAATCAACTCCCGGGGTTTTCTTTTTCAAAATCTCCCTCTTACCAAGTTCAAAATGTTGGCAAATAAGGTACATTGGATCACAGAGGGCAGGAGGAATGGGGTAGGTAATTGGACTTGGATAAGAGAGGACAGGAGGAAGATGGGCAGGGGCACCAAACTGACCTTACAGAGCAGGCATCAGGGGTTGTAGCATCACAATACACCATACAGGGCAAAGGGGATGGCAGAGGAGCACAAAGGACCATGGAAAGCAATAGGGAGGGGACAGGGCCATGCACATTGAAAACAGAGAGCAGAGGGGAAAGAGGCAAGGGCATCAAGCTAACCATACCAGACAGACAGGAGGGACAGTTGCAGCATAACGAACCATAAAGGGCATGAGGGAGGGGGCAGGGGCACGACAAAGGACTGGACAATGCAGGAGGGTAGGGATATGGGTCTGTACTTTGAAAGCGGAGGCTGGGGCAAGGGGGCAGTACAGGAGCAGCAAGCTGACCATGGAGGGCAGGAGGGGTGGGTACTGGAAGCACAACACACCAAAGAGGGCAGCAGTGAAACTATAGTGGTGTACACACAGACTTTGGAGGAAAGGTGGGAGGTGGGTCAGGGGCAGACAACTGACTACACAGGGCAGGTGGGAGGGGATGTGGCAGCACAGAGGACCATGCATGGCAAGCAGGAGGGTTAGTGGCAGCACAACGGCCATGGTGGACAAGAGGGAGGGGACAGGGGCATGAACAAAGGACCATGGAGGACAGAAGGGAGGGGTAGGGACTGGACACACAGAAAAGAGTGTAAGGGAAGGGGCTTCACAACAGACCACGCAGGGCAGGCAGGAGGAGCAGTTGCAGCAAAATAGAGCATGGAAGGCAGAAGGTAGTGTCAGCAAAATGGACTTTGGAGGACAGGAGAGAGGGGATGGGGCATGGAACTTGGACAGGCAGGGTGGAGGTGGCAGTGACAGATGGAAGCCATCTGACGATGCTAGGCAGGTGGCAGGGGCAGTGGCAGCCCACAGAACACTCAGAGAAGATAAGAGTGTGGCAGCTCAATGGAATATGGTGGACAGAAAGGAGGGAGCAGGGGCATGCACACAGACATTGGAGGGCAAGCGGAAGGAGAGTAGGAGCAGCAAGCTAAGCACAGAGGCTAAGCAGGAGGGCAATGATGAGGCATAGACTTGGGCAACGGAAAGCAGGAGGAGTGGGCAGGGACATCAAGCTTAATGGAGGGCAGTGGCAGCACATCAGACCATGCAGGGCAGGAGGGAGGGGGCTTGTGCATGGACTCGGACAACAGAGGTTAGGGAAGAGGTGGATGGGGCAGCAATCTAACTGTTTAGGGGCAATGGCAGAGCAATAGCCACAAATGGCTGTAATGAGGGAACAGGGTCATGGACTTAGACAATAGATGGCAAGGAGGGGGGGCAGGAGCAGCAAGCTTGGATGGGGGTAGCACAATGCCAGACCAGGCCCTGTGTTTAACCGCCCATTGTGCATTGCGATAGGCATGTTACTTAATGTTAAAAACCTTAGAAATTCACTGAAAAAAACAAAGGTTACAGGGTCATTATACTTAGGAAATAGAATTAAAAAAACCTTGGAAATTCACTGGAAAAAAAAAGGGTTGCAGGAACATTATAGTTGGGCTCAGACTTCACTCGTACAAAACCAGTGATATTCAGCAGTTATAGTTACCTGAGCTAACTAAAATGTATGCCCCCACAATGCACTCATGATGACCTCACATATTAGATCACTCATGACATGATCAGTGACATTACTCATGACTTCACTGATGACGTCTCAAATGACATCATTGATGACAACATTCAGTGATTGTTAGTGTTTTTTTAAAGTTTATGAATTTTAAACATAAATACTAAGGTACTACAAAAGTACCTCATACGCCCAGATAGGCAAATTTGGTTTCCTATAATATCTCAAAAACTACTGAATGGATTTACACTAAATAAGAAACAGCGTGATCTACAGAATCTACCTTTCTCCCAAATTTTGTGTAATTCTGTCCAGTGGTTCGGGCTGCAGGAGTGTCTAGAGACTCTAGGTAAGTAACATGGGAAACACACTTTTTTGACCTCTGCCTTTTTTTATGCCCCCAAAACTTTCCATGCACAGCTAGAATCACTGGCACACTTTTTTGGGAAGATTTTGTGAAGATTCATCAACCGATTGTTTTACATCAGAGGTTAATGCTTTGTTTTTAATTCATGGGTGTGAGTGTTAGGCTGAAGCCATATGCAAGTAATTTGCCATGTGCACCTTATATGTGGCCTAGATTTCAGTTATGCATGGAGCAGCACTATAGTTCACTAAATTAAACACAAGAGAGGGATATGCCTAAGATCAAGCGATTTGGCCAAGTGTGGAAGCCAGGACTGATTCCAGGTTTTCTGCTTTGACATTGTTCAATTCAGCCACTTGAAGGATATCTCTTTATTTCTCCTGTTTTACACCAAAGGTTAATGTTTTGTCTTGGTGCATATGGTTGGAGTGTGGACAGCAGGAAGAAAATCCACAGCAAGTAGTTTGTCATGTATATCCTATATATGGATCAGATTCTTAATATTTATACATAGAAGAGCATTATAGTTGATTAAATCACTTAAGTTCCAAAATAATCTTTATTCGGTCAACAACAAAACCATAAAAGCACATGTTAAAAACAAGTACAAACAGATCACACAAATCAGTATTACATAATCAATTACTAAAATGTAAATCATCATTGCCCTTCCGTATCATCATAGCCGGATCATGCAGCATATTTTTTCCTTAAGCTCCTCACCTGAGTAATAAAATTCAACACTTTATAGCAGGCTGTTGGGGACTCGCCATGTTGTAGAACCAATAAACCTTCTTGATGTGTTATAAAACACTTCCTGGCTAACGTTGGGCATAAAAATGGGTTCTAAAAGCAGAATATACAGTACAAAATGACATAAAGTGCTTAATGGACTGTATAGACACTCTGTCGCACGGGCAGCAGGGTAATGATGCAAACCAATTCCCAGCGAAGCGAAAAGCCTCCAAGAAGTGAATCGTGTTTACTCAAAGGCGAGTTAAATAAAATCTATGTTCTGGTGCCTTTATCCATGATAGATAGGATTCCATGACTTCGCAAGTTGACAATGGAATAAATGAATGGACAGTTACCATATCTAGAACTTTCTCAAGTCTCATCTTATCTCTATTGGCATATGTGTCCTTTACCAAGGCCTTCATGCGTGAGCTAATCCCACTAGTCTTCTCAAAGAAACGAGTTAATCCTAGATCTTGAAGAGTGTTTCTTATCTACTTAATCCATGGGAAAGATATAATTTTAGTCTGCTGCAGGCAATCCTTCACTATTGCCCGAGTGAAACTTAGCTCCGGGGTGGACCAAATTTTAAATCACTCAAAAAATGTATCTGCATACCTTGCATAGCTAAGCCCCAGTTAAGTTTCCACTTGTTAGTATATGCTTGTTAAAGTGAATAGACCAATGTAAGTATGTTACACTTGTCAAACTGAACCAATCGTTTCACGTTTTATCAGTGCCACAAGTTTATGGGCACTTATTTTCCAGCTTGTAGAAATCATGTGCTCATTTCTTCTCCTATTCGGGATGCAACTGCCCATTATTACCTTCAAATATGGGCTGTCTCGCATAATCCTGCTTGCTCTTCCACTACTAAGATATTTCAGTTTTGTGCAGAAGAATCAAAATCAATTACACCACAACAAAAAATGGTTTCCAAAAATGTGAAATGATGTGTTTTATTTACCAGTTCCAATCCCGAAATGTTGAAGAGCTGTTATAAATTGTTTTTTTATAGCTCTGGAAATTCGAGAGCATTAGATATGGCCATTTTTAGACCTGGCATTCCCCTGACTTTTTGCCTTCAGCCATCCTGTTTTTGCTGACTTTGTTTTTGCTGGCCTTAGGATTCTGCGCTCTTTACAACTGCTGACCAGTGCTAAAGTACTTGTGAGGACGAGGGGGGAGAGAGCAAGGGCTACAATGGCAGAATGGGCTCCCTGGATAGCAAGGATGCCCAATGGAGCCCGAGGAAAATTGCTCCAGTGATCACAGAGGTTAATATGGTATGAGGTGTCAAAATATAGCCCAATATGCAGAGTGTGTACTGTTGTATCACGGGAATGAGACTCTCAAGGGAGGTGCACTGTCAATAACGTCTGGTGTAGCCGGAGGAGAAATTACTTCAGTAATCATCAAAATATTATGAGCCGTCGGGAAATCAATCAGTCCAATTGAAGGTACATGTACGTATGTATCACGGGAACGATCCTCACAAGGGAGTCGCGCTGTCAGGCAGGCAGAACGCATTGCCGGTCTGAAAATGACTTGGGTATCCTTGCTATCACGGGAGCCCACCCTGCCGGTGTAGCCCTTGCACGAGCTCTCCTTCATCCTGGTGCAGCCATTACGCACCCTGGTGCACCTGATCCAGCGCGACTTATATAATTCCTTCTCCTTTGGACATGACATCCAGGTTGAAACACTCTTTTAACAACTATACCATATGACGGTGGGGCCCATAACACCGCCTAAACATTCACTCACCCAAATATTCCCTGGATCCCATCCACATTCACCTAGGAGAAAGAATTTAAAAACTGCTGGAGGAACGGGATACCTTTTTAAAGTTGACAAGATATTTTCTTAAACGTAATACATAATCAGTTTTAATCCTGTCGGTTCTAAGACATCAAGGTATTCCGCTCTTTGGTCGATGGACCAACTATTAGAATAAGTTGATGGTGATTAAGACCAGCTCAATCACATTAAAACCTATTAAAACATTACACTTATTATTGATCTAAAGAACCACAGACTCGTAGTTTTAATTATAATAAAGTTTATCTACTTTCTTCAAATGCATGAATAAGATTCAATTTTATTAATCAGTTTAATACGTTTCAATATTATTATAAGAAATAAACTTTAAAAAGAATTTATGCATACCCCTTTTAGATGCAGAATAAAAGTTCGCCAAGGCGGATAAATTGCAGATCACAGCATAGAATTCCCAAAACTGACTGTCTGTCCCGCTAAACAGGCCTCCTCGACGGACCTCCTATACAGGTTTCCCGCATCGATCTCGTTCCTTCCCAGTCAAGTTTAAGCTAAAAATGAATAATTCTATTAAGAAAATGGCCTATAGAAAATAGCAGCAGTTCTCCAGCGTCAACGTCCAGTGCTCAAAAATTATGTATGAATAGCGCTCCTCCTACTTAAGAGTAGGTCCTCTTATACCCTACTACTAGCTTACTAAACAGAAAAGTTGCAAATCTTTGGGGGCGAGAATCACGCTAATTGGTCCATTGGAGGGGTGGCAAGCATCACCTCATTGCCCTCCTTGCTCAAACCGGTTCTGAAATTGTTTATAATTTTGTCCTTTCACACGGCTTTAGGGTAATAGCAATCCGATTGACATTTCATCATATGTTTCTTCTTCTTTGTAACTTTATTTTAAACAGTCCATTGTTAATTCACTGTTGCTTGTCCCCTGTTCTCACGGATTCACGCTGAGTCCTTCTTGGCACTTGCTTGGTGTCAGGTCAGGCCGACCTTGACACTTCTCACTCTGGGCTCGACTTGTAGCCACGTGATATGTCTCTGCGGCTTTCTTCCGCTTGGAAGCCATCTTTGCATCTGCGCATTGAGCCCATTTGCCTCGGCAGCCATTTTTACAGCACGGCCTAACAGGCCCGAACGAACTATCATGAAAACAAACACAATCATAATTAAAATAGAGAAAATAAGCCTTTTCGTTTCCCACCCGTCATTCTAAGTACCCCAATTAGGTGTTATCTAGCAAAAGCGACATGTAAAGCCATGTTTACTTACCATCCGCATTCTTTTGCCACAATACAATTTTACTACATAGCACAAATCATGCAATATCACTCTAATTAGTACGCAAACCTATTATATTAGTGTTATTTCACGTTGACAAATGTAAATAGGTTAACTTTGCACATAAATTGCCAGTTACCACTTATGTATAATGTCTATAAGAGACGTAAAATGTTGATTAGTCAGTCAAACAATTAATAACATTAATTTATTAGCATGAATATTAGGGGTTTCAAAAATTTTTTTTTTATTTACCTCACTCCATCAACTCCCCCCTTTGGTGATTTTTAATATCAACACAAAAACCCATGTTACACAATTTTCTCAGATAGAATGTTTCTTGTCCACTTGCTTTTTGTTAGTTTTACACATCAGTGTCCCTTTCATCTTGTCTTTTTGTTCTCTCATACATGTTTTCTTTTAGTTCTTCAAGTTCTATTTCACCCAATTCTCGTTCTCTTTCTTTATTTATCTTATTTTCTCTTTTTATTTTGTTTTGTCTTTTTCTCCTTTTAATACATATAATAACAAATTTCACTAATAACACCACTAATATTACTACTGTTGCTGATATCAAAACTTTCCCTACAATAGAACTACCTATTTCAGTGAACCATTTTGGTATTGAGGAAAAACTCTTACCAAGTTTCTCCCAGGCATTTTCAACCTCCAGTGGAACAAGTTCTTTGTGCAAATTAGTAATATTCTTTATATACTTCTGTATATTTTCACTTTTATCTGGAATGTAAGTGCAACAATGTTGGACTTTCAGCATTCCACAGACTCCACCCTCTTTTGCCAAAAGAGTGTCAAGGGCAAGTCGATTTTGCATCACCATAGCTCTCATGGCAACCATCTCGGTATTTACCATCAAGAACCCTCCAGCAGTATTCGTTGATAAACGATCTACTACTGTGGACAATTTCCGAATTTTAAATGCATTCAAAGATATACCCACTGCTGGTATCATTGCTCCAAAAATGTCACCAACTATTTCTGAAAAACTTTCCCTTTTTCTACGTGTGAATGTTTCACCCATTTCGTGTGTTCCTTTTTCTTCTCTCTCCACATGAAATTTTTTTGGAAAGACCAGGCCTAAATAGCATGATCCATACCAATGGTCCGGCAACCTGTAATAAGCTCTGTTTCCACAAATATAATAGATCCCTGGAAATATTGGATCTTTTCCTCCTTTGAATCCCCATCCTCCTAAAATCTTGTAATTGTCTCGACATTCACTGGAACCCACGAAATAGTTATCATATCTGGTTCTATTTCTACTGATGCACAACTTTCCCTGTTGGGGCCAATCTAAAGTCATAGCTGCATTTGTTTTTCTCTTATCATTATTTTCTCCTTCAAACGCCCAAAGGGGTGTTTTTGTCTCTTCTTCTATTACCTTTCTTTGGAATTTAACTCTTCTGCTTTCTACCATTTCTAAAAATACCTTTTCTTCTTTCTTTAACTCACAGGTAAGGTTGTGTTTAACTATATTTTCTAATGTCAAATCTTTATTTTCTAGGAAAAATTCACCAAACATTTTTGCTTCTTTCACTTTGTTCAATTCAGGAATTATAGGAATTTTTGCGAAAACCTTATTTATATCAGTATAATAATATTCTAACCTACCTGTTTTATAAAATAAACTAGCTAAAACACTACATGTTATTCCATACGTCAAAGGAAGGTGATGATAGGTCACACCTTCTGTGACAGACGTAGGTAATTGCATACAAACATAACAATCTCTCACATCCATTGTTTCTACATATTCATATAACAACTTTGTGAAAACGTTCTTTGAAAAATCAGTTATGGATCTATCCTTATGTAACTCGGCACTATCTATTAATGTTGCTGTGTTCTGTATGTTAACTTCCTTATCCTTCTTTGTGTTGTTCCCTAATATGGACGTTTCTTCTACCGCTAATCTAATTGGAATGGTGATTGCTAAAATAAGCCAAACAAACATTAATAAACCTGTACAAAAGAAACACATTCTACACCATCTGCGTAAAAACTCACATCTAGGTCTTCTATTCTCTGTGTCTACCATCTTGTTCTATTATCTATATATATATATATATATATAAAAATATGTGTCACCACACCTCAGAATGACGTTTCAGCCACTCTACTTTCTCACTTTGTCTCGTTTGGTACTCTCTTTAGTTCTTCTCAGAACTCTTTCTTGTCTTATTCAAGTTTTGAGTGTCCAGTCCGGGTTTTCTTTTTAATCTCTTCAAACTTGTTGCACTTCACTTTCACCCATTGGTCTGCAGCTTTCTTCTGGGTTCTCGTGAGTGTTTTCTTCTTCTTTGATGTCAGTCAATGCGATGTATAGCCACTCAGGTGATTTATATTTCAAATTAGCTTTCTTCACTCTTTTCGTTTTCTGCAGTTGTTTTCCACTTTGTTTTCCTTGCTCCCTTTGACTTGTTATCTCATTTACTTGTTCTGCATTATCTCTATTTAAATTTATAATTTTGTATCTCAGTCTTTTTACTTCGTGGGGCCAATTATCTCCTTTTCTCTGCCTTTTTGGTTCACTTTCCTTTTCCTCTCGTTCAGCTCTCCAAGTTCTCTTTCTTGGTCCTAATCTCTGCTTCCTTTCTTCTTCACTTTCTTCTGATTCTGTTTCAGACCTTACTTCACTTCCTCTTATTTTGAACTTTATGATTTCACCTTCTTTGTCTGGATCTGAACCTTCCTGTGTCTTTTCTGTTTGGCCACTTGCTTCTATCCTTCCTCGAGGTTCTTCCGAATTCTCGTTGGTCTCTGTCTGTTTCAAAATTTCCCTGTTCTTTTGTTTGTTGGTCTGTCCCTATTGCTCCTCGGGGTTCTTCAGATTCTTCTATTTCTCTATCTGAATCTATCCCTCCCTCGTCTAATTCGACAATTTTTGAAGGATTTTTACCATAGCTTGTGCTTGGCTTGGCTGATCAATGTCACTGTCTCTTGGTTCAGTTTCTTCGTTTATGATGTCAGTTTTCCATTTATTCTTTAGCTTTTCATCACAATCTGATTGGTCTGTTTCAGATGCTGAACTTGTATCTGATATTTCCAGATGTCGACTTACTGGTCGATCTTCAAGTTCTGGAACCTTTGCTATTTCAAATTCTTCTCCTGTCGTCAAATTTGTACCTGGGTCTTCCAGATGTCGACTTACAGGTCGATCTTCAAGTTCTGGAACCCTGTTTGTTTCGTCTTCTGCATCGGATGCTGAACTGGTATCAGATATCTCCAGATGTCGACTTACAGGTCGAGCTTCAGGATCTGGAACTCTGATAGTATGGCTGGCATGTACCCAGTTTTTCACTCCTGCACATTTGACTGCAGTTGTTGTCACCAGGATCACTTGTCGTGGTTGGTCCCAGCGAGGAACCAAACAGTTTCTTCTTCTGTGGACTTTTATGCGAACCCAGTCTCCTGGACTCAAATCATGAGCTGGTTTTCTTTCGAGAGTGGTCGCATCCGGTCCAACCTGATGAAACACAGAATGTACCACATCAGCCAATCCTTTGCAATAATCCAACACGAGATCATCAGTTATAGTCAGCAGTTTGTTGACAGGTACATGTGCGTCTCTCATTGCTCGTCCCATGATTATTTCGTGGGGACTCAGACCTGTCTTTCTTTCAGGTATGCTTCTGATAGTCATTAGTACCAATGGTAGGGCATCGGGCCATTTGAGTCCTGTGGCTTGACACATCTTCCCTAACCTATTCTTTATTGTTCCATTCACTTGTTCTACTACTCCAGAAGCCTCTGGTCTGTATGCACAGTGCAATTTCTGTTGAATGCCAAGAGCTTCACATATCAGTTGGATTAGCTCATTTTGAAAATGTGTTCCTCTATCTGTTTCAATCGTTACTGGAAAACCGTACCTTGGAATGAATTCTCTCAGCAAGAGTTTAGCTACTGTAATTCCATCATTCCTTCTGGTCGGATAGGCTTCCACCCAACGAGAAAACAAACAAACGACCACAAGAACGTACTTCAGTCTATTGCTTGGGGGCATTTCTATGAAATCCAGTTGCATTCTAGTGAAAGGACCTCCCTCTCGCCCTATTGTTCCTAGACTCACTACTGTTTTCCTTCCTGGATTTATCTGTTGGCAAATAAGACATCTTTGACAAAGACTTTCAGCTATTGCTCTGAATTTTGGGTTATACCAGGTTTGTCTGAAAAGTCGGATCATGGCATCCCTTCCAATATGAGCTTGTCCATGGTACATCCGTGCCATGTTAGAAATCATGCTATCAGGCATAACTGGTCTTTCATCTCTATAAACCCAAACGTCATCTTCCTCCCTTTTCCTGCATCCTGCTTTTATCCAACTATCTTTTTCCTCATCATTTGCTGCTTCCTGTAATTGTCTTACTTCAGCCCATGTTTCAACAATGTTAGTAAACAGCAAGGGACATGGAACATGCTCTCTTTCTCTTCTTCGATTCAATGAAACTGCATTTTTAGCACAATATTGAGCTATCTCGTCGGCATATTTATTGCCCACGGTTATGAAATCTTCCCCATTTTTGTGCGCAGCACACTTCACCACTGCAATCTGTTTAGGCAGCTGTATCGCCTCAAGCAATTTCTTCACAAACTCACCATTTCTAATTGGAGTTCCTGCAGACGTCAAGAAACCTCTCTGGGACCAGATCTGTCCAAAGTCGTGAACCACTCCGAAGCCATACTGGCTATCTGTGATCACCGTAATTCGGACATTCTTTCCCAATTTGCACGCTTGAATCAGAGCAATCAATTCAGCCACTTGGGCGGAACGTATCCCTCTCAAACAAGATGCTTCCATTATTGCAGCTACTGTACACATAGCATACGCCGCACTCAAAACTCCTTCACTCGTCCTCAGGCATGAACCATCCACAAACATCACATAATCTGATTCTTTTAAAGGCTCATCCTTGATGTCTGGCCTTGGTTTCGTACAATATTCAAGTACATCCAAGCAATTATGATCAACTTCATCTTTGTCTACCACACTCCCTTCATCCGGCAATGATGTCGAAGGATTCACGCTTGTGCATCTGTCAATGGTTACATTGGCTGCACTCAAAATCACTTTCTCATACCTAGTCAGCCGACTATGTGTCATGTATTGAGTTTTGGTTCTTGTCAAGAGAATTTCGACTGAGTGTGGAACATATACTCTCAGTGGATATCCCATCACAATGCCTTCACTTTGTTCCAGACTCACACAAGTAGCAGCTACTGCTTTCAGACATCCAGGCAACGCTTTTGCTACCGGGTCTAAAACAGCTGAAAAATATGCAATAGGTCTTTTCATATTTCCATGTCTTTGCACTAAGACTGAAAGTGCACACCCATCTCTCTCACTACAATACAGCTCAAATTCTTTTTCATAGTCTGGCATTCCCAGTGCCGGTGCTTCACACAGTCTCGTTTTTAGTTCTTTGAATGCTTTCATTTCTTCGTCATTCAATTCAAACGGATCTTTAACATCCTTTTTCGTCAATCGCTGTAAAGGTTTTGCAATTAATGAAAATCCACTTATCCACTGTCTACAATACCCAACCATTCCAAGGAACATTCTCACTTCTCTTTGTGTCATTGGAGCTCTCATTCCTCGGATAATCTTTATTCTCTCGGTCGTTACCTTTCGCACTCCCTTTTCAATCTTGTGACCTAGGTATTGAACTTCTTGTTGACAAAACTGTAATTTAGACGGGGACACCTTATGTCCTCCTTCGGCTAAATGGTTCAGTAAAGCAATTGTGTCAGTAACACATGCTTCTTTGGTTTTTGATGCCACTAATAGGTCATCAATGTACTGAACCATCACAGATTTTTCAGGCATTTTTAAATCTTCCAACGATTTCTTTAGGATCTGATTAAAGATTGAGGGACTTTCTGTATACCCCTGAGGAATTTGGCACCATGCCAAAATACGCTCTCAGAACCGGAACACAAATAATGGCTGGCTATCTGGGTGTAACGGAATAGAGAAAAATGCATGGCACAAATCAATGACTGTGTACCATTCTGCATCACGTGGAATCTGATACAGTATTACAGCAGGGTTTGGTACAATTGGACAACAAGGAACAACGATTTTATTAACCTTTCGCAAATCTTGCACTATCCTATATGTTCCATTTGGCTTTTTCAGTCCCATAATAGGTGAATTACATGGACTGCTCATTATTTCTTTCAATATTCCCTGCTCAATCATTTTATTGATTACAGGTGTTATTCCTTCAATAATTTCTGGCGTCAATTTATATTGTGGAGTATTTGGGTAATTTGTTCCTTCTCTAACAGAAATTTTAACAGGGTCTCATCCTCTCATTAACCCTATGTCTTCACCAGTAAAATCCCATACCTCCTGTCTGACTGTTTCTTTTAACTCAATTGGGATTTTCTCTACATCAAACACAGGAAACATGTCATTCACTCCGGGCTCTAATTCTGCCATTGTCATTTTATATAGTACATCTTCATCTGGTGTCTGAAATGCAATCCCATCCGAGGTACAATAAATGGTGCAATTCATTTTGCAAAGTAGATCGCGTCCAAGTAAATTTACAGGACTACAATCACACACCACAAATCGGTGCATTTCTCTGAATGGTCCAACTTTTACCTCTACTAATTTGGTAAGAGGCGCCTTAATCTGCTGGTTTGAAACACCAACGACTTGGATATATTCACCTGAGAGAGGAAGGTTTGGAATTTCCACTGATCTAACAGTAGAACGGGTAGCTCCAGTGTCCACAAGGAATGTCACATTTGCACCATTCACTTCTCCATCCACAAATGGACCCGTCTGGTCTACCTCTAGAGTTGCGCCAAGTATGCACTCTTCCTCCTCGGCACCGTCATAAACTTTCATCTGATTCATTCCCATCCTGTCGTAACCAATACTGCGATATCGCAGCTGCGCGCGGCAATTGTGTTACCTGCTCTCCTCCGTAGAATCCTGTCTTTGCACTGTATCTCTGAGGATTTACACTCTTGGGAAGTGGTGGTTGTGGCACCTGACTTTGTTGAGTAACTACCTGCGGTTGCTGCAGTTGTTGGTAACTCACCTCACTCTGCACCTGTGGATTTAATGATTGATTTTCCGTATTAGCTTTTGGAGGAAATTTACACTCGTTTCTCCAATGCCCTAACTTTCCGCAGTTGTGGCATGGCCACTTCTTCTTTGCCTCTTCTATACTCATCTGACCTTTGCCTTTACCTATATTCGGTTTGGATTTAGTTTGTCCTGTCTCATTAACCTGATTATTCAATTGAGCTTCTTGTTTTTCTGCAACTTTCACTTGTGCCCACATCGCTTTCTCTTTTAATTTACGCTGTCTACATTCAATGTCATCACTACAATACTTGGCATACCTCAACACCTCGTCCACTGTGCTGTTTTGCCAACATATCATGTGCTGTTTAATCATTTCGCTTATTTCTGGTTTCAACCCATAAACAAATCTGTATACAAAATGACTCATGTCCTTTTCATTCAGAGTCTCATAACCGCTATACTGTTTGAAAACCAAAAGTAGCCTTTCATAGTAGGCATGTACAGACTCCTTACTCTCTTGCGTAGTTCTGTCAATCTTTACCCAATCAGTTTCTTTGGGTGGAATTTTGTTTTTCAAAAAGGTAATAACCTGATCATACTTCCTCATTACTTCTGGTCCTGGCGCTCCTGTTTTTGCGTCTCTTGGGTATTCTACTGTCGGCCAATCAATGGTAATCTTACATTCTGTCCATAAATCGGCTGGTACTACAATATCAAACAATCCATCCAAATCTACCCACAACACTTTCGAAACTTTGACAAACCTTTCCACTTGTCTGTACCATTCTACAGGTTTTTCTCTCAATTTTGGAAAGTCATTTGTAAATGACAGTATATCTTGTCTGGACCATGGGACATGTACATAACTACCTCCTGGGGTTTCTCTCATCGGATACTCCCTTACGACTGATTCCTTGTCTGTCACCGCAAAAGCCAAAGACGCTTTGTCGGTTGTTTTCTCATTTCTTTTAGTCCACCTGCTTCTCCATCTGTCCACATCACCCCATTTTCTTAACAAAACGATCAATTCTTTTATCTGGGTTAAACGTCCTGATGTATTCAAATTCTCTATATCTTTCTCACAAAAATCTACTCTATATGGTTTCTGCAAACTCCTGACTTTTACAAATTCTACTCCTAGTTCATTCGCTGTCTCTTCCAATTTGTCATGTAAATTTCTAGCTCTCCAAGTAATGCTCTTACACAAGAACATTATCTCGTCGTCCTGGTATGTTTTCAATTTTTCTGTACCAATAGTCCCTAAAATCAACTCTTCCATATCTATCTTTAGCCTGATTACATCCAATGGTTTCGGTTCTGTCTCTTTATTTTGCAAATTTCTCATCCATTCACTTAATTCTTCTGGAGTTGGACCTACAGGTGTACTATTTATTTCTATCCAGTTTCTATTCCTCTCTGGCGTTTCAGATGCAGACTCGGTTCCCATTGGAATCCTTTTTATCTCACTCTCTTTTACTGTCAGGTTAGTAGGCGGACTCGGTCTATATGAGCTGACCAAATCTCTTGCCTCTCCAGTTTCTGTATTTATCCCTTCTCTCATTCTTTGCATATTGGAGTTCATCGGGATGACTAAGGAATGCTCATCTATTTTCTGTTTTTCAAAAACTGGTATTACTGGTCCTATTGTCACTGGCACAGTCACAGCTTCCATGTTCATTGTTAACTCTCTTATTTTCTCAGTTAATTCTCTTGTGGTTTTTGCTAACTCAGCTGCATTGCCACTGTCAGATTTTTCACTTCGTGGAGTTTCTAGCTGTTCATTTGACCTATTTATATCGTATCTTCGTTCTGGACTTTTATTCCTCCCAGTTTCCATTGGCGGTGCATTGGGTGTCACCACCGCAGAATTCTGTTGATATGGAGGTGGGTTTCTGTTTAAAATATCTTCCAGCAATTCATCCTCCGTTTCGCTACCTCCATACCCGTACCTCTCTGTAACAGTATGTTTCTTTTTCTCTGTACACTTTCTTCCTGTACCCTCTTCAACTGTTAAGGCTGGAAACAAACCCTCTGTCATGTTAGCATATCTCCAACGCTTCATCCTGTCCTCATGATTCACTCCCCATAATCTTCCAGGAACTAAACTATGATTCTTTGCACCTCTGTATCTTTCTCGTTCATACATCTCATCTTCCCACTCACCTAACGCTTCAAACTGTGTCGGTCTAGGTTTTGGCTCAAGCTTCATCATTTTCTCTCTCAAATTTCGAAGTACAGCTATGCTAAATGAACCATTCTCTGGAAAAGCCAATACTCCATCATTCTGAGTATATTTTGTCCAATTTTCTAACCAAATGCAAGTATGATAACCGTATTTCAGCATCATATGAGAAGCTGGCGTTTTCGGCGGAGGAATTACCTGTCCCTCTCTAGTCACTACCTTTTTGTCTTTCTTAAAGAAGTTCTTAATTTTCGCCATCCATGACGGTTTCTCTCTGCAATACTCATAATAAGCCATATTTCACGATTCTTCTCTTCTGACAAACTTACAACTCGGTTCTGTTTACTATACGCTATTCGACCTATCCCAGCGCGTCTCACACCAATGCACCAATCCGAAGCCTCTACGTCACTGTTCTTCAGACCTATCCCAGCGCGTCTCACACCAACGCACCAATCAGGTCGTTCTTCGTTTTTCTAAGCACTGGCCAATCCCAGCGCGGCTTTTGTCATCGTCAGTTCTACTCCTGACCCCTCCTTTACAAAATTATCGGCAGTTCTTTTTCTTGACTAAATCTTATTAGTTACAACATAAAACACATTTCCATTGTCTGTTTTCGCTAAACAAAAGTGATAGTTTACTCTATCTTACAAGAATACTGTTTCGTTCGATAAGTGTAGCACTTCCCTCTACCTTACCCTTCTTTCAAGCAAGGGGTAAACCCGTTTCTCTGGGGATAAAACACATGTGGAGACTACACTGCTCCTGAGAATTAAGGCCAGAGTTTCACAAGAAAACCAGTTGCTATTTCACTCATACACGTTTTATACAGAAAATGTCCCTATCATAACACAACCTGTGTTATCACCAATTTGAAAATCAGACAATGCACTATTCCATGTGACTTCTCTTGCCACACGTGTCCACTTCCTACTTCCCGGAAGCTTCAAAATTTCCGACTTACATATAACATAGTACAATTCGACATGTAGTGTTAGACATGAAATAATCAATAATCACCAAACTAATCTATAGTAACCATAACTCTGCTACCAAGAAATCTGATCCAGCGCGACTAATATAATTCCTTCTCCTTTGGACATGACATCCAGGTTGAAACACTCTTTTAACAACTATACCATATGACGGTGGGGCCCATAACACCGCCTAAACATTCACTCACCCAAATATTCCCTGGATCCCATCCACATTCACCTAGGAGAAAGAATTTAAAAACTGCTGGAGGAACGGGATACCTTTTTAAAGTTGACAAGATATTTTCTTAAACGTAATACATAATCAGTTTTAATCCTGTCGGTTCTAAGACATCAAGGTATTCCGCTCTTTGGTCGATGGACCAACTATTAGAATAAGTTGATGGTGATTAAGACCAGCTCAATCACATTAAAACCTATTAAAACATTACACTTATTATTGATCTAAAGAACCACAGACTCGTAGTTTTAATTATAATAAAGTTTATCTACTTTCTTCAAATGCATGAATAAGATTCAATTTTATTAATCAGTTTAATACGTTTCAATATTATTATAAGAAATAAACTTTAAAAAGAATTTATGCATACCCCTTTTAGATGCAGAATAAAAGTTCGCCAAGGCGGATAAATTGCAGATCACAGCATAGAATTCCCAAAACTGACTGTCTGTCCCGCTAAACAGGCCTCCTCGACGGACCTCCTATACAGGTTTCCCGCATCGATCTCGTTCCTTCCCAGTCAAGTTTAAGCTAAAAATGAATAATTCTATTAAGAAAATGGCCTATAGAAAATAGCAGCAGTTCTCCAGCGTCAACGTCCAGTGCTCAAAAATTATGTATGAATAGCGCTCCTCCTACTTAAGAGTAGGTCCTCTTATACCCTACTACTAGCTTACTAAACAGAAAAGTTGCAAATCTTTGGGGGCGAGAATCACGCTAATTGGTCCATTGGAGGGGTGGCAAGCATCACCTCATTGCCCTCCTTGCTCAAACCGGTTCTGAAATTGTTTATAATTTTGTCCTTTCACACGGCTTTAGGGTAATAGCAATCCGATTGACATTTCATCATATGTTTCTTCTTCTTTGTAACTTTATTTTAAACAGTCCATTGTTAATTCACTGTTGCTTGTCCCCTGTTCTCACGGATTCACGCTGAGTCCTTCTTGGCACTTGCTTGGTGTCAGGTCAGGCCGACCTTGACACTTCTCACTCTGGGCTCGACTTGTAGCCACGTGATATGTCTCTGCGGCTTTCTTCCGCTTGGAAGCCATCTTTGCATCTGCGCATTGAGCCCATTTGCCTCGGCAGCCATTTTTACAGCACGGCCTAACAGGCCCGAACGAACTATCATGAAAACAAACACAATCATAATTAAAATAGAGAAAATAAGCCTTTTCGTTTCCCACCCGTCATTCTAAGTACCCCAATTAGGTGTTACCTAGCAAAAGCGACATGTAAAGCCATGTTTACTTACCATCCGCATTCTTTTGCCACAATACAATTTTACTACATAGCACAAAACATGCAATATCACTCTAATTAGTACGCAAACCTATTATATTAGTGTTATTTCACGTTGACAAATGTAAATAGGTTAACTTTGCACATAAATTGCCAGTTACCACTTATGTATAATGTCTATAAGAGACGTAAAATGTTGATTAGTCAGTCAAACAATTAATAACATTAATTTATTAGCATGAATATTAGGGGTTTCAAAAAAATTTTTTTATTTACCTCGCTCCATCACACCCTTTGAGACTCTCATGTATGATTGATCCTCTTACTAAGAACCCTGGCATCTCTAGTTCTACGCCTCTACCGTGCTACCAGATCACGTACCAGCTATTGCTAAAACTAACCTGTGTAATCCCATCCTGATGATGACCTGACCCAACGCAGCTCAAAAAGCCGTCAACAAAATCCAGCAGAACCACTATCTAACATTATCTTTACAATTGTGAATGGGACTGCAGTCCCTGCGATCATGTCAATATCTTTTGAAGATGTCAGCCTGGGATTAAAGGATTCAAGGTGAAGGGCAAGTGCTTTTTAGCATTCAAGGGGTACAATTACATGATCACTTCAACTGTGATGAAAATTATGTTCAAATATAAAGATATGTTACATAGTCATTTTGTGTCGAAGCCACTTAACAGCTATGCGAAAATATGCATTACAATACATTATGCCCATGTTAAAACATATGGTATGCATACATGACAGATATCATGAGGCATCACAGGTTGCCCACTTTCATAGGGTCCCAAACCCATGTCTTGTTCTCAATGTATTTTGTTGAAACATAAACAGTGGCATCTCTGGACTAGGCCCAATAAGGGGTGCCAGGCTACAGGGATACAGTTGTTAAGTCTAATGTTAACATTACACAGACAGAAAGAGATGCTTAAGTTAAAGGCCCCCCAATTATGGGATAAATTACAGTACATGTGGACTGGCATTTTAAATAGAACCCATACTGTTTAGAATCACATCAACATTACACATTAGAAGAAGGTGCTTAAGTCAATGAAACCTGCAACCTTATTAAGGGGATAAGTTACCAGTCCCTGATTATGGAAGATGAAATTACCTCAGCCATTATTTAGTGTGGCTACCTGTTCCCTGTTTAGCAATTTCCTCAAATTCATTCAGCCCATTGGAAACCGTATCAAGCAGATGTATCCACTTACATTCTTGCATGTTTAGGATATTGGTGATAGCACCCCCCCTAGGGTTAATGGTAATCTTCTCTACTTTGAGCCATTCGAGACTCTCTAGCGGGTGGTTCAGTGTGGCAAAATGTTCAACTAAGTAGGAACCCTGAACTTTGCATCATATCCTACTGCAATGTTGTAATATTCTTGCGTTGACCTTTTGTCGTGCTTGGCCCATGTGCCATAGGCCGCATTAGGTGAGTTTCCCTGCCTGCTTCATATGGGGTTTCTCAACTTTTAATGCATTTTGCTAAGAAATGGGTTACAAAGGGCAATGAGACTTTGATCAATGTTTCTTTATTTTTTGTAGCCCATTTCAGCTTTTAGTTAATGGAAGGGTTTCCCATATTACTACTTTTGTTAAGTGTTTACCTGCCGGTTTGCTCTATGCTTCACACTGCCATAGTATGTTTGGGGGACATATTCTAAAATGTGGCTTTGTCCCTTTCAGTAAAGTTTCCAGCCCTCATATTCATAGGGCATTCAAAAATGAATGTGCAACCTGAACTGGGTGCACAGAAGTGAGTTGTGGAAACTATCCTCACTCCTTCTCTGTTGTCTGTCAAATTCCTCTGAAGTATTAAAAACTGAGGCACATTATCTTACATGCAGATATTGACAGGACGAGCAGGCTTGCCATCCTTGCACTTCTGTAAATTCCTCTTCGGAAGTTGCTGTATCGTGCAACGCAACGTGAGCCTATTGCATGAATTTAAAGACACCATTGTTTTTATCACACACCAGGCCTGGCTTTTAATCTATTCCTGCCTTATTACACAGTTGCTCATCCCCCCTCCCACGTCCTGGCGAAGATCCCTCCCTGTTGGTTGTAAATAACCATATCATATAAAGGGTCGAAACGTTGATGCTCCTTAGTTGTCTGGACAAAAGCTCAACCTCCTCCTTGGGACTTCTAAGGAATCCTTCCAGGTGCCCTTTGTGAATTGGATTAAAATTGATCTGACAGACTGCACTCCATTTTTATTGTATTGTTATCTTTAGCCACTCTGCATGAGCAAACACATCACACTTCTGCACTTGTTGGAGCAACCTTCATTGACATGTGCATGAATTGTTTCATGGAATGTATGACCGTATTCCGCATGCGTTTAGCATGCATGCCTTCTGAACGCTGTTATTAGAACAAACGTGTCTTTAGCACACATTCGTTCAGCATGCAAGTCGACGACTTGCCTGGGGGGCGGCTCTGGATTTTGGAATAGTTCCATTTACTATTCCAACTCCAGTCTGCACAACAGTAGGGAAGGTGTTGGACTTTAAATGCAACACCATTCCACCAATGTGCCCCCCTAAAGCAAGTCATTGTAACAACTTGTGTGCCGAACAAATGTGCACTAAAGACACGTTTGTTCTATTGCCTGCTCTGTGAAGGCACAGATTGATTCTGGCTTCGTCCTAAAGGACGTTTCCCGTTTCATGTACATTGGACATAATACATGCTGATTGCAATAACTTCTGCTCTGGTGTGTTTTTTCTCCTTGTTTTTTTCTTTCAATGTGTATTGAGTGATGCCTTGGGTCCCTTAGAAAAATAGGTTCTCCAAAACTGGTTTTGGTACCGGCAGGGTCTTTCTCGGTATGTAACACTTGTTACACAGGCCCTGAAGTTCACTCTGTTACCCCATTAGATTTTAATGGACTTTTAGAAAGTTGTTATTTTCTTACTTTAGCCATTTGGTGCCTGCTGCCTGTCTCTGATCACATGTCTGGGGTAGGTGACAGTGGGACTTTGTGTATTTCTTTGAGACCACCACACACAATAGGAGCTTAGGTGTGACTTGATGGGCCATCCTGGCAGTATGGGAGGGAGGAGCTGGACCCAGCCTCACTTATACCTGTATAGGCTGTGTCCTGTCCTCACATAAAGGGCTGCCTACCCCCTGTAGTGAGTCTGGAGCCAGGGCAGGACGGGCAGTGAATCTGTGCACTTCAAAGGCATGTCTTTGAAGTCTCCCTCACTTCAAAGGTACAACTGGGTATAAGTACTGGACCTCTGACATCACCACTCCAGTACACCTCTGTACCTGTGGATACTCTGCCAGAAAAACAGGACTGCTGTACTGCTGAAAGGATGGTCACTCTGCTGGAACTCCACTCTGAAGCTGCTCCCTTGCTGTGCTGACCTGCTGCCCTCTTGCCTGGAGAGGAAGAACTGGACCTGGAACCCATCTTGAACACAGGACCCCAAAGGGACTCAAAGGGCAAGTCTTCTGGAATCCTGATCTGAGCCTTAAGGACATAACAGGCTCCCTGCTCCTGAACCCTTCTTCAACAAGCTCCTGACCCCCAAGAGGCACGTCTCAGGTCCTTAGCCCTTGGAAATGGTCTTTTATCTCTTAAACTCAAGCTTTTGGGATCTTTGCAAACGCAAACGGGCCATTTCGCACCGGAACCGTGCCACTCGCGCAAAGAATCTGTGTGAGCCACCGTAACTTTGTCTCTTCACACAGCAAATATCGTCCGCTGGTGTGGATCACCACCGTGAGGCTCAAGCCTGTCCGTCCACTCTGCCCGCCCTGCTCTTTGCGCACCACTGATCACCGCAAGCGATGCTGTCCTTTCTCCAAGCAAATTTCTCCCCCTCGAACGGGGCTCTTGGCACAAAACTTGAGAAGGTCAAACTTCAGCGAGATCAATCTGGGGCTGTATCCGACTTACGGTTCATCACGGTCAGTCTGAACATTTGGATTTGACCCAGTCCAGCACAACCAGATATCCCTGGTAGCCGCTTTATGCTTTTAACGCCATTTTACAGTTTATTCTTTAAAAATTCTTAACTCCAGCTCTAGTTATTGGATTTTTGTTGTTTTGTTCTTGCTTTATTTATAAAATGGAGCTTTAGTTTTCCAACTGGGTGTGGAGTCTTTTTGTTTGGTGTTTTTACTGTTTTACTGTTTGAAGTGTTGCATAAATACCTAACACATTGTCTCTGAAGTTAAGCCTGACTACTCTGAACCAGAGGGTGAGCACAGGTTATATTACGGTGTGCTTGGCCCGTACCCTCAGTAGGATTGTGGTTACTGCTTGACCAGGGTTTATACCCCAGTCAACCAGGAATTCAGTTTCTAACAGCCATGTTAAAGTTTTCCGAGTTGTTACCCTGCCTGGGTATATCTGCGCTTGTTCTTTGCACTTCTCTCCCCTGCCTATGGCAGTGATACTGCAGAGTTTGTGATGTACTGCATCATAACAAAATAACACAGGGTAGCTTTTCTGCTACAGTGACCTTAGATCTGAAGGCTGCTGTAATTCAGAGTTAGGCTATGTATGATATGAAAGATCATGTGTGCTTACAAAGGTCTAGGTCCTTCAGGATGAGGTTACCGTGAATAGGTGAGCCCACAGGTCAGTGTTCTTGTAAACAAGTAGGCTTTTTCCAGTGCACCATGTTAGCAGTGTAACATGTCTAGAATGCGCAAAGTTCCTATTAACAAATATGGTCTGATGTAGATTCTGATTTCTAGTCACAATTTGTGATGTCATTTGTGATGTCTCTCACTGTTCCTACAGCTCCACTCTTGTGTAGTTTTTCTATGCAAAGTAGCAATATTTCCTTGCAAAGGCCAATATTTTCTTGAAAGTGCTAGCTGGGACTGGAATTGCATGTGCCCTTTTCTTGTGAGTTAACTTTATCACTATTTCCTTCTTATCCTCGGACACTGGGCAGCTAGCACTTATTTTGATGTGGAGTTGATACCTTTTACTGTGAAAATTATGGTCCATTCTTTGTGTTGGTATTCTGGTGGTACTGATGCCAGGCTGAGCTGTTCTTCGGTTGTGCTGGTGAATGTAAGAGTGGGATAGATATAGTAATGCCAACAATAAAAGCATGAGAGATGTCTGCTGCTAAGTGTGGAGTTGACAACCTTTTGGAGGGCCAGTGTGTAATTTGTAAATACATAAATGCAAAGCCCCAAATGTTTTCTTCCGGTCCCTTTGATGAATGCCAGGGCTGCAATTGCCATTTTATTTCACCACTCCACACTTGCTTTAACTTTATCTTATTCTTGCAAGTTCTTTTTTCATCCACTTTTCTGCCTTCGTGATTGTTTTCCTATCTCTCTTTCACCTTCTTTCTTTTTTTCCTTTCTGTCTTTCTCTCTTGCTCTGGGTTATGGTCTCTTGGTGAAAAATAAGCCCAATCTCGTATAATGAGAAAATTAAGTGGTGGATAAGGCTGGGTAAGCATACTTTACATAAGAGGGCAGTCCAGCACTGGAGACCACAGCAGCAAAAGCAAACACATCTACATGTGCTGCACAGAAATAGTACTCCTGTTGGAGTGGGCTGGTGGTGGAGTTAGTTTGCGCAATCCTTGGGTAAAGGACGTTTTAGCCAACATTGTTGTACATGTAGCTTACAACAGCGTGTCTTCTACCTAAATCAGGAATGTTGGCTTATATACTTCTTGTCCTTTTTCTTCATAATCCACCACAATCTCTGCAAGCATGCTTGATGGTTTTTAAATATGGCAAGGATTGCAATCACTCTGTGTCCCATACCTTGGTTACTGCGTCTCTTTGACAAGTTTCAGAACTGTTTTCTGCAGTTGATAGCTATACCTCCTGTGATGTCACTTACTGTGAGGTCATGGATTGTGATGCCACTCCTTGTGATGACAGTCGCGATGTCACACACAGTGATGTCACACACCATGATGTGACTTGAATACTGCATAACTTGGTTAGTCTCCCTACTTCTTTTTTAGCACTTTTGCCCTGCTTACAACCTAGTTCAATCACTTGATGAAGACGCCTGGTATCGGAGAACAGCGGAAGAGCAGACTTAACAACACTTCACAAACTCACAGCTCAGATCTAAAGCAGGAATTATCTGATTTGAAAGATAGTGCAAATTAATTACTGGGTGGTAATGTGTTGTGTATGACAGTCTGGGGTTGAACCAGCAAGCCGAAGAAGCATATCTCATGTCAGAGATGGTTAGTGAGTATCTGTGTACTACAGTGAGAAGCATATTGAAGGACCTTTTATATACTGTGAACTGATCTGCTTGAAATCTATATGGGAAGTGCAAGTCGATCTATGCTGCATCCACCATTGTTTCAATTCAGTTGCACCTTCTGTCTGACTTACATTTTTGATTCTGGTCACACGCCATGTCACCAGAGTGTTAAATACGAGTCAGCCACAGTCATCATAACCCACAAAAATGGCATGCAAAATACTTTAAAATGTGATGACCTGGGGGGGCGTGGCTTGCCGCGGAGATAAAATGGCCGCTTGATCGAGCGGCTCCGTGAACCACTCCGATTTCCCCCTTAATATCCAGACATTGATCCGTCAAGGTGGCACGAGTGAGGCCGTTTAGGCTCACACAGCACCCGGGTGCAGAGACTACCTGCAGCAATCAAATTTAGACAGGCAATGGAGGCGGAACAGTGCGTGGCCCATCGTCGATCGGCATCCCCGGGCTCGCGTACTGGAGCAGGGAACCAGTGTGACGCAGTTACAGTGCCGCATCGGAGGCCGGCAGATGGCGTGCCCGGCGACGGTCAGTGGGCAAGCGGGAGTAGCGCTGAGGTCCTAGGAGTGGGGGCGTGTGCTGGAAGAGCCCCGGGGGAAACAGAAGAGTACGATTGAACCCTTGGGAGATGCGGTGCCAGGCAGGAACCACGGGGAGAGCTCTGGCCATAGGCCACAAACCCAGAAGGGAACAGAGTACAGGTGGGGGACCCCAGGGAAGAACGTAGCAGACCAGGAATCAGTCAACAGTGCAGGTGGCCCATCAATTCAGAGGCGTGAGGTGGGGCAAGCCCGCTGAGGCAGTCCACGCGACAGAGCGGCTATCTTGGGGATGCTGAGCAACGTGGCTTTGTGGACCGGAGCGACAAAGCACAACGCGGCCTGGGCAGAGACGGTGACACTTGTCCAGATCAATACAAACAAGGGGCAGCGGCCAGTGAGTGTCCCCCCCTGAAGGGGCTGGTCGTGTGGTGTTCCCTATCATCGAAGCTGTGGGCAGGGGGTCTGCTTTACACAGCAACTGCAGAAAAGGTGGCTTGCCCGGTGGAGCTGTCGACTCCTAGATGGCTCTGTGAGTGGGCAGTGAGAGCAGGCGGGAGTGGCAGATCACGACATAATCAACAGCTACAGGACTGAAGACAGCACCAACGAAAGGGCCCTACCGGACAGGATCGGCCCACGTGTCACTGGGCCTGAGAACATGACAGGGGCAGAGGTACCCGTACCCTCCACCAGACAAAGCTCGATAAGTATGCAGTGCCCAAGGACCAGGTGTCTGGCCCTGGGGGAGCAGAAGCACACATGAAAGAGTCACTGACGGCGACCCCAGAGCCCACATTGCAAGATATTATGGCAGCTATACAGGGAATCAAAATGGAACTAGTGGGGAAAATTGATGCGGTGACCTCAGAGGTGTCTTTGCTGAGAGTGGAACTCCGCAACATGAAAGGACGAGTGACCGAGGTGGAGAAATCAACCGCGGAGCTGTTTAAGGATACAAAGATTATGCAGAAACAAATTAAATAACTGACACAGACCACAAGGGAACTGGAAGATAAGCTAGAAGACCAGGAATGGCGCTCCCATTGCAACAATATTCGTATAATTAGAGTGCCGGAGGGGGCAGAAGGTCAGGCAGTGGCTCTATTAGTAGAAGACCTCATAACCAACTCTCTTCAGTCGGGGGGCCTATCAAATTCTTTTTCAGTAGAGCCTGCACATAGAATCCCGGGGACAAGACCGAGGCCTGGAGCCCTGCCACAGCCTATAATAGCGAGACTATTTAAGTATAGGGATCAAGACGTAATCTTGCAAGTAGCAAGAAGCGGCCCGCCTCTAAAATACGAAAATGCCCTCATCTCACTCTATCCGGACTTCACCCAGAAAGTGCAGCAAAAATGGCGACATTTCTTGGAAATCAAAAAAATCCTCCGGGCTCAGGACATTAAATATTCCATGCTGTTTCCGGCAACCCTCAGAGTGATTGCAGAGGGCAAGATATGGAGATTCACAACTCCGGAGGAAGCGCATGACTGGTTGGAGGGATGGAGAACAGTCACGAAGACATGTCACCGGCAGAAGAATGCATTGGAAGCGAAGGCAATGGACAGTTACTCCGAGGTGGGGTCGGCGAGTTAGCACCAGCGGGGGGGGGGCACATGTTCCCGAGACGGGAGTGATAGCACCACAAGACCACACATGCGGTGGATTGTTGGAATTGTCAGCAGGTCACAACAAACTGGTCAAACAGTATAATAAGACAATCTCTGGATCCCCTAAGCAGAGACCTTCTGTACAGATAAGATTTACATACTGTATCTTTGAAGGCAAATGTATAATATTGTCACACCTGTCTAGCTAATGTGTGGATATAACACCCGTATAGTACATAGGTTTGGGGGGAGATCGGGGGAGGGGAGACGGACTATCCGCCCAAGCCGACCCCAGTTAACATGTTTAAAATGGGGCGACAGGCACTCTGCAAGTTGGGGAGGTGGGAGGTTTTTAACCCACAGTGCAGGGAAGCAGGGAGGGTGGGATTGTTTACAATGTTTTCGTTGTCACAGTAGAAATGGCATAGTTCATATGTTTTTTAAGTTGCTAACCTGGCAGGGTGCGGGAACGGGCCGAGACACACTTAGGGGACAAGACGGGTGGGACAAATCCCCAGCACGTATCTTGCAATCAAAATGTACCCAGAATTACCTAATACATGTCTATGTCCAGCACGAGTCAGGAAACTGATAGGTTATGGGCTGCCCCCCAAGATAGTACAAGCATACGAATACTGACCTGGAATGTTAATGGTTTAGGACTCAAAATAAAATGCACCGTGGAATAGCAATACCTTCGCAGGCACAATCCCGATATAGTCCTACTCCAAGAAACTCACCTCAGAGGCAACACATGCAAGGCACTCGACAGATTCGGGTACAAGCTGGTGGCACATGCGGGTTTCACAACGGGGTTGAGAGGGGTGGGGATTCTAATTAGAACGTCCCTCCCGATTTCGCTTGGGAAAATATGGCATGACCAGATGGGTAGATATGTTGCTATAACTGGTCGCTGGGAGGGGAAAGTTCTCAATATCTGCTCTGTATACATACCACCGAGGCTACACACGGAAACATTTCAGGAATTGGGTGCTCTATTAGTGGACCTCCGGGTAGGAACACTGATAATGGGTGGGGGCATGAATGCAGCAATTGATCCCAAGTTGGACAGAGTGACGATCTCAAAACGGGAAAGGGGACCAGAACCACTGCGAGAATTCGTGGAGGCGATGGTGCTTGTTGATCTCTGGAGAGCATAAAATCCAGAAGACCGGCAATATACATTTCATTCAGCCTCCCATGTGGGGTACTCGCGCTTAGATTATCTCATGACACTGGGGGCACACACGCACTGGTTCAATGGGACAGAACATGGGGCCAGAGTTATATCCGATCACTCCCCAGTAGAAACACAGCTAAAGGGGCCTGTAAGAAATTACACCTTGCCGCCCAGGATGGACTCCTAGCTCTTTAGAGATAACCAGGTGAGGGAAAACTTAGTAGAACGCACAGAACAATATTTTCTAGAAAACTCAGGAACAGTGGAGTCAACCTGCACTTTATGGGAGGCTTATAAGGTAGTCATGCGGGGGTATGTCCTAGCCATGGTAGGAGGGAAAAGGAAGGAACAACGCATCCTATGTGATACACTAGAGACAGACGTACTACAATTGGAAAAGAGTGCCATAGGGACCAACGAGATAGCAACGCAGGCTAGACAGCATATCCGCATTAAACAAAAAGAGCTAAAGGACATAGTTGAGGGAGCAGCGAAGACCTACGCCAGAGCGACCCAAAGGTGAGTATATGAGCTATGAGAGAAGGCTAACAATTTATTGGCATGGTTGGATAAAAGAGACGCGGAACGGAACTGGGTATTAGAGATAGACACTCCACTTCTAGAGATCAAAAAGACGGGGGAGGAAATTGCCTTGGCATTTGCGGATTACTATGAGGACCTGTACGAATCTACCACCACTAAAACAAGGGAGGAGTGTGTAGAACTGCTTAGAGATATTTCTGTCCCTACCCTATCCAATGAGGACAGGGAGGCAATGGACGCGGAACTCACAGCAGAAGATATAGCCAGGGCCTTGGGTGATCTGCAATCCGGTAAGGCACCGGGTCCCAATGGTATTCCTGTAGATTCTATAAGGGAGTGGTGTTGAAAGTGGCCCCACACATGTTAAATATTTATAACGAAGCACTCAACAGTGGGGAACTGCTAATTGATCAGAGGCTAGCCACAATTATAGTTATACCAAAGCAAGGAAAACCGTCAGTCGAGTGGGGCTCACACCGCCCAATATCCCTCCTAAACGTGGAGGCCAAGGTGCTGGCGAATAGGCTTACCGCAGTCACTGCCTCTCTAATTCACCCGGATCAGTCCGGGTTCATGCCCCACAGGAGCACTAGGCTCAATTTGCGAAGATTGTACGGAGTTCGTCATTCGGGTTAGTTTTAGTATTATGAAGATGTCGTGCTACTATCCTTAGACGCATGCATGGCATTCGACAATATAGAGTGGCCATATCTACAAGCAGTGCTGGGAAAATTTGGGTTTCCAGCTTCTGTGCATGGGTGCAGCTCCTATATGCCAATCCATTAGCCAAGGTGAGAGTGAATGGGGCGACCTCAAGAACCATACAACTGCACAAAGGGGTGACCGCTCTTACCCATGCTGTTCACTCTGGCACTGGAGCCCTTGGCAGCGTGGGTTAGAATAGACCCAATAATCCGGGGAGTGAGTGGGGATGGAGACTGGGTGGAAAAGATATCCTTATACGCAGATGACATATTGCATATGTCTCTAACCCCAGGTCGTCAATAAACCGGACCATTCACATATTTCAAAAGTTTTGGAGTTACTCAGGATACAGAATCAACTGGAATAAATCATTGCTGTACATACTGGCTGGCACAGCTCCCTGCCTGCCATCTAGCACACGCTCCTTAGTTATTAAAGATACCTTTAAGTACGTAGGCATAATTATTTCCAATGGGACTGCTAGATTCCTGGAGGATAACCTGTTCCCCCAACTAGACAGGTTACGCAGGGATGTTCAACGCTGGAGGAAACTTCCACTGACCCTGATGGGATGTGCGTCCCTATTTAAGATGATGACACTCCTGAGACTGTTGTATGTGCTCCAAAATACCCAGTGCAAGGTCCCGCCCAGCTTCTTCAGGCAAATAGACACTGAGCTAAGACTCCTTCTGTGGGATGGCGGGCAGGCCAGAATCGCCCCACATAAATTGCAGCGTAGCGTATATGAGGGGGGACTGGCTATATGTGTAAGTTACTAGAGGGTCACTGTTCCTAATAGGGATGGCCAGCCTAATCGGTGGCTCGAGGTATAGATAAACATGTGCCTATCTACATAGGTAATGAAAGGTTGGATACAGGGGGGAATTCCTCCTAATTGGAGAGTTACCCTCACACACCCTTATGCTTCATCATTGGGCGTTTTGCTCCTCGTGGGGGTGGCGCTGCAGTCCCCCACGGGCCCCATGATAGGGCTCTTTATCGGAGTTCTTTTTAGAGGAACGCCGCAGTGGTGAGTGTAGGTGTGTGGGGATGATGGGTTTAAAAACACTGTTCTGGTACCTTCCAAAGTATTTATTCTTGGGTCCGTATGGTGTGGTTAAAAGCAGGTGAGAAAGAACACAGCTCCCTACTGTCAATGAAGAGGGTGTGTGTCTTTATCTGATTTCTTAGTGAGAAATAAAAGTGGTGGGTGGTGAGTTTTGGTCTAGTTAGGTCGACATGTTTCATGCCTAAATGGTCCCTAGTGGATCTTTTGGTGTTTCGTCAGGACCGTGGATGTATAATATCGTGAATAAATGATACAGGGGTTTGAGAAAGAAACACACAATACACCCTGTAGAATTACACTGATTCAGGTTTTTGTGGTCTTGGGCGACTCTGCACCCACTCGTTAGCGACCACCTTAATGAGTAGATCCAACCCCAGGTGATAGTCAGGGCGGCCTCCTCGGCGGAGGAAGCGGCTCAAGAAGTTACATTGATCTCCTGGTACGCAGCCTAGATACCTGCCCGCTGCCGCTTTGTCACTTTTTTTTTAGGTTGAGCATCAGCACGCATGCGCTGTCTGCAAGACCTGTTGTTGTCACTATAGGCATGTAAATTCCGCCTGCTGATTACAATTGGTTCACTCATGTGCCAGTGTTCTTTACTGACTGCTGATTGGTTGGTGCTCCCGATAGATCACTTCCGTTTATCGCTCGGGAGCACCGGCCAATTACAGTTTCCTTGCAATATACGTGCTTGTTTGCTCGTGTGGGGGACTACTTCCTGGAATTCATGCTCAGCGAGGGAGTAGGAAACACGTACAGTTTCCTTACACTGTACGGGCATGTTTGCTCATGTGGGGATTGAGTAGGAAATACACAATATACGCAGGTATTTCCTGCTTGCTATTTTTAATCTAATTGTACACCACACTTCATGTTTAATGCGGAGACAGCTGTGGTGACGAACGGAAACTCCGAGCAGCCCTCCTGTCATGCCCCTCCCCTTCCCATGTTGCCTTTGCAAAATTCGTCCATTCGGGCTCCATGTGAAAGTGACCTCTGTGCTTTAGAGCTGCAAGCTAACGCTGCACTGTCAGACGTGCTCCTGGAGGCACCTAATGGATAGCCTGCCCGACCCCTCCCTTGTGATCACTGCCCTGGCTCCCCGAAAGCCTCTCACAAGGAACAAGAACCGGCTTCAAGCTGAATCCTAACGGCATCTACTAAATCGCAGGCACCTAAGGCCCCAGGCTCAATATTCGCAATGCAGCATGTAATCGCTATGTGGCCAACACGTAAAATCATAAACAAAACATGCTGCATTGCTAACATTGGATTTATAAAAAACAATGGTTCAGGTGTGGCCTAAAAAGGTCCAAAAGCAAAAAGCGTGACCCAGAGTGGGGCACTTATTATTTCCAGTAAAGAAATTAATTCACTAGGGAGCAGGAAAAAAGAGTCTGTAAAGGGTCATGTAGGTCACAAGATGACAGAAATTTATTCGTAGCAATTTCAGTTTTTTATGGTGCTCACACAGTAAGTGAAAAGAGAACGTGCTGTGAAAGAGTGGTAGTGAATTTTTAAAAAGACATCGCATTGACAACAATATGGTAGAACTCCCTAAATGATTTATACAGGTTTTTAGGAGTTCATGTTGTGAAATGGTCGACTGACGTTTCGAACCCAAATATTGGGGTTCATCTTCAGGACAACGGTGAGCTAGTTGAGTTTAACCATGTGTGTGGCTGAGTAGTTCCTGGGGTCAGTACTTAAGGACGGGAATCTCGGGCTCCCCGTAGGCAGTATATTTAAACAGCCAGATGGGTTTCTTCAGGCGAAATAAATTGGACTTAGGCTGTGCAGCTGGGCAGTGCAAAAGTCACCCTGGGCAGCATCAATTTATTTGGAAGGGCGACAGGGCATTGAATGGGTGCCTGAAGCCGTGCAGCCTAGAACGTCCTGCTGCTGCTGTAGCTGGCTAATGACTCTTTTTTCCTGCTCCCTAGTGAATTAATTTCTTTACTGGAAATAATAAGTGCCCCACTCTGGGTCACGCTTTTTGCTTTTGGACCTTTTTAGGCCACACCTGAACCATTGTTTTTTATAAATCCATTATCACCCCAGGTTCATATATCGGGGTACCCTTGTCTCCCATCAACCGCATTGCTAACGTTGAGCACGGGTGATAGTTCTACTGAACAATGTAATGGACTTTACTTTAAAGCCCAGAAATGGCCGTCGTATTTGCTATTTGATGATAGTGGTGAAGGCAGGCGTCTGTTTCTCTTGTCCTTCCTTTATCCCTATGTTTCAGCCGGTAGCCACGCACTTCAAATATATATTTTTTTCAAAGAACCATGCTGCGCACCTAAATCAACTTTTTAAAAACCTTTTTTTTACAAAAGCAGCAAAATGCTGCGCTTTTACTTTAATAGGGGCGCCTCTGCACATATGGCGGCTTCTAACATTTTGCCTCCTTTACCTACCTGACCGAGTTGTCTCTGTTGTGTTGCCTGGTGGTAGCTCCAAGTCTTCTCTCTTTATCGGAACCTCTCGCCGAAAGCTTGCACCACGCACTTTTGGCCGAGTCACCGAACTGAAAATTAAAGTTCAGAAGGAAGATAAAGCAGGGCGGCTCGAATTTGTAGCTCAGCATTCTTGTAATAAAGCGGTGAGATGTTTTTTGGTGTTAATTGCCCAGCGTCATGAGTGGCTCGGCTTGTTATTAACCAGTGCTTCCAGTCTTTCCTCCGTTGTGAGCCCCTTCCTGTAACAAACTGACTTGAACATATCTATGGAAATTAGTCTCGTTTTTTCTATGCTGTGCAACATGTCTATGTAAATAAGGCCCTCTCTCTAAAGCATTGCAGATTTGATTATGTTTTTGTAAATTACACACTGGTCTATCAATCATAAATGTCTCTTGTGGGCGAGGCCGTTCTAATAGGTGGCCGTGTTCTTTCCAGGCCAAACATGAAATTACCAATATTAATAACAAAGCGTGGCTCAATCCTAATGCTACAATGCTTAGCCAATGTGGCAGCCATTCAAGGCACTGCCTGCTCAGTGTATAGACACTAATGCGCAGGTGGCCTTGTTTTATGATGGACGCTATCTTCTTGGGATAACAACAGACGGCGTGTGCACAATTGGTATTTACTATTGCTTATACTTGCTATAATATAGTGTTTTTTCAGATTTGTCGTTTTTAGTTGGGGCCGTTTGTCTCATTTTTTGCATGACTTGCATCATTCCGGCTTCCTCGGCTTTTCGCTATAGTTACCTTTTCCAGATGGTTGCTACCAGCACATCGCTCCTGTGATTTTTCTATCTTTACAGGTGGTTAACATGGCACCTCTCTTTTGGAATATCGGCTTCTCGAATAGCCTACATTCATACAGCTATGGCTGTTACAAGTGTGCCTTGAGTTAATACAACACAACTTCGTGATCATGTTTTTAGGAAGCTCACTACAGTTGTAGGAGCCACTACGCACTTTCTGGGAACTCTCCAAAAAACAAAAACCTTTTTGAGCTTCACTCTGGTATTGTACCTCTGTCGGTATGAAACACTGGTCTTTTTATTGAGGTGATGGTTTAATTTTCTCTCCTATAAATTTTTTTTTTTTTTTTAACATACATTAGCTTGCTCATTAGATTTTACAGCGTCCTTGCGGGCATAACTTCAGTACTTTGTTTACTAATAGAAATTTGGTTTTCTTATGATTTCATCTATCACTCTTTCGCATATTTACCTTGTTGCATAATTTTGCACAGTGTGGCCATGTTTGTGATGCGCTGGATACTGGATACATATAATCACTACTGCATGTTCCTTAACAAGATGTATTTATGCAGTGCCTTTGTTCTTGTTTTTGTTTTGTTTTTATTCTATGATATGTTGGTGAGTCATGAGTCTTCATTTATGTTTACAATACAACCTGTTGCGGGACAACGTGGGTCACAAATGCATTGAAAGCCGTCTACATGTTCTCTTAATAAAGAATGATTACTGGCCCTTTGATTGAATGTATGAATTATAATGGAATTGATTTCCTTCCTTCTGAAATCACACAAATTCATGAGGATGATCAGTTTATTTTACAAGTATTGGAATAGGATGCATGAAGTGCATGATACAATAATTATTTCCGTAGATTTAGCACTTTCAAATATAGAGTTGGAATTCAATAAAGTCCTCCCACTTTTCTTAGTGCTGAGCAGCTGGTAGAAAAAAGGTGCTGCGATGTTTGTTAGTGCTTTGCAGATACGACAATGAAACATCTTTCTGAAACAGTAAAATGCACTAAAACGTGTAGTAAGTGTTTTCCACAAAATTGAACACATTTTCGGACTACTCTAAAAGAAGGTTTTTGAGGTAATTTAAAGTATCCCACTCATGAGCCTTCAGAATTTGACACATGGTGAGCCAGTGACAGATTTGGATAAGAATCTTCAAAGAAAGGGATTCCATACCTTAAATACACTGACACCAAACAGGGGCCGACAAGCACCATTCCTGGTGTAGGCTTCCAAATGTACATAAAAGCCTCGACTGTGGGAGAGCCCCTCACCTCGCCTTAATTACCAGTAGTGCGGTGCAAGGGGCTAAAATTGCTGCAGCTGGTCATTTTTCACCGGGTCAATGCTAATATGAGGTTTTATAGCTCGAATGGGGAATATCACACGCGACCAGAATTAACCGGGCCCTTTCCCTTGTGTTATGGTTTTTTATTTACATAAGGCAGCTTTCCAACTGGAAATGGAGTGCTTTGCGGGATGGCTACATGAGGAATATACCATGTAAAAACATTTAAAATGTGAAATCATTTGGGAGTCTGAGACGCTGTTCATTGAGGAAGTTTTCACATCTATACATTAATACAATAATTGTCATAAATGGTAGCTCTCAATATTTTTAACAGTGGCAGCCCACTCTTGCATCATCTAGAAGCAGAGTGTGCATGCTTAAAATCTGCAAAATTAGAATCACTAAAATTCAAAACAGACAATAGTACAACAATGCAACGCCAAACACACAAGAACAGCGAAACACCCAATTACAATAAAACAGCACTATAAACATCAACAATGCAACACGATGTAACCAAGAAAAATCGTCCCTCCGGTGGAATACAACAAAATACACCACTATGACACGCTTGTATTGTTGCGCTAATGTATGTTCTGGGGATGTCAGTGTGTTGTGTGTAGTGGTGCTCGTTGATGATAAAAACACTAATAGGCTACATTTTATCACACTAGAGATGGAGAGGTAATCACGAGAGCATATAAACCCGTTTGTTTGGACTTATCCTTCCCTAAGTAGTGCTAGTATTAAGGACAGTATCTGAACTGGGTTTCTTCCCAGTAAGAGTGTATATACTTCAGAAATGTTAGCCTGGGTCAATTTCCAGAAAAGTTTAGCTTTCTGAAACATCTGCCCCTAAAGTGTCTGTGGGTATAAGAACTAGTCAGCCAATATCACTGTGCATATTGATTTTTAAAAAGCCACTGGAGTCCTTTGCAGTCTCTAGCTTCTACAGATATGAATCCCAGGGAGTGTTGGGGAGATCTAATCAAAATAATCTCATGGTTTTTTAATTTAACAGAGTCTGGTTGCACAAAAAACAGGCACACATGACCATTGCACCCGCGGGGCACTTTCAATAATCAGCCTTTGAATCTTTTGGTGTACAAAGGCATAACTACGCTTAGAAATTAAACATTTTACAATGTGTAGTTTTCACTGTGACTGAATGAACACAAGGAGATGCTTATATTCCTTTTAAAGGGGAAATGGTTTAGTACTAATGCTCAGCCTACAGTTAGTATGACTACGGATCACTGTCTTGGCTCAGCTGGCTAGCAGTCTTGGACAGTGCTAACAACCTCAATTTAACACCTTCACATACTGTTTTTAGGTGGAGCCTGGGCAGTGCATGCTCTGCGAGGCATGCTGTATTGAGGTAGGGACTTGAAACTCCGCCCACTCTCCACACATTTTTCATTGGCTTGTGTCCTTGTCCAATGTAAACTGTGGCTGTCATTGGTCAAAAGGCTTAGTAGTCCCTCCTTAGTACCGCCTTGTCTCATTTTGTAATCTCCCATGGCGACACCCCCTGTTACGTGTGTTGTAGGCTTTAATTACAGCCTCCGAGCACTATTTTCTCAAATAGCTTTGTCCTGCTCTCTCCTAATGCTTTTTTTATTTTTATAGCACACATTTGCAATGCAGTAGGTCTCGCATTTGCGAGAGTTTAAGCTATTGGCATTGTAAATGACAATACCTTTTATTTATCTGTTTTAAAAACAACACATAAATAAAAGGCATTGTCATTGTAAATGCTTGTTTTTTTCCATTAGCTCCCCGTCCCCTCTTTGTGTGCATAGGGGACTGGCTATCCCAGATGTTAAGAAATACTACTGGGCCGCACAACTTATAACCATTTTTGCAGGGAGAGAGGAGCCCGCCTACAGAGCTGACTAATATCATATGGGAAAGAGAGGATATTTAGCAGCGCTATACCGCTGGCGTGCAAGGGATGTCTTGCCCACACATACAGAGGTGACACTACGAATATGGAGGGAGGCCACCCTATTCTTGGGATGGAAAGACAAACTGATTGATCGAACTCCGCTTTGGGACTCTGACCTTTTGAGAGAGGTGCGGCTATTGAAGGGGTTTTGCAAATGGCAGACCATCGGGATTGAACTCTTGGGAGATGTATGGAGGGGGCAAAAATTGATCAGCTTTGAGGATCTAAAAGTAGAATATCAAATGTCCGACAAGGAGTTCCTCCGATTCTTGCAACTTAAACATGCCCTAAAGAGGCACGTCCCGGAGGAGGAACAGCTGGCGGACTATACCCCGCTTGAGGATACGCTGGTTATGGACCCCATGCTAGATAAGGCGGTCTCACTTGTGTACAGGAAAATTATGAACAACTCCCCTGGTGGCACTTAGGGAAGCCTGAAAAAATGACTTAGGGACACTGAAGGAGGAAGACTGGGTGGGAGCGATACAGAGCCCGAGGGAGGTAGCAATTAGGGCTCGATTCAGATTAATACAACTTTGCATCCTCCATAGGTCGTACAAGTCTAGAGTGCTCCTATATCAGACTGGGCGCAGTGATTCGGACCAGTGTGCAAGGGGCTGTGGGGCGGCAGCTCTTTTTTCCATATATTATGGACATGCCCACTGATACAACAATTTTGGAGAAAGGGGACATAGGTCATGTCAGGGGTATTAGATTTGAAGGTCCCCTGTGAGGCGAAATGGCATATCATGTGTATAACGGGGAGGAACAATGGCCAAAATACACTAGGATATGGCTTATGACGGCGGGCATTGTGCCCAAGCGAAATATAGCGAAAGAATGGGGGTGCATCAGGCGCCAAGTGTTGGGAAATAGAAAGATGACCTGGACTGGTGTTGCAGTGCCGAGAAGGTGGTGTTCCAGGGTAGGGTTGCCCTAAGGAATGGGATAAAATATGGGGGAAGTGGACTCAATTCAGAGGACTGTGAACCAAGGGTCCGGTACACGAGCACAGTTGTAAGTGGGGGGTACACACACAGTATTGGGTTGTGCTGTTCTTGAGATCGGATTTACTACTGTGTTTTGATGGACATGCAGCCACCTAATTGTTGATTAAGACAATAACAATGTAAATGTATTGTGAATGTTGGCCAGTCGCCTCACTGCCAGGATATGCTTTGTTACTTAATAAAAAGAGTTTAAAAAAAAAGATGTGATGACGTGGTACAGCTGCACATTCAACGCTAACATACACGAGCCTGAGGAAACTGTCGTCCTATTCATCAGACACGCTCGAGCATAATGTTCATATGTACTGAACCAAGAATGAAGCAGCCTGAATCACAACTAGGAGCCTGAATAGTAGAGGTAAATGTCGAAAAGACTCATTGTGCACTGGAAAAATAAAAGCAGGCATTCTTTGAATTAGCAGTTTATTAAGCCAATGCAGTGCCACTCAGTACGTGCTGCTTTAAAGCAGTGGCTGATAGAAGAGATGCTTTCTGGCGTAAAGTGCATATTTACCTTTAATTAGCAGACTGTGCTACTTTCTGTATGCCATAAAACCAACCTTGATTAGGAGGCATGACAATGAAAAATAGGCGTAGGTGCTAATGCTAAAGAAATACAACACCATGTAGAAACTACCAAGCTTGAACATCTTTTCTTTAGTCTTTGCAAACCAAACAGGATTATACGAAAACAATGTATTGGGCTATGTAGTGGTTTGAGATGCATGTATATGGAAATCCTATTTCTGTAACGTACCAGTGGGACTGCAAGGTGTTCATTTGTGTTTTTAGATTTATTCAAATTTTAAATGCCATTTTTTCTTTTGTTTCTCATTTCATCTTTAAAACTGCGCCACATGCTTAATTTGTAAAAAAAAAAAAAAAAAAAAGATTTCCGGTGCCCAAAGCTCTGCTCAGAAGCCCCTTTGAGTACAATTAAGCGCTGCCCCCACCCCACCCAATAACCAAGGCTGCGAAGTCTGGGGTCCATCTCATGCCTTTCTAATCCACCACCAGCCACTCCCTGGCACTTTTTCTCACTCTTGAAGGTTCCTGCTTTCTGCTTTGATTGCAGTTTTTTCGCCTTTCTTTAATCCCTCTTTCCACTTTGTTTGTTTTTCCCTCTCTCGCTCGCGGTCAATGTCTGGTGAATAAATATTCCTGGTCCCCAAAAATGAGTGCCTGGGGGGAGTGTGGGGGGGGGGGGGGTGCACCGGCACAAATTAAGCATTTAAATTACCACTGAATCGACTTAGCCATAGGGTAAGTGTTCTCGCAGTTCCAGTTGACTATGTTTACGCGGACGTGCTGCTAAGATTACTTTTTCTTGTCCTAACAGTCCCCATGAAAAAAGGAGGCCGCTAGTCTAATTTGCTCTACGCCTAACATAGCAGCTTATTTCCATTTCTCACGAACATTATCCAAGTGACATAAAAATGAAGATAACGCGGTGGTTTATCATCATAGCCAGAGAACCCGCACAAGACCTCAGAATTCTGAGGCAAATAATCAGTCACTCATATTACATCAGCAACAGCGAGGACTCGCATATTTCAACACCTCATAATTCTAAACCATTATATTTGAATACATGAAATAATTGGGCACATGACCACTTTTTGCTCACAAGTTAACCTCTCCTGGAGCTGAGAGCCTGACGGATAAGAACTTCATCTGTTTCTGCGGCCAAATTAATAGAATCTCACTTCTGCAACTCACCAGTTCCCCTCCAGATCATTTATGGGGACTAATGAGTAATTTAAGTTGCAAGATCGCCTTGTTTATGTAACTCCACTTTGGGCTATTGTTTAAACTAAATTACCATTGCTACAGGAGCTATTACAGCCAGTACAACATGCATTTAATACTGACCTTTAACATCAGTTAGAACGAATTCTAATTGAAGAATGTATTTTACGCTGCATTACTAACATACTAACCTTGAGGCTATTTAACCTTGCCTGCCTTCTGCATTGCCTGCATGCTCATATCTAGTTACATTTAAGCTCTGTAGCAATACACTTTCCGTGTTCGTCCATTAGCATTAAACTTATAGAAAGCAGTGCTGTTTCATGCTGTCTTTCACCAGTCTTCTGCCTATGTGTCTTGTAGTCTCTTTTTGCCTTTGTGTCTTCAAATTCGCATTACATTTACTTCATCAGCCTTCCAATTCATAGAGATTTCCCTTAGGTGATCCTTAAATGCAAATTCGTCAAACACCTTGACCTTTTGATCCTAAAATGCTGCCAAACAAGCAGTCGCTGATGTGTTTTGTTAACGTAATTACCGTTCAGAGAACATGGTTGGACTTCTCAGATTAAAAGCTTGTGAAGCAGCTGTGTGCATTTTAATGGCTGATTACCCGCTCAAAGGGACTCTGTACTGAGCAGCCGCTCAAACCAAACCTTGGCTAGTTAGGTCGTGATTGAAAAGTGACTTCACACGACGACCATAACGTCCACTCACACCTGATGACATTAGAACCAATGAACTACTAACTTGACTAATTGAAAGAAAACACAAATAAATAGCGGAACCTATGTGTGAAAGTTGTATTTTGCATTATGTGAACGGAGTTCACATGGATGTTATGTGTTCTGTATGATCTCAGTTCCCTAGACAAATACACGGTAAAAAGAACGTGTATAGAAGGCATCGTCCTGCTCCTGACCCCTGAATATGCTGTACAGGCAATTCATAGTGGGCATATCACGTGCAATTCGCTCTCAACACTTTTCCCTTAAACAAACTCCCCCCCCCCCCTTTGCCCCCTTTTCCCCACCACAAAACACTTTACAAGTGGTTGGTCTTCACTGCGTAGCTTTTATTACTTGACAAATAACACCATCTTTATTCGTTGATGTACCGTCAACATTTGACCAACTTTAATTAAACCAAACCAACACACATTGCTGAACATAAGGTTGCGCAGTATACATTTGCGCCACAGGTTACCATGTATATACAATCCGGCATCTCCAGATCCACCCTTGGGGCGTGTTGTACCAGCAGGCCACAACCCAACCCTCTCCAGTACTTCCATTTGAGGTAACTATCCGTCGTCTACCCCTTAGAGGGAGAAAGATTTCACATTGATTCTTCCCCCAAGCACAGCCCCTCACTTCACAGTAAGTGAAACCCTACACCTGAAGATGGCCATCATCTCCAAAGAAACCCACCTTGCAAGTATTGTCTATGAATCTCTAGCTTGAAGGAAGCACCTCGTGTGTATTTGTGTATGTATGATGATTTGTACAACATGAACCTAGTGACAAAACAATAGAGCGCCGAGGACAAGGGAGAAATGAAATGCATCAGCATTGAGTGAGTGGGTAGAACAGGAGCACGAAGTGCATAAGGGGGTAAAGCAGAAGGAGAGAGAAGAGAATATAATGCACAATGGTGTGAAACTGTAAAGAAGAAGGAACGTGGTATAGTAGGCTGGGTGAACGGGCAAGTGGCAGCTGAAAGGATTCAGTAGGGGTGGGTAAGAGTAATGAGAACAAAGACGACTTATACTGCAAGGAGGAGACAGAAGAGAAAGCAGAAAAACAGATCTCCCAAGTAGTGTAATGTGCATGTTGGGGAATGAGGTGACAGTGCTCTGTGAGGGAGCAGGGCACTCGTTGGTAGGAAGGAAGCCAGGCTGGTGTGAGACACAGGGTAGGAACATGGCATCTTGGGCTTGAGGAAAAAGGGATGCATGGTAAGCAGGACATGGGTTGACGGTATGGAGGGCATAAACAGGGTGGAGGGGTGGATAGAGGGGCTCAGCAGCAGAGCTATTCAGAACAGCTGCTCATCAAGAGGTTACATAGTAAAGGGTGTTGTATGAAGAGGAGGGTCTTAAACTCTTTTCTGATGTGAAGGAGAGATGGTGGTTGGTGTTTTTGTTTTTTAACTGGGATGCTATTTCAACCCACTGGGGCATAGTAGGAAAAACAATTGTATCTGTCCTTGTTCCTACTGCATGTCCTTAGACTTGAAGTCTAAGCTTACCTTTGGGAATTGGGCCCTTAGACTTGGCCTAAACTTTAGTTTCAGATCTAAACTTAGACTTCAGGTCTAATTTTATCTTCGTGAATTGGGCCCTTAGACTTTAGGTCTAAGATTACCTTTGTGAATCAGGCCCTAAGCAATTTTTCAATAGTCCCACTGAAGGAGCCGGGTTCCACGTTCTAGATTTACTCTGGAACCCTAGGCCGATGTCTCTTTTTGTCTGCATGAAAGTGTGGAGGCGAGGAAAATCGTTAGTCAATCAATCATTACTGTTTCAATGAACTGGGACTCTGAATAAACACCGACTCCAGAGCCAAAGTTTAGTTAGTTTATTACAAAGCCAAGAACAATTGGACATACAAGCACCTCAAGACGAGGGTGTAAAAATATATTGTAACTAATACAAAGCCAAACCTATGGGTGAAGTTAAGTCGGTGCAGCATACACAGAATAACCAGCTCCAGAATCATGATACAGAATATGATGGCTCCCATGTCCAAATTAACCTTCATTGGGGTTCGTGGGTGAAAAGCCTCAATCTATCCCTACACTACCGCTAACGTGACATCCCTACTTAGCATTCCCCAGGCAAGTTCCGTAAAGGTGTCAGCTCGTGAAGGCTTCCTAAGAAGTCTGTTCATGTTGAATGGGTCAGGTAGCATTAAGCTAGAGAGCTCGTTCTAAGATGATCTCTTTCAAGGCAAGGCAGAAGTCCTCGGACTCTGTCCCTAACATTAATTCAAGAGCTTCAGGTAGCTTCACAGAATTCATGGAAGCGTCATTCCATCCAAGCAAGGCACCTCCTTGTAGGTAACTTTCCATGCGGCAGCGATGCTCCCAGGCCTTAGCTCGATGACCTTCATTCCCAGGCTCTCTCCGATGAGAAAGAACACTGTCCCTCATTATCAGCATTGCAGTTCAATGTATCTTGTCCTCCCTAAGCCTAACTCCTAAAACAAAGGCATTATTCTAACTAACAAGGATGAATTTCTACACCTGCAACAGAAACGTGAGAAAGAACAAATTCCACATGCACATGAAATTCACTAGCAAATCTAATACGAGAGCTTCCAGGGAGAAATACAATTCAGGCCTACAGAAATCGGCCAACATAAGAAATGGCACATAATTTCATAATGCACACATATAAGTGAACATTATTACTGAGCACATTTAAAACAATGCATCACATAAGTACACTAATCATGGAAATTTTCGTTAGCCACATGTACAATTCTACACATTAAGGTTTTCATCTAGTCACATGTAACTGCAACGTTGATTTCTTCACGTTTATACTGAAATACCCCTAACACTTCACTTTTCACGTTATTACAGTACACGATCTAATGATGCAAATGTTAATACAATAAAGGATTATATGCTGGCACGTACTACCCATGATTATAATGCACCCCTACAAACAAAAGAGCAAAATCGTGCTCTAGCACCACTAACACTTGCACTAATTGGATCCTTCTGTAAGGTATGTTATATCAGTGTGCAGGCATGAAGCGCTCTTCTGCTGCACCCATATTCATGTTCTCCCACTGCACTATATATTTATTTAGTATTTGTGCATAACGCTAGTGCATGCCACTTTAGAGAGCTAGAATAAATGGATGGAAGTAAGTACAATATGGTATCAAAGTAGATTGTTTTTATTAGCCCAGTTTATCGTATTGGTGCCAGCTCCAGTGATTTAAACAGGGCTAGAATGGGAATCAAAAACAGGCCTTGCAAAAAATTTCAAACCAGCCCGCTCTCTTCCACCTCATTCTCTTTGTATACATCCCTTCTGTCTCTATCTATTTCTCTATCTCTTCTTCCACGCTGATCTCTCTCCAGTCGCTCAGCTGTATCTCCTCTGCCTGCTGTAATTAATCGCAGGTAGCTGGAGAGAGTAACAGAGGCACCAGCCCTTGGCCTTCAAAACCTGGCCTCCATTGCTCCAGCTCACCAGAGAAATGCCAGATGAGATAAATGGCCAGTTAGCCTTGGATCCAGAGGCAGCAACTAGGAAGATCTGTTGTTGGGCACAGCTACTTGCATGCAGTCCTGCCTCCTTGTTACAATAATACTGTTCAGTGCGTGTTGTGAAACAATCTCAATGTACCAGAAATAAGATATTGAATATTTATACTCTCCAAATGTATCACGGCTGTATTTATTACTATTTCGTGATTGACCTAGAAAATATATTTTCCATTTGCAATCCTTGATTTTTGTTTCTCAGTACTGTTTGATTTGTAAGATAATTAACTACGTCTGGCTGTAAATTTGGTTTTTGTTCTAACTTGGAACAAAGAAATAGTAATAGATCAGTGGTTTAGAAGCATGACTTTCTAAACATGTTTTAAATATGTTTTTTCAAAATTTAAATGCCATCCAAAAACATTACAACCACGATGTTCATGAGTATAAGTCTGATACAGGGCACAAAGGGTCATGGGGTCAAACAGGGTCTATTTGAAGAAGACAGGAGTCACTTAGCTGTTGTCAACATTACAAACAAAGTATGATGCATAATCCAGGGTTTAGAATAATATTCGAGAAAAGGGGACCATAAAGAAGCTGCACCAGTCACATATTAGACCCTCTACACCGGCAATCCCTGCCTCGCACCACAGTTTTTGGCGTTTTCAAATCAGTGCCACGAGGACGTAAGATGCAAACCAAAAATTCCACCCCGTCAGGCTAAAAAGGCCTTTCTCTAGTTTGGAGTAAAAGCATTTTTCGGTCTAGCCATTGATACAACTTTAGCTGTCTCACCAGATTATTGCTTTTATATAATATTTACATATATAATGTACGTGGGCATTTGGTCAGCGGTTTTTATCCCCTATGATCTGTTAAACTGTCCTTCACATTTTGCTTCTGCCCACAGCAGTATGAAGCATGGAGTCTGTAGAGTGCCACACGACCTCTACTATACATTGTATCCCTCACTCACCCAGAGGGCCGGGCTTGGCCCCCTGGTATAAATAAATGGGTGAAAATCGCTTGTGGTTCTTTGGTGACAGAGAGTCAAGTGTCCGCATGTCCTGTCAGTGAGTGTGCTAAGTGTGGCCTACTCGGGCCTAATGAGGGTTGCACATGGCCCTTTTACACTGGCAATGAGGCCAGAGTTTCCTCCGCAAGCGAGAGTGCCCACCTCTTGTCTGTGCTATGCGGAGTTCGGTGTGGCACACCATCAGAGTTTCATTGCTGTGTACTGATGCCGCAGAGAGCAGCACCATAAGCTGTGGAGGTGAGCCGGGAGCAGCAATGCAGTGGACTCGCCAGTGTTACCCTCTTCCACCCCGCCAAGAGATCGGCCGGCTATGTTGTGCTGGTCGGAGTGAGATCGCTGTGTGCCAGTGCTCGACTGTGGTGCTAGAAGAAGCCAAGTTTGAAGCCCAGCCCCCACGTGCCAATTGACTGCTGCAGGGCCTGCTGCGACACTGCGTTACTCAAGTGCCCAGGCTGCATCGGACCTCCGGGGCTGCAGGAAGCCGCTGTATTGGAGAGGTGACACTGTGTCGGCTGAGGCACCCCTTTGCGGTGCGGAAGGTGAGCTGGGCCTTCCCGGGGGCAGTACAGAAGACGCAGCTGTGCACCGGCTGCCTCCGGGAACGTGCTCCGGTGGGCATGGCCTGTCCTGACTGCTGCGTGTGTAAGTCCGCTGCGAGAGAGAGAGAGAGACTTAGTGGAAGAGCAATACAGAGCTCCACGTGTGGTTAACGAGAATGTCAGCCTGGTTCTGGCTAATGCTCCTGGGGGTATACTGAGAGAAGCAGAACGTCTGCAAGGCTGAAGGCAAGGCTGCTTGAGCTGGGGAAATGACGACAGATGGCCAAGCAAGTGCACACCTTTCAGAACTGGGGCAGTGCCTGCAAATCAAACTATCTTATAAGGTGAAGGAACTCATATCAGTAGGTGGTGGCAATATGTCCATATCGCCAAGGAAAGGCGTAGGCTTGTTGCACTTGCAGGAGGCACCACCCAACACCTGGCCAGGTGTGCATGCATCTGTAGCAAAGCTCCCGCCTTTTAGCCAGCTAGTCGACCCGGCGATAGCTGCACCTAGGTAGCACAAGTGGATAGGGCATTTAGACAATTACTTCTGCGCCACCCAGGAAATGGACGGTGCAGTCAAGCGCTCAATGATGCTTCACACGGGAGGCGATGAACTATATGACTTACTCCAAGACCTTCCCAGCACCGATGGCCCCACAGATTTTGACGCAACTGTCACTGCCCTCAACCGATACTTCGACCCCCAGCTGAATCCGGACTACGATAAGTTTAAACTGAGGCAGGCCCGGCAAAATGAGTGCAAATCTGTGGATGTCTTCTATGCGTGCCTTCGCCAGCTTGCCAGCACCTGCACCTCCATTGACCAGGTGTATTAAAAAAAAATGCCCATATCATTCAGGGGTGCCAATCCTCGAACTTGAGAAAGCTGATTCTAAGACAACCAGGAATCTTGCTAGATGAGATACTAATCCTTGCCAGATCCCATGAGCTAGCGGACAGCCGTGCAGAAGACATGGAAATGGCCCTGGCCTGGGGAACAACACCGATTTCGAAGGGTGATTGTCAAAGAGGAAAAAATGGAGGCTATCCAGCAAAAACCAGCACAGGCTTGGTTGAGTGTCAACCAGAAGTCGGGGGAGAAGGCGTGTGGAAACTGTGGATCTGTCCATCATGTACCCAACGGATGCCCTGCACAGGGGAAACATTGTATCACGTGTGGGAGGCTGAACCACTTCACCAGAGTGTGCCGTAGTACCTGTCAAGTGTTAGGATCCAACACCCATGGGTGCAGCAGGCCCACCCTTAGGCACTTGTCAGTGGTCGGTGATGAGGAGGTGCAGTCAGAGCGCAATTCCCAGGCCTCAGATGAGGTAGGAGAGTACGAAGATGAACAAATCTATACAATATCGTTTGCTGGGTGAGACAGCCAGTAGAAAAGACTCACTCCTATGTCCCTGTCGAGGGTATCCAGATCACCACCTTAATTGATACAGGGGCATCAGTAAACATAATGGATGAAGTCCAATTTCATAAACTATCACCCCGCCCCACTGTGGCACCCACCAAGACAAAGATCTACAACTATGATGGGAATGACACCATCCCTCTAAGAGGGGTGATCGAAGTGCTCGTGGAGATTGAAAACAAGATGGCTTTAACCAAATTCCACATGACAAAAGGAATGACGGAAAAGCTGATAGAGTGCCACCCGACCAAAAATTTAAGCTTGGTGTTTTTTGCTCACCAGGTGCATCAATCACATGCCAACGTCATCTTAGAGGAGGTCCACAAGCTGTTTTAAGGGCACCTGATGTTTAAAAGACATGAAAGTCACACTACACATTGACAAGGCGGTTCACCGTGTGGCACTGCAACACAGAAGGGTATTATTCCACCTTAGTTCCTTTTATAGAGAAAGAACTTGAGCTGCATGAGCAATTGGGAGTGATTGAGAAGGTGTCGGGCCCACTCCATGGGTATCTCCGCTCGTGATTGCCCCTAAGCCAAAACATCCTGGGACCATACGACTATGTGTGGACATCAGACTACCCAATAAAGCAATCAGACATGAAAGGTATATCACACCCACGATAGGCAAAATTGTGGCTGACTTAAATGAGCTCAATGGTTCTCAAAAATAGATCTGAACCCAGGATATCATCAGCTACTCCTTGATGAAGAGAGTCGCTACATCATGACGTTTTCAACTCACGTAGGGCTGCAGAGATATCGATGCCTCAGCTTTGGCATCTCCTCAGCTGCAGAAGTCTTCCAGGAGGCAATCAGAGAGACACTCTTAGGCCTAGTGGGTTTGATTAACATCAGCGATGACATGCTTATATTCTTAAAGACCCTGGAAGAGCACCATGTATGTTTGAGAGCCACACTCCAGTGCCTGGGGGTGAGTGGTTTGACGCTACATCACTGAAAATGCAAGTTCTATACCAACTCCATAGAATTCTTTGGATACCACTTCTCTGGTGAAGGTCTTTGGATTGATCCCCAAAAAGTGGAAGCGATCACGGCTACAGCCACACCTAGAACTGTCTTGGAGGTCTGAAGTTTTCTGGGGGATGGTGAATTACTGTGGACGATTCATTACTAAGCTAGCAACTTTGTCCGAACCCCTGAGGGCCCTGACCAAGCATAATCATCAGTGGAAATGGACGGCAGAAGTAGCGCATGCCTTCAAAGCAGTCAAGGAAGCACTTCTACATGATGCTAGTATGGCATACATCAGCCCTCAGAAGAAGACGGAACTGGTTGTAGGTGCAAGCCTGGTGGGTCTGGGAGCTGTCCTTCTACAGAAAATCGAGTACAACAATGGGTGCCATTGCATATGCCAGCCGGGCACTCACTGAAGTGGAGATGTGATATGCCCAGAGAGAACCGGAGGCTCTGGCCATCAGGTGGGCGTGCAGACATTTCCACCTGTACGTGTGCGGACAGAAATTTGCAGTGGTTACAGGTCACAAACCATTAGTTCACCTTTTTGCTAGGATTTCCAGGAATGGACCCCCGCGAATCGGAAGATGGGCTGTACAACTCCAACAGTACTCAATTTGAGGTGGTATATTGGCTAGGTACGAACAACCCAGCTGATTACCTGTCCCGACACCCCCAGGGATCTGATGTGACTAAGTCTGAGGCAGACAGTGAGGAGGTGGAGACCTTCATCAAGATGATTGTGGCAGAGGCCTGTCCCCACGAGGCCTGTCCCAACGCTCTCTCTATAACTGAGATCTTGGAAGAAATGACTGAAGATGGATGCATACAGAAAGTAAAGGAAGAGCTCAAGAATCAACAGTGGAAGAACGTTTTGGAAGGTTCTAGGACGCTGACCTCTGTAAAACAATCGGCCTGACAACAGATGGGCTGTGTGTAGAGCTGTGCGTGAGCACTGAAGGTCTCTTGCTGCAAGGTCAACAGATAGTGGTCGCCCAGAAGCTATAGCACAGCAGTGGACCTAGCTCGCAGGGCCATCAAGGGATTGCCAAAACCAAGGCCTGCCTTAGGAGTAAAGTATGGTTCCCTGGCTTGGATTGACTGGTTGATGAAAGAGTAAGGAAACTGCCACTACTGCGCCATCAATAGAAGGGATTCCCCTGGTAGCCCCAGTGATCACTGAGGAAGCATCAGTGCACCAATGGTCATTTCTTAGCATGGACTTTGGGAGCTTCCTGCATGGTAAACTGACGATTGTTGTCATATGCAGCCACTGAAAATATCCCACCATGGAGTTAGTCAAGTCCATGGCATTTGCAAATGTCAGACCACTTCTGAAAAAGATTTTTGTGACCTTTGGCCTACCAGACGAGACCAAAACAGACAACCGTCCGCCTTTCCAGGGTCTGGATTTTCAGGACTATCTTCAAGAACTCAGTATAAAACATTGCAAGATCACTCCGCAGTGGACACAGGCCAATGGTGAAGCAGACCGCTTCAAGAGGACTTTAAATTGTGCGCTCCGGATTGAAGTGGATCAGGGCGATGACATTGAGTGCAGTCTGTACCAAATTTTCAGGGCGGACCGGAAGACCCCCCCCACAGGACAACAGGATGTGCCCCAAATGATCTGATCATGAAGCGAAGTACCAGAGATGTCCTTCCCACGAGCCCTAGAATAATGCCGGCAGTCATTGACATACAAGCCAATGCCCCTCTCTACCTCTTTGCCCTTGCTCCCAGTACACGTACATTTTCCCTAAAATGCACAACATTTTTAGTTTTTTTTGCAGCTAGACTTTTAACCTTTTTCATTCAATTTTTTGCAGAAGATATAATTTTTAATGCACCTTATTTTGCAGTCTTCTTTTTGTCACTATAGAATAATTTGTGTGTTTATTTAATAGTATTGGCGCTAGATACAGTTTCAGGATTCCTTGGCCATTTCCTTTTCAGATGCTCATTTGCTAACCCAGCACTTCAAATCCCAACAAGGAAATGGCCAAGGAATCCTGAAATTAACTGGCGGTAGGAAAGATTGATTTTAAATCACTGGAGTGTACCTTGCACAGTCTTAGAATATTTCTGTCGGCAAAAATATCTCCGTTACGGTAAAGCAACAGAAAGTAAGTTGGGCTCATATGATGTAGGAAAGTGGGTTTCTGTTGCAGTAACCCCCCCACTTTTTGCCTGATAACTGGTGCACTTTTCCTTGGTGTGCCCTGGGTCCCTGCCAATCAGGTACCCAGGGCCTGTGTTCCTTCCCTAAACACTGTAATAAGCCTGAACCCAATTGGCATCTCTGGCCACAGGTAAGCCCCTGGTAAATGGTACCCTAGGTACCCAGGGCACTGTGACCGGAGAAGGCCCCTAAGGGCTGCAGCACTTATTGTGCCACCCTTAGAGGCCCTGTACCCTGACACACACACCCTGCCTTTGCAGGCTGAGTGTCTTGGTGCAGAACTAAACAGAGAGTCGACATGGCACACATCCCTGTGTGCCATGCCCACAAACACACTGCCCTGGCATACCTCAGTCACCCCTCTAGCTGGGTGCACTATACCAGTGGTGTGGGCACAGGTGCATGAGCCCTGTCCCCCGACAGTACCCAGGGCCATTCCTGGGCACTGTAAGTGCAGTGATGCCATTAAGAGTATATGGTGCTGGGAGGTTGTCATTACGAACTCCACAGCACCATAATGGCTACACTGAAGACTGAGAAGTTTGGTATCAAACTTCTCAGCACATTAAACCCACACTGATGCCAGTGTGGGATTTAATGTAAAATGCACGACAGAGGGCAACTTAGAGTTGCCCCCTGAACCTAACCTACAATCCACGTCTTGTCTGAGGGGCTGCCCCGGCTGCCACACAGCAGACATGTTGCTGGACCCCTGGGTGGAGAGCCATCCGCTCTCCTGGGCCTGCAACAATGCACATCCTGGGCGAGGTGCTAGGTCTCCTCCCCAGGATGGGCAGGGAAGCTTCAAAGGCATGCCGCCTTTGTGAGCTTCTCCAGGCCACTTGCTGTACTCAGCAACTGGCCCCCACCGGTTCTGACCCCCTCTCTGGCGGGAAGACTGGTGGGAAACCGCAAGGGAGGAAAGGGGATGTGCCAGCCTCTGCCAACCCCACCCCTCAGGTGGGGGAGGCGAGGTGAAGCACAACTCCGGGCTCTCGCCATCTTGAAGATGGGGAGCCCTGCCCAATCAGGACTAGGCTACTGCCCCCCTCCCACAGGAGAGGGGCAGGATAGGGGCTGTACCCACCCCAGGGAAGGGACCCATTGGTCCCTGCCCTTTACCTACCTGTAACGCCCCTAAATTTAGTATTTAGGGGCACCCTGAACCTTCCTTCCTCAGATCCAGCAACGACAACAAGAAAAGAAGAACAAGGACCAAACAGCCGTGCAGCCTGCTAACAAGAGGAAGACAACAACTGACTTGGCCCCAGCACTACCGGCCTGTCTCCCCTCGAACCTGCTTTCTGCAAAATCCCGGTGTGTCCTGCAGCCAGCAACCTCACAAACCCCGGAGGACCTGCCTGCCTTCACTTGAACCGCCTGCTTCTCCCGTGAACACCGGATTTGTTCAAAACCAGCACCCCTGGCACCAGCCCGGGATCGCGAATCCAGCCCACTCTGCACCCGCCGAACCTGGCCCGAGCTCGAGTAAAAAAACACCCAGAGGAGGTATCCCCGGCGATCCTGACCTGGAATCCGGCGACTCCTGACCTGCCTCAAGCCTCCAGACGAAGCCTGTAGCCTCAGTCCAGAGGGTCCCCCCTACCGCGACCAGAGCGGGTAAGAAAAATCCGACACTAAAAGGCACCCCTGCACCCGACGCCCCACGGCCTTGTGTGCCCAAACCCAGGGTGCCTACCTAAGCCAAGACATCTCAACTTACCCCTCGAAGTGTTGGTAGATCCCAGGAGACTCTCGTTTCCAAGCCTGCAGTGTTTGTCCAGTCCGGAGAATCTCCATAGACTTCAACAGGGAACCCGACGCCATAATAGCCCCCTGCACCCAGCCGCCCGAGTGCCGCTGTGGGTGCGCTTTTGGTGCTCACTTGCTTCCCCCTTTGTGCCAAGTCTACAGCCAGGAGCTTTGCTCCCACAACCCAGTGGCCTGCTAGCCAGCAGCCACCAACCGAAGGCCCCTATCCCCCATAGGATAACATTGGGGCCTCAACACTCTGCATCCGGCCGCCCTAGTGCCGCTGTGGGTGCAACAAGAGTGCATCACGGACCCTGGGGGACCCCTGAGTCTAACCCCAGAACCTGGACTCCCACAGTCAAAAACTTACCTGCAAACCGATAACTTGTTTTCCCTCCAAAGGATAACATTGGGCATTTTTCTCTGAAAAAACGACTGTGTGGAGTTTCAAAAACTAAAAATATTGCTTAAAAATTGTGTGTTTAACCAAAACGACTTTACTCACCTGTTTGCAGGGAGTGTCTCAGGACTGAATCTAGGACCCAGTCCTGAGGTTAGAAAAGTAACGCGATAATTACCTACCTGCATATTACAGTAAAAGTCAATTCATTTCAATGGACTGTTCGAAAAAAGTTTCTAAGTGTCAACTTTTGAAATCTTACAATATTCATCTAAAATCAGCCGAATTACGAAAACGAATTTACTCACCTGTTATCAGGAGAGATCCCAGTGCTGGATCTTGGTGCCCAGCACTGACCCTGAAAAGTAATCATAACTGTACTTACCGGTAACTTGAATTTCCTTCCATAGGATAACATTGCCTGGTTTTTGCTGAAAAAGTTTCTAAGTGTCGATATTGCAAACTTTCAAATATTCGTTAAAAATCGCCTGTATAACAAAAACACATTCTTTCAACTGTTTACAGGAGATCCAGCATCCAACACTGAGTTAGAAAAAGTAACAATAACCCCACTTACCTGCTAAGTGAATTTCCTTCCATAGGATAACATTGGTGATTCTATGTGAAAAAGTTTCTGTCAACTTTTAAAATACAATAATATTCCTTAAAAATCACAACTGTAACCAAAACATTTTTACTCAACTGTTTACAGGAGATGTCCCAGGACTGAATCTAGGATCCAGTCCTGTGGTAAGAAAAGTAATCCAAAAAGTAATCTACTGCATTGAACTAGAAATTCCCATTGAGCTCAATGTATTATTGTGTTTGAAATTGTGTTGCCTATGGCAACAACTGTAACTATTGTATTCAAAAGTCTATTGCCTATTTGAAAAGTATTTAACTAAAGTAACTCATTCTGAGAAAGTATATTTTGATACCTATTGTTGGTTCTAAAATAAAACAACTATATATTTTGATACAAAACCATTGGCCTAGAGTTCAGTTCTTGAGTGTGTGAGACCATTTGCTGACTGAGTGTGTACAACAAATGCTTTACACTGTCCTCTGATACTGCCTTACTGCTCGACCAAGCTACCACTTTAGAGAGTAAGGTTCTATCTAACTTTAGCCTCTGCCAAACCTCTGGGGACTGTGGACTCTGTGCATACTGTACCTATTTGGGAACCGTATATACAGAGCCACTTTCTTACATATGAGCCCTGTGCTCCTTCTCTTTCTGGCACTGCCTTGGTGATCTCTGAGGTAAGGGAGCACAAGTGCACTTCCAGAGGTCACAAGGGGCAAGTCAGGGTAACAGCTGCTACCACTAGTGACCCCTAAATTACGTTGATTTTTAAAATCTTTGCAAGAGCCCTCTCAAGCAGCATGTGACATCCTGAAAGATTCTTCACTCTCCAACTCCTCTTTGGACAATTGTTACAGTTGGCCAAATATTGCAACCAAAAATGCTGTCCCCAGGACTTAACATTACCAGCTATTACACTAACTTCAGGGGTTGGAGGAAATGCACCATTACAATTTAGAGACTTAGGGCCCGATTACAAGTCTAGCAGTTTGAGGACCACCAGACTCATGGGGGCGCAGCGGTGGCAGCCTCCCAACTGCTCGATTACGAGTTGGACGGTCGGACCATCACAGCCCCTCTGCAGCTACCAGGGAACCGTCGTTCCCTGGCGGTGTTGCGGTGGTGTACAGGCATCAATATGCTTGGTGGGCCCAAGCATATTACTAGTTTCCTCTCCACCACGGCTTACATGGAGGTTCTTACCCCATGTAAACCCTGGCGTACCACCAAACTCATAATCGGGCCCTAAGGGTCAGCCCCGCAGCCACACCGCCAAACCCATGGTGAGGCCGCCCGCCAGATTACAAGCATAACACATCTGGCGGCCTTTTTTGGGCGTTCCCACAGCGGTGCCTTTAGAAACAGGCACCGCAATGGGAATGCCACAAACAGTTCTTGCACGGCATGGTCTGAAAACGCCATGCCGTGCAGGAACTGGTGTGCATGCACACAGGGGGGCACATGTGTGCATCAACAGGGCACAGAGGCACCATGGGGCCCTGTAGGGCCCCCTTTGTTTCCTCTCCGCCAGGGTTTACATGGAGTAAGAACCTCCATGTAAACCCTGGTGGAGAGGAAACTCACAATATGCTTGGCGGGACTTCGGTGGTCCCACCAAGCATGTTGATGCCTCTGCACCGCCGCAACACTTCCAGGGACCGGGGGTTCCCTGGTGCCTGCGGCGGAGCTGTGGCGGTCCTACCGCCCGACTCGTAATCGGGTGGTCAGTAGATCGCCACCACGCGCCCCCATCAGTCTGGCAGTCCTCAGATGGCCAGACTCGTAATCGGGCCCTTAGTGATCACTAAAGAACACTGATTTGCTGGAGAATTCCAATTTACCGTTTGTGATTTTCCCGTAATTTCTTGTTCTATGCCACATTTTTGTTTGAAGATTTTAGTTGCTTTTAGCAACGGAGTCCCAGGTGAAAGTTAACAAACCTGTGGTTTTACTGCTTTGCTCATAATCCTGATGGGTCAGTAACATGATGCTCAGGTCATAGGAGATTTCAAGCAGCTCATAAAGGGAACCTTAATGTTTATGTGAAAATCTTTATAAAGCATTCTTGCATTTTACTAGGCCATTTCACACTTATGCTGGTAAGAGTAAATTTTTTCAGACCATCATAGAGGACCTGCACAAATATGCTGACACATTAATGCAACGAAAGCTGGCAAACAGATAGGTTAAACCAAAATGAATCAAAACAGAGCTATTTGGCTGCAAATACATAATACATCATATGCACCAACTATATCCACCTATATATGACATTCAAAGATATTTTATTTTACTAACAAATAATGTAAAAAACAAGTTGGTATGTTAACGTCTTACCTACCATGTATACCTAGACAACAAATTTTCACACTGAGCTGAGTTTATTATCAAGCATTGGCAAATCTATCAAGTCCCGCCTTTAAAAACCAATTGCCGACCAATTGAATTTTCCAATGTTTGTGAGCATGCGCACACATGGGTGGCCTTCTTGTAATGGTAACAGAAATCATTCCAAGATGGCTGCCAACAGCAAGTATGCGAACACATGCATTGCAACACATGCACACATATGCGTTGTGGTGCACTGGCAGATATTGTTTGTTTTATTTTACCGTTCCAGCAAGGAAGATGGCCTTTAGAATAGTAAAGTAAAAATAAAACATAAAAAATAAAGAGCTGGTAGTGAACATAAAACAAACAAAAAATGGAGAGGGGAATTGAGCTTGACAACTGAACCTCTGATTATGAGGAAATTGTGAGGTTATTGTTTTTGATAAATCTCTCCTAGGAGATATCACGTTTGTCTCATAGATTCTCCTATATTGCAAATAGCTCTGAAGCATGGCTGCCAACAAACAATTTCTCTGGCGCCAAAAACTACGTCCAGGATTGTGACTAAGGGCAACATTTATGCCGGCCTGGGGGGAGTCTTTAAAATGTGCACATTGTGGGGAAAATCACAGGCACATTTTTGGAGTTTCATTAATGTTAATCAATAGTATAAACTATGGCTCCTGGCCTGTAACCACCCAGTGCCACAGGATTCTCAGAAAATGCCTCAGAGTGTCCTTCTCCATTTATTTTCGTATCTGTATTTATTGCTTTTGCCTAGAAGACTATGCTCACTAACATTTGGTACAGTGGGAAAATTATGGGAATAGAAATATGTTATTTCCTTGTTTCTCTTACTCAGCCAATTTGCTTGATGTTTGGGAAATCATGCTGTCCATATGCCTTTGTTTTCATATCTGTCATTACATGAGAACTTCATACGGGCTCAATGCAAAAATCAGCACATAGGGCCTGATTCACAGAACTAACTTACGTCAAAAACGTAAATGTAAACGTAAACGTAAAGTTAGTACTATTCTGTGAATACCAAAATGAGTAAGTGTATTCTGTGAATACCTAAAAAGTACTAACTTTACGTTTACGTTTTTGATGTAAGTTAGTTCTGTGAATCAGGCCCTAAGTTCACTAAACCTCCCCGCCACAGTTTTCATTTGATACATGATTATAATCTCATCTTGTTTTTGGGCTCACTGAAAATAGTTGACAGGTAGTGGAGCCCTCGGTCACTGATTAATGAAACACAATAATGTACTATTTAGTGTTTTGTACTGTTTATGCTCTTGTATTCTGGCTGCAAAAATGCTTTATGGAAATATAAAATTACCAACGCATGCCATATTGGTGGAAAATAGATTCCTGAATCACGACTTTATACTTTCCTGTTTCAGGTGCTAAAAAAGGTAAAAGTCTTAACTTCTGCACTTAACCTGGTATCTCAGACTGTTGTTACCACTAGTCACAGATCTGACAACTCACTAGATTTGCATTAGGTAAAGTGTTTCGAATTGTCCCTGGCTGGCCTCCACTACCGGTTCAGGGCACATTTATTGTAGGCTTTTACACTCCTAGTAATGTGCCTAAAGATAATGGCGTCCCTAAAGCTGTGCCAAACAAGACATCTTCGGTGGTAGAGCATCTTAATTGTATTTCATGTGTTAATAAACGCACCTCTATGCATCTCTTGTTAATGGAGTAGTGTGAAGAGCTTCATAGCCTGCCCCTGTAATATGAGATATAGGTAGCCTGGCAAACACCAGCAGAGTGCTGTAGTTTTGTGTGATTATGTGCAGCAGGACCCTTCTGGTCCTCGGCAGACCCTTTACAAAGTTACGTAATCAGTTGGGAGCTATTTGGGTGTGTCTGGGTGTGGTCAATAAAGTCTATGACACATTGCGTGCTGTTAATGGTTGCATGCTGAAGAATAAAGATGTGTGTAACAGAGCTTCCATGTTTGGCGTAGTCATTTGCGTGCTCCAGAGCTGGAGTGGATGCCACAACTGGTGACGAGTAGAGGATACGTGCCCTGAAGAAACAAAACTGCTCTCCCTAGGAGTTTGCTGAGATCCAGCAAACTGCTTGTGCATGCCATGTGCACCCCAAGAAGCAGTCTATGGTTGGCATATGGGGAGTTAAAACGCTGCTCTGGCTCTTACAAGGCCCCTGAAAAAGGTTATGGCCCTACAGAGGAGCACAGTCAAAGTCAGCCAGAAGCCTACTGGTAAGGCTGAACGAGGAGATACTGCGCCACAGCGTAACACAGAGCCATCATCCATGCAAAGCAAAAAAAGCGCTAAAGGTAGCAACACTCTGGTACAAGAAACAAAAGGATACTCACTAGCAAAAACTAGAAAAAAAACCTTACAACCTCAAAATCTGGTGAGGCTACTCAAGCACAAACAGGGGGATTCTGTTCACTAAGCCATTGGTCCCTGCAGAATTGACTAAAGAGGCAGCTGGTGGCATTCAGCACAACACAAAAGGTCTACAAGAAATTGAAGTTCTCCAATGGCTGTAGAAAGGAGCGCCAAATAAGGCACAGCCGCATTCCTGAAACCACCACTGCCATTCGACACTGCCAAAAAGCAGAATATTAGTGCCAGATGGATCAAAATGTTTGAGTTCATAGATGCTCTAGAAGAAGCAGATGACAAGAAGATCATCAAATACTGAAAGAACCTTGCAGGTAATGGAGTGAAAGTAGTTCTAAAGAAAATACCACAAGCTGAGGAAGTATTGTACCATCAAATCAATGAAACGTTGGAAACCAAGTTCAATCCAATGCCGAACGTCAACTATGAAAGGTGCATTTTCAACCAGGCAAGACAGCAGGCTTGTGAAACGATGGATGAATTTGTCGAAAGACTTGATGCCCTTATTAAGCACTGCAAGTTCTGTGAAATTAATGACAAAGAAGCCATGTGTCTCAGAGTCATCAATGGTTGCCTCTCCGATTCATTAAGACGACGCATGCTGAGAAAAATACTCATCTGTCATTACAAGCTAATGGGGTAACCCAAAAATGGCCAAAGGACATTGGTGCAGTACGATACAGAAAACAATTGGTCTTACTGGCAAGAATATACAACGATACTCAATATTGTATTTTCATCAACCACAATTGATATACGAGAGAGAGAGAAAACAATTGGACACTGTACTATGAATATCAGTTCAATTCTTTATATTTCTTTTAACAACAAATAAATCAATTAAAACACAATCAATGCTTTTAGGTTGCTCCTTTAGGTGCATGAGAGAAAGTGCTCGGAGGAGTGCTCAAGTGACGTGAAAGAAGAAGAAAAGATAATTCTGAAAGTTATAGACAACAATAAGAGCAGTGGCAAGGAACGTGTCACTGCAGTAAGCCTGTCAGGAAAGGTCTCACATATTTACACAATATATCCACATAAGAAAAAGCGCACAATCAATCGAAGCACATCTTTCTTTATTATGATAAGAAAACAATCCAGGCTTGTATAGTTATGTCTTTGATATTTCGGCCCAGATAATAAGTGTGGCAATTGAAGACCTCACTGGCAGGTCTTTATCAGGGCGTAAGAAAAAGACCATGAGCAACCTGGAAAAAAGGGGAGGTGTAATTACAATTAAAGGTGGATTGAAAAAAAAATCTTCTCCCTCTAATACTAAAAGATAGACCACTAACCTTCAGTGGTGTGGAAGAGTCACATACAATCAGAGTGCATAGATGGGCTGATAGGCTCCTTATCTAGCCTTACTTGCGGGTGTGAGATCTGATCAAGTTGTCAGTGGTCTATCTTTTATTATTAGAGGGAGAAGACTTTTTTTTTCATTGTAAAGTCTAGCACCCCTGCAGCTCTATCCATTGAGCAGATCATTGCTGCTACCAATATGGACAGAAACATGTACACACTCAAGGATATCATTGCAATGCAATCATGGAGAAGGCATACTCGACCTCTCACAGATGACACTTAATGTCAAAAATTCAAAAATGTGCAGAAATAACTCTGTCACTCAAGAAGGTATTATACTAAGAGGTTCCAAGATTGCCATACCTGAGGGCTTGAGACAACAAGTCATTGAGCTGGCACACAAAGGACATTGTGGCATTGTAGCCACCAAGAGAGAGCTCAGAGACAGAGTGTGGTTTCCTCGCCTTAACAAATGAGTTGAGAAGGAACTGAAAGCATGTCCCCTGTGCAACTGCTTATCTCCTAAGACAACACAGCATCAACTAAATATGTGTGACCTTCCTAAACAAGCGTGGGAGAAAATTATAGTTGATTTTTTTGGGCTCTTAAATAATGGCCATCATCTCGTGGGAGTTATTGATGAGTGCTCACGTTTTCCCTTAATGAAAGATTTATCATCGACCACACATGACAGTCATCGAGAGGCAGGATGATATTTGTACAGCGTGGGGTGTTCCCTCCATTCTCAAACCTGAGAATGGTCCACCCTTCAATAGCAGAGAGTTTAAGAACTTTCTTAGTCCCTTGAACGTCAAGCATCAGAAAAGCATGCCTCTCTGGCCACAGGCAAATGGCCCTGTTGAATGATTTATGTGCCCCCTGAAGAAGGTGGTTCAGCACGCTGCGCTTGAAGGAATCAATCTCAAGTCAGCCCTATGTCCAGCCCTTTGTGCCTATCAGTCAACTCCCTATTCTACAACAAGTGAAAGCCCTCCGACCTTGCTGTTTGGGAGAGCCATTGGGACAAGCTACCACAATGGACCATGAGCTGAGTAATGGACACTGATGAGATTTGTGTCACAGCCACTTCTGGCAAAAGTAAGATGAAGCCCTATGCAGATAAGTGCAGATGCGCCTTAGACATGTTTTTCAAAAAAGGAGACTGGGTCCTAGTCATACAAAAATGGAAATGCAAGACTAACGCGCCATTTGATGCTAACCCATTGAGAGTCGTGACAAGTAAAGAAATATGATGAAGGCTCAATGTCCTGGAAAGTCCATTACGAGAACCTCATCACATTTCAAGCATTTGTCCTTACTTTTTATTTAACAAAGGGGGAGATGGAGTGTCGTGTGATTATGTGTAGCAGGACCCTTGTGGTCCTTAACGGACTCCATAGAAAGTTATGTAATCAGTTGGGAAGTATTTTGGTGGGTCTCGGTGTGGTCAATAAATTCAAATGAAAAAAAAACTTTATTTCAGTCGATTGACCATAAAAGTGCATGTACATTACAATAACATTTCATTAAAACAATCCATGTGGGCATGTGCTTAGACCCCATAGCCTTGGGTTAAAATTACCATCACAGGAGCCGGCACCCCGTAAAATAGACATAGATGTATACAAATATAAAACATTAATGAAAACAAGTATATGTCATGTTGCAACCACTGAAAGCGCACTTAAAACCGTAGGTAATAAAAATGAGTAAAAATGGACAAAATCCAGTTAAAACATTATATAATTGTCAGCTTGAACCTGTGGGTTGGTATTCAAAAATGTTCTGCGTACACACCACACGGAGAATAAAAAGCACAACACCGCAAATACAATAGGCAGATGAGTGTTATATTTCAGTAGTCTAAATGCCTCTGTGCAGTGCTGAGTTCCCAGGTTTCTGCATAGCTGGATCAACCATCAATGCCTAGCCTTCCTATAGCCTGGACAGAAAAAGAATAAGTGGTATTCTGACTCCTCTACATTCCTGCAGGCCGGACAGCCCAGAGGGTTTGAGCCAGCCCAGAGGGGTTGAGTCAGCCCATTTGCTTGTGAAGGCACGCAGCGGGAGGACCCCATACCTAAATTGTAAGTATAGCTTCCTAGCTGGGGCGGGTTGAATGTCATCCAATACTGGCTCTAAGCTATTCTGATCTTTAATTCCCAGGAACACTGCGGTGAGAGAGCCAGTTGTAGAGCTCCCCTGCAGGTGGGCAAGTTTGCTCTCCCTATAACTCCATGCCAGTTTCTTCCTGGAAGTTGTGGGACAGGCTACCTCAGCATTGTACCATATGTTTGCTCTACCCATAGCCAAAAGTGTGTCCCTGACATGAGCTAACCATGGTAGTTTTCCTGCACCAAGGAGGCTCAAAACCTCTCTCAGCTCTACCCTGTATTCAGCCAATCCTGGGGTGGCCCACAGGCGATGCCAGAATGTAAGGGGTCTGAGAGCAATTTCGTCTGCAAACGGCCTTACACCAAGGTCCAAGCGAAGCGGTGTGAGGGGGAACTGAGGGGAAGACCAAATAGATGCCTGACAAAAGTGTTCTTGATCTTGGTTATGTTACAGGGAGAACAATGCCCCCAAATTTCAGCCCCATACATGGCAGCACCCCTGGCTTGCACTTTGTATATTTCAACCAACGGGTTTGTGAATGGAGTTCCTGAATAACTTGGACAAACCCCCTGTGGTCTGAGCTAGCTTTAAGCTGGCTCTTTTGATTTGAGCTCCCCAATCTATTTTTTCTGTTAGGGTGACCCCGAGATACTCAAATACGGACACCCTCTCCAGAGGGGTGCCTTGTAAGCAAGGGTTTGGTTGGGTACTGCTAACTGGGTTGAAGACCATATATCTGGTCTTCTGGGTGTTGATCTCAAGCCCCCTGCATTTACAAAAGGCATTGAAGTTGTTGAGGATCCTCTGTAGCCCATAGGTGATTTAGAGAGCAGAAGAGTATCGTCGGCAAACATCATTGCCGGCACTTTGCGGTTCGCTATATTGGGCACATCAATGTCCTGCCCCGCAATCAATGTCTCTACAAGTGCATTATGAATAGGCAAAAAAGGGTAGGGGCGAGAACACAACCTTGTCAGACTCCTCTGTCTATTGGTATATGGGCGGTAAGTTCTCTGTTTTTGCCAATAATTGCCTTCATGAAGCCGCTTTAACAGGTGGCATTAATAGGCAGGGGCCCCAGTTCACCTAAAATTGCCCACAGTTTGTCTCTTGGCACCAAATCAAACGTGGATTTTAGGTCCACGAAAATTAGGTAGAGGCTGCCAACCTCCATAGACACCGCTTTCCAGTGCAAGAGTTGGAGCCTGAAGATTTGGTCTATTGTAGACGACTTTTCTCTAACGCCAGCTTGAAATGGACTCAAGACTTTGTGCTCTTCCATCCAGGTCTGAAGTCGACCCAGCAGTACACGGGAAAACATTTTTTGGTTGACGTCAATTAGACTTATAGGTCTGTAATTTGTGGGGAGAAGTGGTGAGCCCTTTTTATAGATTGGCAGGATTTTCGCGCCAGCCCAAGTTACAGGAATCGCCATTCCCTTTAGAATAGCGTTGTACAGTGTCCACACATAGGGGGCCCAGATGGTGGATTCGCTACAAAAGAGGTCTTCTGGGATCTTCTCTAGCCCTGGGGCTTTGGACGGTGCTACTTTGATTATGGCACTGGCAGTCTCTTTTAGAGTTATCTCAGGGGCATCAGTGCAGGATTTCTGTAGAGGGGGGATCTCATTAGCTGAAGTGCCACTCTCATCCTCCAACCTTGAATAGAGGGCCTCAAGGTGTGTCTTCCAGACATCTGCCGCAATATTGGGTTCAATGAGCTGTTTCCCTTCACTGCAGCCCGTGTTTACTACATTCCAGAAACCCTTCATGTTGTGATTGGCTAAGGCCCTTCTCAGGGAGTCCCATTTGTCCAACTCCAACTTTTTTAGCATCGGCAATGGTGCTTTTATATAGCGCCCTCTTTTCTCTAATTAGAGGCCTGTCCTTGACTTTGATTGCGTCGATGAGAGCTAGCTTGGCCATACGGCAGCTATCGCTAAACCAGGAGTGTAGGGCCTTTTTGTGCTTTCTTATTCTACTGGTTGGGAAGAAGGTATCGGCCAGTGTGGATGTCAGTGCGGTGTGAGTCTCAGCGACTTGCATGAGGGAGATAGATATGCCATCATTAGAAATAGAGTGTTCCGCGTCCATTAGCAACGGGATAATGGATTCATATAGAGTGCACAGCTTATCAGAACATTGGTGTATATCCGTCCACCGGACTATCCTCCTGCAGTTGGTAAGTGTAAGTCTATCGTCAGGCATAGATTTTAAACCGGGGGCAGTCTCAGAAGTCGGCATTGCCGTCTCTAGGATCAGGTCTACAGGAGAGTGGGGAACCCAATAGACCCTTGGAGGCTTGCGTAATCTAATACTTTATCGGGTAAAAAGTGCCTACAAGGGATTCTTTCCAATGGTAATGTTCATGTGTTTTTTAAGTAAATCTCAATAAGCTCTAACCAGTAGCTTATATTGAATCAGTATTCATGTTACTTCCTTAATTAGACATGAATCAATCTTAACAACACTTTTAACTAGAAAAAACAATACAAGACGGGTGTATACTTATTGATGCACATATTTATGTGAATAGATGAATGATTGAAGGGTACAGAAAACTTGATTCACATATAAACAGAAAAGTGACAGAGATTTAGCAATTTTTTACAGCATTTCTTATCTCTTTGACACTTTTGTAGACACCCATTTCATATATCATATAACTAGAAACTGTCACCTAATTTTGCAAAGAACAATTCCTATGATACAAGAAATTACAGAGAAAATGGGTGCAGTAGTCGACGTTTCGGTCTTTGGTGTGAAGACATCTGCAAGACCATCTTCAGGAAAAAAAATTCATATGTGGAATGACCCCCTATAGAAATGGAATAATTCAAAAAGTCATACATCAATTAAGGATATTAAAAGAAGAAGGCCTGTCCTTGACTTTTTATTGCGTCGATGAGAGCTAGCTTGGCCATACGGCAGCTATCGCTAAACCAGGAGTGTAGGGCCTTTTTGTCCTTTCTTATTCTACTGGTTGGGAAGAAGGTATCGGCCAGTGTGGATGTCAGTGTTGTGTGAGTCTCAGCAACTTGCATGAGGGAGATAGATATGCCATCATTAGAAATAGAGTGTTCAGCGGCCGGGGGCAGTCTCAGAAGTCGGCATTGCCGCCTCTAGGATCAGGGCATTGTGATCGCTGTTGTGGCGGGGCACAATCTCGAAATCAGCCACCCTATGCCAGAACCTCATATCTACCAAGAAGTAGTCTAGAATGGAGCAGTGCCCTGTTCCATTAAAAGTGTACTTCCCTGGTAAATTCGATTTGGTGCGGCCATAGCATGCCCTTAGGGAATGCTTCATGGTGAAAGATTTAATCTGGAGCACCAGCGGAGTCCAGGCCCTGGTTGGCGGGATGTTTGGCTTGGGGATTTCCCAGTGGAGATCCTCTTCACTGGGGTTTCCTCCATTCAGGCAATCCAGGGGCTCAAACTGACAATTGAAATCGCCACCAATAATCACTAAAAAACTGTTAGGGATGGTGGTCAACTGCTCGAGGGTCGGCGATTCTTGACTGTTGCTTATCGGCCGGGAGTAAACATTGACCAGAGCAATTCTAACCCTTGATGGAAAGGTAAGAAGAATACAAAGGATGTCATTGGAGGAGGACTCTATCTGCTTGGCTATGCAACCCAAATGCGAGCCGACCCAAGTGCAGAGCCACCCCGATGGCCTCCCCTTTCCCCTAGTAGTGGCAGTGTTGCAAAGTCATCCTGTGCCCTGGGCACCCCCCAACTTTTTGCTGACTGGTACTGGTGGTAACTGACTCTGACTGACCCTGGGCTCTGCCTAACCAGGCCCAGGGCCAGTGCCAAGCTGAAAGGAACACATTAGAATACAGTTAAAACACCTAACATACACTAGGGTACACTATGGTATGGTGGGGTACCCCTGTAATTGGCATGACCTACCCCGTAAGCCCCTAGTATATAATAGGGCAGGGGATTGAAACTACCTAGAAGTCCCCAGTACCCTGGGGCATGTCAGTTTAGAGGCAGGCAGCTCTTTTTGCACTTGCATGTGTGCACTGCTGAAGCCTGAGGTCAGTTTAAAAGCAGCCCTGGGTGCCAGGACTGCTTTTAAAAAGTAAATTGTGCCCAAACTCGACTTTGGTGTTTGGGGCACTTAAAAATGGATAACCTACAATGTTTTGGCATATTAGGGACCCCCAGTGTCTCCCCTAGGTATCCCAGGGGTGGGGGTCAGATATTTATAAGGTACACCCTTATAAAATGAGTTTTTATTAAGCCTGGGCATAGTTCGCGAAGTAGCACTACGCAAAGTGCAGTTCGCACTAGGCGAGCTACGCGTAGCACTACGCGAACTGCGTAGTGCACTGTTCGCAATGATTGCACAGTGCCGGATGCTTGTACGCACTGTGCAATCATTGAAAACGGCATCTTGCACAGTGCGAGCTGACTTTTACTGCCGCTCGAGTAGATTTTTACTCGAGCGGCAGCTTTCTCAACGCGGACTGGTAGTTTCTCATCGCGAGCGGTCGCGAGCATACGCGACCACTCGCAATGAGAAACCTGACCTCCCGCGTTGAGAATCTCGCCGGGAGGTTTATTTTCCACGCTCGCGATCGGCAACTTGATGTTGCTGATCGCGAGCGAGGAAAAGTCTCGCCGGGATGTCATTTTGCTTGCTCGCGGTCGCCAACTTGACGTTGAGGACCAGCGAGCAAACAAAATGATCGCTGCACTACGCTACGCTATGCGTGTTTGCACTGTGCTACGTGCCTTCGCGTTGTGCGAAGTAGCGCAAACTTCGCAAACTACGCGAGCGTAGCGTAGTGCTTTGCCCAGGGTTAGTTTTTATATGCCTGGGTAAAGTGAAATTTCACATTTCACTCCCACATTGTGGTAAAGTGCTCCCAAATTCGACTTTGATGCCAGGAGCAATGTGAAGTGAGGATCTGCAATATTTTTGCAGATTCAGAACATCTAAAGTCTCCCCTAGTTGCACATGGGGTGGGGTTCCTGTAGATGTAAGGCAAGTACTTATAAAATGTGTTTTTGTAAGTGCTGGTGCTGGAAAAATGGCCCAAGTCATTTTTCCAATTGCAAATCCCCAGTTACATAGGTTAACATTGCAGGAAGTTATTAAATAATAACTCCTGATAGGAAGGAGATAGAGCTACCGTTCAAAGACTTCTCAGAATAGTAATGCTAAATCCAACAATATCCTATTGTTGAATTTCTCCTAAAGTGTACATACAAGAAGTTATAAGACTTTCTTGTTTGTAAGTCCAAATCCAGCCTTCCAGTGGTCTGCCCTGATTGATCAGAGTTAAGTGGATTAGCCAGCCTGCCTGGAGAGGTGATAAAGAGCCCCTGGGGTTATGCAGCTGGGCTGGGAGGCCAGTGTGCTGGTCCACAGGAATGCCAGGCCAGGGGGAGGGGTCGTAAACCATGGGCTTCAAAGGGAAAAGCAGAACCCAGTGTCAGTTTACAACTCTGAACTTTATCCCTCAGGCAGATGGGGGATTAAGGAAGGTATGAGCAGATGCAGGGGGAGAGTCTAAGTAAATTAGCCATCCTAGGGGTGTGTTTAGCCAGCTCTTGCCTCCTTGCTGGAAATTCTGCCATTATGGATTTGGAAGATTTGATGCACTCTGGGACAAAATAATGCCACACTCTACAGGAAGTGGTCATATGTTTGAGGAGTTACCCTGCTCCCATTGGTCAGGAGTGACCTCCTGTCTGACCCAGAGAACATGGACTAAGTATCTGAGAGGGGCAGAGCCCTCCAGATCTGCTGCTTGAAACTTACTGAAGCAAGACATTGCCAAGCTGAGAAGATTTTGCTGTGCAAAGATTTCTAAGGCCTGACCTCTGAAAACTGCACCATCTGACACTACAGCCCTGTGGATTATTTTGCTGAAAAAGAACTAAAGAGTGGACTCCCTGAAAGCTACAGGTTAAAGAGCTCATCTAGAACATCACCAACTAAATCTGCACCTTGGGGAACTACCAGTGGATTTGTAAGGGTGACGTCCCAGTGGATTGTGGGAACTGAAGTCCTCAACTTTCAAGGACCATCTTGGAGCTTCCAGACCCTTGGAGTGAGTTTGAGACACTTTGGGGACCCTTTGAGGAACTTCAGGAAGAAGTTCAAGAAGTTTGGAGAACTTTGGAGGAACTTTGAAAAAAGCTCCATAGGGGGACCGACTCAACCTGGTCAGCCAAGCCGCCTGCCTTCAACCGCGAGTCGGCCAAGCCATCCAGGTTCGTCCCGCTAAAAGCTCCGTCGGTCCGACTTCCAGAGTTTGACCGGGAGTAGAAGAAATTTGAAGCCGGCGAACCCTCACCGGATCCGGCTACATGAGGAGCATCGAGAGACCCCGCGAGAAAAAGCTCCAGAAAAGTTTCTAAGTCCGCTCGTAGAAAAGGTGACCGGGAGCAACCGCGAGAGCCAAGCCACCTGTCTTCCATCGCGTGTCGGCCTGGGCTCCTGGGTTGCCCCGCTGAAGCGCTAACAAAAAAGTTTCTAAGTCCGCTCCAGGGAAGTTGACCAGGAGTTCGTCAAAAGTCAAGCCGGCGAACCTTCACCGGATCCGGATTGGCTGGGAGCTTCGAGGGGCCTCGCGAGAAAAAGCTCCAGAAAAGTTTCTAAGTGTGAAGGTAGAAACTGAGACTGGGACCTGCCGCAAGCTGTAGCCGCCCAGGGCTCCATCGCGGTCGGCCTGAAACTTTGACTTTGCCCCGGTCTATCGCGAGCAGGTATCCCAATATGGTGCTATAATCTTCTAAGTGCTATATTTGATTAAATCTTTGAAAATTCATATCTCTGGTTCCCTACATTGGATTTTGTCGTTTTGGTGTCATTTTAAAGATAAAAATATTTCCTATTTTTATAAATTGGTGTTAGATTTTTATTATGTGTTGTGTCTTAATTATTTACTGAATTGGTGTTTTTAAATGCTTTACATACCTGTCTTTGAAGTTAAGCCTGTCTGCTCGCAGCCACGTTACCAAGGGTTGAGCATAGGAATAATTTTCTAAGACCTATGCTGAGTCCTATCATGTGTTAGTGGCCTTATTGACAGTGGCAGACCTACATTTGCCCCTACCAATAACCCACTTTCCAACATTTGGTGCTCAGCGGTGTGGATGAGGACTTGTGTTTAAAAAGTACACCTTTCAGTGAATGATTTAAGATTATAAAAATCCTCTAAATTGCCTTAGAACAAAACTTTTGAGTTTCATTTTTGGAATTTGGACTAAACTGTTTTTAATCCATTGTTTTGATTTTTCCAAATTGTTCTAAGTCTGTTGTGCCTAGTTTTTTGTGACCCAAAACTAGGGAACCATGGAGCTGGATCCTGGCTAAACTGTCCCAGTTTAAGATGGCTGATCTTAGGGAACAGTGTAGGCTTAGGGGCTGCCTGCTTGCAGGAAGCTTAGGAAGGTAGGGTTGCTTGAGTCCCTAAAAGCCTGGGCTAGGGCAGCTGAGGAGAGTCAAGGGGGATAGAGGGTGTCCCCCCAACCTCCTCCAAGAGAGGGAGGAGGTTGAGGATGATGCCTCTTCCATTTTAACTAGTGTTAGCCAAGTGAATCGAGGTGGTGGTGGGAGTGGGGAAGGGTCCCTTACTCAGGAACCACTACTGTCCCTTGCAGAGAGACAGCTTCAGGCTCAATTAGAGTTGATTGCCTTGGAGAAGGAGAAATTCGAATTGGCTAAGAGAAGATGGGAGAGGGAGGAGAAGAGAAATGGTGGCAGGGAAAGTGAAGAAGATGTTGAGATGTCCAGGGGTGGTAGATTTGAACCTAAACTTCCCAAGGGCATAGTGCCCAAGTACACTGAGGGGGATGACATTGACAAGTGGCTAGCAGCTTTTGAGAGGGCCCTTAAAATGAGTAGGGTCCACTCTAGGTATTGGGGTGCACTCCTGTGGGAGTTGATTCCAGTAGCTGGGAGGGATAGGCTCCTGACTCTGAAGGGAGAGGATGCAGAATCATACCAGCAGATGAAGGCATGCTTAGTCAAGAGATTTGGTCTGACTCCAGAACAGTACAGGGTGAAGTTTAGAGGCACCCAGAAATTGAGTTCAAAGTCTTGGGTAGACTTTGTGGACGTTTCAGTGAAGGCACTGGAAGGCTGGATTGTTGGTAACAAAGTTGACACATATGAGGGATTGTATAATTTGTTTTTGAAAGAACATATTTTGACTCATTGTGCAGAAGAGAAGTTACGCCAGTATCTAGTGGACTCTAAGCTGACAGACCCCAGAGAGCTGGGTGAAGCAGCTGATGAGTGGGTGAGAACCCGGGTTTCCATACAGCACCAGGGGGTGACCAGAAGAAAGGAGGACAGGTCCCTCCCCAGGGGAAAGCCCAAGGGAAAGAAGGTCAAAACCAGAAGGAGTCCTCCAAAGACCCACAAAAACCTGCACAAGGAGGGGGGGCTCCGAGCCAACCCAAATCCAAAGGGAGGTGGAATCAGGGAAAGAATGGTAGGTTCTTTGATCCCTCAAAAGTGGGTAAGTGCTTTGACTGTAACCAGCCAGGGCACAAGCAGGGAGATGCTGTCTGCGCCAAGAAGCTCCCCCCTAAGGGGCCATCCACAGGGATTGCCAGTGTCAGTTTAGGGGTGGAGAGTGGTGCCCCAGTGAGTAGTAGTCAGGTGGTGGAAGCAACCTTAGTGTCCCTGGGTGGGGTGAATATTGCAACCCTTTCTGCCTTACCTCCAAACATGGACAAGTACAGGCAGAGGCCTAAAGTGAATGGGACTGAGGTTGAGGCTATCAGAGACACTGGGGCTAGTGTAACTATGGTCCTGGATGAGCTGGTGCCTCCAGAGAGGTTGTTACCTGGTGAGTTTCACCAGGTGACTTATGCAGACAGCACTACCAAACTCCATCCTATGGCTGTGGTGGATTTGGAATGGGGAGGTGTGACAGGCCCTATGAAGGTAGCTGTGTCAAAGGTGCTCCCAGTCCAGTGTTTACTGGGCAATGATCTTGAAGCCTCTGTGTGGTCAGAGGTGGAGAGAGGACTCCATATGAAAATATGGGAGCTCCCTGAGTGGGTATGTGCTGTAACTAGGTCACAGACTAGCCAGAAGGGAGGGGCTGGACACTTGGACCCTGGAACAAAGGGCCAAGCATCCAAGGACAAGGGCACTGGGCCTGGTGAGCCAGCCCAGGGAACTCCAGAGGTGCAGGAAGAATCTAACCCTGATGGGGAGGCTCTGGCCTCTGAGGGAGGGACTCCATCCCTGCCAGAGCTGTCAGATTTGGCAGAACTGACAGGAGCAGGTGGACCCTCCAGAGAGGAGTTCAGTAAGGGACAGCGTGACTGTCCCACCCTTGAGAGCTTGAGGCGGATTGCTTCCAAGCAAGAGGAAGGGGATGACAGTGGGTTTCATAGAATCTACTGGGAAGATGGACTGCTTTATACTGAGGCCAGAAACCTCAAGGAGGGGGTCACCAGGAGGTTGGTGGTGCCCCAGAGGTACAGAGAGTTCATCCTGACTTTGGGTCATGATATCCCCTTGGCAGGACATTTGGGACAGACAAAGACATGGAACCGGTTGGTGAACCATTTCTACTGGCCCCATATGTCTGAAAAGGTAAAGGAGTTTTGCAGCTCCTGTGTCACCTGTCAGGCCAGTGGCAAGGCAGGGGGCAAGACAAAGACCCCCCAATACCACTGCCAGTGGTGGGGGTTCCTTTTGAAAGGGTGGGGATGGACATTGTTGGTCCCCTGGACCCACCCACTGCATCAGGGAATAGGTATATCTTAGTGGTAGTTGACCATGCCACTAGATACCCTGAAGCCATACCTCTGAGAACCATTGATGCTCCTGCGGTGGCTAGAGCACTGCACCAGAGTGGGGTTTCCAAAAGAGGTGGTGTCAGATAGGGGCACGAACTTCCTGTCCAGCTATCTGACTGCTATGTGGGATGAGTGTGGTGTCAACTACAAGTTCACCACCCCCTATCACCCACAAGCATATGGTCTTGTTGAGAGATTCAACAAAACCCTGAAGGGCATGATAAATGGGTTGTCAGAGAAACTCAGGAGGAGATGGGATGTTCTCCTCCCATGCTTACTGTTTGCCTACAGGGAGGTGCCACAGAAAGGGGTTGGTTTCAGTCCCTTTGAGTTGTTGTTTGGACACCCTGTGAGGGGGCCATTGAGCCTGCTGAGAGAGTCTTTTTGAGAAGCCTCTTAAAGAAGCAAAAGACAATGTGCTTGACTATGTGCTAGGCCTGAGATCTAGAATGGCAGAGTACATGTACAAGGCAAACAGGAAACTGGAGGCCAGCCAGGAGCTCATGAAGCATTGGTATGATCAAAAGGCTACTATGCCTGAGTATACTCCAGGACAATTGGTGTGGGTGTTAGAGCCTGTGGCTCCCAGGGCCCTCCATGACAAGTGGAGTGGGCCCTATCCAATCTTAGAAAAGAAGGTGAAGTTACCTATTTGGTTGACCTTGGCACCCCCAGGAACCCTCATAGGGTCCTGCATGTGAATAGATTGAAACCCCACCATGACAGGGCAGACATGACCATGTTACTGGTCACTGATGAGGGTGTGGAGGAGGAAACTTAGCCTGTGCCCGACCTCCTCTCCACTAATGTGGAAGATGGGTCAGTGGAGGGGGTGATACTCTCTCCCAAGTTGACAGACCAGCAGCACAGAGACTGTAAGCAAGTGCTGGAGCAGTTTGCTGGCCTGTTCTCTTTGACCCCAGGCATCACTGAGTGGTGTGTGCACCACATTGACACTGGTGACAGCCTACCTGTCAAAAATAAACTGTACAGGTTGTCTGACCATGTCAGAGCCAGCATTAAAGCTGAGGTTGCTAAGATGCTGGAATTTGGGGTAATTGAACAGTCTGAGAGTCCATGGGCCAGTCCAGTGGTGCTGGTGCCTAAACCTAATCCTCAGGGGGGACCCAAGGAGTTAAGGTTCTGTGTGGACTACAGAGGATTGAATGCAGTCACAAAGACTGATGATCACCCTATACCTAGAGCTGATGAGCTCATTGACAAGTTAGGGGCTGCTAAGTACCTGAGTACTTTTGATTTGACTTCAGGTTACTGGCAGATTGCCCTCACTGATGGAGCAAAGGAGAGGTCATCATTCTCCACACCAGAGGGACATTATCAGTTCAAGGTAATGCCCTTTGGATTAAAGAATGCACCTGCCACCTTCCAAAGGTTGGTGAACAGGGTCTTGTCTGGGTTGGAACAGTTCAGTGCAGCTTACCTGGATGATATAGCTGTATACAGTTCTATCTGGGGGGATGACTTAAGCCACCTAAGGGAAGTGCTTCAGGCCATGCAGCAGGCAGGCCTGACTATTAAGGCAAGCAAGTGCCAAATAGGGCAGAGTTCTGTGGTGTACCTGGGCCACCTGGTAGGTGGGGGCCATGTACAGCCTCTCCAAGCTAAAATTCAAACTATTTTGGATTGGACAGCTCCTGTTACCCAGACTCACGTCAGGGCATTCCTTGGACTGACAGGGTACTATAGAAGGTTTGTTCAAAATTATGGGACCATTGTGGGGCCCCTAACAGAACTCACTTCTAAAAAGAGGCCCAAGAAGGTGATTTGGACCCCAGAGTGTCAGAAGGCTTTTGCCACTCTGAAAGCGGCTATGTGTTCAGCACCAGTGCTACTAGCCCCTGACTACACAAAATAATTTGTGGTTCAGACAGATGCTTCAGAGCAAGGGATTGGGGCAGTGTTGTCACAGCTAAATGAAGAGGGCCTTGATCAGCCAGTTGCCTTTATTAGCAGGAGGCTTCTTCCCAGAGAGCAGAGGTGGAGTGCCATTGAGAGAGAGGCTTTTGCTGTGGTTTGGTCCCTGAAAAAGTTGAGACCATATTTGTTTGGGACTCACTTTCTAGTTCAAACTGACCACAGGCCTCTCAGATGGCTCATGCAGATGAGAGGGGAGAATCCCAAGCTGTTAAGGTGGTCCATTTCCCTACAGGGAATGGACTTTACAGTGGAACACAGACCTGGGGTTGCCCATGCCAATTCAGATGGACTTTCCAGGTTTTTCCACTTAGCTGATGAGGACTACCAGGGTGTAGGTTAGTAACCCATCACCTTTCGTTTGGGGGGGCTATGTTGCAAAGTCATCCTGTGCCCTGGGCACCCCCCAACTTTTTGCTTACTGGTACTGGTGGTAACTGACTCCGACTGACCCTGGGCTCTGCCTAACCAGGCCCAGGGTCAGTGCCAAGCTAAAAGGAACACATTAGAATACAGTTAAAACACCTAACATACACTAGGGTACACTATGGTATGGTGGGGTACCCCTGTAATTGGCATGACCTACCCCATACGCCCCTAGTATATAATAGGGCAGGGGATTGAAACTACCTAGAAGTCCCCAGTACCCTGGGGCATGGCAGTTTAGAGGCCAGCAGCTCTTTTTGCACTTGCATGTGTGCACTGCTGAAGCCTGAGGTCAGTTTAAAAGCAGCCCTGGGTGCCAGGACTGCTTTTAAAAAGTAAATTGTGCCCAAACTCGACTTTGGTGTTTGGGGCACTTAAAAATGGATAACCTACAATGTTTTGGCATATTAGGGACCCCCAGGGTCTCCCTTAGGTATCCCAGGAGTGGGGGGTCAGATATTTATAAGGTACACCCTTATAAAATGAGTTTTTATATGCCTGGGTAAAGTGAAATTTCACATTTCACTCCCACATTGTGGTAAAGTGCTCCCAAATTCGACTTTGATGCCAGGAGCAGTGTGAAGTGAGGATCTGCAATATTTTTGCAGATTCAGAACCTCTAAAGTCTCCCCTAGTTGCACATGGGGTGGGGTTCCTGTAGATATAAGGCAAGTACTTATAAAATGTGTTTTTGTAAGTCCTGGTGCTGGAAAAATGGCCCAAGTCATTTTTCCCATTGCAAATCCCCAGTTACATAGGTTGACATTGCAGGAAGTTATTAAATAATAACTCCTGATAGGAAGGAGATAGAGCTACCGTTCAAAGACTTCTCAGAATAGTAATGCTAAATCCAACAATATCCTATTGTTGACTTTCTCCTAAAGTGTACATACAAGAAGTTATAAGACTTTCTTGTTTGTAAGTCCAAATCCAGCCTTCCAGTGGTCTGCCCTGATTGGTCAGAGTTAAGTGGATTAGCCAGCCTGCCTGGAGAGGTGATAAAGAGCCCCTGGGGTTATGCAGCTGGGCTGGGAGGGCAGTGTGCTGGTCCACAGGAATACCGGGCCAGGGGGAGGGGTCGTAAACCATGGGCTTCAAAGGGAAAAGCAGAACCCAGTGTCAGTTTACAACTCTGAACTTTATCCCTCAGGCAGATGGGGGGATTAAGGAAGGTATGAGCAGATGCAGGGGGGAGAGTCTAAGTAAATTAGCCATCCTAGGGGTGTGTTTAGCCAGCTCTTGCCTCCTTGCTGGAAATTCTCCCATTATGGATTTGGAAGATTTGATGCACTCTGGGACAAAATAATGCCACACTCTACAGGAAGTGGTCATATGTTTGAGGAGTTACCCTGCTCCCATTGGTCAGGAGTGACCTCCTGTCTGACCCAGAGAACATGGACTAAGTATCTGAGAGGGGCAGAGCCCTCCAGATCTGCTGCTTGAAACTTACTGAAGCAAGACATTGCCAAGCTGAGAAGATTTTGCTGTGCAAAGATTTCTAAGGCCTGACCTCTGAAAACTGCACCATCTGACACTACAGCCCTGTGGATTATTTTGCTGAAAAAGAACTAAAGAGTGGACTCCCTGAAAGCTACAGGTTAAAAGAGCTCATCTGGAACATCACCAACTAAATCTGCACCTTGGGGAACTACCAGTGGATTTGTAAGGGTGACGTCCCAGTGGATTGTGGGAACTGAAGTCCTCAACTTTCAAGGACCATCTTGGAGCTTCCAGACCCTTGGAGTGAGTTTGAGACACTTTGGGACCCTTTGAGGAACTTCAGGAAGAAGTTCAAGAAGTTTGGAGAACTTTGGAGGAACTTTGAAAAAAAGCTCCATAGAGGGTCCGACTCAACCTGGCCAGCCAAGCCGCCTGCCTTCAACCGCGAGTCGGCCAAGCCATCCAGGTCCGTCCCGCTAAAAGCTCCGTCGGTCCGACTTCCAGAGTTTGACCGGGAGTAGAAGAAATCTGAAGCCGGCGAACCCTCACCGGATCCGGCTACATGAGGAGCATCGAGAGACCCCGCGAGAAAAAGCTCCAGAAAAGTTTCTAAGTCCGATCGTAGAAAAGGTGACCGGGAGCAACCGCGAGAGCCAAGCCGCCTGTCTTCCATCGCGTGTCGGCCTGGGCTCCTGGGTTGCCCTGCTGAAGCGCTAACGAAAAAGTTTCTAAGTCCGCTCCAGGGAAGTTGACCGGGAGTTCGTCAAAAGTCAAGCCGGCAAACCCTCACCGGATCCGGACTGGCTGGGAGCTTCAAGGGGCCTCACGAGAAAAAGCTCCAGAAAAGTTTCTAAGTGTGAAGGTAGAAACTGAGACCGGGACCTGCCGCAAGCTGTAGCCGCCCAGGGCTCCATCGCGGTCGGCCTGAAACTTTGACTTTGCCCCGGTCTATCGCGAGCAGGTATCCCAATATGGTGCTATAATCTTCTAAGTGCTATATTTTATTAAATCTTTGAAAATTCATATCTCTGGTTCCCTACATTGGATTTTTGTCGTTTTGGTGTCATTTTAAAGATAAAAATATTTCCTATTTTTATAAATTGGTGTTGGATTTTTATTATGTGTTGTATCTTAATTATTTACTGAATTGGTGTTTTTAAATGCTTTACATACCTGTCTTTGAAGTTAAGCCTGTCTGCTCGCAGCCACGTTACCAAGGGTTGAGCATAGGAATAATTTTCTAAGACCTATGCTGAGTCCTATCATGTGTTAGTGGCCTTATTGCCAGTGGCAGACCTACATTTGCCCGTACCAATAACCCACTTTCCAACAGGCAGCTACTCTGAATGACGCATATCCCAGCCGATGCGACTCATCCCTAGCCCAGGTTTTCTGGAACATGCAAACATCGTATTGGTCTACGAATACACCCCCCAATCAGAATTATCCAGTTTGGAGCTAAGATCCGCAACGTCCATGATAGTACCCACACCGTGGGTAAGTCCGGGTGTCTGCTAACGTTTAGGGACTGGGTGTCTGTCTCCGGTGGACCACCTCCCCTCTAGGGAGCACTTGCCCTCTTTGCCATAGATCTAATACTGATGTCCCCTCTACCGTCTGTGGATGGTGGGGAATGTAGGACCACTATGGTGGATGGATCGTTGGCCTGCGCTACCCCATGGGGTGATCTTATCAGAGGTGTTTTTGTTATGACCTTGGGAGGCTGTCCCCGGTTAGTACCTCCCTGCATTGCATCGGGGTACGCCTTCCCTCTACCAACCCCCAACCTAGGTATGATGCTAGAAAAATGGAACTCCCTAATTGGGATGGCCCGCTCCCACGGTTCCCCCTGGCAGGAGGATTTCTCTTCCTGACAACACAAAAGTTTGAGTCAGTCAACTGCCTCTAGGGCCCCAAATCTGTTTGCTTTTGGTGTGCTGAATAACAAAGGTCTAGGGGGTTCTTGCCACGAACAGGTTAACTGACGATTCTGATTCTAAACCCCCAGCTCCTGGCTTGTTTGATCTCTAATTTCTGGGGCTTGATCAGAGGGGTAGAAATAACCCAATGGTAGAGACCTGATACCCCCTTCCTGCCTGTAGTGATTCCTTCCTAAAAGGCTTTGAACAGATGTTGGATTTTTAAAATTGATCACTATACAGTCCCCTTGCACATCTTTCAGTCTGTTGCCCACCCAACTAATCCTGCACGTCAAGAGAATCTCGCCTGTGTCTTTATAGGCAAATTGCCTCTGCCTGGCCAGCCAGAACATGCACTTGTTCCTTAGTTCAAGGTGAATTTCCCTTTGCCCCCTTGTAAGCTCGGGTACGTCTGCTAGAATAATGGCATACAGGGATGAAGCGGGAGGTAGATTAATACAGGGCAGAACTAACCTATATTCCCTGGCCTCTATGCTGGAAACGGGACAAACCCCCTCTCTGCACCTGGGCCCCTGTCGATACATATAATCTTGCTCGGTTGGCAAGTTAGGGTGTGCCCTGCCTCTGTTCATTGCCTCATGGTTGGCCTGATTGGTGTCGGTGGTGGGAATGGAATTTTGAGCGGAATTTGGGGGCTCCGGTCTTGCTCTAAAGGGGGCGGATACAATATCTACCTGGCAGCTAGCATCCAATTCCCCCTTGAAATTAAAGCTGCACTGCCTACCATTGCCTCGAGCAGTTCAGCCAGCTTATCTACCCGTGCTACCAGGGAACTGAGCTCAACCTTTACAATAGACCTGAACTGGACCTGAAGATCCACCACCAAGTTTGTCACCCATACTGGATTGTCCAGGGCTGCACGTGCACAGCCTGCCGATCTCCTGTCCAGGGCCTCCAGGGGGTCTCCAAAGTCTGGTGTTCCATCGTCACGCTTCTTCCATTTGGCTCCCATCCTAGCTGCTTGCTTGGTTTTCCCATTTTTGACAGGGCCTGGGATGGCATCCCCTTTGCGGGGTGGATGTTGGAAGCTTCGGATGCCATTGTGCGGCCCGTGTGCTGAGCCATGGGAGAATTGGTGACTGGGGTGAAGGAGGTATGGGGGGAGGCAGAGCCCATCGGGGAGAGATGTAAGTCAGGGGTTAGAGACAGCTGCTTTTCAGTTAGTTCAATTTCGGGGGCCACCACACCTGTAGCCCTCTGTATCATCCTATCAATGGAGGATGGGGGCAATGATGAAGTGAGTGGTGGGAGGGCGCTTGCTTTTTGTCACTACAGGTTTGTTTCCCCATTGTTGCTGTTTCACTCGGGGATAGCCCTGAGCACAATAAGCAGGTGATGCTAGCCAACAAAAAACAGCCCACTGAGACACCGACACACAACAATAGAGCCTGACACGGCCCTAGTTCTCCCTTGGCTTGTGGGGCCTGGCAGTAACGGAGGGCAGAGCGCTGTACCTTAAAGGGCTTTGGCCTGGACCATAGCCAGCACCCTTGGCACCAATCGCGGATCTTCAGACGGCAGACGTCAGGGGGGTGGCCCAGCCCAGCCTCGCCCAGCCGCAGATGGGCTCAGACGGGCCCGCTCTTGGCTCGGGCATGCGCCCGGGCACGTCCCTCGCGTGTCGTGCGCTGCAGGAGCCCTGCCCCGGTTAAATAGCGCCTCCGGGCGGGAAAGTAGCCACGTTGCAGGGTGGGACTGGTAGTCTGCCCTCCTGTTGCCTCCAAGTGCTGCTTTATGGACTCCCGTGCAGCGGGAGCCCTGCCCCGGTTAAGTAGCGCCTCTGGGCGCGAAAGTAGCCACTTTGCAGGGTGGGACTGGTAGTCTGCCCCCCTGTTGCCTCCAAGTGCTGCTTTACGGACTCCCGCGCTGCGGGAGCCTTGCCCCCTTTAAGTAGCGCCTCCAGACGCGAAAGTAGCTGCGTTGCAGGGTGGGACTGGTAGTCTGCCCCCCCTGTTGCCTCCAAGTGCTGCTTTACGGACTCCCCAGTCAATAAAGTTTATGACACATTGCGTGCAATTAACAGTTTCAGACTGAAGAATAAAGACGCATGTAACAGAGCTCCATGTTTGGGCGTAGTCATTTGCATGCTCCTGAGCTGGGATAGTTGCTACAAGGGCTACTGTTGACAAGGGGGCAATTTGTAATTGTAATTGTCATTGCATTTACATAGCGCTTACTACCCCTGACGAGGCGCGAAAAAAATCACAGGGCTGCAAGTGGCCCGGAGGGCGTAGAATGAAAAACCCTGCTCTAAAGTGCGTGGCAAACCTGTAACTTGAATTTTTAACATCACATCTATGTTTGAATAATAATATTGAAGTCTCCCTGTTCTATAAAATAAACTAGCTAATACACTACATGATATGCCATATGTCAATGGTAAGTGATGATATGTTAATCCTTCTGCTACTGATTCGGGTAACTTCATACAGACATAACAGTTACTAACTTCCATGGTATCTACATATTGAAATAATAACTTTGTGAAAACATTTAAACTAGTTTCGTTATCAGTTATTTCATGATGAAATTCTGGTTCATTTTCTGCCATTAGTTCTACTCTATTTCCCTTCATGTATGCTGTCTTTCCTTTAGTTTTGTTGTTAATCTTTTTATCCATTATCATAAGGTAAGGGACTGCTACGATCAGAACTAATCATACTATAAGCACCATTACTAGACTACATATGCATATTGCACAGCATCTTCTACAACATCTCTGTTTTGGTCTCCCAGCAACTCTATCAGACATTTCGACAAGGAAGATTGCTCTTCTTATCTATTTTTCTTTTTTTTTTTCTTTTATGACTCTTTGCGTAGTCAAGGTGGTCTTGTTTCTTTCTCGTACGTCAATTCTGCACTTGTTCCTTCGTCACCACTTTCACTTGACTCTGAGCTCTCGTAATCTTCAAGAATAATGCAAGTCCAATCAGGACCCTTGAATTTGTTATTTACAAGTTTCAGTCTCTTGCTTCTTCTTTTCTTAGTTCTGTTTTCTTGTTCTGTTTGGCTTGTTACTTCATTTACTTGATCTGGATCTTCACTTCTGGTTGTTATGTGGTATTTTACTCTTTTAATGACACTAGGCCAATGATCACCTTTTCTTGTTTTCTTTGTTTGCACTGTTTCTTTATTTTTGTCTTCAGAAATCTCTTTATTTTCACTGTTCAACACCTTTTCGTTTTCTGCAATTACTGTTTTTCTTTCTTGCTCTTTTTCAGGTCTTATTTGTTTTTCTTCTGCAGCTCCTCTGTGAGTTTCCAACAATTGACCTTGTTCTTTATTTAATTCTTCCTGCTCATATTTCTCGAGATCTTTTTCTTCTGTTTGATTTTCTAGATCTAACTGGTTCTGATCAGGGCTTATTGCACTTTGTACTTCTGCAGCCTGACTGGATTCTTCTAAACCTGTCTTTCCCTGCTCAAAACTTGTTGGTTCTTCGTTATCTTGAGTCCAGTTTCCTTTCCCTATCTGGTCTTGCTCAGGTTCTTTTATTGTTTGTTCTTCTTTTCCCTGAGCTGCTTCTTCTTCACCTATCTGATCTTCTTCAATTTCTTCCAATTTTGCTTGACTTCTTGTTCTGTAGTAAACTTCAGGAATTTCTACTACCGGTATCCAGTCCTGACTTGTGCTCGGTTGTTCTTCTGCAGCTTCTCTCGAATCCTCGAGCCTGAGATTCTTCAGCTGGGCAACCTTCAGCTTCCTCAGTGATTGATGCTGACTGAGGATTTTCTTCTTCAGGGTCTGGTACTCTTTTGGTGTGGCTTACATGAATCCAATTAGGAAATCCTGCACACTTCACTGCTGTATTGGTAGTCAGTATGACTTGACAAGGTTTTCCCCATCTAGGTGATAGACACGTCTCTCTGGTGTGATTCTTCACTACCACCCAGTCACCAGGATTCAGATCATGTTCTTGTTCAGGCTGCCTCGAAACTGCGTCTTCTCCGACCTGATGAGAGACAGAACGCACTAGGTCAGCCAATCCTTTACAATAATCCAGTACCATATCATCAGATATATTCAGCAGTTTGTTTATGGGAACATGTGCTTGTCTCATTGCTCTTCCCATCATTATTTCATGTGGGCTCAATCCCGTATTTCTATCAGGAATGCTTCTGAGTCCCATTAAGACAAGTGGCAATGCCTCTGGCCACTCCAATGATGTTGAAGCACACATTTTTCCCAGTCTTGATTTTATAGTGCCATTCAATTGTTCAACCACTCCAGAAGCCTCTGGGCGATATGCACAGTGCAATTTTTGTTCAATTTGGAATGCTTCACAGATTATTTGAATCACTTCACTGTTAAAATGTTTTCCTCTATCTGATTCCAAAGTTACTGGGAAACCAAACATAGGAATGAGTTCTCGTAGTAACAGCTTTGCGACTGTAATGCTGTCACACCTTCTGGTAGGGTAAGCCTCCACCCACTTTGAAAACAGACATACTATGACTAATACATATTTCAACCCTCTGCATGGTGGTAACTGTATAAAGTCGAACTGTAGTCTTATAAATGGACCTTCTGCCTTTCCAATTTTTCCAAACCCAATTATTGTTTTTCTTCCTGGATTATGCATCTGGCAAGTCAAACATCTCTGGCAAAGCTCTCTGCTACAGCCCTGAACTTGGGATTGTACCAATTCTGTCTGAAAAGCCTAATCATTGAATCTCTCCCTATATGTGTGTCTCCATGATACATCCTGGCCATTTAAGACAGTAGACAGTCAGGCATGACTGGTCTGCCATCAGCACAAATCCACACTTCATCATCTCCCCTTTGGGAACAACCCACTTTGATCCATGTTTTCTTCTCACTTTCATCAGCACCATCTTGTAATCTTCTAACCTCATTCCAGGTTTCAGGTGGCATATACAGCATAAGTTGGCAACTGATTCCCATTCTTTCCACCCTTTTATTGACTGACAACCTATTTCTGGCACAATGTTGAGCCACAAGGTCTGCGTATCTGTTGCCGACTACCACCCAGTCATCTCCTGACTGATGTGCGGCACATTTCACCACAGCCAATTCTTTTGGTGATTGTATTGCCTCCAGCAATTCTCTTACAAATTTTCAATTTTTAATGGGGGATCCTGAAGAAGTCATGAAATCCCTCTGCATCCATAGTTGGCCAAAATCATGCACAACCCTGTAACCATATTGGCTATCTGTAAATATAGTCACTTTCTGATTCCTCCCAATTTTGCACGCTTTTATCAAAGCAATCAATTCAGCTACTTGTGCAGATTTTACTCCTGGTAAATAGGATGCTTCGACTATTCCAGTTAATTCACATACTGCATATGCTGCAGTCAGTTTACCATCTTCATGCCTCTGGCATGAACCATCAACAAACAGCTCCCTGTCTGGCTTTCTAAGGGCTGTTCTTCAATGTCGGGACGTGGTTTCATGCATAATTCTGTGACTTGTAAACAATCATGTTCTTCTTCTTCGTCATTTTTAATTTCCTCATGATACGGGTCTGGTAGTAAGGTTGCAGGATTTACTATTGTACACCTCACTATGTTCACATTTTCAGCACCCATTATTATTCTCTCATATTTAGTCAGCCGACTAGGAGTAAGATGCTGAGTTCGTGTTCTTGTCAACAGAATCACAACTGCATGTGGAACAAACACCTTTACTGGGTGTCCCATTACAATTGACTCACTTTGTTCAATGCTTAGACAGGTAGCCGCTACTGCTTTTAAGCAGCCTGGCAATGCGGCTGCCACTGGATCCAACGTAGCAGAAAAATATGCTATAGGACGTCTGTCCAAACCATGTCTCTGGGTTAGGACTGAAAGTGCACAATTTCTCTCTCGTGACAGAACAATGCGAAGCTTCTCTTATAGTGAGGCATGCCTAGGGCCGGTGCTGAGCACAAAGCATTTCTCAATTTTACAAAAGCTCCTACACTATCATCATCCCATTCAACTGGGTCTTTTGCTTTCTTTCTTGTCATTTGAATTAGGGGCTTCGCTAACAAGGAAAATCCTAGTATCCATTGTCGACAGTAACCTACTATTCCTAGGAACATTCTCACTTCTCTTTGGGTTACAGGCATTTGCATTTTCTTAATCAACTGTACTCTTTCCGATGTTATTCTCCTTCTGCTCCTCTCAATTTGGTGTCCTAGGTACTTTACTGCTGTAGTACAGAACTGCAACTTTTCTGGTGAGACTTTATGTCCTTCTTCAGCCAAATGATTCAATAGTGCTATGGAATCAACAACACAGTCCTCTCTGGTGTTTGATGCCACCAGTAAGTCGTCGATATATTGGACTAAAACTGAGCTTCCTGGCATCACTAGCTTCTCTAGGCACTTTTTCAATAATTGATTAAAAATAGAAGGACTTTCCGTGTACCCCTGAGGAACACGATTCCATACATAAACTTTGTTTTCAAATTTAAATGAAAATAGATACTGGCTGTCTGGGTGCAATGGTATTGAAAAGAACGCTTGACATAAATCAATCACTGTGAACCATCCTGCACTCCAAGGTATTTGATATAGGATTACTGCAGGATTTGGCACTATAGGACAACAAGGTTCCACGATCTTATTTATTTTATGCAGGTCCTGAACAATCCTATATTTTCCGCTAGGTTTCTTTAAACCCATTATTGGTGAATTACATGGACTACTCATCACTTCTCTTAGTATGTTTTGTTCTACCATTCGATTTATTTCTTCAATGACTCCTATCTTTACTTCTGCACTCATTTTGTACTGTCTGGTATTTGGGAAAATCGCACCTTCTTTTACAGTAATTTTAACTGGGTCTATTTTGGCCATAAGTCCTACTTCCTTTCCTGTGAAATCCCATACTATGGGGTTTACTGTAGTTTTTAATTCTTCTGGCAGCTCATCTTTTGTTATTAACGAAAACATCCTCATCTACCTCTGTACCTTGTTTTGCAATCATAAACTTATATACATGATCTTCATCTGGGGTCTGAACTGCTACACCATCCGGTGTGCAGAAAATTGTACAGTTCATCTTACAAAGCAAACCCCTGCCCAATAAATTTACTGGACTGGAATCACATACTACAAATTGATGCATTTCTCTGAAATTTCCAATTTTAACTTCCATTGGTTCGGTAAGAGGTGTTCTAATCTTTCTATTAGCTACTCCCACTACTTGGATAGCTTCTCCAGAGAGAGGAAGGTCTGGAATGGCTGCTGTTCTCACAGTAGACCAGGTAGCACCAGTGTCCAAAAGAAAAGTAATATCGTTGCCTTTTACACTCCCTTCAACATATGGACCTGACTGATCTACCGATAAGGATGCGCCAAGTACGCACTCCTTCTCCCCTCTCCCAGGCACCGTCATGAACTGTATTGACAGAAATCGTCCTGTAAAAGAAACTGTGATGTTACATAATCATTCTTACCACTTCCTCCTTGATATCCAACGTCTGTACCGTGTTTTGCTCTGCTTACATTACTCTGAATAGGTGCAGGTGGCAACTGACTCTGAGGGTTTACACCCTGCTGTGAGTCATTCTGCGTCTGTGGATTTAAATTTTGATTTGGGCCATTATTATTCCGGATCTTTTTACATTCATCCTTCCAATGCCCCAATTTTCCGCATCCATGACAAGGGAATTTCTTTTTAGCTTCTTCTCTACTCATTCGTCCTCTCACTTTTCCACCATTCCCAGTATCTCCATTCGTTCCAGAATCCTTTCCTTGATTTTCACTCGGATTATCCAGATTAATTCCCTGTTTCTCAGTCATTTTCACTTGTGCCCACATCACTTTTTCCTGCAATTTCTTTGTCTATCCTCAATATCGTCTCCACAATATTTCGCATATTTCAAAATTTCATCTATGGGTTTCCCCTGCCAACACAACATGTGCTGTTTAATCATCTGACAAATCTCTGGCTTCAGACCATAAACAAATCGATACACAAACTGACTCATGTTCTTGTCTCCAATGTCCTCAAATCCACTATACTGCTTGAATACCTGCAATAAACGCTCATAATAGGCATGTACCGATTCACTAGCTTCTTGGGTGGTTCGGTCTATTTTCACCCAATCTGTTTCTTTCGGTGGTATTTTGCCTTTCAGGTAAGTTATCACCTGCTGATACTTTTTCATTACATCATTTGACGGGGCACCTGTCTTTGGATCCCTAGGATACTCATCACTAGGCCAATCAACAGTAATTTTACAATCTGTCCACAAATCAGCAGGTACCACTATGTCAAACAGACCATCTAAATCTTTCAACAATACCTTTGACACCTTCACAAACCTTTCAACCTGCTTGTACCATTCAATTGGTTTTTCTCTCAGTTTTGGAAAATCATTCGTAAATGACCAAATATCCTGTCTACTCCATGGGACATGTACATAACCCCCTCCGGGAACTTCTCGCATCGGGTACATTTGATCTGTCTTCCCTGTTTCTTTCATCACATATTCAGAGCCTGTTCTACTGGATCGTGCTTCTTCCTTTTTCTTTGCCCATCGAATTCTCCATTTATCTGGGTCTCCCCATTTTTGCAAAACTGTCATTAACTCCTTTACTTGTAACTTTCTTCCAGATGCGTTCATATTTTCTAAATCTTTGTCTGAAAAATCTGCTCTATAGGGTTTCTGCAACACCTTTGATCTCCCTATTTCAATTCCCATTTGCAAAGCCAAATCTGATAATTTTTCATGAAATATTTTTACATTTCTGGTGATACTTCTGCATATGAACAATAATTCTTCTTCATTGTAAGCATTTAGGCGATCTAGCCCCACATTTCCTGCTATTATTTCTTCTAATTCGACCTTTAATTTATAAATATCCAACATTTTTGGAGGTGTACACTGCTGATCTGATCCTTGTGCCCACCTTTCTAAGTCTTCTGGACTAACTACAGTAACACTTTTTGCTCCTGATGAAGTTATCAAGTTTACCTCTTTTGAGCACCCAGGTGTAGTTCTTCTGGGAGTACTATTGACAGAATCCCGAATTGGTAAATCCATTAATGATATCGTAGATTCACAATCACTAAAATGATCCTCAACCATTACAGTTGCTTCAGGTTTTGGAATATTCACAGGAGTAGGCATAACTAACGGTGGAGGACAGTTTCCCTGACTACCATATAATGGAACTACTGGACCAATTGTTACAGGTATGGTCAAAGAATCAGGATGCACCTTTATCTGTGTTATCTTCTGTATTAATTCTGCTCTTGTCTTTTCTAGGCCTTCTTTTTCTTTGTCGTGAAGTATCCTACTGGGGGTGTAATCATGCACTACCTGTGGTACTAATGGAGTTTTTAATACTGGGGCACTTGGGGTACATCCACTTGTCCCTTCCTGATATGGTGGGGGATTCCTTAATATTTCTTCTATAAATTCATCTTCGGAATCTCCATTTCTCATTAAATGCTTTGTCTTTTCTGTGCATTTCTTCCCTAATATTTCTTCTTCCGTAAATATTGGATATAATCCTTCTGTAAGCATTGCTCTCCTCCACTGTTTCATCTGACCGTCCCTATTCTCATGTTGGTATCTGGGAAAAAATCCTTGGTAACCCCTATTACTCCTGGATCGGTCACGTTCAAATGCCTCGGTTTCCCATTCCTCTAAGGCTTCGTATTGAGTTAATCTAGGTCTGGGTTCTAAGTCATTCATCCTCAATCTCAAATTTTGAAGAATTCTTCCATTGAAGGTACCATTCTCGGGAAATGCTAATATCCCATCATTTTTGGTATATTCTATCCAATTCTCCATCCATACACAAGTATGATAACCTCTCTCCATCATCATGAATGAAGTGGGTGTTTTAGCTGGTGGAATGATAATTCCTTCTCTAGTTTTGATTGGTTTATCCTTTTTAAAATAATTCTTTATCCTTTGCAGAAAGGACATTTTTCTCTTTTCTCCGTTCATCTTTGGTAAATCTCGATGTATATAATTATATTCTGAAAAACCCAGGAATCTCCTATCTGGACGAGTTCCTGTTAAAGTCGGATCGCGTTCTAACATGCAATCTCTATCCACTAAGATTTTAGCTTTTAAAATATCAACCAATCAAATGTCTACTAACTTTTATTTCTGAACCAATCCTAACGCGGCCTTTTGGTGATGTTTGTCTGTCAACCCCTCCTTTACAATCTGCGTTTCTCTGTCCCTCGCTGTTTCAACCAATCCCAGCGTGGTACCTGTGTCGTCAGTGCTGCTCCTGACTACTGACCCCTCCTTTACAAGAGTCGTTCCACACCCGCTGATTCAACCAATCCCAGCGCGGCGTTTGTGACGTCAGCTCCCTCTCCGACAGCTGACCCTCCCTTTACAAAATCTTACGCAAACTTTATTTTCTCTATAAATCTTAATTACATTTCAGTAACAACATAAAACTTCGCTATCGTGCCAGTTTCTCTAAAATAGAAAAGATAGTTTTCTCTCATACTTAGTAAAACCTTTCCGTTTACTAAACATACACTACGAGTAAAACCCTTCCGTTTACTCTTCACACAAGCTCCAGAAGTACCTGTTACTTCTCCAATGTTACCCTTTCTAGGTGATATAACATCAAAATTTCACCAGCGTACTCTTTTGCTATTACTCACGCATAGATTCCCTAACTAGTACTGATAGTCCTGCTTAACTTTTCAGTACTATTTCTGCCTGACAGATAACCTCACTGCAGTATGGCTTCCAGTTACCAACCGCTATTCAATTTTCCCCGGGGATTCTGGACAACATAAAACAAACTTTGAATACACGGATGTTAGTTCATAAAAAATAAAATTCTCATTACCCAATTAACAAAGAGTAACCATCCTCTGATTACCAGAAAACTGATCCAGCGCGATATTAGGAAACAGCATTCATACACTAGATACTCACTTGGGCCCATACATTCATACTACGCTAATACTTACGCTGGGTTTTATCAGTTGTTACTCTTTATCAAATCCCTGCTACCAATTACCTTCCGATTGAAGAGTAATGACTTACCAATGAATCCTTTGCTAATTGGGAAGTTTAAAATGAGTGACATTCATTATAATACATAATCCTGAAATAACCACTGAGTCAGGAAGTTTTAAATTGTTTATCTAAAGATTTAGCAGAGTAAATTACAGAAACACATGGTACTTAATCGCACATCACAGATGAAGTAGAGAAAAATAATTATTGATTAATGACGGTCCCTCAGAAAGGAGAAGATAGAGACAGCAGCGCAACTAAAGGTTGCATTTATATTTACCTAAAATGCGAGAACCAAACCCTTGGCCAAGGAGTTGGAAAGATTAGGACCCAGGAAGGATGAAGAGCAAAAACCTCCTCCAGGATCAGGACAGGACCGGTGACCTCTCTACAATGACGCCTGCGTCGTTCCCCTCTCTGATACTCGACTTCTCCTCGATTCTCCCGTGCCTTTCTTCTAATGGACTCCACCGCCCCCTCCTCAGGACCTCTCTGGACAGCGGTTCAGTCTGCAATCGATCAGCTTGCCGGTCTGGAGTTAGAAGCTGTGCGTTCTGAGAGTAAACTCTCTTGCAGCATCTCCTTCTTGCGTTCTGCGGTCTGCTCTCTGAGCTAAAAGCTAAACTAATTACTAATTCTATATCTATTATACCCTTCTACGCCCATGTACCTCCCCTTAATGTTGCTAAAATATGGGACCACTACTTCTGATTGGACAGGGACAGGGGTTGATCCTCACACCATATTTATTTGGTATGTATTTCTGAAGACCTTTGTTTTTAAACTCCGCCCATTAAATTTAATACATTGGCTTTATTTCCCACCACGTCTCCACGACAAAGTTTATTCAGTTTTCATATACATAGTTGCAAGTTTGGCAGGAACACATGAATACATCAATATCGGCCATTAGGTCGTGGGCTTGGACGACGTCCAGGTTGACTTCATCCTTTGTCCTTCTGGGCAGTCTTTTCATAGAGCATGCATGGAACCCACGTCATTCGAGTTTTCAGTTCACCAACCCCAGGCCCAAGTTTACAAACTAATAAAAGTCAAAGAAGAGAATATTAAAATCACAAATAATATGTTTCACTGTATACCCACTCTTTCTACTCTATCCCCATTTACTTATAAATCTATCCCGCATTAGTAGCGTTAAGAAAACGACAACTTAATAATAACACAAGAGCAAGCTGAAGCATGTGAAAACATCAAGCAGCCATTTTAATGCACACTGCGCAGAAGCAGAAATTTCCCACCAAGCAAAGAAAGACGTCACACCATGTGATATGGTTGAGACATGCGCAGTAAAGTCCCCGCGCTTTAGCGGCCATTTTAGAGAAAGACAAGCGTTACTTGTTAGTTAGAACACATAGGCAAGCTTCCTTGCTATTCGTGTAGTGTATGCAAAGTTAATATAACAATACAAAATTAATAATTTAATACTGTGAGGAGATTGCATTCGAGCAAGTCTCATTTGTGAGTCCTTGCTCCATCACTAGCTCTGCCGGCACCTAGGGAAACCTAGCAAACCTATAAATTTTGGAAAACTAGACACCCAGGGGAATCCAGGATGAGGTTACTTGACTGGCTCTCACCAGGTTCTGTTACCCAGAATCCCTTGCAAACCTGTAAAATTGTCAAAAAAACCACATTTTCCTCACATTTCTGTGGTGGAAAGTTCTGGAATCTGCGTGGATCCACAGAATTCCACCCACCCCGTGTTCCCTAAAGTCTTCCGAGAAAGATGGTACCTCACTTGTGTGGGTAGGCCTAGTGCCCGCGACAGGAAACGGCCTAAAACGCAAGGTGGACACACCACATTTTCAGAGTGAAAAATGACCCTTTTTTTGCAAAGTGCCTAGCTGTAGTTTTTGAACCCTAGCTCTGCCGGCACCTAGGGAAACCTAGCAAACCTATACATTTCTGAAAACTAGACACCCAGGGGAATCCAGGATGGGGTGACTTGACTGGCTCTCACCAGGTTCTGTTACCCAGAATCCCTTGCAAACCTGAAAAATTGTCCAAAAAAAACACATTTTCCTCACATTTCTGTGGTGGAAAGTTCTGGAATCTGCGTGGATCCACAAAATTCCACCCACCCCGCGCTCCCCAAAGTCTAGCGAGAAAAATAGTACCTCACTTGTGTGGGTAGGCCTAGTGCCCGCAACAGGAAACGGCCCAAAACGCAAGGTGGACACACCACATTTTCAGAGTGAAAAATGACCCTTTTTTTGCAAAGTGCCTAGCTGTAGTTTTTGAACCCTAGCTCTGCCGGCACCTAGGGAAACCTAGCAAACCTATTCATTTTTAAAAACTAGAGACCCAGGGGAATCCAGGATGGGGTGACTTGACTGGCTCTCACCAGGTTCTGTTACCCAGAATCCCTTGTAAACCTGAAAAATTGTCAAAAAAAACACATTTTCCTCACATTTCTGTGGTGGAAAGTTCTGGAATCTGCGTGGATCCACAAAATTCTACCCACCCCGTGTTCCCCAAAGTCTTCCGAGAAAAATGGTACCTCGCTTGTGTGGGTAGGCCTAGTGCCCGCGACAGGAAACGGCCCAAAACGCAAGGTGGACACACCACATTTTCAGAGTGAAAAATGACCCTTTTTTTGCAAAGTGCCTAGCTGTAGTTTTTGAACCCTAGCTCTGCCGGCACCTAGGGAAACCTAGCAAACCCATACATTTTTGAAAACTAGACACCCAGGGGAATCAAGGATGGTGTGACTTGACTGGCTCTCACCAGGTTCTGTTACCCAGAATCCCTTGCAAACCTGAACAATTGTCCAAAAAAACACATTTTCCTCACATTTCTGTGGTGGAAAGTTCTGGAATCTGCGTGGATCCACAAAATTCCACCCACCCCGCGTTCCTCAAAGTCTTCCGAGAAAAATGGTACCTCACTTGTGTGTGTAGGCCTAGTGCCCGTGACAAGAAACGGCCCAAAATGCAAGGTGGACACACCACATTTTCACAGCGAAAAATGACCCTTTTTTTGCAAAGTGCCTAGCTGTAGTTTTTGAACCCTAGCTCTGCCGGCACCAAGGGAAACCTAGCAAACCCATACATTTTTGAAAACTAGACACCCAGGGGAATCAAGGATGGTGTGACTTGACTGGTTCTCACCAGGTTCTGTTACCCAGAATCCCTTGCAAACCTGAACAATTATCCAAAAAAACACATTTTCCTCACATTTCTGTGGTGGAAAGTTCTGGAATCTGCGTGGATCCACAAAATTCCACCCACCCCGCGTTCCCCAAAGTCTTCCGAGAAAAATGGTACCTCACTTGTGTGTGTAGGCCTAGTGCCCGCGACAAGAAACGGCCCAAAACGCAAGGTGGACACACCACATTTTCACAGCGAAAAATGACCCTTTTTTTGCAAAGTGCCTAGCTGTAGTTTTTGAACCCTAGCTCTGCCGGCACCAAGGGAAACCTAGCAAACCTATACATTTTTGAAAACTAGACACGCGGGGGATGCTAGGGAGGCATAGCTTGCGTGGATCCCCCAACGTATTCTTACCCAGAATCCCCTGCAAACCTCAAATTTAGCTGAAAAAATCACTTTTTCCACCCATTTTTGTGTGGAAAAGTTGTGGCATCACTGGGCTGACACAAATTTCCTACCACCCAGCGTTCCCCCGGGTCTCCCGATAAAAATGGTGCATCACTCATGTGGGAGGCCCAAGTACCGCGACAGGCAAGGGCCCAAAACGTATTGAGGCGACATCAAAATTGCCTATCACAAAACGACCTGGTTTTGCAAAGGGGGGTCACCTGGGTTTTTGGCCCCGTGCTCGGCGGCCAGCTAGGGAAACCTACCAAACCCACACATTTATGAAAACTAGACACCCGGGGGATTCCAGGGAGGTATGGCTTGCGTGGATCCCCAAACGTTTTCCTACCCAGAATACCCTGCAAACCTCAAATTTAGCTGAAAAAAATCACTTTTTTCACACATTTTTGTGTGGGAAAGTTGTGGCATCACGGGGCTGACACAAATTTCCTACCACCCAGCGTTCCCCCAGGTCTCCCGATAAAAATGGTGCCTCACTCGTGTGGGAGGCCCAAGTACCCGCGACCGGCAAGGGCCCAAAACGTATTGAGGCGACATCAAAATTGCCTATCACAAAACAGACCTGGTTTTGCAAGGGGGTCACCTGGGTTTTGGCCCCGTGCTCGGCGGCCACCTAGGGAAACTGACCAAACCCACACATTTCTGAAAACTAGACACCCGGGGATTCCAGGGAGGTATGGCTTGCGTGGATCCCCCAACGTTTTCCTACCCAGAATCCCTGCAAACCTCGAATTTAGCTGAAAAAATCACTTTTTTCACACATTTTTGTGTGGGAAAGTTGTGGCATCACCGGGCTGACACAAATTTCCTACCACCCAGCGTTTCCCCAGGTCTCCCGATAAAAATGGTGCCTCACTCGTGTGGGAGGCCCAAGTACCCGCAACAGGCAAGGGCCCAAAACGTATTGAGGCGACATCTAAATTGCCTATCAAAAAATGTTTTGGGCCCTTGCCTGTCGCGGGTACTTGGGCCTCCCACACGGGTGAGGCACCATTTTTCTTGGAAGACTTTGGGGAACGCGTGCTGGGTGGAATTTTGTGGAACCACGCAGATTCCAGAACTTTCCACCACAGAAATGTGGGAAAAATGTGTTTTCTTTTACAAAGTTTGAGGTGTGCAAGGGATTCTGCGTAACAGAACCTGGTGAGAGCCAGACAAGTCACCCCATCCTGGATTCCCCTTGGTGTCTAGTTTTCAAAAATGTACAGGTTTGATAGGTTTCCCTATGTGCAAGCTGCGCTAGGGCCCAAAATCCACAGGTAGGCACATTCTAAAAAAAAGTCTGTGCCTAGTGGGCTTTCTACCACCCTGGGAGGGGGTCGGGGGGGGGGTTGCCCCGATATGTCCCCAAGGGGGGAAGAAAGACTGTGGCTATTTTTTGGGGGGTGGGGGCATTGGTATGCCCATTCTGGGCAGCCCCCACCCCCACGCATAAAAAAGCCAGCGTGCTCGCTGGCACCTAGTGGGCTTTCTGCCCCCGGGGGGCAGATCAGAGGCCACTGCCCCCATCTGCCCCCGGGGGGCAGAAAGACTGGAATTTCTCAGGGGATGGGGGGATGGGGGTATTGTCATGCCCATTTTGGGCAGCCCCACCCCTACATGAATACAAAAAAAAATCCCTGGTTTCTAGTGGGCTTTCTGCCCCCCAGGGGGGCAGAAAGACTGGAATTTCTGCGGGCGGGGGTGGGGGCATTGGCACGTCCGTTTTGGGCAGCCCCCACCCCTGATTCAAATTGGCAAAAAAAATCCCTGGCATTCTTGTGGGCTTTTTGCCCCCCGCGGGGTCAGATTGGGGGCTACTGCCCCCATCTGCCTCCCGGGGGGGAGGAAAGGCTGTAATTGTGGCGGGGGTGGGGGCATTGGCATGCCCGTTTTGGGCAGCCCCCACCCTAATTAGAATTGCCCAAATAAAAATCCTTCCTGGGGCGATCCCCAAGCTGGGATCCACTGGGGAGCAGTACCATTGGAAAGGGGAGATTCTCCCTTCCAATGATGCCTCTCCCGTCTTTCCACGTGCTCAGGGGCTGAGATAGACCCCTGAGCACGTGAGAAGAAACTGAAATGAGCCTAAAGGCTCATTTCAGTTTGATTTCAGTGAAATGACGTCAGCGCGGCGTGCGCGCTGAGTCGTCATTTCACTGAAACAGGGGGGGCGGGCCTCGGGAGCTGGGGAAGCTCTTCCCCAGCTCCCGAGGTCACAGGGGAGAATAGAAATCCCTCTGGTGCCTGCACCAGAGGGATATCCGGGGCCATGTGCCATGACGGCCGGGAGCCGTCGTGCGCACACGAGCACCGTTGCGCAGGTCGGCTCCCGGCCGTCGTGCGCATGGAAGGGGTTAACAAGAGTATCATTCTTTTATTTAGTATATTAGACCGTTTACCCAAGTCAACATTCTCCCAAGAGAAGCACCTCCACAATCATCACTTCCACAACGGCACTTCGTTAAAAGTTGTCCATGTAGGGCAATCCTGTGTGCTATATCAATAACTCTTCCGATGCAGTAAGGGCAATTTGCATTTCTGTGTCATCTGATATACTGTTTATTTGAACTAAGAACAAATCCTGTTATATGAAACCATTTTGTTCTGAATTTAGGGCCTGATTTTGAGTTTGGCAGATGAGATACTCCGTCACAAAAGTGAAGGATATCCAGTCCACTGCATTACAAGTGCATTACATTCAGTTGCACTTGCAATACGGTGGACGGGATATCCATTACGTTTGTGTATCCCATCCTCCAAACTCTAACTTAGGCCCTTAGCTCATTGGAGTGGTGAATCCACAGCAGTGCTACTTATGTTAGTTGACGGTGTCTACGGCTTGTATGCAGATCCACTTAGCTCAGCATCTTTCAGATTATGTACTAATGAGAACCATTGTCTTGGGTAAAAAGTCACTAGCCCCCCAACCCGCCGGTCTTTTCTCACCCCCCAATCAGATGTCTTGCAGTTTCTCATGCTAGGCCAGTGCCATCTTAATGCATGGCATGCTGGGCAGTTGCCCGGGGGCCCCACGAGCATAGGGGCCCCATGCAGACCAGAATTTACCACTAGTTTTCTGTTAAACATGTTTATTCCTGTGAGTGGTTGTGTAGGCAGGGTCCAGTGCACTGCTTTGCCCAGGGGCCTATAATGCTGTTAAGACGGCCCTGTGCTAGGCTCACATATTACTGCAGTGCACTGCATGTGTGTTTGTGTGTGTGACCTTAGACAAATTTAGAGGGATGATAGAAGGAGGTTTTGTTAAAAATGCCCGGGCCCAGATTTACAACCACTATGCATCAAGTTTGTGTTACTGTTTTAGCGCAAACCTGACACAAAGTGTAGTGGTGGTGGTGCAAATTGAGATTTGAGTTTGATTGTAACCAAAAGTAAGGCAAAGCTAGGCAATGCGCTGCCTTGTGATACTTTGCATCAGGGGTGCATTCCATACGTGGTGCATGGCCATCAGTCGCGGCCGGCATGTCTCGCGGGTGGGGGGGGTAGGGGGGTGGTCGTGCGGGTTCAGGGGGTTCGCGGGGGAGGCGGGACGGGTTTAATTTAAATTTTAAAATAACTTACCTTACCGGGTCCCGCGCCGCCTCAGCTCCTGGCCGGGTCCCACGTTTTCCTGCTGATCGCCTGAACAGGAAGCAGCCACAGGCAGCCTCCTCCCCTCCCCTAAGCTAATCACAACGCTGCAATGGCAGCGTTGTGATTGGTGGGGACGGCACCAAGTCGGGCGCCTATGGGGAGGCCATTTTCTCTGTGTAGGCTGCATGCAGCCTACATAGAGAAAAGGGAGAGGGCGCATGACTGGTTTGTTCAGCCCCAGACCACTGACCAAACAGTCAGGGCCCACAGCATTGGGCAAGCCACTCCTCCCCGACCCGGCCACCCGCCCGCCCCCAACCAGGCATACCCTTCCGCTTTCTCGCACTGCGAGAAGCAGAGACATAAAATGGTATTTAAAATACTGTTTTATGTTTCTGCTTCTCGCACTGCGAGAAAGCAGTGGGGCGACGCTCCTCCGCCCTAATGAAGGATCTGCCCCTGATGGCCATTCCCATGTAACAACCCATGGGTTTCGATGCAAATCCCTATCTACAAACAATTGTAGACAGGGGAATATAGCATGTTACAATGCATGCTATTACATCGCTTTCTTTTACACCGACTGCGTTGTTAGTACGCGATACCTTTCCATCGCAAGTCATTAGAACGACTTGCTGTAGGGGGCGCACTGGACTTAGGAATAGTATTATTTACTATTCCTACATCAGTTTGCACAACAGCAGGGAAGGTGTTGGATTTCATATCTAATACCTTAGCCCCCCCTACAGGAAGTCGTTCTAATGACTTGCGATGTAAAGGTATTGCATACTAACAACGCGGTCGTTGTAATGACCGCGTTGTAAAAGCACTGCGATGTGATTACAGCGTTGTAAACGCTGTTTCCCAGACAGGGGTATGTGACAAAATCCTGTGCTTCCTTGCGGCAGGTGTGACAAGGAGAAATGTTTTCATTTCTACTTGTTTTTCCCTCTTTGTATATGTGCTGCATTCTACACAGGGCACAAGTCGAGGGTACGCACGGGTAGACAGCATCTACCCACTCTTTTCACAGGGTGGATGCTGTCTCCCCTGCAAAGAAGTTGTGACTAACAGAAATGTGCCAAACTCGTCCTGATGTAATTTTCAAACACCAGGACACATTCAGCAGAGCCTGCATGTTGTCTGCTACCATTTCCGAGCAACGTGCAGGCGGTGAAGGGGCTTTGTTATTTTAAATTTCAGCAGAGCCCAAAACAAAGTCCAAAGTTAAGGGGCCATCAGGCCTCCTTTTGATTGATTATCCTGGCTAGGAGTTATCTGGAGCCTCACACCTAGATGCAAATGCAATAGAGGGGAAATAAAATCTTACAGCAAGTTATTACTTCGCAGATACTTTGATCAGTCCCTGTATATAAGACATATGCATGCGCTATAAAAATGTCAGATGTTTTAGTCTGTCCCAGTATTTACACAAATAACAATTTAAATACCACTATTTTATTGTATTACTTTTATAGCACTACTCATCCGAATCCAGGGTGTTGGAGCACTTTACATCACACGTACATATTATGCATTGCAAATAAATCATATGTGTGTAAATCAGATGTCTTCAAACTTTTTTGCTCTGGCTCCCCCTAAGCAAAATGTTTTGAAGTTGGGCCCCCCTCAAAAACTATATGGCAAGGATGTGGGGAGTGAGAGGGGGGAGGATGATCACAGGGAGCCAGGATCATGAGAACATTTCAGGGGTGCTTTGCTATAGCTCGTAGTTCACACTAAATGTGGGATTTATAAAACAAAGCAACAGCATCAAACAACATCAGAATTGACCAAAAACACTACTGCCTATAATTAGGGTGATGTGGGCCGCAATGAAGTCCACCTGCTGCACTAATGATGGCTGTAGCCCTGAGAAGCAGGCTATTTATTTTTCTTTCACTCCTTCCCCACCATGTCTGAACATCACTTCAATCTCAAAACAAGTTCGGTTTCTTTCTGAAAGAAAATGAGCTACTGCATGCTACCCCTTTTTTGCACCGAGTGCTATCTGCCCTACAGCTAGCAAGAAAAATGAGCCCCTATGCCCACTTTTTATTGCATTCATAATTGTGATGCAGTGGGCCCCTGGGCAAAAGTGTCACTGCATCTGTTTTACTAATGATAGGTACTGCCTTGCTGATACCTCTGATGCTTGTTAACAAATGCTCTCCCATCTCACACCATCTCTCTCTCTCTCCAATCTCTCAGCATCCCTCACGTCTCTCAGCATTCCTCGCTCTCTCTGATGCCCAAATCAAGGTGTTTCCTCTGCTCCATTTTCCCCTCCGTTGGGCCATTGCTCCAAGGCTCAAAGAAACAATGGCACAGCAAATATGCCCTGGACCCTCTAATGCAACTGCAGCATCAATGTCACCTACAGCTCTGCGAAGCAGGCTGTCTACTCTGCCCACTCAATGGGGCCATTATTTCTAGGCCAAATTGCTGCAACAGACTTTCTGCCGCTGTGTGTAAAAAAACAACAAAAAAGCACATTTAGCCCCCTCCTCCCGAAACTTCCCTGTTGCTTGGGCCTTGTTCCATGTGCAACAAAGGTGACCTGGTCCCTAATGCTAGCAAAGAAAATGCACCCCATGTTCATTTCATAGTAAGACTGCCATAACTGGGATCCAGTGCACACTCACAGAGGGTGGGTGGGGGCGGGTTCCTGTGCTGTGAAACAGATAGTAGAGCATTAAAGAATAAACATGCCTTCTCACCAAGGTGCCTGCTACCTGAAAGAATATTTATTCTTTTTAAGAGGTAATATATGTGTCCGTTGAAAGGTGTGCACCCTTTTAATGGACACATACAAATATTTACACTAGATCATCAAAATGTGTATTTTTTTAAAAACAGTATTTTGCAGCAGCCTGTTTTATACACTGTAATACAGTTCCAAAATAATGACATTCACAATGCTTTCTGTCACAGATTGTGACCTCGTAGCACTATAAATAAGTCACTATTCCTCACTGCACCAATCAGGATTTAATTCTGTGACTCTCTAGTAAACACAAAGACATCTGCAGTGATCACATTAGCCAACTGAGGTTTCATAAAGTAAAGAGTATATTTCTCTTTGATTAGTTTAATTTGCATTTATTTTTCATTTGAGTTGTCTGCATGTTTTTATATGCAGTTACCCAAAGGGGAACAAAAAAAAACAATAAAATGCTGAATTGTTTATTCTATTTAGCCATGTCTTTGACCCCTGATTTCACACGCATTGACCCTGCCCCATGTCACTCAGTAGTACTGTTTTCACACTTTTTTATGGGCTTTAACTGCAGCATGGAAATGAAGACAGCCTCGAAATGCGTGTTTCGCACTTCCATGCTATCTTAATTTACATGTAATAGCAGATCCATTTGCTCCCCCCTGGGAGCACATCCATGGCCCCCCAGGGGGGTACGCCCCACAGTTTGAAGACCTCTGGTGTAAATCAATGTACAGGATGTGTCCCATAAGGCACTGAGGGTTAGAAGGTGTAGCAGTCACATGTCCTTCATAGGTCACTGTGCTATATTAGAAGAATTACAATTTATGAAATGCAAGTAACAAAAGGATCTCTGTCTCAAAAGCAGTAACCCACTTACCCATCTACATAAAATAAAAATCTGTCAGCTGCATGCCACATGATATGCTTTGCAGGAGACATATTAACCCTCTATGCTATTTTGATTCAAAACTGGGACTAGGCAAAACACAGATCTCTCAGGCAAGTGCATTAACCTCCAGAGTTACCTTACCATTATTATTATTATTTCCTGACATTTACTGGGCACACAAAGACCTATCAGCAGGTGCCTTATCCCCATAAGATATTTAAAATGCAGACTTTGCAACCAATTAAGGAGAAGATTTACTGCCACGTTTCTCCTTGTTGGCAATATATTTGTGGCAGAGTTTAAAAAATAAATGTATAAATTGAGACCAAGATTTTGCGCTGGGGTCGCGTAACTTTTTTGCCACAACTTCAATGCAAAATGTCATTTGTTAAATATTGTAATGTGCTCAAATGTGCTCAGGACAGACCTGCTAAATGTATGTGTGAGGTCTTAAGATCTGATGTCACTTCTTGTGATGTCAGTTCCTGTGAGGTCATGGGTGGTGATGCCACTTCCTTTGATGTCACATGCGATGTCCCACTCTGTGATGTCATGCACTGTGATGTCACGCGCCATGATGTCACTTGCATACTGCCTAACTAGATTAGCCCCCCCCACTTCTTTTTTTGGGACTTGTGCCCTGATTCTGCAGCACACATTAGAAGGTGGGAAACACCATAAAGCATTGTTTTTAAACTGGAAGGGACACCTTCCTGTGCAAAAACAATGCTTACCACAATGCAGACACCCTTGCACTATGGGGCAAGTGTGTCTGCGTTGTGCATAGCAGCCAAAGGTGCACCATCACAGGTAGAGAGCAAAAGAGGGAAACATCCAAATAGATATGGTGTTGTTCTGCTCTGTCCAGTTCATGCAACACAGCACAGCAACTTTACTTGCTGCGCTGCGTTGCATGATTTTTTTTAGCAAATCTGGGCCAGGTTTCTTACCCTCCCCGTTTCTGTAGCTGCCTCGCGCATCTGCTACAAACACACAAGTTATGCAATCGGTACTTTCTTCATGGTTTCTTTATGAAAGAGGCAAAGTGGATTAACTTGAACTTTTATTTTCAAAGCTAAATGTTATTTTCCGCCAGACCGATTCAATAGTCGATCATTTACTTTGACGCCACGCATGGAATCTGGAAGTAATGATCGCCGCAATCTCTAAACAGGATTTTATAGATAGCCCTGGCAGTATGTAAACACGAGAAACAATGCTGTTTCTCGGAACAATGAACACCCCTGGAAGTAGCCTTCACTTCAAGGTAAAGTTTAGCAGGGCAGGGCTGGCTAAAGGCATTGTGCTACGAGATGAATTTCACAAATTGTCCTCTACAAGACGTGATTCAATTAAGCCCATCAACTGAAAACATTATCACTTCCGCATAACGTTTGACAGGCAAAGGTCCCCGAGTCAGAGCAATATAGAAGTGGTGTGATTTTAGAATTAGATCAGCAAGTAGTTTGACTAGATTTTGAAAACCAAAACCGGAACATTCATCCCACAAACCTAGTAGTAAGGCTACAATTTTGCATGGACCATGGGTCACAGAATGACTTCATCGACAGCACTTACCAACATGCTAAACGCAGGCGAGGCACATGTAAGTTTTACACACAGTATCATCTGTGATAACTAAATTGCTGTCTGATAAGGGCTGCTCACTAATATTACACTGAAAGACATGACAACTAGCCTTTCTCGCTGTGTGGACCATCGCTCAGTGTCATTTTAAGGGTTTTGGGGCCCTGAGCAAAACATGCATTGGGGACACCTATATAGAACAACTTTTAATTGTATTACCAATGTCCTGCTACTTCAAACCCTCACAATGCCAAACAATATTAAATTATATGTTAAACTTTAACATGGTCACACAAAAACAGTGGAAATATGTTTTCCCCGGTACCCCAAAAATCCTTGAGATGACACTGAGCAGAGAGAGACGGAGAGAGGGATTTAGATAGAGACATAGAATAGACAGAGGTCGAATAGAGAAAAAGCTCACTTTCCCATGTGGCCCCTGAAAAGGTGGGGGCCCTGGGCAATTACCCACTTTGGGCATGCCTTAAAACGTCTTTGTCATCTCTAAAAATAGGACTTGCTAAATTTAGGGAAATTTGGTGGAATAGATGGGGGAAACCCAGGACTGTCATGGCTAATCAGGGACACCTGGTCAGCCTATCAGCAGGCCAACTTTGGCAAAAGTGGAAGCATGACAGGTGGCCCCCACGGAGGGAGTTGCTCGACTGGAAACCAGTTCACACAATCTGCACCTCCAGATTGTGCACTCCTCCATTCTCCCCCCCCAGTTCCAGTCACAGACACCCCCTTGCTCTTGATTGCAGCAAAAAGAAGCACAAGGTTTCTTTGTACATGAGACCAGCTGACTCGCACAGCGCCACCTGGTGTCAGATGATTTTAGTACTCCTCACATGACTGCCTGGTAAGAAGGTATATGCAAAAGGTGAACAGTAAGAAGTGCTGGAAGTAAGAAGTGCTGGGAACCCTTACACACAGTCTGTTTTTCAGCTTAGTAGTAGAAAATCTGTACTCTTGGGGGTATACTTACTAAGATTTTGTGCCATGTTTGTGTCACAAAAGTGACGCAAATTAGTGCTAAATATTTTTATCCAATTTACTTTTGGGCTGGAAATTCACTTGAAAGTATAACAAAGCAGTGCCTAATGCTGCCTTGCATTACTTATCACCAAGAGGGCATTCCATGGGTGGTGCATGCCATTCCCATGCACCCACCCGTGGTTTTTGATGCTAAACCATATCTAATAAAAAAAGTAAACCGGGTTTTGCATGAAAAATAACACCCTTTTGATATAGGCACTATCAAAGAGAAATGCTTTTATTTCTCCTTTCTTTTCTGATTTTGCATGTGTACTCTACACATACAAAGAAGGAAATGTTTTAAAGTTACTGTAAGCATAGGATGTTGCACTAGAAGGTTACCCTTCCAGTGCAAAACCTATACTAGACTCACAAAGTCACCTTTGCGCTATGATGCAAAGATGTGTGCGTGGCGCTCGGCAGCCTGATTGTGCAGCGGTGCTAGTGAGAGAGGAGGAGAGTGCCATGTGTCTGTAGATATGGCACATTCCTGCTTTCTCCTTCTCATGCAACAGAGCATGGCATTTTTGTTTGCTGTGCAGCGTTGAGTGAGAAATTAATGAATAGACCCCCTAGGAGTCCATTTCATCTTTTACCCCCTCCCTCTCCAGGACAAGAAAGGCGACCCCCAGGTAGCTTTGCTGTGGAGGGTAGTTGTGGATACTCTTTTAACCAGGTATTGCTGTCACTCCTAAGCTCCAGCCCCTCTAAATGGGAAAATCCTCTCTAGTGCACTTTCCTATCCTTTATCATATCACATGGTGGAAATTATCCCCAGGCTGGTATGTCTGCTGCACTGCATTACGATGCATGCTGATTAGAGCTGCAGCCCATGCCATTTGAAGCATTTTGCCTATGCCTGTCAGCATAAAACTATTCTGTTGAAATGATGAATGGGTCGGAGACAGCGGAAGTATGCAATTATATCTATTAACTGAAAAAGTAAGAGCCCTGGGTAAACGGAACCAGCTTTCACGGTCACCAAGCTCCTACTGATAGATCGTGGAACTTCGAGACCTTCACATCTAAAAGGAATTGCACAAGATACAGACTTGCCCTGCACATGACAACACGATTGACAGCCACGCGCTATTACAATACAACACTTCTTATTCCCTCAAACAACAGAGGTAGATGCAATAGTCTGCAACAACAATTTTTCAAACATAAATCAACAACAAGAAACAAAACAAATACAAGCCTAAATTCACGTGGTATGACCACTTGTGAAATCAACAACCAAAAACGTTTGTCTGGCAAACTGGAGACATATTGGTTCTGCAGCTCCTTCTAACTTGGTTTTCATAGTTGTTACTGGTAAGACAGGTTCTTTTCCCAAGCTCATGTCAGAATCCAGAAAAAGACAAGATTGATTATAGGACTGCACAAGGTTTGTATCAGCAATAGTAAACCAGACAGACTACTAATTCGGCCATCATGTGCATGAGGTTTCTGCTGTTTCTGCCATAACAAACAATTAAAGTGATCCTCATCTCGATACCATTGCTTGGTTTTGCTTCACCATCTGCCATCCTCCACCCTGACAGAACCTTTGCTAACTTGTGATATGCGTGTTGAAGGAAAGAATTTGAAGTGACCTTTTGGTACATAGTTGGGTCTAAGTACATGGACTCACTGCCAACCACAAAACTCACATCTTTGGAGTGGTTCTCCAAACTATATCTCACACTTCTTTTTATTTATGAGTCCGCTACTCTCTCTTTGGCTTTGAACAAGTCAACTTTAGAACCAACTGAGGATGCTCCAGTGTAGTCAGGAACAAGTTTAGGCTCAGGCTCCTTCAATCTCAATAGTCAGAAAGTACTACTACTAGTCAGCAGTGGCGTGAGGTGTGGTATTATAACTCCACAACCTTACCCTTAAAGTACCTTCCACCTGCAAAACTTGAGGCCAAAACAAGTTGAATAGTATCTTTAAACACTTTATTCACTCGTGGCTCGAAACCATTACTTTGGGGGGATAGAGAGACATCATAATGTGTTCAATACCCTTGGTGTACAAATATTCTTGCATTTCACGTGACGTGAATTGAACACTCTTGTCTGAGACAATATACCCCTAAATGCTACACTCACAATCCAAGAATGTGATGACACATCTTGAAACAGGTTTTGAATAAGTTCAAAGTGCATCTATTTAAAATGGCAATTTACCAGTACAATGATGTACTGGATCCCATGTCCAAACCATTAAGTGACTTGAGAAAATCAATGGCTACTGTCTTCCATCCCTTATCTGGGAAGTACACCAAAGTTAAGGGTGTGACACATGTAGTTAATGCTTTGTTGAAACTACAACAGAATTCACAAGAAACATGCAAATCTACAACATTTTCCAAACCAGGCTACCATAATGCAGTTTTAGTCTCTTCTTACTAGCAGTTACACCCTGTTGTCCCTTACGAGCCAATTTCAATAATGTAGTACACAAGCTTACTGCCATAACTACTTGGCTCCCTTTTTGTAATAAAATATTTCTCAATGCTCAACATGTCTTTGAATTTTGAAAAAACGTGCTATTCCCCTTTGTGAGAAAGTCCCTCTTTTGACATGGCTTCCCCCCACCTTTTGCCTGATTTTGATGTGGTTTTGATTGTAGTGCATAAGGTCCCTGCCAAGCAGGTCCCCTGTGCCAGTGCTTCTCCCTAAAACCTATCCACAATTGGTAGTTCTGCCCCCTCTTAGTCCCTAGTAAGAGGGTACCCTGGGTACCTAGGGCCTGGGAGCTGAAGAGGGTCCCCTGGGACCCCCCACTCACTAGGACCATGCCACTGCCCTTGCAGCTGCATACCCCTTCATGGAGAAAACCAACAAAGTCGACATGGCATCCTGCCTGGGTGCCATGCCAGCCAGCACTGCCTAAAGTATAGGTAAGTTACCCTTCCAGCCAGCCTTACAGCCTTAAGGCAAGGTGCACTATACCACAGGTGAGGGCCTATCTTCAGGAGTAGCTATGCCCCTACAATACTTATGTCCATTCTTAAATATTGTATGTGCCAGGGAAGCCATGAGGACTGCACGGGCTGTGAACTCGACAACTCGAGTTCCCCAGCACCATGATGGCTTCACTGAAACCAGGAGTGTTTTATACCAAACAACACCTCAGAGGTGCCCCCTGAAAACCTACCAGCCCTTGTGTGGTCACTGACTGGCTTTAGGCAGTCTGCCAAACAGACATTTTTCTGGACCCATGAGTGGATAGCCGATGCTCTCTGGTACCAGAACAATGCACATCCTGGGCAGAGGTGTCACACCTCCTCACCCAGGATGGGCCAGTGCTCAAAGGGGAAGCTTCAAAGGCCTGACACCTTTGTAATGCAACCCCCAGACTCTGCTGCAAGCAGCAGATGGCAGCCCCCTGTTTAAACCTCCACTTTGGATGGGAAAACTTAGAAGAATAGGAGATGTTCCCATCTCTGCCAACTCCACCCCTAAGGAGGGGGAGGCGAGGTGAAGCACATCTTTCAGTGCCCACCATCTTGAAGATGGGGAGACCTCTCCAATCAGGGCAAGGTCTGTGCCCCTTCCCACAGGAGGGTGACATAATTAAGGGTGTAGTCACCCCTGGTAAGGTGCCCATTGGCCCTACCTGCTACTCCCCTAAAATGCCCCTAAATTGAGTATTTAGGTGGCTCCCCCAGACCTGGAAATCAGATCTGTGATGACCTACAAAGAAAGAAGATATCCCTGCAGAGAATACTGAAGATAACAACTGCCTTGGCCCATCCCTACAGGCCTGTCTCCAGCTTTGACGACCCTGTAACTTGTCGTGCAGGCAGCAACCTCTGAAAACCCTGGGAGGACTGCTGCATTCGAAAAAGACTCTAATCTCCCGAGGACAGTGAACCTGGTCCAGAAGAAACCAACTACAAGGACTCTTGATCTAGGTGGATCCGGTCTCCTGCACACTCTACACAGACGCCCATGGCCCGTGTCTGAGTGGCTCACCTGTCCAGTGAAGTCTCTGCAGCAATTCTGACCTCGAATCCAGCATTGGCTGACCTCTCCTGGCCTCCTCATGGGTGTCTGCAGTGTGAATCTAGAGGCTCCCCCTGACCATGACCGGCTCCGGTAAGAAGACTCCGACAGCGCAAGGCACCCCTGCACTGAACCAACGGTAGCCCTATGACCCCCTACATCTCTACTTACCTCTGCTGTCATTGGTCTCCCTCCTGCAACCTCTGGTGCAATGCCTGCAGCCTGTTTGCCAAAAATAGAATCCTCTTTGAAAAGCATTGGGCGCCCGATGCTGAAATTGCACCCTGCACCTGGCTGCCCCTGTACAGCTGGTAGTGTATGTTTGGTGCTGCTTTGTGCCGCCCCCCATGCTGGTTCTAACCCCCAGCGCTTGGCCCCTGCAATCGATTTACTTACCTACAAGCAGTGTAGTTCCGAGCACCCCCAGCCTCCTTTGAAAAGCATTTGGCCGAACTCCAATTTTGACCTCTGCACCCGGCCGTCGCTGTGCCGCTGGCGGTACAGTTTTGGTACTCGACTGACCCTTGCCCCTTGCTGGCCTTTGGGCCTGAAGACTGCAATTGTAAGTGTTGCACTTACCTCTTAAACCACATTATTGTTTTCCTCCATAGGAAAGTGTCAACATTTTAAAGTGAAAAGTATTTTTAGTTAAAAACGTGCTTACCGTTTTGCAAATATCTTGGTCTTAAAATAAAATATAAACAAAGCTTATTTTTATAAAATTGGCGTGGATTTCCTTTTTGACTCGTTTGTCCATTATTGATCATTTGTGTGCAATAAATGTCTTACACTCCTCTGTGTTATGCCTAAGGCTGCTTGCCCACACTACCACTAATAAAGCACTTTGGGTTTTACATTGAGCACTGTACACTTTTGGAGTACCCCTGGACTCTGTGCATGGAATTACCACCTAGTGGTATATCATATACAAAGCCAGCTTCGTACATTGGTGGTGCAGCAGTGGGGTACAAGACTTTGACATTTGTTGTACCACTTGATTAATAATTGATTTCACAAGAGGAAATCTAAAATTGTCTTTAGTTAGAATTTTTATCGATTTTTCATTTTTTTTTCCGAATGTCTTAAACTAGTGTTAGGGCCTTGGTTAAGTCCCCCACTGTTTAGAAAATTGAAAGTCTGTAAAGTAGTTTGGTCTTAGTAGTCCTTTTGCAATTTCTTTATGTCCTAAATAAGACCCCAACTACTTTAAAAGTCGTGTCTGAAACTCCAGGGACCAGCCAGGAGCTCAACCTGGCCCCCTATGCACTCCTGAAAGTTTCCCAACTTAAAGATTTGTGCAAAGCATGGAAAATTGCCATGGGCCCTAGGCCCACAAAAGACCATCTACAGCAGTTGCTGGCATAAAATGACAGGGCCTGGGCAAATCAAACTTCCCCTAATGGGGAAGAGGAGGATGAGTCCCAAGAAGCAGAGGAAGAGGACTCTGACTCTATCACTACCCCTTCAGATAGCAACACCACTGGGGGGTGCGATCCTAGTAGTATCCAAGATGAGGGAGAGACTGAAGATGCAGATCTTCAGAAACTGGCCAGTAGGATATCCTTACAGGCTAAACTCCGGGCCATAGAAAAAGAAAGAGCTGAGTTGGGCCTAGGACCCATCTCTGGGGGCAGCAAAATAATAACTAGGTAGGTAGACTTTGTTGACTCCAAAATACCCAAAGGGATTTTCCCTAAGTTCTTTGAGGGTGATGATATCACTAAGTGGTTCTTGGATTTGAAAGAGCATGTCTTGGTAGACAGATCCACAGGAGGCTGTAGAGTGCTATCATGTGGGACATGTTCTCAGGAAAGTGCAGGGATAGACTCCTAACCCCTAATTCGAAAGGTGCAACATCGCAGGACCTCAGGAAGGGTACCCTGATTGAGGGCTTTCGATTCAGCACTGAGGAGTATAGGATCAGATTCAGGGAGGCCAAGAAAACCCAAGGCCAATCCTGTTTTGATGGGTTGTATAATTTGATAAGGAAGGAGAAACTTTTGAGTAATTGTCACCAAGAAAAACCACATAAATTCTTGTTAGACCTAGGTCCACTTTCTCTTCAAGAATTAGGGAAGAAGGCAGACCACTGGGATCAAAACAAAGGTCACCAAAACTAACACTGGTGGGAGAGACCAAAAGAAAGAAGCCAAAAATCCCCCCAAAGAGAAAGAGGGTAACCATAAAAATAACAAAGAGTCTTCTCCAGGCCCCCAAAAACCTTCTCAGGAGGGTGGGCCCAGAGTCACTTCACAGTCTAAGGGTGGGTACCAGGGGAAGAACTGGGATCCCAACAAGGCTTGGTGTCATGATTGTAAGGCAGTAGGGCACCAAACTGGAGACCCTAGCTGTAAAAACAAGAAAAATGCCTCTAGTCCACCTGCAGTATCTGCAGTTGCTAACATCCAGATGGGATCCCAGGTGTGACCTGACCATGTAAGTGACCCCACTGAGGCAACATTAGTCTTTCAGGGAGAGGTAGGCGTAGTCTGTGCTGCCTGGCCAGCTAATATGAAAAAATACAGACAGTTTCCCCAAGATTAATGGATCTAGAATAAAGGCCTTGAGAGATACTGGGGCTAGTGTCACCATGGTGAGCCAGCAAATGGTTCACTCAGATCAGTACCTGATTGGAAAGTTCCATCCAGTCACCAATACTAACAGTATCACCACAGTCCATCCCATGGCTATGGTCACTGTGGACTGGGGGGAGTAGTTGGACAAAAGGAGGTAGTTGTGTCCCCAACGGTTCATGTAGATTGTCTGCTTGGAGATGATTGGGAGTCGAACTGAAGACCCATGGCAGCATGGTAGGTCTCTCAGAATGGGGTTTTGTAACCACAAGAGCACAGAGCAAAGCTCTGGGTGAAAGAGAGGTGCTGTATACTAGAAGAATGGACCAGTCCTCCAAGAGAAAGGGCAGGTTGACTGGGGGACCAGCTTCTAAACAGATGCCAAGTCAGAAACCCTCTTCTCAGGAAGAAGACTTGTTATTCATTCTCAAAGGGACTGACCCTGAAGAGGTTGGGCCTTACCAGGCAGATTGGGCCCATGGGGACACTCTAGGATGGATCTGTGCCAGGGACAAGACACCTGTCCAATCGTGGAAGCTTGAGGCAGCAAGCTGCTGCATAGGACAAGGATGATATCAGTGGCACCCACAGGGTCTATTAGGAGGATGGGCTCCTATATACTGATGCCAGAGACCCCAAACCTGGTGCAAACAGGAGAGTGGTAGTGTCTCGGAGTTTTAGAAAGTTTCTCCTCACTTGGGCCAATGATATCCCCTCAGCTGGGCACTTTGGTCAGTATAAAATGTGGAGTAGATTGGTCAATCACTTCTACTTACCAGAGATGTCTCAGAAGGTGAAGGACTTTTGTCAGTCCTGTATCACTTGCCACACCAGTGGTGAGGCAGGAGGCCCCCTTAATTCTGCTTCCAGTGGTTGGGGTACCCTTTGAAAGGGTAGGGATCGACATTGTTGGCCCCTTTTTCCCTCCAACAGACTCAGGAAACAAATATATTCTGGTGGTAGTGGATCATGCCACCAGGTATCCTGAAGCTATTCCCCCAAGGGCCACCACTGTTCCAGTGGTGGCAAAAGCTCTCCTTGGTGTCTTTACCAGGGTTGGGTTTCCTAAGGCGGTAGTATAAGACAGAGGTACAAACTTCATATCTGCATACTTCAAACACATGTGGGAGGAGTGTGGAGTAAATTACAGGTTCACCACAACATACCACCCATAAACCAATGGCCTGGTGGAGAGATTCAATCAGATATTGAAAGGCATGATTGGTGGACTCCCTGAAAACTTAGAAGGAGATTGGATGTCCTAATTCCATGCCTGTTTTTTGCCTACAGGGAAGTGCCATAAAAGGGAGTGGGGTTTCCACCCTTTGAACTTCTGTTAGTGGTCCCCTGAGTCTTTTCAAGGAGGGATGGGAGAAGCCTCTCAAAGAGCCAAAACAAGACATAGTGGACTATGTGCTTGGCCTTCGTTCCAGGATGGATGAGTACATTGAGAAAGCAAGCCAAAACCTTCAGGCCAGCCAAGGGCTTCAAAAGCAGTGGCATGACCATAAGGCTGCTTTGGCACAATTGAAACCAGGGCAGAAGCTATGTGTATTGGAGCCTGTGGCCCCAAGGGCCCTCCAAGATAAGTGGAGTAGGCCCTACCCTGTCCTTGAAAAAAAAGGGGAGGTCATCTATCTGGTGGACCTTGGTAGTTGCAAGCATCCCAAAGGGTTGATACATGGCAACCACCTTAAGCAGACCCCCCAGGATATTCCGGCATAGAGTTGCAAATTTAGCGGCACAAAAAAGAAAATTTAGCGGCACATAAATGGAAATTTTGCAGCATTATTGCGGCACTTTATTTTATTCGTGATCATTCCTTTCCAGCCTTAAATCAATGGAAACTGTTTTAGCAGAGTATTTCACTTTGAAATAGGCATGTTTAAAGTGTCTGGGAGTGTTTTTTTGCTATATTATCCTTTGTGGTAACATTCTGCAGCAAAGGTTAAAACCAGCACAATAGCACAGGGAAACCTCAGAGACACCCCTGACCATGGAGACGTCAGACTCCTGACCATGGAGACACCCCTGATCATGGAGATGTGGATCGGTTTCAACGAAGCGCGCAGATGCTGAGCAAACTTTTTTAAGCACCAACGTCACTTAAACGATCGACATCGGCTTAACTCTGTATACGTGTGATGTAGCAGCGACATTCAACAAGCAGACCTCTATTCCATCAATTAATGAGTGAAACAGTGAGTCATCAACATGCAAATGTCACTCACTCGATCTGCAGAGAACGCAAGGTCTTGACGTGCAGGTGCCTCAACACACAAACCCCTGGAGTGGCCGATGATACATCGACCCGGAAGTAGCCTGTGTGCCAATGTCGCTCAAGCAGCAGACTACGCGTGAGAACCTTGACCATGCAAATGTCTCTCAGCTCACGGGCACTGCTCATGCCACTTTTTGTGATGTCTCAACAGGCAGACATTACGGTGCACTATCATCACTCAAGTTACGCGCATTCACTTAACACAGAGTTTCTTATCACGCAAATGTAACTTAACCAACAAACAGCCGCTGACGGCAACCTGACAGATGTCTGCACAACACTCTTAACACACCAGTGCCACTCAAACTGCAGACATTGCTCATTCCACTGACACTATCTGACTCCCACACACCCTTCAACCACAAACATGGCTGCCACCAACACTACATCAGCGGCTCCTTCTAGGTCTTCCGCCTTCCTTTAGGCAAGCATTCAAGTGGTAAGTATAATAAACGTCAAATGCAATAATGACGACACAGCCAGATCCCCATTGCTCGGTCCACACAAGGGCCCGCGAGGCCTTTGCAACCTGGTGGCAGCACTACCCACACAACACAAGCAAGTCACCATCACCAAGGACCAGAGTGAGCAAATGCTGTTTCAAATTAGTGCATCTTTTAAATCGAGGTGGATAAAGGAGTAGAATAAAATGCAGCTCGCAGTTGTCTTTGACTGACAAGGAGAGAAAATGCTTCTTCCAACAATATTACCAAAATATGAATCTCAGGAACTTGCAGATGTGTTGGTTCATGCTTGTGTAGAACTTATATTATTACTAGTCTCCAGGATAAATAGTTTATTATGATTGGTGGATGCATGCACTAATTCACCATAAAATTAGTTAAATAATGCATATTTTCTAGAGGCAATTAATGGAATGTGTTTGCTAAACAGGAGTAGTTCTCCAGCTGGTCTTTGACTCTCAAGATATCAGGGCTGGGATGAGGGCTTATAGCAACCCTGAAATCATGATACCACCCCCATACTGAATCCAGATCATAAATCCAAATTATTCATTTTGGAAATCGTTTTCATTTATATTGATTAAAAATTAACAGTTGTTATGAAAGGTTTAAAAAATAGTCTTGTGAATTATTCCAATACTACTACTAATCTATTTCATATGAGTGTGTCCCCATAGTTCATTTGCACTTGGTGAATTATTCCAATACTTCATGGTTTAGGATGGTAGCCAGGGACATTATTTCTCTACACTAGCAAATCATGTATGTGCATATAAATAAGACTGAAGGTTCCATAAGCAGGATCTGACAGGACCAGCAAGATAGTAGAAGCCTGCATTACAGCCACAATTAAAAACAGTCATACTCTGCTGTGGATTCTGCATTTTATATGTACTCAAAGGTGAAGATTTTTTTTGTTAGAGCAATCTATTTTTTCCCACATAGTTATCATGAATTTACAGTGTACACCCAAAAGATGACTACAAGATGTCCCCGTTTACAAAACGTTGGGAATTGAGAGGCAACAATATCTGTTACTTATGTATTCACAACCCTTTTTCAGCCTCGTCAAATAAAAAAATACATCAGATCGCATTTTCTTCAAATTTCACCGGTGGTTTTGTAAAAAGGGCGGTCTTTTTACAAAACTTCAGATTTCCCGGTTTTTTTTGTAAATCAGAAAAATCCTGGAGGGTCTGCTTAAGCCCTGTTATGGCAGAGCTGATATGGCCATGCTCTTGGTCACAGATGAGGGACAGGAAGCTAAGAGTGAACCTCTCCCTGATCTCCTCTCCAGGAATCCCAAAGATGGGTCCGTGGATGGAGTGGTCTTATCAAACACCCTCACTGACCAACAGCAGGCTGACTGCTGGCAAGTCCCAAGTCAGAATGCTGAGCTCTTCTCTCTGACCCCTGGTCAGACTAGCTGGTGTACCCATGATGTGGATACTGGTGACAGCCTCCCTGTCAAAAACAAAATTTACAGGCAGTCTGACAATGCCAGAGAGAGCATCCAAGCTGAAGTAAGCAAGATGCTGCAATTGGGTATCATTGAACCCTCAGAAAGCCCCTGGGCTAGCCCAGCTGGCTTAGTCACCAAACGTCACTCCAAGGGTAAGAAGAATGAAATGATGTTTTATGTGGACTATAGGGGCCTCAATGCTGTGACAAAAACTGATGCACACCCAATCCCTAGAGCAGATGAACTAATTGGCAGGTTAGGGACAGGCAAATATCTCAGTACCTTCGATCTCACATCTGAATACTGGCAGAGGCATGAGTATCTGAGTGGGTCTGTGAGTGGGTCTATGAGTGGGTCCGTGAGTGGGTGAATGGCCTGCTTCAACCCAGAAAACATTCAATTAAACTGCAGATTGGTAAAATTTCTGTTGATGGCTGAACAAAAAATGCCAAAAATAACAAACAATGCTTTACAAAACTAATTGCCGCAAAGCTGACAAGTAGATGGGAAAAAAAAAAAAAAAAAGGGTCTTAGCAGGACCTCATCAAAGACGCTTATTAGTAGCAGAGAGACAAATCCTGCAATAAACATAGACAATGAGATCGGAAAAATGGGCAAGTGGTGCAGGAATACAGACAATGTGAGACAAGCACATGACAGCATCCAGCGACCTATTGTCTTTATCTTAAATCTAGCATAATCTAAATGGGATTTTAAACTGCAATGAATGTTTGATTTTGAATTTTAATTAGTTTTAATAACGTTTTAGAATTTTGTAGTGTCACTATTGCAATGGTTTTAATTAACTATGCTAAAAAAATAAACTTACTTACTTACTGAGTCTATGAGTGGGTATGTGAGTTGGTGCATGAGTCTCTGAGTGGGTCTGTGAGAGGGTTCATGAGTGTCTGAGAGGGTCTGTGAGTGGATGGATGAGTCTCTGAATGGGTGACAGAGTGAGTGTGTGAGTGTCTGAGTATATCTGGGAGTGGGTGTGTGAGTCTCTGAGTGGATCTGTGAGTGGGTGAGTGTGTCTGAGTGGGTCTTGAGTGAATGTGTGAGTCTCTGAGTGGGTCTGTGACTGGGTGTGTGAGTTTCTTGTTGGGTCTGTGAGTGGGTGCGTGAGTCTGAGTGGGTCTATGAATTGGTGAATGCATGTCTGAATGGGTCTGTGAGTGGGTGCAGGAGTGTATGAGTAGGTCTGTGAGTATGTGTGTGTTTGAATGTCTGAGTGAGTTAATGAGTGTGTGCCTGAGTACCTGAGTGGGTCTGTGAGTGGGTGTGTGAGTGTCTGAGTAGATCTGTGAGTTGGTGTGTGAGTCAGAGTGGTCTGTGAGTGGGTGCATGAGTCTCTTAGTGGGTCTGTGAGTGTGTACGTGAGTCTCTGAGTGGGTCTGTGTGTGGGTGCATGAGTCTGAGTGGTTCTGTGAGTGGGTGTGAGAGTGTCTGATTGGGTCTATGAGTGGGTCTTTGAATCTCTGAGTGGGTTTGTGAGTGGATGCATGAGTCTCTGAGTGTGTCTGTGAGTGGGTGCATGAGTCTCTGAATGGGTCTGTGAGTGGATGCATGAGTCTGAGCGGGTCTGTGTGTGGGTGCATGAGTCTCTGAGTGGGTCATTGAGTGGGTGTGTGAGCATCTGAGTGGGTCATTGAGTAGGTATGTGAGTCTCTGAGTAGGTTTGTGAGTGGGTGCATGTGTATCTGGGTGTGTGAGTCTTTGTAGGTCTGTGAGTTGGTGCATGAGTCTCTGAGTAGGTCTATGAATTGGTGTATGCATGTCTTAGTGGGTCTGTGACTGGGTGTGGGAGTGTCTGAGTGGTCTGTGAGTATGTGTGTGTGTCTCTGAGTGAGTTCATGAGTGGGTGCATGAGTGCTTGAGTGGGTCTGTGAGTTGGTGCATGAGTCTGAGTGGTTCTGTGAGTGGATTCATAAGTCTCTAAATGGGTCTGTGAGTGGGTGCATGAGTGTCCGAGTGGGTCTATGAGTGGGTGTGTGAGTCTCTGAGTGGTTCTGTGTGTGGGTGTGTGAGTGGGTCTGTGAGTTGGTGCATGAGTCTCTGATTGGGTCTATGAGTGGGTGCATGAGTGTCTGAGTGGGTCTGTGAGTGGGTATGGTAGTGTCTGAGTCAGTCTGTGAGTGGGTGTGTCTCTTAGTGGGTAAGTGAGGGGGTGTTTGAGTTTCCTATTGGGTCTGTGAGCAGATGCATAAGTGCCTGAGTGGGTCTGTGAGTGGGTGCATGAGCCCCTGAGTGGGCTGAGCAGGTGCATGAGTATCTCATTTGGTCTAAGGGGGTTCATGAATCTCTGAGTGGGCCTATGAGTGGGTGTGTGAGTCTCTGAGTGTCTGTGAGTAGATGCATGAGTGTCTGAGTGATCTGTGAGTGGGTGTATGAGTGTCAAAGTGTTCTCCACCTACATGTGAAAAGTTACTAGCAGTAACTTTACACATGTAAATGCAGTTTTAAATGTCTCAACCCCCTGAACTGAGGGGGTAGACTTTAGTAAGTCTACATTTAGGTGTAAATATTTAGTCCAAAATGGTGACTACAACAAAAGTATAGATTTACACCTGGATGCAGAAATCGATTTACATGTGAATAAATTTACTCACATAAATTTACCTTTGTGAATAAGCCCAAATGAACCCAGACCTCTCAAACTACTCCGGAACTATACATTTGGCTACTAAGATCTCTCAGTTTTAAACAATGACACAACAAGGATGCAAACTGTATTACCATATCAACAAATGGAGAAAAACTTCATTAAAATGCTTCATTTAAGTTTTGCAGCAATTGGAACTTACGTGCACCAGCCTTCACTGAAAACAGTTCCTGCATAATTATTGACAATCTGACAGAATTAAATATAAGGAGTTTGCTTTCTGATTCTTGTAACTCTTTTTGTCTCCTTTACAGTATTCCACTTATCCCACAAAGTCACATCGGTTGTTCCAGAAAGCGCTCTGCTCATCGTGCTTGGCATTCTCCTTGGTGGCATTGTTTGGGCAGCGGACCACATCGCCTCCTTCACTTTAACACCTACAGTATTTTTCTTTTACCTTCTGCCACCCATTGTGTTAGATGCTGGATATTTCATGCCAAACAGATTGTTTTTCGGAAACCTTGGCACAATACTTCTATATGCAGTGGTTGGAACAGTATGGAATGCTGCTACAACAGGCTTGTCTCTCTATGGCGTTTACTTGACAGGAGCAATGGGTAAGAAAACATTCTTCAAGTTATCATTTATTGCATTGAGTACTATTTCAAGTTTGCATTTATGTATAACATAAGTGAGGCATTTCATATTTAGGCCCAGATTTAGATAAAAAATTCCCATAATGCACTGCAGCAACTAAAGCTGCTGTGCTGTATTGTGTGAAAGGGAGATAGCAGAACAGCGTCATATCTACTAAGATATGGCACTATTTCCCTCTCTCCTTGCACTAGCACACTTTAGGCTGCCATGCACCAGCAAACACACCCTTGCACTACAGTGCAAGAGTGTGTGCATTCTGTAATAAATAGTTTTTGTACTGAAAGGGGACCATTCCAGTACCAAAACTATCCTTTAACACTTCTCCTGCTTTGGATGTGTGCTGTACAATGCAGCGTGCATGCACAGAAGGGCAAAAGAGGAGAAATACAAATATTTCTCTTCCCTACTACTGCCTCAAGGAGGCATAAGATTTTGGCACAAATCCATGTCTATGAATGTTTGTAGATAGGGATTTGCATCAGAACCCATCGGTGGCTGCTTGGGAATGCCTTTGTACCACCCATGGAATGCCACTTTGACTAAAAGTAACACAAAGTAGTGCATAGCACAAATTTGCGTTACTTTGAGAAACTATACAATGCAAATACTGATTTACTTTGGATAGTAAATCCCAGCATAACACTTTGCTTCGGATTTGCATTAGAAAAGTAATGCAAACCCAGCACAAAGCATTAGTAAATCATGGCCTTAATGTGCATTTACTGGTGGTAGTTTTAATTGTGCTGCTTTCTGTTTGGTGTTCCAGGGAGGCCAGACTTCCACATTCGTAAAGGGTTAATAATCATCTTTGTAGGAGGGAAATCAGCATCATTGGCATTTTAGGTTTAAATCTGTGTATCGGCATACACTGAAGGGCTACCTACATCCAATGGCCAGTGGACATGATGTGCATGGTGGCGTATTAAGGAAAACAAACAAATACAGGAACAAAGCCCCTCTCCCAAACAGGGGTCCTAAACCTCCCCCCACTCTCCAAACAGTCCCTTCCACCACGCTTTCCCTCGTTTACAGTGTACAAAGGTTCATGACCCAGTTCAGGGTGGCCTGGCAAAGTACATCTTATACGCCCCATGTGCCTACTACCGCTCTCAAAAGTAGTGGTTTGGTCTATGCAGTGGTGTCCCTGGTGGTGAGGCAGAGAACTCTTAAGTATCTGGGGCATGTGAGTTCTCTGTATTCTTGTTGAAGAAAATCGATACATGGCCCCCATGTTTGTCAAATGAAGCCTCTTTTGACTCTAGTGTTGCTGAATTCTTATCCATCCCCAGTAGGTTCCAAAGACGATGTAGCCATGCCCATAATCTGAAACTGTATCTCTGCCACATAGTGCTAAAATATCCTGCCTGGCCGCGGCCAGGGCAGGGCCATCGCTCTTCCTCAGGGCGAGCATAGTGGAAACGTAAGTGCATTGGGTAGTCCCGATAGGATGTAAGCTGGGAAAGGGGTGATTTCTGTGTGAAATATTGTGTTGATGCTGCTGAGTACTGCTGACCAATAAGGCAGAAGCTTTGGGCAGTTCCATAAGAGACGTGTAAGGTTGCTGGGCGATTTGTAGTCCTTCCAGCACCCTAGGGATTTATTTGGGTACCAAATATGGATCCAGGCAGGCATGTAGTACCAGTAATGTGTAACCTTAATCATGGCTTTCCTTCTCGCGGCACTGGTTGCAGTCACGCATGTGCGGTAAAATATATCCCCCCATTCCTTGTCTGTTAGTGGGTGTTCTAACTCTTTCTCCCATCTCTTTTGGGCAGCTGTACGCAAATATGGGGTCTCTTTTAGTAGTAGTTTGTAGAGGTTCAAGAACAAATGTTTGTCATCAGATTTGGTTATCATCCAATTCTCAAAGGTAGTTAGTGGTCGGGCTGCTGGCTCTTTTATCTCCGATTTTGTCGCCCAGTGGAGTATATGCATGTAGTGCATATTTTTCCTCCCTGGCAGGCCGTAGTCCCTCTGTAATTTTTCAGAGGACTGTGAACCATGCTGATCGTAAAGGTCCCCTATACACTTGCAGTTCATGAGCTGCCAGGCCAGGAAGTCATTGCCATCCCTGGCTGACGGAAACTCTGGTTACCTCATATAGGAGTCATTGGGTAGAGTATGGATTTCAGGCCCAGTGAGAGGGCTGCATTGTCCCAGGCCATCATAGTGGCCTGCATCACTTAGGAGCTATATGCTCTAATGATCTGTGGCTCTTGGGCAGCCAGGGATTCTTCCACACATGAATGCCAAGCACTGATTGGTCCATAAAGCACCATTGCTTCTCAGAGGTCTTGCGATGCCATTCTACCAAGTAGTGCAGTTGGGTTGCTCTGTAGACGTTTTTGAGGGAGGGAATCCCCAGGCCTCACTCAGATGTGGGGACATACTGTTTAAGCTTCAGCATTTGGACTTTCTTTCCCTTCCAGATAAACCCTTCTATGAACTGTGGCATCACAGAGAGAAAGCCCCGGGGTGGTTGTAGGGGGAGCACCTGCATGGTACATAATATTTTCAATAGGAGGGTCATCTTCAGCAATGCTATGTGGCCTAGATATCAAAGTTCCCCAATCTGCCAATTCTGGAAATCCCTACAAGCTGCCTGCAGGAGGTCAGAGTAGTTGTAGTTTTGGTCCACTGTATTCCCCACCATTGAGCAGAGTTGTATGCCTAAGTAGGTAATATGGTGGTTAGCTCAGGGGAAGGGGCATTGTCCTTGGAAGGCAGCCTGTTTCTCCCCAGGGGTATGGAGAGCCAGGATCCGTGGTTTTTGCATGTTTACCTTAAACCCCAACACCAGGCCAAAAGAGTCTTGCTTATTGAGTAGGGCTGAAAATGAGGTTAGAGTGTTGGTGAGGGTCTGAAGGACACTGTCTGCATAGAGTGCTCCCTTATGTTCTGTGCGGCTAAAGGTGACTCCCGTTGTAGGAAAGTGGAGTATTATCTAGTGATGGTGGTTAGGCCTCTCTATGTAATACTCTTACAATACCCCAAAGATGGTCCTTGGATTCACAATAATAAATACTTACCTCAGTCCTGGTAGAGTGGCAAAGAACAGTCAGGCTTCACTAGAGGAATGTGTGTTAAGCATTTTAGAGACTCATCATGGACGATCATTAATTGACACAACTTAAAGGAAATCCGACACCAATTTATAAAACTAAAGCAGATGTGTATATTAATTTAGACACTAAAAGGGATACAATCGGATGCATATAACATTAGTTATGGATTTTAGAAGAAACAATAAACCTTCTCCATAACCCCCAAGCCTCCTCTCTATGGAGTGCTTGATCCTCTGCCCATGACAATTTCTTAACATTGGCCTCTCACCTGAGCACCATTAGGCAAGCCACCGATTTCCACTTCATGGCAATCTGCCTCTTAGCTAGTATATGGGAGGCATGCCACCACCCTGCTCCCGCATCGCCAAGTCGACCTCCGGCCACCCGCCAGATTGGGAGATTTCTCCTGGTCTGGCAGTTGGTCCTTTGGTGTTCCCATGGCTTTGAAAAAGGCACTGCAATGGGAACGCCAATATAAGTTCCTGTACGGCATAGACTGTTAAGTCCATGCTGTGCAGGAATTAGGTGTGCATGCACACAGGGGGGCACACCATGTGCCCCCCTGCATGCATCCCAGTGTATAGAGGCAACAAGGCCCCCTTTGTTTCCCCACAACCAGCCTTTTCATGGCAGGCTGACCGTCATGAAAAGGCTGACGATGGGATAACTCAGAATGTGCTTGGCGATGTCGCAGCGGCACCGCCAATCATATTGCTACCCCAGACTGCTGTGCCACCGCCATGGAACACGGTTCCCTGGTGGTTGTGGCTGTCGCAAAACGGTCCAACCACCGTACTTGTGATATGGCAGTTGTAATACTCCTGTGCATGACCAGGTGATGTGGCAGAAATCCGCCTCCGCCAGAGCACAATGGGGGCAGCGTCTGGCCTCTCCCCCATATATCGCAGTGATTTTCTTTGGGGTGAGGTAGGTTTGATAGTTGTTTGGATTATATCAAAACGAGAATTATGGGTTGCCCTCTATGGGTAAGCCAGTATCCTTACCTATTTCCCTTCCTAATACTCCCACCCTTTCAGTCTGAGGACAGCCAATGGCTTCCGTACCATCCCATTGAGGGCACTATAAAACCATTTCACTAGGGGCCCTATTACGAGTCTGGCGGTCCACGGAACGCCAGAATCATGGGGAACACGGCAGTGGTGGTCTCCCGACCGCCCTATTATGACTAGGGCGGTTGCACCGCCATAGCCCCGCCACAGCAGTGAGGGAACTGCCATTCCCTGGTGGTGTTGCAGCAGTCAGGAGGCCGCAATATGCTTGGCAGGTTCCTCCTCCATGAACAATGTGGCAGAGAGGAAACAATGGGGCCCCTGCAGGACCCCCTGTGCCACCACCACATGGGGATGCACACAGGGGGGCACAACATGTGCCCCCCTGTGTGCATGCACCCCTGTTCCTGCATGGCATGGACTTTTCAGTCCATGCCGTGCAGGAACTGTTTTTGGCATTCCATTGCGGTGCCCATTCTCTGAATCACCGCCGTGGAAACGCCAAAAACCAGCCCACCAGACAGGAGGAAACTCCTAATATGGTGGGTGATCTGACCACAGCTTTGGTGAAGCAAGGTGTCTACCCTTTCTCAGGGACAATAATAAATGCAAGACATATTGAGCCCAATTCACAAAGGTAAACTGAGACGAAAGTCTAACTTTATGACTTTTGATATTTACAAAGGTCATTTACTACTCGAAATGCCCTTTGTGAATACCAAAAGTTGAACTTTATGACTTTCGGTATTCACAAAGGGCATTTACGAGTAGTAACTGCCCTTTGTGAATACCGAAAGTCGTAAAGTTAGATTTTCATTTCATTTTACCTATGTGGATCGGGCCCCATGTGTCCAGGGTTCGTCCAACCCCGCATCCCAAAGTGCCGTAGACCTCAGAGTTAACATCTCATATGTAAGGAACTGTCCAGGGGTGAGCCATGCGCATAAATAAGGATGCCTTGAGGCATTAGTGTGGACGTCTTGTAGCAGTCTCCCACCGTTACCAGTCCCAATTCCACCCAGCCCATCAGGTGTGCTGTTGGGAAAAATGTGGAGGGTGCCCATGTGGGACCCTCACCAGCAGGAGGGCAGGGATGTACAACGGACACCCCAGCATCCACCAGGCACAACTCCTTCAAAAGCGGAACACCGTGGCCAGGAGCAACCCATCCCTCACCCTACCAGGCATCCTTTGTAAAAGCTGAGCCAGTAGCACTCCCTGGTTAGGCACAGTCCCAAGGGGTCCAAATTCGGCCAGGTTTGCACTGTCCAGCCATTGTGTGATCCACAGCAGATGGCAGCCAGAAAATACAATTCAAAATACGGCACCTCCAGGGCCCCTTCAAGTATGGGCCGCCCGGAGTGTGTCAAAGGATATCCTGGTTTGCCCCCATCCCATATAAGCTCTCGAAGCAACGATTCCAGCTGCCAAAACCATGTAACAGGCACCCAGGTGGGGAAGTTAGTGAAATAATAAAGCAACCGGGACAACATGATCATCTTGGCAAACTCAATCCTTGCCATAATAGTGAGCCTCCACGATCTCGAAAAGGCCACATATCCCCGCAAGGAGCATAACACCACCCCCAGATTACCCCAAAATCCTCCAGCTTAAGATACATTTTGATCCCACATTAGTGGAAAGTGGAAGGGGCCTAGCAAACTCCTGGCACCAAAGTCTCAGGCCTGCTCCAGTCCAACAGCATTGAAAAGAGACATGTCTCAACGGCTAAATAGCAAGAGCAAACAAGAGTGGGAACAGGGGGCACCCCTGTCTGGTACATTGATATACGGTGTAGGAGCTGGACACAGACTTCACCTTGACCATAATCGCTTCCAGGTAGGCCCAACTATGTATGTCAAATGCCTTTTCGAGGTCAACAAACACCAGGTTCGCCAAGTCTCCACTTTCCCGCTGAGGAGCAAGTAGCACCGAATACAAGCTGCACAGATTAAGGGAAGTAGTACACTGTGGAATAAAACCACATTGGTCCGGGTGGATCAAAGCTTGCATATGCAAAAGTAAGTGCATTGGCAGAATTTAGCTTAATATCCTAAAATCCATGTTCAGCATGGACAGCTGCCGATATGCCGGGGTGGGATTTCCCTGCATGTTGGTCTTAGGGAGGGGAATAACCAAAGAAGCCCCGGTGGTAGCTAGGAGTCCACGCTTCTCCAGCACTGTAGTGTATATGTCAGCCAATCGCAGGGCCAGTAGGCGGGATAAAAATCTGCCAGTAAGCTGTCAGGTCTTGGCGTCTTCCCCTGGGCCATGTCTCTAATGGCACCTTTAATGTTTTGGGCCTTGATGGGATTGCCCAGCTACTCCACAGCAACTGGGGCAAGACTCTGCAATGTCAGGGGGGACAGGAAAGCGTCCATAGCCTCTCCAGGCCCCGCAGGTTGTCCCTCATACAATGCAGTATAGTAATCCCAAAAGGCGTCGCTAATATCTACTTGGGAATACACATGCCTCCCATCTTGCAGGGCCGAACACGTAAGCAGGGCCCGTCTGGTCTGGGTCGCACCAGCCAGGCCAATAGTCTACCAGCCTTACCCTCACTAACCTGGGCCCTAGCAACGTAAACTTTAAGGCTATGGCACTGAAGCCTCTCCAATATGACACTATATCGTTCCTTGGCCTTCGCCAACCGCACCTTCGAGACAGGGTTGGTACAGTTGACCCGTCTATGTATGATCCCATCCAATGACATCAGTTTTCAGTCAAGTCAATACACACTCCCACTGTTGTGCCCATGCAATACCCCCTGGTAACCTAACCACCTTAAAGGCCTGAGGCAGTCAGAGGCCAAGCCTGAGTTATGTTCAGAATAGTTTGAGACGACCTAGAAGCCGCTCTCGATATGCATCATACTCCAGGGTACTGAGAACGAGCCCACTGTGGGGCTCACCAGCCGTGGCTCCCCCAGCCGTAGTCCCACCAATAGCAGGCTATGATCTGAGACAGTGTGGCCAAGGTATTGGATGTGGTGGACAAACTATCATAGGGGAGCGGAACACAGAAATGTATTGAATCTGATATGAAAGGCGTATAGATCAGTATAAAAGGAGTAATCCCTTTCCATACCGTGCTGTGTCCTCCAAACATCCTCCATCCCCCACTTGTCCATTCAGTTGATACACCCCTTCACAGTCCTATATACTGGTTCCCCTGGTAGTGGTAGAGTAGAGCAATCTAGGATAGTATCCACCACACAGTCAAGGTACCCCCCAATGATCATGTCTCCTCGAGGGAGCAGACATAATTGCGCTGACAACCAGATAAGAATGATAACTGGTCCTGGTTAGGAGCATAAATGCACCCAATTGCCAATAGTTTACTGTCCAGTCTCCCATCCACAAAGACATATCTGCCATCCTTGTCAATCCTGACCTGTGTGGCCTCAAAGGGGCCACCTGACCGAATCCAGTTCAGGGCACCCTGAGAAAAGGGAGAATAGCCCGTGGCGTTCACCTGCCCCCTCCAGCGCCTCTGAAGATGCTGTATTTCAACGGTAGAAAGGTGTGTCTTTTGTAAGAGCGTGATGTGTACTGCCCTGCTTTACAGGAACATGTATCTTGTGTCGCCTGGCCACTGACTCCATGCCCCTGATGTTCCAAGTCAACAGCTTAAATTCAATGTAGTTTGCGGCCATTGCCATAAAATGGTGCCCGTATCTGAGCCCTCCACACCCTCCACCCCACCCCATGTGCATCGACTCGCGATAAGTGGATAAACCAGCCCTAGAACCCAAACAACAAATAAACATACCTCAACTCCCGAACCCCAGAACAGCTTAGCAATGGCCAGCCGCCCAAACCTAGGCATGAAGAACGACGTGTGTATCATGTAACCATTATCCACTAGTTAGTAGATAGGGGTGTGTGTGGGTGCATGTTGAGTCTCTACTGCAGTGCGCACAAAAATCCGCTCTGCCCCAACAACTTCCTACCTGGCCATCCGCATCTACAGACCCAACAAAGGTAGAGCAAGCTACATTTTGAACAAATGATGGCAGCCAGGGAAATCAGTGCTGCACCACCTGAAGTTGTCACTCTTGTTGAGACACCAGTTGCCCACCTCCAATGACCAGCTGCTCATTGGCCACACATTATAAACGTTAAACATATGAATGAGAGGCATAAAAGGTCAAAAGTACTTTCAAGGGACACAATTTTTACAAAAGTAATGAAGAAATCAGACTAGTAGGTCCTTCTGATGTGTATCCGTTCTTTAATTGTGTTTTTCTTCAAAGTGCACACACACAACTAACGCTTTTCACCTTATCAAGAAGGCTTCATCAGGGCAAGTCATATATGCGGCGTTGTATCGGGAAATCAATCCTCAAAAGTACACTTATCACAGAAGGTAGTGACAACACTTTCAAGTAATCCACTTCCTAATCTTAGTGTAGGCGGTCACTTGTCCACGAGTCCATCATCCAAGCCGTGTTTGGGAACGAGTCACATCCAACAGCGCATAGATTCAATGTTCGAAAAGCAAGCAACATGCAGGCAAACCCACATACATCAACAAGCTACAGCCACAAAGTCAGCAAGCAATCATGTTACAGCCAGGGACCTGCAGGTAAACAACAATGGGGTATATTTACAAGAAGCTAGCGCTGCCGCAACATCAATTCTTTTTATGCAGGGGCGGCGCATTTATTGCTCCACACTGCTCCATATTTATAAACTTGTGCATTGGGCCCAATGCGTCAGTTTATAGAGGCCTGTGTCACATTATACCTGCACCAGGTATAATGCATGCAGGTTAGGCGTTCCCATGTTAAAAGCCACGTAGAATTGACAGTGAAATTTACAACTTTTCAGTGCATCACTCTACGACTTCTCTGCATCAAAATCCCTATGCCTTCTCAAACCAGGCGTAAGGATTGACACAGGGCTTTTACCATGGGACTCGCCTCTGTGTTCTGACTCATTGCTTCAGTTGCATCAGTCTTACAACCAACTCCAACAATGCGTCACTTTAACATCAAAAAATGAGTCAGAATTTCTGATGGACCCATGAATCCATGCGCCATGGAGCACTGTATTGTAAATACAGAGCATCTATGGTGTTGTTAAGGCAGTTGAGGCAGGCGCAAGAAATCTGACACATCGATGCTGATGCATCAGCCTATAAATTTGCCTCAATGTTCCAGAGGTGCCAGGGGAGATCAACACATGACAGAAAGGCATGCTCCACCGTCCCATAGTGGAATCACAGAGCCCACTCCTGCCACCTTCCGGTGTAGTCTCTCCCTGGTGTGTAGGTACCATGCAGTCCATCCCACGCTACCTACCCCTTTCCCATGGAGCCATCTTACCAACATGTGGCATGGAAATCAAAGCAAGTTCTAAGCCGTCTGTGGAGTCACTTGGGGCATACTTAGTTTGCTGACAGTGGTGTCATCTGAGGCATATTCCTCAGAACACCCATCCAGGTGCGGCCCATCATCTGAGTCCAGGGGCCTGCCGTAGGTAATCCCAGTCACTGCCAGCAGTGCTGCTGCTTTGTCTTTGCCTGTCTGAGCTTTCATCAGTTTTGTGTCACAGTCCAGGTGGGCCAGGTCACGCTGCCCCCTTCTCAGCTGCCGTCGCGGGAGAGGCCTTGCCCTGGAATCATCTCCACTCATGCCCTCTGCTCATTAATGATCCATCCACTCCCAAGCGTCCATGGAGTTTAGGAAGATGTGGGTGTTTCTGTCCAACGAGACCCGCACTTTAGCAGGGCACAAGAGGGAGTACCACACTCCTGCTTCCTGCATCTGCAATTTAACCTCCAAGAAGGATACTCTTTTACCCTGCACTGTTGCAGTGAAGTCTGGGAACATTGTCATAGCCGCATTATAAATTCAAAAGGGGCCGCCAATACGTGCCGTCTGAAGCAGGGTATTTTGATCACAGTAATGCAACAATATGGCCACCGCTGGTCTCTGTGGCCTTCCCAGAGCCAGGGGCCTCGCAGGGACTCTGTGATCACGCTCAAGTGGAAAGAAAGGAGAAAGTTCAGTAGGGGCCAATTGGATTCTCATTCAATTTTGCAAATAGACAACCATATCATTGCCCTCTGTACCCTCAGGCAGCCCTACAATCCGCACATTGTTGCGCCAATTGTGGCCCTCCGTGTCCTCTGCTCTATTCTCCAAGATCCTCACCCACTTGGTGAGATCTGCTACTTGTTGCTGCTGGGCCCGCTGTGCTGGCTGGAGCTCCTCAACATGTACATCCATCTTTTTGACCTCATTCGCAAGTTTGTGGTGGTCAGCCCTAAGAAGGCCTAACTCCGTTGTCACAGTACCTATCTGTTTCTGCAAAGTGTCTTTGGAGTCAGCAATGGCCTCCAGAATCTTGTCTAATGTCGGTTGTAGAGCAGATGAAACCTGCTTCTTACCATTCCCAGGTGGCAGTCCCTCCGTTGGGGGTGTCCCTTGCTTCTCCACGGACAAGCCAGGGCCCTTCGCTTACGGTTTGCCCATCATCTGACTTGCCGCTGGCTTTCTTGCAGGGTAACCTCAAATTAAAGTACTCCTCAGAGGCCCAGGGCTGGTCTTCGCCCAAAGAGGGGGTCCCCACCATCCTCAGCTCATGCCCGACCAGGCCCCAAGCTATCTACTCCACTTCCAAAGCACCAGCAACAACCTGCAATATGGTGGCTGTATCGGGCAGCAGGCCCCACCTTCCAGTCCATCGTTGGGTGCTGACCTGTGCCCTGAATGCCCCAATGTCCCTTTAATACACAGACATGGTCTGGGGGAGTGGGCAAACATTTTCTGCAGGTGCCCACCAGGTTCAGGCTTTTTCCCAGTCCATAGGCTTTGTAGCAACTATGTCAAGCCCCCGGTTGCCGAACTGCATCCCAAAATCACCTGGGTCGAGCCTGCCTCTTCCTCAACAGGCGAAATGGGCCCTCAGGGCAACCCCAGGTCAGGCTGTGCCCAGACAATGCCCCCAAAGTCACCGCTGGGCCCGACTCATCCTCCAGGCTCCAGTAGAGTTTGAAGAAAGCTGCACAATCAACTCAGATCTTAAAGACCAATGACTACTGCTTATAAGAACAACAATGAAGCTTTACACTTGATCTCTTGCATTGCTTGGTAGCACATTTCCTAAGACAATTAGACAGCTTCCTAACCTCTCCTTTCTTCCTCTTTCCTTACCTTCCTGTCTCCCTGCATTTTCCTCTACGTCAACCTGGAAAAAGAACTAACAAATCGCATTTAATAAAGTGTACACCTCAAGAGCCTTGTGTAGAATTTGGCGGGCAGAATACTGAGTCAAAAAGTGGTCGATATCTCCTCCATCATATGACAAGTGCCATAGACTATAATCCACTTTCTAGCTCATCGAACAAGATATCCACAACCATGTTTGTGGTAGAGTGTCCATAAGGGCCTGATTTAGAGTTTGGAGGATGGGTTACTTCATCACAAATATGACTGATGTCCCGTCCACATTATTACAAGTATATTATATCCTACAGCACTTGTAATAAGGCAAATGGGATATCGGTCACATTTGTGACAGAGTGACCCATCCACCAAACTCTAAATCAGGCTCTAGGCCTTTACCTTATTCTGTATTTTGAGTCTTACTTTTGTATTAAGAAAATGATAAAAGTGCTAAAATAAATACCAAAATGCAGTGTCATAGAATTAGGACATTCAGAAAGATGCCATTTTAAGGAGCACACATTTGCTTTGTCCATACCATTCCCACGATGAACCCTGTTTGGATGAAGGTTTATATTATACAGCAGTGGCCCATGCTTTAGGGCAGAGAGATCATGCCCACACCTTTTGGCCAACATAAAAAGTGTCTGTTAGGCTGAGCAAAGGTCAGACTGACAGACACTCTTTATTTTCTGGTCTAGCAGCCAGGAGTTAGAGGTGCACTAAATGCACAGGTTTCTGGCTGCCTGAGCTAAACTTTGCTGGACTGAAGATGTTACAACCCTGTGGGCTGACCTTTTCAACCTTACAAAGAGCCTCAAGGCCCTCCTCCTCGTGACAAGGGGGAGGGTCACTGATAGCCTTGGACCTGGTCACTTCAGTTTTAATCCCTGAAGTGCCCAGGGCGGAGGGTCTTTCATTGATGCATCATCACAGAGTGGGGTGGGGTCAGCAGTCTCACTGACCCCATACGACTCTATGACGAGGTAGGATCTGCTGCCTCCCCCTAAGGTCAGCTTATGAGGGGAGGCAGCAGTCCCAATCTTTCTGGAACCATTGAGGCTTCCCTCCCCAAGATGCTGAAGGTGTTATGTTTTTTAATGTTTGGTGCATCCGTGCGTATGTGCATGTATGAATGTATGTGTATTTATGACTTCATTCTGTGAATGGATGTGTGTGCTTGTGAGTGGTGGGTGTATGAGTGTGCACGCTTGTGAGTGTGCATGTAGTTGGGTGAGTGCATGTGAGTGTGTGTGTGGATCCCGCTTGATTTATCGGCCATCACTCATATTATAATTCAAAACTTCAGTTGGAATCAACAATTCTCCAAAGTTTCTAATGACATGATTTAAAGTCACTGGGCCCGATTCACAAAGGTAAAGTGAGACGAAAGTCTAACTTTACGACTTTTGGTATTCACAAAGGGCATTTACGAGTAGTAAATGGCCTTTGTGAATACGGAGAGTCGTAAAGTTAGACTTTCGTCTCATTTTACCTTTGTGAATCGGGCCCACTGTGTTCTCTATATAACAACCTTTTCAATTCTCCCTACCAGAAGATTAATCACCCCATTGCTTGTAATCTCAGCCTCAGTTTGGTTTTAATGTGAGGCCATGACTGAATTGCCACCCATACCTATTAGCTTGAGAGTAGAGCTACTTGGCTCTCTGGATTACGTTTTTAAAAACCTGAATACTCACAATCTGTCTCCGCAGTATTTTTAAGTGCACACATTTCCTGCTCAATTGGAGTCAGTGAGTAATTTTATTTTGCAAAAAAGAACGTTTGAATTGACAATTAATGCGCAGAAATGCTTTAGTCTGGTGGTGTTCCGTGGTACTCTTGATACAGCCTCTGACAGAACTGAGAAGGAAGAAAGAGTTTAGAAGTTTATAAGCAGTGTTACCTAGAAGGATCCGCCATTGACACGGTCTATATATTTGATGTCTGTCTATTCTATTTATGAAGTCACTCCAAATCAAGTCAAATTTAAAAGAGGGTTTCAAGCACCTCCTTTTTTGCTTTCTTTTTCAGGATCCCTTAACATTGGAATTCTGGACTTTCTCCTGTTCGGAAGCCTGATAGCTGCAGTAGATCCTGTGGCCGTCATTGCCGTGTTTGAAGAAGTCCATGTCAATGATGTTCTGTTTATTATTGTTTTCGGGGAGTCTTTGTTGAATGATGCTGTAACTGTGGTAAGTGGGATGCAAAACTTCACCAGACATTCACGCAGAAATTGCTACTTGCATAAGGGGTATAATGCCTACTATACTGACTACTATAACAGTTAAACGAACAAATGTTGAACTAAACAATGTATTTCGTAATTTCGGAGTGGCCTCAGGGTAAAATTCTGATGCTTAACAACCCCTCTCCAAAATGTGAGTGCATCTAGTTATAAATGTTTAAATAACCCAGGCGCGAATCAGATCCTAATTAGATGTATAGCGCTCTATATGGGTTGCAGTTGTTGGGTGGTGTACACTGTACATAGAGAGAAGAATTACTAAGAGTGAATACATGACAATCTAATCGAATCAATTACACGGTGTGGTGAAGAAGATGAACCAATGAAAATGTTATCTGTAGGAGTAGTGAGGCAGAGTTAAACAAGTGATAATTTTGTCACAACTTCCTCAGATAACGAGTTCTTCAGGATAAGACTATGGAATAATTTACTTGATTATTCAACATTAACATCACTGCTTGGAGGAATAGAACTTATACCAGCCAAGCACTGGGGGTAGCTGTTTATGGGGCAGAGATATGGGGACATAAAAGGACTAAAGAGCAAGAGCTGGAGGAAAATCGCTTTTTGAGGTCAATAACGAGTCTCCCAATAAGTAAACCCTTAACACCGCTACGATTTGACACTGGGTTGAGACCAATTTCAGATCAAATTGAATTAAGACCTTTATTATTCTGGAGAAGGCTCTGGGCTACCCCAGAGCTGTCGCTTTATTGTAGTGGTCTAGTAGAAATCCTTAAGGACCCGTGCTCTGCTCGATTCCCCTGGATTAAGCCTTTAAGAGAAAGTTTTAAGGGGATGGGTCTTCTGGATCAATGGAGTGACCCAGGCGGTTCATGCCCATGTATAAGTGCACAGGACCTGAAAAATAAATACAGGTCCTACAAGCTGTCTAATCTTGTAGCCTCCAATGCACATGGCACATTATCCTGCTTTTTTTTTTTACAGCATAAAGATCATTATTTCATAGAACCATTCTTGGATATTGTTGAACCCAGGATGGCTAAAAAAATGTATGTACAATTTAGGTTTGGAACATTGCCTCTTCTTGCATTCATACCTGGCTGGTCAGGAGCAGATAACCCCAAGGACCAGAGCTGCCCTAGCTGTGGGCATGATAATGAATCAGTGCCCCATTTGTATTTTTCTTGCCCTAGTTATAGTACACCTAGGTCGAAATGGTTAGTTCCCATTTGTAGGAACCTGGGCACTAGAAACCGTGAGGTGGCCCTTAGGATTTTACAAACTAACCCCCCCCCCCCGCTTTTTCGCAGTTTCAAGATTTTTATTGAGTTCCTGGTTTTTAAGAATGCGTAATATTCCTATATAATTGGGGCTACTCTTTTAATTGGTGCTGGGAGTATAAATGCATGATCAATTTTATTATGTTTTTTAACTAGACTTTGCTTGTTTTTAGCTAATGAATGTCTTAATCTTTGACTGTTTTTATGTTAAGTTATTTATGTATCTCTTTTATGGTATATCGAGGACCCGAAATAAAGAGTAACATGATGATGCGTAGCACATGGCTAAAATGGACAATTGGAGAAATACAGCATGCATGTACATTTCTAATTATATGTAAGTGGTTCACTTTGCATGATTCTCCGTGGGCAAGAGTCAGGATTGTAAGTCTGATGATACAATGAGATACATCTAACAGTGTAATGCTGCATTTTGATAGGACCAAAGTTAAAGCAGCTTAAAATGCAACTGCCAATGCAGTATTGACCTACTTTACCATACATTGTAACAGTAGTTGCTGGCCCATTGGGGTAAATACATCCTTGCCCCATCCCCCAATTTTCCCACCGCTGAGTCCACTCACTGGGTTTACTAGGTAAGTAAACTGAAATATTCATGAACTGAACTTTAGCAATCAGTGTGGTTGCTTGCAGAACTATATCTTTATTCCTTATTTTCCGATTCTAAGGGGAAAAAGTGAGGAACGATCACATCTGTGGCTAGAGTGCCTTCAAAGCTGTTCAGTGAAACCTCTGTCGTGTGTCAGCGTGGCTGGCTTTAGCACTGGTGGTGACCGGTGCAACAATTTCTTTTGATGCCTCCCTAAGACCTCCTTCTCTATGGATACCCTCACTACCATCCTCCAACAGTGCCCCTCATCTCTCCATAACCCCTCTCTCACATGCATTTCATTTGTTTTATAGCGCTACTCATACCAGTGTGGGGTGTCAGAGCACTTTACATCACACACACATTATAAAGCAGGTTTCTCCAACAAGTAGATTGTGAGCTACTGGTAGCTCTCCAGCTACCTGCGAGTAGCTCTCCTGTGTGCAGCTCAGCCTACAAAATTAAAAGCTTTTGTTTGGTTGAATTAATATAGGTATACTAACATTGAAAAGTGTGTGTTTGATCTGAAAATGTGTATATTTTCAGAACACATAATTTCCAAAATCTTTTTAATGCTGATATTTGAATGATAAATCATGCAGCCTTGGGAGACTTATTACTAATATTATTACCATAGTGCCAAGCAACATTGCAGCTGTGGTTGTTATGTATTACCATTGTAGAGGCATTCCAAATTGACTAAGCCTTCCACTACTTGGCAATCCTGCAGTGAGGTGATCATGACTGGTAATCTTGCAGGAGTGGTCACTTATATAATCTAGTCTGATGTGTACAACACTAATAATATTAGTAGCTCAGAATGATTGTCATTGAACATAAGTAGCTCTTGTGAGTGAAAAGATTGGAGACCCCTGTTATAAAGAGAGAAGGAATCATATATGTGTCAGACAATGAGGCTTACAAGGTGTAGGAATCACATGTCATCCATACTAGTAGGCAGTACACTTTAAGAGTGTTTGGTCTTTAAAGCACAAACTCATGTTTTAAACGTACCACAATGGTTGGGGTTGGCTTTACTAATAATAATGTATTTCTATGCAAACAAACCCTTTTTAGCAACATTAGGATAATGAAAGACTGAGGAAAAAACATAAGGGGTCCGATTCACAGAAGTAATCTGTGACAAAATCCTAAACTTACTACTTCTGGTATTCACAGAAGGCACTTACGATTTTTGGTGTTCACAGAAATCACTTACGACTCCTAACTTTACGTCCGCACTTGGGCCGGAATTTCCGCACCCGGAGCGGAATTTCCACACCAGGAGCGGAAATCCCGCACTTGTGCCGGAATATCCGCACTCGAGCCGGAATCTCTGCTTCCAGGCCGGTATACCCACATTCTGGTGTTAATTGACTTCATCTGATGCATGGTGGGGGTTGGTAGGCACTTGGACAGGTGATTAGCATTGAGGAAAATGCTCAACCGGCCAGAATGCTGGTATTCCGGCCAGGAAGTGGAGTTTCCGGCACAAGTGCGGGATTTCCGCTCCGGGTGCGGAAATTCCACTCCGGATTTGGAAATTCCGGCCCGAGTGTGGACGTAAAGTTAGGAGTCGTAAGTGATTTCTGTGAATACCAAAAATCGTAAGTGTCTTCTGTGAATACCGGAATTAGTAAGTTTAGGATTTTGTCTCAGATTAGTTCTGTGAATCGGCCCCCAGGTTCTAACCTAGACCATGCAATTTGCATGCAGCACTTTGATGACACTTCATAGGTCACTGTGCTATATTAAGATTGTAACTTAGGAACTGCAAGTAACAAAATGATCTCTGTGACAAAAGCAGTAACCTGCTGAATTATCCACATAAAATATAGGGCCAGATGTATGACCATTCTATTTTGTGAGTCGCAAATTGCAACGTTTTGCGACTCGAAATTTGCGATTAGCAAAATGGAATGTACAACAGAGTCTCAGACATTGTTTGTGATTCCTTATGGCGTCGCTAAAGACCTACCTCATTAATAATAATGAGGTAGGTCGCAATTTGCGACCCCTTATGAATCTCACACATTACAAGGATGGTGGCCTGCTGGGGACAGCAGACCACCATGTCTGCGTTTGCTTTTTAAATAAAGCAACTTTTTTTTCCAAATGCAGTCCGGTTTTTTTTCTTCATTTTTTAAGGGCAGGCAGTGGTCCATGGGACCACTGCCTGCTCTTAAAAAATATTTTCACATACATTCACAAAGGGAAAGGTGTCCCATGGGGACCCCTTCCTTTTTATGACTGGCTTATCACCTACTTGAAGTAGGTGGTAATTGCCATTGTTTTGCCACCGCATCTGCGGTCGCACAACAATCATACATACCTGTGCGGCTTGCTATTAGGAAGGGACGCCCTTGGCATGCCCCTTCCTAATAGCGAGTCGCATACCCTATTTTGCGAGTCGGTAATAGGTTACCGACTCACAAAATTGGGTTTGTACATACCACAACCCTTTTTAGTGGTCACAAACGGGCCGATTTCCCATTTGCAACCACTAAAAAGGGTCATACATCTGGCCCATAGTTCTGTGATGTGTATGCAGTGCTTACTTTGAGCCAGTGGTTGCCTATGGGGGGAACCGGCATGCATTTCTGGGAACCAGCACTTACTTTAATTCATCAGACATCAACCATGGAAAGAGAGGGGAAAATAAACACAGGGTAAAGAAGGAGGAAAAGAACGACAGAAAATCCATCACAAAGGGTAAAAGCAGGAACCTGCAAGCGGGAGTTAATGGGTAAGGAGTGTCTGGTAGTAAATTAAAGAGGCATGAGGCTGATTGAAGACTATGCAGCCTTGGTATTCAGCACACCAACTTTTAATAGTGCCAACCTTCAACTTATGAGCATAGCTTTGGGCACCGGCACTTATTCTATTACAAAGTAAGCACTGTGTGCATGGGTGAGTGTAGGTGTGTGCGTGGGAGGATCCCGCTTGAATTATTGGCCGTCCCTGATATTATAATTTAGAACTTCAATTGAAATCAGCAATTCTCCAAAGTTGCCAATAACATGATTTAAAGTCACTGCATTCCCAAAATAACAACCTTTTTAACCTATCCCTGCCAGAAGATTAATCTCCCCATTATTCCCCATTACTTGTAATCTCAGCCTCGGTTTGGTCTTAATGTGAGGCCATGACTGAATTGCCACCCATACCTGTTGACTCGAGAGTAGAGCTCTTTTCAGCAGTCATATTAACCCTAGCGCTACTTTTTGACGAGTCAAAACTGCCACTAGTCAAAAATCTGATCTCTCTCCATCAGAAACATTAATTACCAAAGTTATCTTGGCATGTGTATTGGTGTCTGAAAACTGCTGGACACACAAGGAACTCTGCAGCAGGTACTTTTAAACTCATAAGGTACTTTTAAATAAAGCACCCCCGAGCTCACCGTCAGGCACTGCTACACCGGTCGTACAACCCTAAAGCCCTGTGGGTCTGAGTTTTGCAGTGGTGGGGGCAGAGTAAATTCCAGCAGGCATAGACGTTTGCTAATGATCTGGAAATAGCATTTATCGTCTAGAGAACTGTGAGTCAATTCCAGTACAGGGAAACCTGGTCTAATCTATAAGCATCTGACTACCCTGCCCACAAGCATTATTAATGCAGCCTGGCAGATTAAGGACCACTGTGTTTGGTTCTCTTACAAGAGACTCACCTTACAGAACCCGAGGCATTAAAATTGAAAAAATGTTGGGTCGGTTCAGTTTTAGTCTCTCCTACTTCCACTAAGAAAAATGGTGTTATAATTTTATGTCACAAGAAATTGAATTGTAAAGTTATATCGCAAGAGATTGATACAGAAGGGAGATGGTTGTTAGCCAATTTGTTAATAAATAACATTTCTTTGACTGTATTCAATGTTTATGGCCCTACTCAACCTGACTGTTCCTTTTGGCCTCTGATCACACAGAATTGTATTCAGTTTAGAGATGATCTCTTTATCCTAGGAGGTGACTGCAATCAAGTTGTTGACCCTTTTCTTGACCATCAATCTCAGGTACGCTTTATTCCCCATAAAGCCCATAAACAATTTCTCGACTCTATTTCCCAAATACACCTTGTAGATGCTTGGAGACTCTCTCACCCCGATTCTCTTGACTATTGTTTTTTCTCTCCCCCTCATAACTCCCTTTCCCGTCTAGACTATATTTTTCTTTCTCAATCTTTGTCTCAAAACCTTTTATCTTCTTCTATTGAACCCATTGTTATTTCTGACCATGCCCCGATTGTGGTGGACTTTGATCTTCTCCCTCCGCATCCCAGGTCCTCCCGGTGGCGTTTTAATAATTCTCTCCTTCTTGACCCTTCTTTCTCTTCTTCTTTCACCACTTTTGCTAACGAATTTTTTGCGCTAAACTGTGATCCTAATTCTCCCCCCCCATATACTATGGGACTCCTTTAAGGCTACTGCGAGAGGTTTTATCATGGACTTCGTCTCACAAAAAAAGAACGTTTCCTTCAACATCATAAGGCTACTCTCGCAAATATTAAGGCCTTAGAACACAAATTCTACACCTCGCCGACAGACTCGGTTTTACAAGCTCTTGATCGTGCCAAATTAGCCTTCAACAAAACTACGACTGATAATGCATCGTCCATACTTCTCCGTAGCAGTGCTCGCTATTACGGAGGACGCAACAAAGTTGGAAAACTTCTGGCAAACTATCTCAAATCCCGTAAAGACCGTACTTTAATTGATTCTATTTATTCTTCAGATGGCACTTCCATCCATAAAGACCAGGACATTCTCAATGAATTTATGCTATTTTATAAAGACCTTTATACCCCAGAATCTCCTCCTTCCAGTTCCCTTATTCAATCTTATCTTAATAAACTTCCGACCCCTTCTAATGATCACCTTAATTTTTCTAAACTTGAAACAGACTTATCCCTCAATGAACTATCCAATGCTTTAACGGTTTTAAAGAAAGGGAAAACCCCCGGCCTGGATGGGTTTTCAGTTGAATTTTATTTACATTTTTCTAAACTATTACTTCCTAAGCTCTTAGAACTTTTTCATTCATTCTTTCTCTCCGGTAAGACAGACGGCACTTTTCAAGAGGCCACGATTTGCTTGATTCATAAAGATGGTCGGGACCCCATGTTTTGCAAAAATTATCGCCCAATTTCCTTGGTCAATGTCGACTATAAATTATTCGCCAAAGTACTTGCTTTACGCCTAGATCCTCTCATCTAGTTGGTAAGGAGCAGTGTGGTTTCGTCAAGGGCAGATTAACTTCGGATAACTCTCGTCTTTTTCTTAATGTCTTAAACAAAATCCCTTCCCTTTCCACATCCTTAGCGGCAATCTCTGTTGATGCTGAAAAGGCATTTGACAGAGTCGATTGGTCCTTTTTATTTGAATCTTTGAAGTGGCATGGTTTTGGTCCCAAATTGATTTAGCTTATTTCTTTATTATATTCTGCCCCCAGAGCCTCGGTGTTAGTCAATGGTTGTGTATCTTCCTACTTTCCCCTTCAACGTGGTGTTCGTCAAGGTTGCCCTCTTTCCCCCCTTCTCTTTGTCTTAGCTCTTGAACCCTTTTTGTCATCAATTCGTAACAATAAATCTATTTCTGGTTTCTCTTATGGTGAGCAACATTTAAAGATTCCCGCTTACGCAGATGACATTTTACTTTTTATTTCCAACCCTGAAGTCTCTATCCCTCCTTTATTACATGAGTTCTCTTCTTGTCGCTGGTTATAAAATCAATTCAGATAAATCAGAGATTCTCCCTCTCACAAAATTTTGCTTTCAACATTCCTTTTCTTCCACGGGGTTTCCATGGAGTAGCTCTAAAATCAAATACTTGGGTATGTGGTTCTCCAATTCCATCGCCTCTTCTGTTAAATTAAATATGGATGAGGTCTTATCTCGGATTGACAAATTATTCTCATCCTGGAATCCTCTTTTTCTTTCGTGGTGGGGTCGGTTAGACTCCATTAAGATGATGATTACTCCTATTCTAATTTATGTTCTCTCCATGCTTCCCGTCCATATTCCGGCCTGTTACTTTAAAAAGATTGATTCTCGCCTCTCTAAATTTCTTTGGAAAAATAAAAAAGCCAGAATATCTTTATCTTTTCTTCGCAAGACAAAATCTAATGGAGGTGTGAATTTTCCTGATTTTCGTACTTACTATAAATCCTTCTGTCTTCGTCAAGCTTCGAAATGGCTCCTTTCTAAACTTTCCCCTTTTACCCCTTATGGCTTTCCATTGAACGAGCTCTGCTTTTACCCTTCTCTTTAATGGAAGTTCTGGCCTTTTCTGCCAAAACTCCTCAAACTTCTCTTCCCTTGTTTAAGCATACGTGTTCCCTGTTGAAACCTTTGATCCAACCAAAATTTGTTTCTAGGAAGTCCTTTTTAGATTCTCCAATCTGGCACAATTCCCTTATTATCATCAAAAATAGAACTATTTTTTGGAAATCCTGGCGTTTGAGAGGAATAACTTGGGTCAAAAATCTATTTGATGGTTTCTCTCCTTGTTCCTTTCCCCAATTCCAGGCTACTTTTCATTGTCCTCGTTCCTTTCTACAGAAATTCTCTATTTTAATGGCAGTTATTCTTGATACTTTCTATTCCCTTCCCTCTTCTCCGCCTCTCTCGGAACAAAACTCTCTTCTCAAGATTCTTCTCTCTCTACTTAAGGCCTCTCTCATCTATAAACCTTCCTTAGCTCCTGCTCCAGATTGTCCTAAGAATAAAATAGAACGAACATGGGAGTTAGACCTGGGATGTGAATGGACCATCAATTTTTGGGACAAACTCTGGTCCCGTTCTCTAAAAATGTCTAGATCTGCTTCTCTCACTAAATCTATGTTTTTCCTTTACCATAGACTTTACTTCACTCCTACTTCTATAGCTACATTTTCCCATTCTGCGGATACAAATTGCTGGACCTGTGACTCTCCTAGTGCTGATCTCATACATCTTCTCTTTCTTTGCCCTTCTGTTTCTCACTTTTGGGGGGAAATTTGGTCCTATATTTCTCGCTTCTTTAACATTCTTATTCCTTTTTCTATTCCTATTCTTTTCTCTGGGAGTTTGTTTGAATCTTTAGATCTCCCCATTCACGAACACAGACTTTTGACCTTATATTAGCTTTAGCCTTTCAGCATATAACCCTTAATTGGAAATCTCTTACAAAACATTCTGTTCAACACTGGTGGAATAGTCTCTGCCACCTCCATCAACTTGATATTGCTTTTGCCTCCTCTTGCAATCCAATGGTCAATAGAGATGTTTTTTGGTTGCCACTTACTGCCTATTTAGACAAAATGGTACTAACAAATAATTCTCGTTTAAATTCTGAAAATTTCAAACCTCCGTAATTATTTATTTTCTCTGTTCTTTTTCTTCTTACCCTAGTTGGCTTATTGTATTTCTTCATTATAATATGATTATTGTTCATATTCATTTGTAAATATGCAATATCACGTATTATTCAATTGTAAGAGTTGACCCTATTTCCCCCTTGTCTCCCTTCCTCCCCCTTCCCTTCCTTACTTCCTTTAAAATTTAAACAGCTTTCTTCTTTGCTCTTGCGCTAGCCATTTATTACTGATGTACCTATTTTAATGTGTTCTTCTTTATATTGCTGGCCTTCTGTATTTCCTGTTATTATCTAAATAAAGCTTTTTAAACATAAAAAAAGGACCACTGTGTTGTGTGTGGCAGTGGTATACTACCTGTCCCTTGACTGAGTACTGCTTGGGCCTCACACATAGCAGGATGAGTGTTTTGGACTGGGGTGGGAGATGCACACTTGTTCCATTGGTTCAGAATAGCAGCTCCACTGCATGTGGGCTTTGAGCTGCATTACATTCAGTGTAATGAGGAAGCCCAACTGCAGCTATCCTGGTGACCAAATCTGCTCTGTTCTTCCCTTAAAACACCTGCACAGACTCAGTTACAGGAGAGGCATGGGACTTAAATTACAGCAGTATACAGTGTTCAACCTCCACTGAACCTTTAACTGAGCAGGAAAAAGCGGAGGGTACCTACCCAAAGAAGAATGAGTCAGGGATGAGAAGGTGGGAGACAGAGAGGGCAAGCTGATGTATCTTTGTGCATGTTCAGGCCAGCGTGGTTATGCATGTATGTGTTTGAGGGAAGGGGGTAGAGTTGCACCTAATGGGAAAACTTGGTCATTTGCTGCCATTAAGTTTCTTGAGGTGGGACTTCGGCATGATGGCAGTAACTACCTATATGGTAGGAGGATTGCTATATTATCCCAAAGTATTCTCCCTTTATAGATTGACTGGGCACATGGTGGCAATACCTGCCTAGTGCTGGAGGTCCTGGCTATGCAATGGCAATATCTACATGCTGTAGCAGTAACTGGGTATATGACAGTAGTACCTGACATATGATCACATCTTCCTGGTAAGTACCGCAACAGTTTTAGACAGTATTCAACTTGTGTATATGACCAGAAGGGGGAGTGAGAAGCTCTGTAAGGTGCAACCTTCAGCCTCCCAGACTATTGCAAGTAACTACAAAAAAGAGGGTTAAGGTATTGTGAGGAAGTACCTCTTTTGACATGTTAGCCCCCGCTTTTTACCTAAAACATGATGTGATTTCGAATGAAAGTGCACTGGGTCCCTTCTAACCAGTTCCCCAGTGCCAGATCTCTCTCCTCAAACTGTACCACAATTGGTACAACTTCAGCAACCCCTGTGAGTCCCTAGTAATTGGCACCCCTGGTACCTAGGGTATCGGACTGAAGATGGTCCACTAGGGCTGCAGAACAAATTGTGCCACCCTAGGGATTCCTCAACAAGACCATGCAAACTACCATTACAGGCTATGTACCTTGGTGCAGAGAAAACTGAAGAATTGGCATGGGACACATCCCTGTGTGCCATGCCCCCAGACACTGCATGAATTATAGGTAAGTCACCCCTACTGCAGGCCTTAAAGTCCTGAGGCAGGGTACACTATATCACATGTGTGGCCGATGTACCTGAACAGATATGAGCCTACAATATCTAAGTCCATTCTTGGATATTGTAAGTATACAGGGAAGCCATGGAGAGTACATGAGCTTGGTATCCGTCATTACAAGTGCCCCAGCACCATGATGGCTTCACTGTACCCAGGGATGTTCGGTACCAAACATCTCCTCTTGATAAATCGCCACTGATGCCAGTGTTGGATTTATTAATGAATGCACACAGAGGGCACCTTAGAAGCGCCCCTGAAATCCTACCAAACACTGGTGTGGTCTCTGACTAGTATTAGCCAGCCTGCCACCACCAGACATGTTTCTGACCTCATGGGGTGAGAGCCTGTACTCTCAGATGCCAGGAACAATGCCTACTCTGGGTGGAGGTGCTTCACACCTCCTCCAGGCCGGAATGCCATTCCAAGGCGGGAAGCTTCAAAGGCGATGCCACCTTTGAAATGCAACCCAGGCATCTCCAGATATTGGAGGATGCCAACCCCCCTGTACTGCTCCACATTTGGCTGCAGGACAGGTGGAAAAATTTGTCAGTTTAGGAGGTGGGCCCGCATTCAGCCAGCACCACCCCTGAGGTGGGGCAGGTGATGTGGACCCTACTTTTCAGTTTCCTCCATCTTGTTTGTGAGGGAATTTGCCAATTAGGGTCAGGGTTGTGCACACTCCCCAAAGGAAATGGTCACATACAGGGTGCAGACCCCCTAAAGGTAGGTAGCCAATTGGCTACTACCTGTCTCCCCCTGTAATTCTCCTAAATTTAGTATTTAGGTGGCACCTTTGGACCCTGAACTTTAGATTCGACAGACCTAAGAAGAAAACGGACAAAGAAGAGCTGCTGAGGCGAGAACAGAGTACCTACTGCAGAACTTTGGCGCGAAACACTGCCTGCTGTTTCCAAGGACTCGACCATCGTGGTTTCTGTCTCGTCCTGCTTCTGTGAGGCCTCCAAAAACCCTAGAGCACCCAGAGCCCTTTGCCAATCACCAGAGAACTCCCTTTGAGTAGAGGAACTACTCCCCTGCAGCCCGCAGGCACCGATCCTGCAGAGTCTGGTTTTCCGACTTGCTGCTCCTTGGCGACTCTGATGCAGCACCCAAGCAAAAAGAGGTACACCAGCTACAGTGGGTCAGATCTGTCCCTCCATTAAGTGAGAGAGTACCAGGACCTACCAGAGCTGTGCCGTAGCAATACTCGAGGTACCGGACCACCTGCAGCTGACACCGAGATGAAGAGTCCAATCCATACTACAACTGCCCAGGAAGCAAGCACCTGTCAAGTGACGTTGAAACCCCTGAGACCCACTTTGTGAGTGGCCCAGCTGTCTGGAAATCATCCCTGCAAGCTGCTTGCCCCTGACCGTAAAGACCATCTTGATGCACCGAGCACGGCTGACCTATCTGCTTTGCACCCAGCCCGGCCAGCCTGGGGACCGACAAACCAGCAGTGCTTCCTTTGTCCTGAGGCCCTTGTGACCCGGTCCCTCATTTGTGGTCCCCCAGACATACCTGTATGTCCCCTTGTGCAGCCTGTTTTCAGGTGTCCCCCTTCTTCGTAGCGCACCAGCTACCAACGACCTCAGCACCCTGCTCCCGGCCGAATCCAGGACGCTCCCCACGATCTGCTGGTAGAACCTTGGACCTTGGCCTGATGCTACTCTAAAACCTCAACTCCTAGAACCAACTGTCCGATTTTATATACATTTATATGTTTTTCTCCATAGGCTTTCATTGTGTGTAATTGCGCACAACAGTGAGCTATTTTCCGAACTTTGAAAAAGCTTAACTAAAAATGTACTTACCTGTGAACGAAGTTCTTAGTCTTAAAAATATATAAAAATCTGTGTTATTTTTGCAAATTGGTCTCGCATTTATTCTTAAGTGTCTCATTTATTGCCTCTGTGAGTACAACAAATGCTTAACACTACCCTCTGATAAACCTAACTGTTCGCCCATACTATCACAAATAAAGAATTAGAATTATCTACTTTTGCCTCTGCATCCCAATCTGTGTCTCCCTGGACTCTCTGCATAGTGTACTTTGTTTTAGTCCATTATAGATAGAGCCAGTTTCCTATATTGGTGGATCAGCGATGGGGTCTACAACTTTACATTTGCTGATACCACTTTGTCAATAAATTACTACATGAGCAAATCAAAAAATTGTCTTTAGCTAGTTGCATTTTTCAATTGGTCTACTTGTCAAATATTTAAAATTAGCTGTTAGGGCCTTGGTTAAGTTCCTGAAATCAGTTGTTAGAATTTACTTTCTAAAAAGGTCCCAACTTTAGTGAAAACATGAATAACCGAGAGGAGCAAGCTCAGGAGCTCGACCTGAAATCTTAAATGGAGTTGTCATACTCCCAGTTATGGGCCGTCTGTAAAGGGTATGGTGTTAAAACTGCCTCTCATGCTACCAAAGATAAGCTTAGAAGGCTTTTGGCAGAATATGAGCGAGATCATCTAGTGGATGAAGTTGATTTCCAGGAGGATTATCAAACTGGAGAGGAAGATGCTGAGGAGGTGGTGGAGGCCTCTGCCTCAGAAGGAGAAGCTCCCTCAGAGAAGGAGCTTGTACTACTAAATATATTAGCCAGGAGGTTGGCTTTAGAAGCTCAACTCCAGGGCATAGAGAAACAGAGGAAAGAGATGGCCTAGGACCCATCTCTGGTGGCAGCAATATCATAACTGGGGAGAGAGAGAAATCTTTTTTTCCAAAAATCCCCAAAGGGATTGTTCCCAATATACAGTTGGTGATGACATCACCAAATGGTACTGCTTTTGAGAGAGCTTGCATCAGTAGAAAGGTAGCCAAGAAGCACTGAGGCTCTTTCTTGTGGGAACTGTTCTCGGGTAAATGCAGGGATAGACTCCTGACATTGATTGAGACAGATGCTGAGTCTTATGACCTCATGAAGGGTACCCTGATTGAGGGTTTTGGACTCACCACAGAAGAATATAGAATAAACAAAAATATAAAATCAAATTCAAGAGACTCAAAAATCCCAGAGTCAGTCCTTGGTTGATTTTGTAGACTTTTCAGTTAAGACAATAGGTGGCTGGTTGAAAGGTAACAATGTGCATGACTATTATGGGTTTTCCAATTTAATCATGAAAGAATCTGTTGAGTAATTGTTATCAAGAGAAATTGTTTCAGTTCCTGGCAGACCTAGGTCCTCGTTATCCTCAAGAGTTGGGGAAGAAGGCAGACCACTATGTCAAAACAAGGGTGACCAAAACTACCACTGGTGGGGATGACCAAAAGAAAGGGTCCAAAAGACTCCAGATTGGATCACAGGTGGGACCTGACTATGTCAGAGAGCCTGCAGAGGCAACTCTAGTCTCAGAGAGTGGAGCAGATGCAGCTACTCTGGCTGTCTGGCCCAGTAATCTGGAGAAACACAGACAACTGCCACATAGTAATGGGGTTAGAGTTGAAGCTCTGCGAGATACTGTTGCCAGTGTCACCATGGTGAATGAGCAACTGGTGTCCTTCAACCAGTACTTGCCTGGAGAGACTTATACAGTTCTCAATGCTGACAATCAGGCTAAGGTACATCCAATGGCGTTAGAATTCGGGATTAGTTACTGGCCAGAAAAGGGAGGTTGTATCTTTTGCATTTCATGTATAGTGTCTGGTTGGCAAAGATTTGGAGTCCTCAGCATGGGCAGAGGTAGAAAGAAAAACCCATGTAGTCATGTTGGGTATACCTGAATGGGTGTATGTAAAAACAGGAGCACAGTGTAGAACCGAGGGTGAAACAGAAGTGTTGGGGCCTGAAATTATGGACCAACCTTCCAAGAGAAAGGTCAAGAAGCCCCAGAGGGGACTGAGCCCCAGGAACTTGGGCCTTACACAGCAGAGCTCTTAGGCCCACACTCTAAGGAAGATCGGTGCCAGGGGAAGAGGACCTGCCCCACTCTTAAAAGCCTAAGGCAGCAAGCTGCTGATCAGGAAAAGGGAGATGTCATTGGCTCCCATAGGATCTATTGGGAGGAGCGACTCCTTTAAACTGAGCCAGAGACCCCAAACTTGGCACCACTAGGAAAGTGGTAGCGCCTCAGCAGTTTAAAGAGTTTATCCTCGCATTGGCCCATGACATCCCCCTAGCTGGGCACCTTGGCCAGTTCAAAACATGCAGTAGGTTAGTGAACCACTTCTACTTGCCAGGAGTGTCCCAGGAAGGTGAAGGTGTTTTGTAACTCTGTGCCACCTGTCAAGCCAGTGGCAAGACAGGTGGCCATCTGAAGGCCCCCTTAATTCTACTTCCAGTGGTTGAGGATCCCTTTGAAAGGGTAGGGATTGACATTGTTAGGCCCCTTGACCCTCAAACAGCATCAGGAAACAGATTCAAATTGATAGTAGTGGATCATGCTACCAGGCAACCTGAGGCTATTCCCCTTAGCTCTGCCACTGCCCCTGCAGTGGCTAGGGCTTTCCTTGATATTTTTACCAGGGATGGCTTTCCTAAGGAGGTGGTATCAGACAGAGGTACAAACGTTATGTCTGCTTACCTAAAACAAATGTGGGCTGAATGTGGAGTGACCTACAATGGGCTTGTTGAATGGTTCAACAAGACATTGAAAGGTATGATTGGTGGACTCCCAAACTTACTGCCATGCCTGCTTTTTGCCTACAGACAAGTGGCACAGAAGGGAGTAGGGTTTTCCCCCTTTGAACTTCTGTTTAGTCATCCTGCAAGGGGACTATTGTGTCTTGTGAAGAAAGGATGGGAGAAGCCTCTCAAAGAGCGCCTAAGCAGGATATTGTGGACTATGTGCTTGTTCTTTGTTCCAGAATCACTGAGTACATGGAAAAAGCAAACAAAAACCTTGTGGGCCACTGAGAGCTCCAGAAGCTCTGGTATAATCAAAAGGCTGCAGTGGTGGAGTTCCAACCAGTGCAGAAGGTGTGGGTTTTGGAGCCTGTGGCTCCTAGACCCTCCAGAAGAAATGGACTGGGCCGTACCCTATCCTTGAGAGAAAAGGGGAGGTCACCTACCTGGTGGACCTTGGCACTTGCAGGAACCCTAAGAGTGTCATCCATGTAAACCGCCTTAAACCATATCATGACAGGGCTGAAGTGACCATGCTGATGGTCACAGATGAGGATCAAGAAGCAGAGAGTGAACCTCTCCATGACCTCCTCTAAAAAAACCCTAAAGATGGTTCAGTTGATGGAGTGGTCTTGTCAGCCACCCTCACTGCCCAAAAGCAGACTGATTGAAGGCAATTCCTAAATCAGTATTCTGGTCTATTCTCCTTGACCCCTCGTCAGACTAGCTGGTGCACACATGATGCGCACACTAGTGACAGCCTACCTGTCAAAAAAAATCTACAAGCAGTCTGATCATGTCAAGGAGAGCATCAAAGCGAAAGTAAACTAGGTGCTGAAATTGTGAGTCATTGAGCCATCTGAGAGGCCCTGGACCAGCCCAGTTGTTTTAGTCCCAAACCTTACACCCAGGGTGGAAAGAAAGATATGAGGTTTTGTGTGGACTAAAGGGGCCTCAATGCTGTGACCAAAAGTGATGCACATCCAATTCCTAGGGCTGATCAATTCATTGACAGGTTTGGGGCAGCCAAATCTCTCAGTACTTTTGATCTCACGTCAGAGTACTAGCAGTTAGAACTGACCCCTGGAGCAAAAGAAAAATCAGCATTCTCAACCCCAGATGGGCACTAACAGTTTACTGTTATGCCCTTTGGATTAAAGAATGCCCCTGCCACCTTCCAAGGGTTGTTAAACAAAGTCCTTCTTGGGCTGGTATCCTTTAGTGCAGCTTATCTTGATGCTATTGCTATTTTTAGCTCCACCTGGCAGGATGATGTGATCTACCTTGGCAAGGTCCTGAAGGCTTTAAACTGACCACAGGCCTCTCAGATGACTCATGCAAATGAAAGGTGAAACCGCCAAACTGTTATGGTGGTCCATATCCCTACAGGCAGTGGACTTTACAGTGGAACACAGACCTGGACTTACCATGCCAATGCATATGTCCATTCCAGGTTCTTCTACTTAGAAGATGAAGACTCTCTAGGGAAAGGTAGGTTTCATCCTCTTTCATTTGGGAGGGTCTTGTGAGAAAGTGCCACTTTTGACATGGTTAGAACCCACTTTTTGCCTGGAACATGATGTGATTTCTAATGAAAGTGCACTGGGTCCCTTCTAACCAGTTCCCCAGTGCCAGATCTCTTTCCTATAACTGTCCCACATATGGTACAACTTCAGCAACCCCTGTGAGTCCCTAGTAAATGGTAGACTGGTACCTAGGGCATTGGAACTGAAGAGGGCCCACTAGGGTTGCGGCACAAATTGTGCCACCCTAGGGACCCCTCACCAAGATGATGCAAAATGCCATTGCAGGCTGCATGTCTTGGTGCAGAGAAAACTGAAGAATTAACATGACCCACATCCCTGTGTGCCATGCCCCCCAGACACTGCATGAGGCATAGGTAAGTCACCCTTACTGCAAACCTTACATGTGTGGCCCTATCTGCCTGAGCAGAAAGGACCCTACAATATCTAAGTCCATGGATATTGTAAGGGCACAGAAAAGCTATAGAGAGTACATGGGCTGGGCACTAGTCATTATGAGTTCCCCAGAATTATGATGGCTTCACTGTACCCAGGGATGCTTGGTACCAAACATCTTGTCTTAATAAATCCCCACTGATGCTAGTGTTTTATTTATTAATAAATGCACGCAGAGGGCACCTTAGAAGTGCCCCCATAAAACCTACCAAACACTAGTGTGGTCTCTGACTAGTCTTAGCCAACCTGCCTCCACCAGACATGTTTCTGACCTCATGGGGTGAGAGCCTGCGCTACCAGAGGTCAAGAACAGTGCCTGCTCTGGGCAGAGGTGCTTCACAACTCCTCCAGGCTGGAATGACATTCCAAGGTGGGAAGCTTCAAAGGTGATGCTGCCTTTGAAATGCAATCCAGGCATCTCCAGGTAGTGGAGGATGCCAACCCCCCTGTCCTGCTCCACATTTGGCGGGAAGACAGACGGGAAAATTAGTCAATTTCGGAGGTCAGCCCTGTTAGATTTGGGGGTCTCTAGTTGGCAGAGGTAGGTACCTTTGTCCAAATAGGGACCCTTGAGTCTAGTCAGGGAAAGTAGGTACACTCCTGAAAGAACCCCTGCTCACCCTCTTGGTAGCTTGGCACGAGCAGACAGGCTTAGTTCAGAGGCAGTGTGTAAAGCATTTGTGAACACATACAGTAATCAAGTGACAACACTACAAATGGACACCACACAGGGTATATATTTATAAAAATAGGTATACTTTATATAGATTTATCACAAGACCATAAACGATAAAAATAATCCACAATACTGTCAAGAGTGCTTAGTTCGGATCAAAAAGGCTTAATTCAAGGTTCTGTGCGAGTCGGTAGCCTCCTCCGGCTACGGCGATGTCGAGAACAAACAGAGTCTAACAAATCCAGCTGACCGCGTCGAGACGGGCCAACACAGCGTAGACAGACTCGGTCACAGTACCTTTTACTTGAAGCGGCAGGCACGGGCGTGCGATCAGGATGGCTGTACGTCGCGATCGCGATGCAAGATGGAAGCGTTGCAGGACGCGTTGTCCCTCGATGCGGTGCAGGCAGCGGCTCGTTGACGTCGTCAGGACGGAGTCGGTGAGACCAAGGCCGTGCGTTGCAGGGCGAGACGGTGCTTCGAGGCGGTGCTGGCAGGTTGCGGTGCGGCGACGGAGCCGGATTCAGGAGCTGGCGTCGATCAGTCCGGACAGCGGTGCGAGTCGGGCGGTGCGTCGCAAAGCGTGCGAGCAGTGCCCAACTCCGGTGCGGTCACAGGACTCGAACTCAGCAGCAGTGACCGTGTCGGTCGGACCAGTTCGATTTGGCGTAGCGAAGCGTTGCAGGACGCGTTGTCCCTCGATGCGGTGCAGGCAGCGGCTCGTTGACGGAGTCGGTGAGACCAGGGCCGGGCGTTGCAGGGCGAGACGGTGCTTCGATGCGGTGCTTACAGGACACCGAGTCGGTCGTGAGAGTCGGTCACAGCTCCCTACCTCTGTAGCCACTGAAACAGAGTTTCCAGCAGCAATTCACAAAGGGGGTGAAGTCCAATGGTCCTGGGACTTCGGTCAGGGGGCAAGTTCTCTTCCAAGCCCTTGGAGATCCTTCACAAGTTGATGAAAGTTACAGCAAAGCAAAAGTTCCTTTCTCCTTTCTTTGGCAGTCAGGCAAACCACTGCAGGCCAATCCCCCAAGCAGCACTTCAGGCTTAGGGATAGTCTCTCCTCAGTTTCTTCTTGGTTCCGCTCCTCAGCAAAGGTTTCTTCTTGTTTCCAAAAGTGATCTAATTTCCTAGGGTTCTGGGTCCCCTTTTATACACAGTTTCTCTTTGTTCTCTGAAGGCAGAGAGGCCTCTGCCTAACCCAAAACCAGTTCTGGTCAGTCCTGGAGCACTTTGTTTTTCTGATTCCTTCTTTCCTTTCAGAATGTGGGGCAGAGTGCTCAGCCGCCCGGCAGGAGGTGGAGCCAGCATTGTGGAAGTCCGTCACAGCCCTATTCAGACCCAGGTGCAACTCCTCCCTCCACTCTGGATGCAGATCTTTCTATTCAGCCCTGTGCTGACTCACCCTGTCTCCTGTAGCCACCCCCAGCCCCTGTCACTCAATCTCCAGACAAGGAATACACAACCTAGCAGAGGCAGGCTTGGATAGTTAGGCAAGAAAATACCCACTTTCTAAAAGTGGTATTTTCAAACACAGAATGTTAAAACCAACTTCACTAAAAGATGTATTTTATCATCCTGAGTTCAGGCATACTAAATTCGTTTTTCTACCATGTTCCCTGGGTCAGTTCTGACTATAAGGTGTAATAGTCAGTCTGCCCATTCTGGCCTATGGGGAGCAGGTAGCCTTGCAATAGTGAAAAACGAAAATGGCTGTAATTCACTATTAGGACATGCCACACACACCAGGGCATGTCCTACCTTATACTTACAATGCACCCTGCCCTAGGGCCTACTTTAGGGGTGACCAACATGCAGTAAAGGGAAGGTTTAGGGACTGGTAAGTGGGTGCACTCACCAAGTCGACATGGCAGCCCTAGGCTGCACACAGGCTCTGCAATGGCAGGCCTGAGACACACTTTACAAGCTGCTTCTGTGGGTGGCACAACCCATGCTGCAAGCCCACCAGCAACATTGGATTTACAAGCCCTGGGCACACTCAGTGCCCTGTACTAGGGACTGACAAGTAAACCAATCATCCATTCATGGAGTCACTAATACATACATCAATTCACGATAGGGAGCACTTGCACTTTGGCACTGATTAGCAGCGGCAAAGTGCCCATGAGCATCTAGTCCAGCAAAAACATATCGGCAACAGTGGAGGCATTACGAAAAAATGGAAGGGAGACCCACGCCAAGGATGCCAGGTCTAACACGTGTCCCCTCCAGCTGAAATGTGGGGAGAACTATCCTACCCCTAGGGAGTTCTCATCGCTAAGGCGGAAAAATCTGGACAGTCCATCAGCATTGGCGTGTTCTGTACCAGGGCGGTGTTCCACCGTAAAGTCCATCCCCTGTAGGGAAATGGACCACCTCAACAGCTTTGGATTCTCACCCCTCATCTGCATCAACCATCTGAGGGGCCTGTGGTCTGTCTGAACCCGGAAGTGAGTCCCAAACAGGTATGGTCTCAGCTTCTTCAGTGCCCAGACCACAGCACATGCCTCACACTCAATAGCACTCCATCTCTGTTCCCGGGGAAGTAACCTCCTACTGATGAAGGCTACAGGTTGGTCTAGGCCCTCCTCATTGATCTGTGATAGAACAGCCCCTACACCATGCTCTGAAGCGTCGGTCTGAACAATGAACTCATTGGAGAAGTTGGGTGCCTGGAGCACAGGCGCCGTGCACATGGCAGTCTTCAAGGTGTCAAAAGCTTTTTGACAGGCGTCAGTCCAAATCAATTTCCTGGGCTGCTTCTTGGAAGTCAGCTCTGTCAAGGGGGCAACAATGCTGCCATACCCCTTGACGAATCTCCGGTAATACCCGGTGAGTCCTAGGAAGGCTCTCACCTCTGTCTGGGTCTTGGGGGCTCCCAAGCCAGAATGGTATCAATTTTCGGTTGGAGGGGCGCCACCTGGCCGCTCCCAACCTGGTGTCCCAAGTACACCACAGAACCCTGCCCAATCTGGCACTTACTCGCCTTGATTGTGAGGCCTGCCCTCCGCAGCGCCATCAACACTTCCCAGAGGTGACGCAGATGTTCTTCCCAACTGGCACTGAACACTGCAATGTCATCCAGGTAGGCGGCACTGAAATCCTCCAGTCCAACCAACACCTGGTTGACCAACATCTGAAAGGTGGCAGGGGCATTCTTCATCCCAAAGGGCATCACCCGGAACTGGTAGTGCCCATCTGGTGTGGAGAATGCTGACCTCTCTTTGCCCCATCAGTCAAGGCGATCTGCCAGTACCCAGACGTTAAGTCAAACGTGCTGAGGTACCGCGCAGCCCCTAACCGATCTATGAGCTCATCAACTCTGGGGATGGGGTGGGCGTCAGTCCTGGTGACGGAATTGAGTCCTCGGTAGTCCACACAGAACCGGAGTTCGGGTGTGGCACCAGGCGCGGCAGCCTTTGGGACCAAGACCACTGGGCTGGCCCAAGGGCTGTTAGAGGACTCAATCACCCCTAGCGCATACATCTTGGAGACCTCCTCCTTGATGCAGGATCTGACCCTGTCAGTCACCCTGTAAGCCTTGTGCTTCACAGGAAGACTGTCCCCAGTGTCCACATCATGGACGCACCAATGAGTGACACTGGGAACCAGGGAGAACAGGTCAGGGAACTGTCCCAACAGTTGGCGACAGTCACCCTGCTGCTCAGGTGTCAGGGAGGTAGAGAGGTTTACTCCCTCCACTGATCCATCTTGCTCTCGGGCTGACAGGAGGTCAGGAAGAGGCTCGGTCTCCTCCTCCATTCCATCATCTGTAGCAAAGAGCATGCCCACTTGGGACCTCGCCAAGTGGGGCTTCAGGCGGTTCACATGCAGGACCCGCAAGGGGTCCTGGGAGACTGCAAGTCCACCAAATAGGTAACTGGACTCTTGCGCTCCACCACCGTAAAAGGGCCGGTCCACCTGTCCTGGAGCGTACAAGGCTCCACAGGGGCCATGACCCACACTTTCTGACCAGGCTGAAGCTCTACCAGAGTGGCATTCTGGTTGTACCACCGCTTCATCTCCTCCTGGCTGGCTTCCAGATTTGCCTCAGCAAGTTCTCTGAAACGCTTAGTCTGGTTCCTGAAGGCCAGCATGTAACTGTATACATCCTGGGGAGGTTTCCTGGGAGATTGCTCCCAGCCTTCCTTGACCAAACTCAGAGGTCCTCGCACCGGGTGTCCATAGAGGAGCTCAAAGGGACTGAACCCTAGAGACTTCTGTGGCACCTCCCGGTATGCAAACAACAGGCATGGTAAGAGGACGTCCCATTTACGCCTCATGGGTTCTTCCAGACCCATAATCATGCCCTTGAGGGTCCGGTTGAATCTCTCAACCAGCCCATTTCCTTGAGGGTGGTAAGGAGTGGTGAACTTGTAAGTTACACCGCACTCCTGCCACAGGGACTTCATGTACTTGGACACGAAGTTGGTACCTCTGTCAGACACACCTCTTGAGGGAATCCCACACGTGAGAAAATTCCCATCAGTGCCCGTCCCACCACGGGGGCCGTCACTGTCCTCAGAGGGATGGCTTCAGGGTACCAGGTGGCATGGTCCACCAAGACCAGGATAAACCTGTTGCCCATGGCTGTCTTGGGGTCCAGTGGCCCCACAATGTCAATACCCACCCGTTCAAAGGGGGTGCTGACCACAGGGAATGGCTGGAGAGGAGCCTTGTGCTTCCTCCCACTCTTTCCACTTGTCTGGCATGTCCTGCAGTGAGTGGCGGTACTCCTGCGCATCTGGGGCCAATAGAAATGGGTAACAAGCCTGTCAAAGGTCTTGTCCTGCCCCAGATGTCCTGCTAACGGTACATCATGAGCCAACCCCAGTAGGAAGGCTCTGAAGCGCTGGGGTACCACCAGCACACGGGCTGACCCAGGCTCAGCAACCTTAGGCTCTGAATACAGGAGACCATTCTCCCAGTAAATCCAATGTGATCCAGACTGATCACCTGCTGCCTGGTCTGTGGCCTGTTGCCTCAGACCCACGAGAGAGGGGCATGCGTTCTGCTCCTCGCAGAACTCTTCCCTGGAGGGTCCTCCTTCTTGCTGCCAATGGGTCAGCTCAGGTAGGTCCCCCAGTTCAGCTACCTGTTCCCCTGTAGGCTCCAGGGCATCCCCCTCAGGGTCTGCCTCCTCCTGGACGTGGGAACTTCGGGGGCCGGTTTCCCACGCCCCCTTTCTCCTCTCTCTCCGGCAGGCACCTGGGCCTCCCTCTCAGGCTCCAGGTCCTCTTGAACACCTTTAGCTGCCATTGACCGGGTGGTCACATATGCCCAATCAGGCAAGCCCAACATTTCTAAATGCGCACTCCGCTCCACCTTAGCCCAAGGTGAGCTCTCCAAATCGTTCCCTAACAAACAGTCAACAGGCATGCCTGGCCTCACAGCTACTTGAAGAGTACCCGAGACCCCCCCCCCACTCAAAGGGAACCTGAGCCACCTGGCAGTGACTCTCTGTGTTGTCAGCGGCAACAACCGGATAGAATGCATCAGGGATAACCTGCTCCTTAGACACCAGGTGACACTTGACAGCTGTCACACTGGCTCCTGTGTCTCTCAGAGCCTCCACCCTATGGCCATTGATGGTCACCCACTGCCTGTATTTCTTACTGTTCTCAGGCAGCGGGGTCCTAGGGACCATCTCAGAGTCTCCTAATGAGACAAGGGAAAACACTGTGGGATCCCCCCACCTTGGGCACCCAACTCCTCCCCCAGGGCTACACTAGCCAACTGCCGGGGGACTGCACCAGTGGGTGCTGGTTTTCCATGCAAAGGGCAACGAGGATCGTTTGCCTTGTGGCCAGGAGCGCCACACTTGTAACATACCAGTGGCCCCTGGTGAACAGGGGGGCCTGTCAGGGCCACTGGCTTCTTCTCAGGGGGAGGCTAGGATCCTTTCCCTTGGTTCCCTTGGGGTCTACTTTGGGGCCCTTTCTGGAACTCCCTCTGTTTACCCTTGTCCCCCCCACTCTTCTGCTGGGGACCCTGCCCACCCTTGGCGGAGTCTCCCACGTGACCCTTGTGGACCCGGGTACTCACCCAGCGGTCCGCCTCCTCAGCAAGCTGCCTAGGGTTAGTCAGCTTACTATCAATCAGGTGCTGGCGTAGCTCAGGAAAGCAATTACTGGACAAGTGCTCCCATGAAATCAAATCAAAGAGCGCCTGAAAATCAGTCGCTTTGCTACCCTTTACCCAACCATCCAAGGCTCTGCAAAAGAAAGTCACATATTCAACCCAGGTACTGCTTTCAATCTTACTACAGTTCCTGAACCTTTGCCTATAAAGCTCAGGGGTCAAACCATACCTAGTCATTAAGGCATCCTTCATGTGGCTGTATGAATTATAGACTTCAGAGGGCAAATCCAACAAGGTATCCCGCCCCTCACTGAGGAACCGTCCCCACAACCCCGCTCCCCAATCCTTCTCAGGGACCCGGTGGGAAGACATGGCTACCTCATAGGCTTTGAACCACTGCCCAATGTCATCATTTTTAAAAAAACTCCTTCACCACATCTTTGGGAATATACACCCTAGCTTCAACAGGCACAGGCGGTACACTGCCACCAGAGGGAGTAATCTCTAAGCTTTTGGCCTTCAATTCCAACTCCCTCAAAACTTTCTCAATTTCAAACTGCATTTTCTTTTCCTCTAGGGCTAATTTCCTAGTTTGCATTTCGAATTCTAACTGCCCATTCAGCTTGAGCTTGGTCAGCTCCATTTCGTGCATCCTACTCTCTTTCCTGTCCTCCAACTCCTCTGGAGACAGTCCTCTGGCAGAAACACTGCTACCTACTGGGGAAGGTGGTCTTCCAGCCCCTAGACCCAATAGCCCCTCCAGCTGCCCTTCTGCATTCTCAGCCCCCTCCACAGGGGCACTCCTTGATTCGACCCAGGCCCTCAGCGCCTTTTGGAGGTCCTCCTTCCTGGAGAGCCCGGTCATGGACACTTTAAACTTTTTGCAGAATTGCCTGAGCTGCTTGAGGGTGTAGCATTCTAGCCTCTCTTCTTCCCAATCACACTCAACAGAGGCTACTGATGCGGGTTTCTCCATAGTGATTAAACTTGGCAGTTGCAAAAATAGGAAATCCCAGAAAAAATGCTATAAAAGTATGTGGTTGCGTTTTGGTCTGCACTCACTAAGTAGTGTTCACCAATCACTGTACATGAGTCACAAATGCAAGTCCAGAATCCTCACCGCTGACCACCAATGTTAGATTTGGGGGTCTCTAGTTGGCAGAGGTAGGTACCTTTGTCCAAATAGGGACCCTTGAGTCTAGTCAGGGAAAGTAGGTACACTCCTGAAAGAACCCCTGCTCACCCTCTTGGTAGCTTGGCACGAGCAGACAGGCTTAGTTCAGAGGCAGTGTGTAAAGCATTTGTGAACACATACAGTAATCAAGTGACAACACTACAAATGGACACCACACAGGGTATATATTTATAAAAATAGGTATACTTTATATAGATTTATCACAAGACCATAAACGATAAAAATAATCCACAATACTGTCAAGAGTGCTTAGTTCGGATCAAAAAGGCTTAATTCAAGGTTCTGTGCGAGTCGGTAGCCTCCTCCGGCTACGGCGATGTCGAGAACAAACAGAGTCTAACAAATCCAGCTGACCGCGTCGAGACGGGCCAACACAGCGTAGACAGACTCGGTCACAGTACCTTTACTTGAAGCGGCAGGCACGGGCGTGCGATCAGGATGGCTGTACGTCGCGATCGCGATGCAAGATGGAAGCGTTGCAGGACGCGTTGTCCCTCGATGCGGTGCAGGCAGCGGCTCGTTGACGTCGTCAGGACGGAGTCGGTGAGACCAAGGCCGTGCGTTGCAGGGCGAGACGGTGCTTCGAGGCGGTGCTGGCAGGTTGCGGTGCGGCGACGGAGCCGGATTCAGGAGCTGGCGTCGATCAGTCCGGACAGCGGTGCGAGTCGGGCGGTGCGTCGCAAAGCGTGCGAGCGGTGCCCAACTCCGGTGCGGTCACAGGACTCGAACTCAGCAGCAGTGACCGTGTCGGTCGGACCAGTTCGATTTGGCGTAGCGAGCGTTGCAGGACGCGTTGTCCCTCGATGCGGTGCAGGCAGCGGCTCGTTGACGGAGTCGGTGAGACCAGGGCCAGGCGTTGCAGGGTGAGACGGTGCTTCGATGCGGTGCTTACAGGACACCGAGTCGGTCGTGAGAGATGGTCACAGCTCCCTACCTCTGTAGCCACTGAAACAGAGTTTCCAGCAGCAATTCACAAAGGGGGTGAAGTCCAATGGTCCTGGGACTTCGGTCAGGGGGCAAGTTCTCTTCCAAGCCCTTGGAGATCCTTCACAAGTTGATGAAAGTTACAGCAAAGCAAAAGTTCCTTTCTCCTTTCTTTGGCAGTCAGGCAAACCACTGCAGGCCAATCCCCCAAGCAGCACTTCAGGCTTAGGGATAGTCTCTCCTCAGTTTCTTCTTGGTTCCGCTCCTCAGCAAAGGTTTCTTCTTGTTTCCAAAAGTGATCTAATTTCCTAGGGTTCTGGGTCCCCTTTTTATACACAGTTTCTCTTTGTTCTCTGAAGGCAGAGAGGCCTCTGCCTAACCCAAAACCAGTTCTGGTCAGTCCTGGAGCACTTTGTTTTTCTGATTCCTTCTTTCCTTTCAGAATGTGGGGCAGAGTGCTCAGCCGCCCGGCAGGAGGTGGAGCCAGCATTGTGGAAGTCCGTCACAGCCCTATTCAGACCCAGGTGCAACTCCTCCCTCCACTCTGGATGCAGATCTTTCTATTCAGCCCTGTGCTGACTCACCCTGTCTCCTGTAGCCACCCCCAGCCCCTGTCACTCAATCTCCAGACAAGGAATACACAACCTAGCAGAGGCAGGCTTGGATAGTTAGGCAAGAAAATACCCACTTTCTAAAAGTGGTATTTTCAAACACAGAATGTTAAAACCAACTTCACTAAAAGATGTATTTTATCATCCTGAGTTCAGGCATACTAAATTCGTTTTTCTACCATGTTCCCTGGGTCAGTTCTGACTATGAGGTGTAATAGTCAGTCTGCCCATTCTGGCCTATGGGGAGCAGGTAGCCTTGCAATAGTGAAAAACGAAAATGGCTGTAATTCACTATTAGGACATGCCACACACACCAGGGCATGTCCTACCTTATACTTACAATGCACCCTGCCCTAGGGCCTACTTTAGGGGTGACCAACATGCAGTAAAGGGAAGGTTTAGGGACTGGTAAGTGGGTGCACTCACCAAGTCGACATGGCAGCCCTAGGCTGCACACAGGCTCTGCAATGGCAGGCCTGAGACACACTTTACAAGCTGCTTCTGTGGGTGGCACAACCCGTGCTGCAAGCCCACCAGCAGCATTGGATTTACAAGCCCTGGGCACACTCAGTGCACTGTACTAGGGACTGACAAGTAAACCAATCATCCAATCATGGAGTCACTAATACATACATCAATTCACGATAGGGAGCACTTGCACTTTGGCACTGATTAGCAGCGGCAAAGTGCCCATGAGCATCTAGTCCAGCAAAAACATATCGGCAACAGTGGAGGCATTACGAAAAAATGGAAGGGAGACCCACGCCAAGGATGCCAGGTCTAACAAGCCCATATTCAGCCAGCACCACCGCAGGGTGGGGCAGGTGATGTGGACCCCACTTTTCAGTTTCCTCCATCTTGTCCGAGAGGGAATTAGCCAATAAGGGTCAGGGTTGTGCCCACTCCCCAAAGGAAGTTGTTACATAGAATGGACAAAGCAGAGCTGCTGATCCGAGAACAGAGTACCTGCTCCAGAATTTTGGCGCGAAACCCTGCCTGCTGTCTCCAAGGACTCGACCATTGTGGTGTGCTCTGTCGTTCTGCTGCTGTGAGGCCTCCAAGAACCCAAGAGCACCCCCAGCCCTTTGTCAATCACCATAGAACTCCCTTGGAGTAGAGGAACTACTCCCCTGCAGCCTGCAGGTACCGATCCCACAGAGCCCTGTTTAGTGACTTGCTGCTCCATGGCGACTCCGATGCAGCACAAAAGCAAGAAGAGGTACACCCACCCGGAGGTTCAGATCTGTCCCCCCACCAAGTGAGAGAACACCAGGACCTTTCTGGAGCCGTGCTGTAACAATACTCGAGGTACCGGACCACCTGAAGCCAAGACGAAGAGTCCAATCCAAACTCCAACTGCCCAGGAAGTAAGCACTCATTGAGAGACATCGAGACCCCTGAGGCCCACTTTGTGAGTGGCCCAGCTGTTTCAAAATCATCCCTGCAAGCTGTTTGCCCCTGACCGTGAAGACCAGCTTGACGCACAGAGCCCGGCTGACCTATTTGCTCTGCACCCATCCCGCCCTGGGTACTGACGAGACAGCTGTGCTCCCATGGTCCTGAGGCCCCTGCATCCTGATCCCTCATTTGGGGTCCCATTGCACAGCCTGTTTTGAGGTGGCCCCCTTCTTCGTAGCACACCAGCTACCAATGACCTCAGCACCCTGCTCCCGGCCGAATCTGGGATGCTCCCGATGAACCGCTGGTGGAACCTTGGATGTTGGCATGCTGCTACTCTAAAACTCGAAGGTGAACCCCTAGAACCGACTGTACGATTTTATGTACATTTATGTGTTTTTCTCCATAGACTTTCATTGTGCGTAATAGCGCACAACAGTAAGCTATTTTCTGAACTTTGAACATCATAACTATAAAAGTACTTACCTGTGAACGAAGTTCTTGGTCTTAAAAATATATAAAAATCGGTGTTATTTTTGCACATTGGTCTCGCATTTATTCTTAAGTGTGTGTCTCATTTATTGCCTAAGTGTGTGTCATTCATTGCTTAGCACTACCCTCTGATAAGCTAACTGCTCCCCACACTACCACAAATAGAGTGTTAGTACTATCTACTTTTGCCTCTGTATACCAATCTAGGTCTCCTATAGTAGGCCTCCAAAAGTCAGTATGCTTTCTTGAGGATCAAGAACTATATTGAATCCCTACGAATCGTGGTAGTTATTTCCAGCTCTAGGCTAATTCAATCAGACAAACAACATGAAGAAACATGCACACAACATACAGACCATAATGGACCTTTTCCTCTTTAAGGTCTATATCCTACATTTTAGTTAGGATTTAAAAGGCAGTGGGGGTGGGCGATCCCTGTAGTCACATTTTTGTCAAGGCACATCTTGTGTGATTACAGGGATCACCTAACCACACTGCCTAAAATTACAAAACAAAATGTAAATTAACAGCATATAAAAGAGAGTGGGCTGATTTTTTTTATCCATTTGCTGGTGCTTAGAGGACGCCTTTAATTGAAAAAGTTACAACAAGAATTACAATGTGGTAGTTGGATGAGCATCACATTTTTCCTGCACCTGAGTAGAGTGAAGTAATGTCTGTGCCAGGGATGTCATTAAGACAATCGAAACATAAAACCGGTTCATTCTAGTTTTCAAGCAATATTTTCACATATTATTTTCAACTAAAATATGAAATTTACATTAATCAATTTCAAACTGGATTATACATGGACTGGACCCGGGAAGTACCAAATAGTCCATCCTTGATAAGTACAAAATATGGCAGTGTGTTTTGTACTCAGGGCCTTATTTATGGCCAACTCACGCAGTAGAGCGCAGCAAGTCACCTTGCTGTGGTGCACTGCGTGACATGGAAAGGGCAAGAATTCACCGTATTTAAATCAATACGGCGCATTCCTGCCTTTTCCTCTGCGCTGGCACCTTTTGGCTGCCTAGCACCAACGTGGGCACCCTTGCCCTATGATGCAAGGGTGCCTGTGTTGTAAGGAGGATTGTTTTTGCGCAGGAAGGGGCAGGTTTAGGATTTTGGCTCAAGTTAGTAGTAGTAAAGTTAGTAGTCCTAACTTTACTACTACTAAATGCCTTCTGTGAATACCAAAAGTAGTAAGTTTAGGATTTTGTCTCAGATTAGTTCTGTGAATCGGCCCCGTAAATATTATAAATTAGGTGGTACAATACAATCACTAAATTATTTACAAATTAGTCTTTGTTACACTTCATTAGTTGGTGTATACAGTTTAAAAGCAATTTTACCAATTTTATTCTCAAATGTCACGCAGCGCACAACATATCTGGAGATGCCGACTCTACACAGGGACTGGTGGCACATTTACAAATTCATAAAGTGTCCTGATGCCTCCTTACTCCCAATAACAGGCACAATGTTTTAATTAATTTTGATCATATTATTTTATACGTTTTACAGAAAAAGGGAAAATAAGCCTCAGTGTCATCAGCTTGCTAGGAAACTGGGCACAGCTTACTGGTTTCATGGTTTGCTAACACCCAAGAAAACATGAATTGTGCTAGCTGGGGAATGCCCAACTGAAACTTGAGATAAAGAGCTCTAGTAAAAGCTGGACATACGCTGTCCATAAACTCTTCGTACTTATAGTCCCATTTTACTGTTAAGAAACCACTGGTCAGTCTGCCCATGGTAGAGGAGGAGAGCAATTTCTCAAGACCGCAATACCAGAATAGAATTTTCACAAGGCTTTTGTCAGTTTTAGAAAGTGAGGCAAACTGGTTAACTCCTGCCCTCCTGGAGGAACAACAAAACCCCAGAAACGCACACAACCTTCAAAACCACAGTCAATGCACATCACCTCCTCCTTAAAACCCCAAAGAAAATGGCCCTCCAAGACAGAATCAATGCCAATGCACACAACAGCAAAGAACTCTTCGCCATCGTCAAGAGTTCGCCAGGCCCAAAAGTGAGGCAACAGATGTCCCACCCTATAGGTAAATACGAAAAAAGGGTTTGGATCAGTGCGGTATGCGATGGCGCCTGCTCGTGTGTACGTCAGTGTAAGGAGGTTCTTAGTAAAATACGGTGCTACAGGCGGGGGGATAACCCTAAACCCCTCAACAGACACAAGGTCAACACATTTCTATACAGGATGCCTGTGCACACGTTGTAGTGATATGCAGAGCAAATTCTGCGTCTATGAATTTATGAAATATTGGGAGAACCACGACAAAAAACAGTCAAACAAATAATGCATAAGAGGAACACTCCAAGTATCAGGTGTTCTCTGTGTTTAATGAAGATCGATTGCCCAGCCAACACGTGTTTCGTCAGGGCGGAAACCCACGACTTCTTCAGGGCTAAAGGGCGAGATAGCTGAAAGTTGATCGATCTCTCCGCCGGTTGTACTTCCGTCCCGGCTGTTATGGGAATGGTGTTTCCAGAAAGCGAGTATCAAAGCGAATAACGGACCCGATTACATGTCCGGTGAAGTGACACTCCAGGGAGTCTGTATGAGACAGCGAGTGCGCTGCTGCTTCTGTCGACGTGTCGACGTGTCGGCTGGGCAATCGATCTTCATTAAACACAGAGAACACGTGATACTTGGAGTGTTCCTCTTATGTATTCTGTGGTTCTCCCAATATTTCATAAATTCATAGACGCAGAATTTGCTCTGCATATCACTACAACGTGTGCACAGATGTCCCACCCTCCCAAGACCTCTGCAACAAACTTGCCACCTTCTTCCACTACAAGATCACGCAGATCTATGACAGCTTTGACACCCAAGACCCTGCCAAAACACCCGTCACAACCGCTCGCTACCACGCTGCACCCCAACATATCCTGCTCAACTGGACTCCACTCACCACAGACGACACACTCAAGACCATGAAGAGCATCCTCTCCAGAGCCCCATAGGACCCCTGTCTGTATCACATCTTCCATAGAGCAGCCATCTCCCTTGCCTCGCCACACCATCAACTGCTCCATCGAGACCACCACCTTCCCCGATGACTGGAAACACACCAAGATCAACCCCCTGCTGAAGAAGCCATCCACTGACCCAACAGACCTCAAGAACTTCAGACCCATCTCCCTCCTCCCCTTCCCTGCCAAGGTCATTGAGAAGGCTATCAACGCCCAACTCTTCAAGTTCATTGAAGAGAATCACGTCCTGGACATCTCCCAATCCGACTTCCGAAGCAACCACAGCACGAGACTGCACTCCTTGCCGCCACCAACGACATCCGCTCCCTCACCCTACTGGACCTCTCGGCCGCCTTCGACACCGTCTCCCACCGCACCCTAATCACGAGAATTCAAGACGTTTGCATCCTCGACAAGGCCCTGAATTGGATCCACTCCTTCCTATTCTGACCGAATACAGTGAGTCAGGCTAACTCCTTTCCTCTCAGAACCTACAGAGATCAGCTGCAGAGTGCCCCAGGGCTCCTCCCTGAGCCTCACCCTCTTCAACTTCTACATGGCCCCCCTCACGGCCATCGTCAGAAACCACGGACTCAAAATCGTCTTCTTCGATGATGACACCCAGCTGATCCTCTCCCTCACCAACGAACCCACTGCCGCCAGAATCAACTTTCACAGCGGGATGAAGGCCGTTGCCACCTGGATGAAAGATAGCTTCCTCAAGCTCAACTCGAACAAGACCGAAGTTCTCATCCTGGGACCCGCCCCCTCGGCCTGGGACAACTTCTGGTGGTCCGCCGCACTGGGCACCTCTCCCACCCCCACCCCCACGTACCATGCACGCAACCACGGCATCATACTGGACTCCTCGCTCACAATGAACCTCTATATCAACGTCATATCCTCATCCTGCTTCCACCCGCTCCACCTGCTCCGAAACACATTCAGATGGATCCCCACAGAATCCATAAAGATGGTCATCCCCACACTCATCACCAGCAAACTCGACTACGGCAACACACTCTACGCTGGCGTCACCCAGAAACAGCTCAGTAAACTACAGAATGGTCAAAATGCCGCAGCCAGACTGGTCGTCAACATCCCCCACAGCAACCACATCACTGAACACCTTCAACAACTACACTGACTCAGAGTCAACAAGAGAATCACCTTCAAGCTCCTTACTCATGCCTACAAAGCTCTCCACAACGTAGGACCAGCATATCTGAACCACTGCCTCTCATTCCATGCACCTGCCAGACTACTTCGCCCCACCCAACTTGCCCTGGCCACCATCCCACGGATCCAAAAGACCAGAACTGGAGGAAGATCCGTCACCTACCTCACCGCCAAGACCTAGAACAGCCTGCCCCTTCACCTGAGGCAATCCCCTTCGCTGACCCAACTTAGGGAGGATCTCAAGACTTGGCTCTTCGACTGAATCTCCACACCGAGATGGTTCAGCAGCCCCCCTTCCCTCAGCACCTCGAGACCCTCATGGGTGAATAGCTGTGCCTTACAAACCCTGATTGATTGATTGATTGATTGAGTATTTGGCTAAGTCGAGCTCTGTAAGGAAGGTCTTAACATGATTTAGACGACAAATCTTAGATGGCTAACCTCTGAATAAGACATCCTGGAGGCCTGCCCTGTGGACAACTAATTCCTCTGTGGTCCAAATCCTAATCCAATATAGGATTGGCCTCAAGCTCGCATGATCGCTGATGGATTTCAGGGCCAATTCAAATCTTAATGGAACCCCTGGGACACTCTGTATTAGTTCATAAACCTCCCCAAAAGGCAACCATCCAGTATACTGTTATAAAATTACAAATATATACAAAATACAATTGTTAAAGCAATATAAAAGCCCTACAAATCGAACCTACTAAGGATCACCCTAGTGCAAATCGTCTATCCCATAGTTTGTTCAGGTGGGTCAGCAACTCTAAAATCTTTGTCTGCTATAGTAATCAGCAAGATTGCATGTAATAAAATCCTTGCCGGCAGGCTTTAGCACAGTGTAATAGGAATCAACCCTTAAAGCCTATTTCCTTGAACACATGCTTTGCATAATTAGTCATTAAGATCTACTTGTTATGTGATAATGTTTCATTATGAACTGATCACACCTAGGAATCTGGCATGAACTGATAAGATCTGCACCCTTTACCAAATGGCTTGACATTATGCACAACCCAGGCCTACTGAAGTGTGCATAAGATGGCAACTATCAGATATGCAGTTATAAAAATGTAAATATGTACACAGTTACAATAGACAACCCCTGTCAATAGGGCCTAACAAGAATCATCACAGTGAAATTCACTCCCAGGGTTTGTTGAAGTGGGTGACCAACACAAAACCCTTGCCTACTATGGTAATCTGTGAGATTACATGTAACCAAATACATTTCTACAGCCTGCAGCACAATGGGATAACAATTTATTGTTGAAGGCCTATTGACTTTACTATATGCTTTTAAAAATAAATACATCAGGCCTACTGCATTTGTAATAACTAATTGCTTTGGGCATAAAAGTTCCTTGCACGAACCAAGCCTATAGCCAATAACCATAATCATAACTATAACCAACTCTGGGTAACTGTACTGAGTGTACGTTTTCTCACATGGCAACCATCAGGCATACACTCATATAATTGCAAATGTATGCAAAATTACAGTTGGGAAAACAACATACTATTTCTCCTAACTGGGTTTAACAAGGATTCTCACAGTGAAAATCATCTATGCTCATGGCTCTTAGGGGGGGCTAACCTACAACAAAACCCCTACCTACTAATGTAATCTATGAGGTTCCGTGTTCCAAAAAACTGTAGACTTTGATTCAGAGTAATAACAATCCACTCTAAAATGCCTATTTGCATTAACATATGCTTTTCACAATCAACAGGTCAGGCCTACTGGCTTTATCGTAACTTTTCATAAGAAACGATCAGGCATATAGCATTTGTCAATGGCTTACGCCCATTATCAACTCAAGCCCATTGCACTGAGCGTAAACGTTCTACAAGACAACAATGCTGCATACAGTAATAAAAGTATAAATGTATACAAAATTACAGGTGGAAAAGCTAAACGCTAGCGCTCATAAGAGAGCCTGCAAGGATTATTGCAGTGCATATCTTCCATCCCTATAGTTTGTTAGGGTGGATCACCAACACCACTGGCTTTGTCAAAGCACTTCTGAATAAATCAATCAACTAACCAGGGTTTTATAGAGCATGGCAAATCACCCGTGAGGGTCTCAGGGCGCTGGAGTAGCTAACTGCTTTGTGATGATTTGTTAATTCGAACAGCCAGAACATGAGTCCTTTCCTAAATCCCCGAGCGATGGGGAGGTTGTGAGGTGTAGGAGAAGGACGTTCCAAGCTTTGGCCACCAGCTGTGAAAAGGAGCATCCCCCGCAGTTGTTTCACCGGATATGGGGGGGGGTCTGTAAAGAAGAGGGAGATGGATCGTAGGTGTCTGCTTGGTTGGTGGAAGGTCATGCATTTGTTGATGTATGCTGATCATTCACTGTGCAGGGCTTTGTATAAGTGGGTCAACATCTTGAACTGGCATCTCTTCTGGATTAGGAGCCAGTGTAGTATCTTGAGGTGCAGTGTGATGGAGAGGTCGCTGATGAGTCTTGCAGCTTAGTTTAATATTGTCTATAGTCTCTTCAGGAGGTATGCAGTGATTCATACATTGAGTGTATTCCCGTAGTCCAGCCTACTGGTGACAACTGGTGACAAGGGCCTGCGTGACAGTACTTTTTGTGTTGACTGGGAGCCATCTGAAGATCTTGCGGAGCATGCACAGGGTGTGAAAGAAGGTGGATGAGATTGTGTTTACCTGTTTCTTCATAGATAGCTTGCTGTCCAAGAAGATTCTTAGGTTGCAGGCATGGTCTGTCAGGGCGGGGGATGGGCAGAGTTCAGCAGGCCACCATGCATCATTCCATGGCGAGGTGTTATTTTCAAAGATGAGGACTTGTGTATTGTCCATGTTGAGCTTGAGACAGTTGCCCTTCATCCAGTCAATGACGTTCATCACACATCTGTGAAAGTTGGCTCTGGTGGTGGAGGGGTCATTTCACAGCGAGAAGATGAGCTAGGTGTCGTTGACATAGATGATGTTGACTCTGTGCGATCTAACGGTGTTGGCCAAGGGGGGTCATGTACATGTTGAAGACAGTGGGGCTGACGGACGATGATCTTCTGGTGAGGTATGAGGCGATCCATTTGAAGACATCTCCCTGGATTCCGATGTGGTGGAGTCTGTTGATCAAGATATGATGGGAGACGGTGTCAAAGGTGGCTGACAGGTCCATTAGGATGAAGGCTGTTGTTTCGCCGTAGTCCAGGATGGCCCTGAGATTCTGGTGGCTGCAATCAGGGCTGTCTCGATGCTGTGGTTGGCTTGGAATCTGGATTGAAATGGGTCCAGGAGGTTGTTGTGTTCCAGGTGTTCGGTGAGTTGCTGGTTGATTGTCTTCTCGAAAACATTTGCTGGAAAGGGGAGCAGGGAGATGGGCCTGCAGTTCTTCAGTTCTGCTGAGTCAACGGATAGTTTCTTCAGGAGGTGCCTTCCTTCAGCATGTTTCCAGTCCCCAGGGAAGAAGGCCAAGGTGATGGAGGTGTTCAGGACTTTCTTAAAATCATTGCCAATGGTCTTGCTCCAGAGGTTGAAGATGTGGTGGAGACAGGGGTCCATGGGTGCTCCAGAGTGCACGGAGTTCATGATGCAGATTGTGACTTGAGTTGTGAGAGGGACCTACTGGGTGAGCAGGTGTTCGGGGTTTGTGTTCATGGGTGTGAGCGGGCTGATTCTGATGCTGTTGGCGGAGTAGGAGTTTGAATTTTTCATAGATGACTGAGATCTTGTTGTGGAAGAATTCAGCCAGGGTGTCACACAGTTCCTGGGAGGGGGTGATGACGTTCTCATCTACTTCAGGGTTGGAGAACTCCTTCACTATGGTGAAGAGCTTCTTGCTGCAGATTTTGCTGGCTTCTATGTGGTCTGCTAGGGCGCTCTTCTTTGTTTCTTTCAGCAGGTGGTGATACTGGTTTAGTGCTGCCTTAAAGATGGTATGGTGTTCTGTCTCTTTGCTGGTGCGCCACTTCCTTTCTAGTTGCCAACAGGTGCGTTTGGTGGATTTCAGCTCTGTGGTGAACCAGCCGGCTCTTCTGGCATGTCCTTTGGATTTGGCTGTCTTAGCGGCACGATTGTGTCGGTGCATTTTGTGATCCACTGGGAGAAGTTCTTCGAAGCCTGTTTTGGGTAGGATGTTTTTTCTGGGAAGTAGGAGTGGAGAGCGTTCCACTGGTCTTCTGATATCTTTTTCCAGTTTCTGTATGTGTAGCTGGTGGGCATGGTGCCAGTGTTGGTGGGTCCTAAGATCATGAAGTGGATGCTGTAGTGGTCAGTCCAGGAGTGGCACGAACAGTCGTTGTACTTGACTCTGTTGCTGGACTTTAAAATGGGGTCAAGCATGTGTCCTGCGATGTGGGTAGTGTCGGTGACAAGGTGCTTGAGGCCAATGTTGCTCATGCTTTCCAGGAGATCCGGTTGTGTTGGTGTCTCTAGGGTCATCGAGGTGGAAGTTGAGATCCCCTAGGAGGATGTAGTGCTTGGAGTCGATGGTGATCGGGGCGAAGAGGTCATAGATGGCATTGCAGAAGCTGGGGCATGGTCCTGGTGGTGTGTAGGTGAGTGTGCCTCTGATGGTGCTTTTTCCATCTGTGTGAAGTTGGAATTTGAGATGCTCCTTTATTGGGGTCGAGTCGTCTGAGGAGGTCTTGCAGCGGATTATGTCCTTGTAGATGATGGCAATTCCACCTCTGTGTTTGTTGGTTTGGTTCTGGTGTGTTATCGTGTAGCCTTCGGGGGTAGCAATGGTGATGTCCGACACAGAGGCAGGGTTTAGCTAGGACTCTGTGAGGAAGTTGACGTCCGGGGTGAGATATGAGATCATGCCCCAGATCTCTGTGGCGTGTTTGCTGATCGATCGTGCATTGAGTAGAATTCACTGGAGTTGTCCCGTGGCAGTCTCGGTTGGCGTGGTGTACTCAGTTGTGTTTGTGGTGTCTTTGGCATTCTTGGTTGCTTCGGTGTTGCAGGTGAAGCGGTATTGGTGGCATGAGAACGGTCCTCTGGTGGTGGGTGGAGATGTGAAGCAGCAGTTGTTGTCGGTACACCTGAGATCCAGGGCTCAGAGGCCTGTGGCAGTGTACATGCAGGGGGTGGAAGAACCAGGGTTTCTTGTGCTGGGAGCATGCCAGGTGTGGACAGGAGCAGACAGGCTTGCCTTTAGCACGATGGAGGCGCACCTGCTGCATGCGTCTGCTGCGCAGTCATGCTGCGACCTCCATTAAGTAGGTCCTGAAAGGTGGGAGGGTCACTGGGGGGTGGTGGACGGGGCCGGTGGGTGGCTGAAAAACAACAGGAATCGGGCAGGTGGAAACAAGCAAAGAATAAAACCCCAGACAACCACACGAAACAAAATATTATAAAAACGATTGCAATAGGGGCAAAAAACAAACAGCCGAAACACAAGGCAAACAATTGAGGCAAGGAAATTAGTGGCAGCAAGGGGAGCAGAACACGGGGGCTTGGTTCCCATGATAAATATATCAAACCTGTGAAATTTAGAATGACCCTTCTCAATGAACTGATGAAGCCTTTACCCTTTAACATTGGCTTTACATTTTAACCAACACCAGCCTCTCAAGTGCACATAATCAATCAACCAATATGTATTCTGTTCTAAAATTGCAAATATGTAGAAATATACCTCCTGGAAAACAATATACAACCCCCTTCTACAGGGCCTAACAAGAATCATCACAGTGTAAAACTCCAGGGTTTGTCAGAGTGGGTGGCCAATGCCAAAACCCTTGCCTACTAGAGTAATCTGTGAGATTACCGTTAACAAAAGACCTATGTATAGCCTCTAACACAATGTGATAACAACCAACTGTTGAAGGCTTACTGGCTTTAACATACGCTTTTCACAATTAATAAGCTAGACCAACTACTTTTGTCAAAATGTTTCATAATAAGCAGACCAGAACTATGGCATTTAACATCATGATTCCAGTGCACCAAACAGGCATATAGCTTGTCACCATAATCGACTCAGGCCTACAGTTTTGAGCGTAAACGTTTCCGCAAGATATTCATTATTGAGACAGTCATTAAATTAGAATGATATACACAATTACAGTTGGCTAAGAAAAATACTATCCTAATATGTCCTAACAAGGATTCTTTTAGAGCAAACCTTATATATCCATGGTTTGTAAGACTGAGTGATTAACACCAAGACCATTGCTTACTACAGTAATCTTTGAGATTTCACATTGCAAAATAGCTATCTGTAGGCTGTTATATAAAATATTAGCAATCCACACTTAAATGACCATCGACTTTTATATATGCTTTTCACAATAAAGCCCACCTACCCCCACGGACCACGCCAAGAACCTCAGCATCGTACTCGACTCCTCCCTCTCCATGAACCGACAAGTCAACGCCGTCATCTCCAGCTGTTTCAACACCCTCCGCATCCTCCGTAAGACCTTCAAATGGATCCCCCCCGAGGCAAGGAAAATAGTCACCCACGCACTTATCACTAGCAGACTGGACTACGGTAATGCCCTCTACGCCGGCATCAACAAGTCTCTACTCCACAAACTCCAGACAATACAGAACACCGCCGCCAGACTCGTCCTTGGGGTCCCCCGACACGAACACATCAGCCAACACCTATGCATGCTCCACTGGCTCCCCGGAGAGAAAAGAGTCACCTTCAAGATACTCACATACGCCTACAAATGCCTACACAACACCGGACCCCAATACCTCAACAACAGAATCAACCTCCACGTACCCAAACGAAACCTCCGCTCCACCAACCTCCTCCTCGCTGAAACCCCACGCATCCGCAGAGCCAGAGTAGGGGGAAGATCCTTCTCCTACATCGCGGCCAAGACCTGGAACGAGCCCCCACCAACATCAGACGCGCCCCTCCCTGAACACCTTCAGGAAGGCTCTGAAGACCTGGCTCTTCGATTGATACGGATCAGCTACCCCCCCCCAGCGCCTTGAGACCCTCACGGGTGAGTAGTGTGCTTATAATTCCCCTGATTGATTGATAAATACACTAGGCCTAGTGCCTTTATCACAACATTTCATAATAAACAGACCAGGCCTACAGCCATGATCATTGGCTTGTCACCCAGGACTGACTTAGTCCTGCTGTATCAAGTATAAAATTTGCCACAAGCCAAAAAGTGCAATACACACAGTCTTTTTAGCGGAAGCACACAAATTGAGCCCAATCAAATCCTGTGCTGAAGAGAACCAACATGTGGGTGGAGCCTAAGCTTCTCTCTCAGTAGTGTAGTCTCTTACAAGTTTTTATGATGGAACCCTTTGTAGAGCTGTGATGTAGGCATTAGAGCAGAAGGCAATGAAACTTGGTTAAGAATGTTGAGTTCGCAGTTACATGCAGAAGAATAAAGATGTGTAATATTAAGCTCTGTGTGTGGCATAGTCCTTGGTGGGGACCCAGGCTGGGGTGGCCTCTAAAACTGGTGACAAAATAGGGGATAAGTAATCTGAAGAACGACCATGCTTTTTCTGGGAGTTTGCCATGGTCCAGGCAGCTTGCTTGAGCGTTCCACGTGTCACTTTCCAATAACGGAATCGATGCTTCATGCATGTGGAGTCAAAGCGCAGCTCCAGCTGCTGTGAAGCAGTGGAAGATCATGAAAACAGTGCAAAGAATCTACACATCGTTGGTAGAGAACCCCATAAAAGTACTACGCTGACTTGACAGATAGAATTGTACATTATACAGAGATTAACGCTGAAGGCAGATTCAGCCATGAGGTAGAAAATAAAAACTGACGTTCCAAAGAAAAGAAATCAATGACCTACCAAATCCATCCAAGAGCGTCACTGTACTACAGTACATGGCGAAGAGGCTCGGGGAAAGTGCCTGGAGTTATTTTTACTAAGCCATCTATACCTGAAGTGGCCAGCCACTAAAACTGTAGAGTGGGACAGAGAACAATTTCACAGGTCTTTGAAGAATAAAGAGCCAAGAGCATCTTTCAGAATAATGACATTTTTCAGATGCGAAGAAATTCACATTTCCGGCCATCATTAAAGATGAGCTAAGGTCCAGCAAATTGCAAGGTCTCACTGAGGAATTACCTACACCAAGTCCCAGTAATCCACCAGACGTGTCATTAAGTTCCACAATGGTATCCTACACTGCTGTGTTCCTTAAACCACCACCACCTTTTGATACTGCCAAAAAGCAAAATATTGTTGATAGATGGACTATGTGGATAGAGACATTTGAAAATGTCATTGATGCACTCGAAGGGGCTGATAACAAAAAGATTATCAAGTATCTCAAAAATCTAAGTGGTAATGGTCTGAAAGAAGTCATAAAAAAAATTCTGTGGACTCACGAAGAAATCCCATCCCATTAGATTAAAGAAACATTGAATTTCCAGTTCAATCCAGTGCCAAACGTTGATTAGGAACGATACATTTTCAGTCAAGAACACCAAAAAGTTGGTGAAACCATTGATACATTTGTGGAGAGACTTGATACGCTCATCAAACACTGTAAGTTCAAAGAATTCAATGATGAAGAAGCTATGCGTCTTAGAGTTATAGATGGATGCTTGTCACATTCATTCAGACAACAAATGCTGGGAGAAACTCTTAGTCCAGAGTTTTGATGGCTGCCAGAGCTGAAGAGAGTGCTGAAAGACAAGCTGCTGACATGGAGGATGGGGGTACCCCGAGTGAATCAGGCATGAGCGTAAAAAGTAAGCCTAAGCAAAAGACAGAAGGACACAAAGTGATGTCTACACTTAAAAAGAAGTTGTGTTTTAGATGTGATTTTCATTCCACACGAAGGTAAATATCTTGCCATTGGGCTGATATGCAAAGGCTATGGGAAGGAGAACCGTTTTGTGACAGTTTGCGAAGCGAATGAAAAAAGTAAGTGTCTCACAGCACAAAGACAAAATGACAGCCAGAACCCTCCCAGAAGCAATGTTCTACGCATGCCCACAAGGCCAAGCGGTGACATCAGTTGACGCAAATCGACACTGAACAACATTGATCATCATCTAAATCATTGTCAAACTGTTCATCTGCCTCAATATCGAATGAAAGTGAAGAAGATGGTTATGCCAGTTTGATATTTACCTCTGAGAAACGTGCTCATGTTGGACTGGCCGCATGTGAAAGAAAAAGTCAGTTGTATACAAATCAACATGCTAAAGCACCTAAGACATACAAACATTGTCCAAAGATTAAAGTGAAAGTGAATGGATGTTCGATGCCTTTTTATTATCGACGGTGGTGCCTCAATAAACAAAATGCCTGGAGAGAAATATAATGAACTGTCTCCATTACCGTGACTCACGCAATCAAAAACAAGAGTTTATACACTGGCTGCATTGACTCCCATGAAAAGTAGGGTTCGTTTGTCGCGATGATGAAACACTAGAAAATGAAGGTGCAAGCACCCATCCATGTGCTTCAAGGTGCAGCGTCAAGTGCAAATCTACTCAGTTTCAGCACAGCTGCTGAAATGGGTCTGATTTCCATGAATTACAATATGAATGATCATCACAAAATAGTAAGTCAATTCCCTTCATTGTTTATGGGTTAGGAAAGCTTAAGACTATGAAAGTGAAATTGCATATTAATGAAGATGTCCACCCTGTTCCTCAGAGACATAGGTGAATTGCTTCCCACTTACAAGAAGCTGTTGAAAAAGAACTTGAATCATTACTTAAGTATGACATTATTGAGCGTTCTACTGGTCCCATGCCATGGGTTTCTCCCATAGTGTAGCGCCCAAAAAGGACAGTGAAGGAGCTGTACGCATATGTGTAGACATGCGTCAGGCAAACAAGGCAATTGAAAGAGAACGACATCCAGGTCCACATATTGCTGACATGATAGCCCAGCTAAATGGTGCAAACGTGTTCTCTCGTCTTGATTTGAATAAAGGTTATCATCAGTTGGAACTCGAAAAAGATTGTAGGTACATTACGAACTTTTCTACACGTTGGTCTGTTTCTTTACAAGAGACTTAGCTTTGGTGTGTCATCGGCTGAGGAAATTTTCAAAGACGTCATTTTCCGTATCATACAGCCTGTTGTAAATGCATTCAATTATAGCGATAACTTATTGGTTTTCAGAGCTACACAGAAGGAGCACGATAAAGCTCTCACACAAGTATGTAATTTACTTACAGATGCAGGTTTGACATTAAATGCAGACAAATGTGATTTCGGCAAGACACAGTTGAAATTCTTTGGCCATATGTTTTCAGATGGGGGCATGACACCTGATCCTGCAAAAGAACAAGCACTATCAAGTGCTAATCCCCCACAAGATGTTTCTATGCTACGTTTGTTTCCTGGCATGGCCAGTTATTGTTCTTGATACATAAGAGACTCTGCTACTGTAAGTGCTTCATTACGAGAGTTGATGAAGAAAAATGTTTCATTTGAGTGGTTGCAAGAATGCGCAAAAAGTTTTAAGAAGATTAAACAAGTTATTGAAAGTGCTGTTGAAATGACCAACTTCAATCCAACGCTGCATACAAGGTTGTTGTTGCTGCTAGCCCTGTAGGGTTAGGCACTATTCTTGTACAGCACAGTTGACATCCAAATGCAAATAGGCATATTGAGCCATATGCCAGTAGAAGTTAGTCCCAGGCAGAACATGCTTATTCACAACCTGAGAAACAGAGTTTAGCTGTGGTATGGGCTTGTGAATACTTACATGTGTTCCTGTATGAAAACCTTTCACATTGCTAACTGATCATCAAGCTTTACTGACTATCTTTGGCAATCCAAAAGCCAAGATGCCTCCTGGCATTGAAAGATGGGGATTACGATAGCAAGAGTACAAGTGCACCATTGTGCATCTTCCAGGAAAGGATTAGTATCCTGCTGACTACTTTTCCAGAGTGTCTATACAAGGTCAAGGTACTCCATTCAAGACAGCTAAGGCCTATATCAATTTCATTGTCAAATTAAATGCGCTAGCTTCCATAATGTTAGCACAGATCACATGATAGTGACATGCTGAGATTGAAAGAGATAATTACATATAAGTCATGGAACCAACACACTCGACCCCTCATCAATGATGGTGAATATCAAAAATACAAAAATGTTAAAGATGAACTGTCAATAACTCAGGAAGAAATCCTACTATGAGGGTCGAGAATCAAATTTCCGGAGAGTCTGCGACAGAGAATGATTGCCACAAAGAAAGCTCTGCGAGATCGAGTTTGGCTCCCGTACCTAGATGAGCAAATCAAAAGTGAACTCAAGGCTTATCACCTATGCAACAAATGTGACTCAACATACGTTAAATATGTCGGAACTCCTGAAGCATGCTTGGGAGAAAATAGCCATGGATTTCTTTTGTCCCCTTGATAATGAGATTCCTTTGCTAGTAAATATGGATGAATATTCCCGCTTCCCACTCATAGAAGATCTTTCATCCACTACTCATGAATGAATCATTGAGAAACTGGATAACATCTTTGCGACATGGGGCATTCCAGCCATTGTGAAGTCTGATAATGGCCCGCCCTTTAATAGTCAGGAATTTAAGGATTTCCTACAGCATCTGAACATAAAGCATCAGAAGAGAAGACCTTTGTGGCCACAGGTCAATGGACTTGTTCATTGTTTTATGAGTACGCTAAAGAAAGCTGTACAGCCTGCAACTCTAGAAGGGCTTAAGTTGAAAACTGTACTGAATTCTACCCTAAAAGCCTGTTGTTCAAAGCTGCATTCGACCATCGGTGAAAGCCTGTGACTTTGATGTTTGGGAGACCAATGACAACCAAGTTACCTCAAAGGACCAACCAGCGAGAAAGCAGTGAAAGTACCACTTGCATGAAGGACTTGGTTAACAAGCAGAAAATGAAAGCCTATGGAGACAAGATGCGACGGGCAAAGCACCTCTTGTTCCAAGAAGTAGATCTTGTGGTTGAACTGCAGATGCGACAAAGGAAGTCTGATGCAACCTATGATGTTGAACCCTTCCATGTGGTATACACCAAGGGACATATGGTGACTGCAAGCATCCTGAGAAGTTTGTAGCCAGAGATTCTTCTCACTTCGGTCTCCTGATCAAAGTGGTGAATGAAAGACTGAGTCTGAAAAACCAATGACTTGTTATTTCTTCACTGTCTTTGAAGATCTCTGACACTGAAGACAACAGCTCCCAGCTTCAAGTAGCCAGATCAGGTCATATGATTAAAGCAAACACAAGGAGATGATGGACGGAGTGCTGAAACTTTTCAGACACTCACCCCCAGTCACAGATCTGGGTTGAATCCATCATCATTCTTTAGCTCACTTCGCCACCTCAGTTCAGACCCAGCTATATGCAAATCAGTCTTGACCCTGTGCCTCATGGGAACAGTCCAACCCGAACTGCCAAGCCAGGTCTTCCCTGAACCGGAAACAAGCATCCTGGGACTGGTTTCTGGGTAACACCCTTCATCAGCCAGGCTAGCTTGAATCCAGTGGCAAAGTGAGCAAGGGACCCACGTCTGGGCATACCCTGCCAACTTAGGGCAAACAAAGCAAACACAAGGAGATGATGGACGGAGCGCTGAAACTTTTCAGACACTCACCCCCAGTCACAGATCTGGGTTGAATTCATCATCATTCTTTAGCTCACTTCGCCACCTCAGTTCAGACACAGCTATATGCAAATCAGTCTTGACCCTGTGCCTCATGGGAACAGTCCAACCCGAACTGCCAAGCCAGGTCTTCCCTGAACCGGAAACAAGCATCCTGGGACCGGTTTCTGGGTAACACCCTTCATCAGCCAGGCTAGCTTGAATCCAGTGGCAAAGTGAGCAAGGGACCTGGCTGATGAGGGCTGTGAGCCCGAAACCGGTCCCAGGATGCTTGTTTCCGGTCCAGGGAAGACATGGCTTGGCAGTTCGGGCTGGACTGTTCCCATGAGGCACAGGGTCAGACTGATTTGCATATGGCCATGTCTGAACTGGGGTGGCGGAGTGAGCTAAAGAATGATGATGGATTAAACCCAGATCAGTTGACTGGGGGTGAGTGCTTGCAATGTCAACACTCCGTCCATCACCCCCTTTGGTTTTGCCATATGATTAAAGCACCAAAAAGACTAACTGAAGAGATGTAAATGTAAGTTTTTATTTAACAGAAGGGAGATGTAGTGCCTTACGAGTTTTTATGGCAGAACCCTTTTGGTTCCTACTGTACTCCGTAGAGCTGTGGCATAGGCGTTAGAGTGGAAGGCAATGAAAGGTTAATTTAGAATGCTGAGTTCGCAGTTACACGCAGAAGAATAAGGACATGTAATATTAAGCTCTGTGTGCGGAGTCAGACCTAGAAATGACCACTGTGGTTCATTGGACAAAAGATAACTATTGTGTTCATTGACAGAATTTAACTACCATAAAAAAAGATTAGGGGGAGTTGATTTACTTTGCTACACCACATGGTCTAAATCTGTATTTCCATTTATTGAAAATCAAGAAGATGACTCTGGATAGTATACCAGAATTTCTGGAGGAAAAAAAAGGATGATTTGAACACTAGAAATGTGAAGGAACACATTCATATAGACGACCGAGATTGAAAAGTTGAGCTGCCTCTTCTAAGTCCATTCCTTACTTTCACTCAGACTCGTGTGTCTCAACTAGTGCAGAGAAAGAGATTTTTATCTTTGGCTTCTTTTCATTTTAACTTTTCTTATTATGAGGAAGATACTTCAGCCTTATATATACATTACAAGTGGTTTGTCAATATTTTTTGTCACAGAGAACAGTTTTTTCATCTATTTCCATTATTTTGGATGGGTTATTTCATAAATGAGCCTTTACTTAAAGGTGAATGTTTCTATGAGACCGAGTTACTGCGCAATAATATGTGCATATTTTTGTCACAAGTCAAAAAGCAATAATTATGGAATCAGGAAAGCTAAAAACACAATGGCTGAAAAGTAGTTTGTCTCTGAAGATCTCACCATCAGTCACAAGAGAGGCACACCTCTTTAACGTACTCCTTTGCTTTCACTAAGCCTGACTGTAACCCACATTCTTAACCTATCTCTAATCCTAATAGTAAACATAACTCTAAATCTAGCTCTAATCTGCATCTTAACCCCACTCCCACCTAATGCACAGCCTCACCTTAAAGCTAACCCTAAACTTATCCTTTACGCATTTTAAATTATTTTAAGTTTGCAAATTGTTTTTAGGCCATGTTTTTCCATTTTTTTAAAAATAACTTTTGTATGTCTAACTTTTGCTTTTTCTATCTTTTATTTTCTAAATGTTATGTTTCTCACTTTTAGTTACAAAAGTTAGACCTATCAAGTTTGAGCCTTTGTAGCTAAGGAAATGTTATACTTGATTAGGAAAGATTACCTAGGTAATTGGGGTTTCTAATGACTGGTATTGTTTTAATTGCTACAAGATGATGTAGCCTTACGGCTAGAGCGGTCGACCTCAAAGCTGGGGACCTCGAAGCTGGGGAACCGGGTTCGAGTCTCGGCAACGACGCTCAACATCCTGTGATTCTGGGCAAATCACTTAATCTCCCCGTGCCTAACAAAAATGAATGTGTCCTTCTGTAACGAAACTGGTGCTCATGTAAAGCGCTCTGATACCCGATGTCTCGGGTCTAGTTCGCGCTATCTAAAACTCTACTCCTCTATCTATGTGTGTTGCAGAATGAGTAAGTCACAAGGAGAAATAAAGGTATTTCTCCTCATTGTACCTCATCTGGGAAGGCATATCTTTTTGGTGCATTGCCAGGTTTACCAGTTCTGGTAACTCTGGGAATGCGCCAAAAACCATGGGAGTTGCGTGGGAACACCCATACAATGCCCATGGAATGCCTTCCTAGCGCAGATTACGGCAATGCAGTGATTTGTGCTGCATCACTTTATTCAAGATTTATGAAGCCACTCAGGGCCCATGCAAAGTGGCCTTGCATAGCTTCATAAATCTCATTTTTCTGTTGTGTCGCACATGTACCATGTTGCGTAGTGCATGCGTGATGCATAAATATGGCCCAGGGTGTTTAAAGGGGCCTCTTAAAGCTGGTTTGCAGCGTAGAGGATTTTGTTCATGTTTTACATCCCTATTAAGAATACACTCTTATGTGCATGTCTGCGCACACTTGACAGATAACCCAGACATATACAAAAGTACTGTGTTGGCACATTGATATCTTGGAGCCGACTGTTCTCTTTTACATGTGTCAGTGGTATGGAAGAAGTGAAATATGAAGAAGTGGTGCAACAGCAGATGACAGTAGAGAGTGTCACACAGCTTTACGTCATGAAAGAGCAGTGCAGCCCTAAAAGCTTATGCTGGTGAACGAAAGGTGAAGAGTTCATTTGAAAACGGAGTGTATGACCTGCAAGCTCGCAGTTATGGGAATGCTTTCTGGGCTGCGGTTAAAGACATGAGATCCATTGGTCAACCATTGTCTTCGATAAGCTGCAATATAACTAGTGAGGCATGGGTAGCCCATTTTTCTATGATCTACTCAGTACCAACACAGAATGAGGCGTCTTTAGAGTTCAGGCCTCTCCGGGAATTTCAATATCTTTACAGGAAGTTGAAGATGCTATTAATCCAAGTATGGGAAATAAAGCCCCAGGACCAGATGGGTTGCCCATTGATCTAATTAAGTTTAAACCTGAGTTCTGGGCGCCGCTTTTGTTAAACGTTTTTAATAATTTAACTAATGCCCCACTTCTAAGTACCTGGTCAACAAGTACTATTGTACCAATCTTCAAAAAGGGCGACGGTTCTCAGCCTAATTGTTATAGGCCAATCTCCCTGATAGATAATACTATGAAAATCTTGGGGAGGATTTTGTATAACAAGATAAAGACATGGGCCGAGGAGGATTGCATTTTACAACCGTGCCAATTGGGATTTAGAAGTAAAGTAGGCACTATTGAACAATGCCTGAATCTCAATTTAATTATTGGGAAGTATACCGTAGCCCAGCAATCCCCTGTATATTTGGCTTTTATGGTCTCACCTCAGCCTTCGATTTTGTTAACCAGTCTCGTTTATGGTCTACCCTTTTAGAATATGGTCTAGATGAGGTTTTAGTCCACTTTCTAGCCTACCTGCATAAGGACCTGAGAGCTCGTGTGAGGATCAATCAGAGTGGGGAGGTTTCAGATGACATCAGAGTCGACAGAGGGGTAAGGCAGGGGTGTGTCCTGGCCCCATTGCTTTTTATTCTATATATTAATGATTTACCTAAATCCTTGATCGTACTTACTAATGATGTCCCCAGAATTAATGGTAAGCCAGTCCCCACCCTACTGTATGCCGACGATGCAGTCCTAATGGGCCGAACACCTAATGCCTTACGTATTTTAGTGCGGGGCTTCGTGGATTTTATGGGTAGTTTAGATTTGTGTACCAATTTTAAAAAATCATTTATTATGTCTTGTGGGCAAAAAAGTATCTTTTAAACACTATTACTGTAGACAATCAAAAATTACAATGCACCAGCACTTTTCCCTATTTGTGGCTAGTTTTTTCTGCCAATAGTTCTTGGGTTGACCATGTGGCATATAGCAGGAATAAGTTTACCAAAGTTATTAATTCAATTCTTAGTTTACCAAAGCCCAAAAGGACAGGGATAATGTTAGCGCTCTTGAAAATTTATAAAACACAGGGCCATATTATCAAGAACGGCGCAAAGATTATCGCCGCTTTAGCGGCAGGAAACTGCCGCTAAAGCTGCGATAAGGGGCTTGATAATATGCCCTAGAGAATTCCAATAGAAGCCCAGGTTTGATGTCCTTGACACCAGAACCTGGGCTTCTATTGGAATTTTCTAGGGCATATTATCAAGCCCCTTATCGCCGCTTTAGCGGCAGTTTCCTGCCGCTAAAGCTGCGATAATCTTTGCGCCGTTCTTGATAATATGGCCCACAGTGCATTCCAACAGAGACATATGGCGCAGAGGTATGGGGCTACACAAAGAGTAACAGTATCCAGCTCGAAGAAAACAGATTCTGTCGAAAAATCCTGGGAGCACCGATCTCCACCTCACAATATATTTGCCATGCCGAATTAAAATTGCACTATGTTGAAGATTACATAAAGGCTCGCCCTGCCCTTTTTTGGCTCGCTATCTGGAAAAACCCTGCAGCGTCCCTCACTAGAGAGATAATAAGAGACTGTCTCAAGTGTGATAAGGGAAAAGAAATACCATGGCTTGCTGCAGTGGGGGAGAGCTTGAGGAGTATTAACCATGCATTGGTTTTTACAAATCCCACCAAAATTGATGGTATGAATAAAAAAGTCCTCCGGGGGGCTCTTAATGATCATTACAGAACTATAAGACACGAAAGGGAGGCCCAGAAAACGTCTGTAGCAATTTATATGCCCATTGCGGATGTATCAAATATACCATCTAGTTATCTTTTAAAATCAATAGGTCACTGGGAGAGAGGAATCCACTTCCGTCTAAGGGCTGGCACAGTAACTTTTTTTTGTGTTTCCCTTTGGGGTTCACTGCTAATTAAGATCAATTACCATGCCCATGTGATGATAGGAGTGGGCAAACAACACTCCACTTCCTATTTTTTTGTAAGTTCTACAAAGAATATACAAAACAGTTTCTGATCCCATTTTTTAAAAACATCTTGCCTATTCATTTAGATGCAGCCTACATGGAAATTCGCAAGCTGGCAGACGATGAATTAACTGATCGTGTAGGCACTTTTCTAAAACCTGCAGTACGCACCCGAAATACAATGTGCACTTTATGAAGCCCGTTTTATTGAACTAACTTGATATATTGTGGTCATGTTTTATATGATCTTAATGGATATTGTCTTAGATTAGTTTTTAATCAGCTCAGACTAACTCAATTTATAGGGCTTATTACTGTCAACTATTCTTTCCTGTCCTAATATTTTTTGTTATGTACGATTTTATTTTATTGTTTTTACGACTAATGGATTTCTGTACTCCCTTCTGTTATTAGGCGACTTGTGCTTTTATGGATATATGAACATCCGAATAAAGATTTTTTAAATTTGAATTTGAAAACTGCAATAAAGGATGTGTAGAAAATTAGGTTGAAGTTTAGGGTCCCAGGTGACGATGTTTTTTCACTATCAATCTGTAACCACCAAGTAATTCATTGTTTGATGTTTTCTAACAAGTATTGTCGGACTGTGTATAAACGTAGCTGCCTGTGATTTGAGACCAAAAGACACACAATTGATGGACGAAATGCAGAACAAATCAAAACATTCACCCCCAGTCGAGATCTGGGTTAAATCCATCATTCTTTTGCTCATCATGCCACCCCAGTTTAGACCTGGCCATATGCAAATCAGTCTTGACCCTGTGCCTCATGGAACAGTTCAGCCCGAACTGCCAATCCATGTCCTCCCTGGACCAGAAACAAGCATCCTAGGACCGGTTTCGGGGTTTCTCCCCTCATCAGTCAATATAGCTTGGATCCAGTGGCACAGTGAGCCCGGAACCCACATCTGGGCATACCCGGCGCACTTAGGGTGAGGAAGCAAACGACACACAATTGATGGATGGAATGCAGAACAAATCAAAACATTCACCCCCAGTCAAGAGATCTGGGTTAAATCCATCATTCTTTTGCTCACCATGCCACCCCAGTTCAGACCTGGACATATGCAAATCAGTCTTGACCCTATGCCTCATGGGAAAAGTCCAGCCCGAACTGCCAAGTCATGTCCTCCCTGGACCAGAAACAAGCATCCTAGGACCGGTTTTGGGGTTTCACCCCTCATCAGCCAGGATAGCTTGAATCCAGTGGCACAGTGAGCCTGGGACCCACGTCTGGGCCTACACGGCGCTCTTAGGGCGAGGAAGCAAAAGACACACAATTGATGGACGGAATGCAGAACAAATCAAAGCATTGACCCCCAATCAAGAGAAATGGGTTAAATCCATCATTCTTTTGCTCACCATGCCACCCCAGTTTAGACCTGGCCATATGCAAATCAGTCTTGACCCTGTGCCTCATGGAACAGTCCAGCCGGAACTGCCAAGCCATATCCTCCCAGGACCAGAAACAAGCATCCTAGGACCGGTTTCAGGGTTTCACCCCTCATCATCCAGGATAGTTTGGATCCAGTGGCACAGTGAGCCCGGGACCCACGTCTGGGCATACCCGGCGCACTTAGGGTGAGGAAGCAAAAGACACACAATTGATGGACGGAATGGCGAACAAATCAAAACATTCACCCCCAGTCAAGAGATCTGGGTTAAATCCATCATTCTTTTGCTCACCATGCCACCCCAGTTTAGACCAGGCCATATGCAAATCAGTCTTGACCCTGTGCCTCATGGAACAGTCCAGCCCGAACTGCCAATCCATGTACTCCCTGGATCAGAAACAAGCATCCTAGGACCGGTTTCGGGGTTTCACCCCTCATCAGCCAGGATAGCTTAAATCCAGTGGCACAGTGAGCCCGGGACCCACGTCTGGGCATACCTGGCGCACTTAGGGCCAGAAAGCAAAAGACACACAATTGATGGACGGAATGCAGAACAAATAAAAACATTCACCCCCAGTCAAGAAATCTGGGTTAAATCCATCATTCGTTTGCTCACCATCCCACCCCAGTTTAGTCCTGGCCATATGCAAATCAGTCTTGACCCTGTGCCTCATGGGAACAGTCCAGCCCGAACTGCCAAGCCATGTCCTCCCTGGACCAGAAACAAGCATCGTAGGACCGGTTTCGGGGTTTCACTCCTCATCAGCCAGGATAGCTTGAATCCAATGGCACAGTGAGCCCGGGACCCACGTCTGGGCATACCCGGCGCACTTAGGGCGAGGAAGCAAAAGACACACAATTGATGGACGGAATGCAGAACAAATCAAAACATTCACCCCCAGTCAAGAGATCTGGGTTAAATCCATCATTCTTTTGCTCACCATGCCACCCCAGTTTAGACCTGGGCATATGCAAATCAGTCTTGACCCTGTGCCTCATGGGAACAGTCCAGCCCGAACTGCCAAGCCATGTCCTCCCTGGACCAGAAACAAGCATCCTAGGACCGGTTTCGGGGTTTCTCCCCTCATCAGCCAGGATAGCTTGAATCCAGTGGCACAGTGAGCCTGGGACCCACGTCTGGGCATACCCGGCGCACTTAGGGCAAGGAAGCAAAAGACACACAATTGATGGACGGAATGCAGAACAAATCAAAACATTCACCCCCAGTCAAGAGATCTGGTTTAAATCCATCATTCTTTTGCTCACCATGCCACCCCAGTTTAGTCCGGCCATATGCAAATCAGTCTTGACCCTGTGCCTCATGGGAACAGTCCAGCCCGAACTGCCAAGCCATGTCCTCCCTGGACCTGAAAAAGGCATTCAAGGACCGGTTTCCGGGTTTCACCCCTCGTCAGCCAGGATAGCTTGAATCCAGTGGCACAGTGAACCCAGGTCCCATGTCTGAGAATACCCGGGGCACATAGGGCAAGGAAGCAAAAGACACACAATTGATGGACGGAATACAGAACAAATCAAAACATTCACCCACAGTCAAGAGATCTGGGTTAAATCCATCATTCTTTTGCTCACCATGCCACCCCAGTTTAGACCAGGCCATATGAAAATCAGTCTTGACCCTGTGCCTCATGGGAAAAGTCCAGCCCGAACTGCCAAGCCATGTCCTCCCTGGATCAGAAACAAGCATCCTAGGACCGGTTTTGGGGTTTCACCCCTTATCAGCCAGGATCGCTTGAATCCAGCGGCAGAGTGAGCCCGGGACCCACGTCTGGGCATACCCGGCGCACTTAGGGCGAGGAAGCAAAAGACACACAATTGATGGACGGAATGCAGAACAAATCAAAACATTCACCCTCAGTCAAGAGACTAGGGTTAAATCCATCATTTGTTTGCTCACCATCTCAGCCCAGTTTAGACCTGGCCATATGCAAATCAGTCTTGACCCTGTGCCTCATGGGAACAGTCCAGCCCGAACTGCCAAGCCATGTCCTCCCTATACCAGAAACAAGTATCCTAGGACCGGTTTCGGGGTTTCACTCCTCATCAGCCAGGATAGCTTGAATCAAGTGGCACAGTGAGCCCGGGACCCACGTCTGGGCATACCCGTCGCACTTAAGTCGAGGAAGCAAATAGACACACAATTGATGGACGGAATGCAGAACAAATCAAAACATACACCCCCAGTCAAGAAATTGGTTAAATTTATCATTCTTTTGCTCACCATGCCACCCCAGTTTAGACCTGGCCATATGCAAATTAGTCTTGACCTTGTGCCTCATGGAACAGTCCAGCCGGAACTGCCAAGCCATGTCCTCCCTGGACCAGAAACAAGCATCCTAGGACCGGTTTTGGGGTTTCACCCCTCATCAGCCAGGATAGTTTGGATCCAGTGGCACAGTGAGCCTGGGACCCATGTACGGGCATACCTGGCACACTTAGGGCGAGGAAGCAAAAGACACACAATTGATGGGCGGAATGCAGAACAAATCAAAACATTCACCCCCAGTCGAGATCTGGGTTAAATCCATCATTCTTTTGCTCACCATGCCACCCCAGTTTAGACCTGGCCATATGCAAATCAGTCTTGACCCTGTACCTCATGGGAACAGTCCAGCCCGAACTGCCAAGCCATGTCCTCCCTGGACCTGAAACAGGCATTCTAGGACCGGTTTCGGGGTTTCACCCCTCATCAGCCAGGATAGCTTGAATCCAGTGGCACAGTGAACCCAAGACCCATGTCTGGGCATACCTGGGGCACATTGGGCAAGGAAGCAAAAGACAAACAATTGATGGACGGAATGCAGAACAAATCCAAGCATTCACCCCCAGTCAAGAGATCTGTTAAATCCATCATTCTTTTGCTCACCATTCCAACCCAGTTTAGAGCTGGCCATATGCAAATCAGTCTTGACCCTGTGCCTCATGGAACAGTCCAGCCTGAACTGCCAATCCATGTACTCCCTGGACCAGAAACAAGCATCCTAGGACCGGTTTCGGGGTTTCACCCCTCATCAGCCAGGATAGCTTAAATCCAGTGGCACAGTGAGCCCGGGACCCACGTCTGGGCATACCTGGCGCACTTAGGGCGAGAAAGCAAAAGACAGACAATTGAAAGACGGAATGCAGAACAAATTAAAACATTCACCCCCAGTCAAGAGACTAGGGTTAAATCCATCATTTGTTTGCTCACCATCTCACCCCAGTTTAGACCTGGCCATATGCAAATCAGTCTTGACCATGTGCCTCATGGGAACAGTCCAGCCCGAACTGCCAAGCCATGTCCTCCCTATACCAGAAACAAGCATCCTAGGACCGGTTTCGGGGTTTCACCCCTCATCAGCCAGGATAGCTTAAATCCAGTGGCACAGTGAGCCCGGGACCCACGTCTGGGCATACCCGTCGCACTTAGGTCGAGGAAGCAAATAGACACACAATTGATGGACGGAATGCAGAACAAATCAAAGCATTGACCCCCAATCAAGAGAAATGGGTTAAATCCATCATTCTTTTGCTAACCATGCCACCCCAGTTTAGACCTGGCCATATGCAAATCAGTCTTGACCCTGTGCCTCATGGAACAGTTCAGCCCGAACTGCCAATCCATGTCCTCCCTGGACCAGAAACAAGCATCCTAGGACCGGTTTCGGGGTTTCTCCCCTCATCAGCCAATATAGCTTGGATCCAGTGGCACAGTGAGCCCGGAACCCACGTCTGGGCATACCCGGCGCACTTAGGGTGAGGAAGCAAATGACACACAATTGATGGACGGAATGCAGAACAAATCTAAACATTCACCCCCAGTCAAGAGATTGGTTAAATCCATCATTCTTTTGCTCCCCATGCCACCCCAGTTTAGACCTGGCCATATGCAAATCAGTCTTGACCCTGTGCCTCATGGAACAGTCCAGCCAGAACTGCCAAGCCATGTCCTCCCTGGACCAGAAACAAGCAACCTAGGACCGGTTTCAGGGTTTCACCCCTCATCATCCAGGATAGTTTGGATCCAGTGGCACAGTGAGCCCGGGACCCACGTCTGGGCATACCCGGCGCACTTAGGGTGAGGAAGCAAAAGACACACAATTGATGGACGGAATGGCGAACAAATCAAAACATTCACCCCCAGTCAAGAGATCTGGGTTAAATCCATCATTCTTTTGCTCACCATGCCACCCCAGTTTAAACCTGGCCATATGCAAATCAGTCTTGACCCTGTGCCTCATGGACACAGTCCAGCCCGAACTGCCAAGCCATGTCCTCCCTGGACCAAAACAAGCATCCTAGGACCGGTTTCGGGGTTTCTCCCCTCATCAGCCAGGATAGCTTGAATCCAGTGGCACAGTGAGCCTGGGACCCACGTCTGGGCATACCCGGCGCACTTAGGGCAAGGAAGCAAAAGACACACAATTGATGGACGGAATGCAGAATCAATCAAAACATTCACCCCCAGTCAAAAGATCTGGTTTAAATCCATAATTCTTTTGCTCACCATGCCACCCCAGTTTAGATCTGGCCATATGCAAATCAGTCTTGACCCTGTGCCTCATGATAACAGTCCAGCCCGAACTGCCAAGCCATGTCCTCCCTGGACCTGAAACAGGCATTCAAGGACCGGTTTCGGGGTTTCACCCCTCATCAGCCAGGATAACTTGAATCCAGTGGCACAGTGAACCCAGGACCCATGTCTGGGCATACCCGGGGCACATAGGTCAAGGAAGCAAAAGACAAACAATTGATGGACGGAATGCAGAACAAATCCAAGCATTCACCCCCAGTCAAGAGATCTGTGTTAAATCCATCATTCTTTTGCTCACCATGCCACCCCAGTTTAGACCTGGCCATATGCAAATCAGTCTTGACCCTGTGCCTCATGGAACAGTCCAGCCCGAACTGCCAATCCATGTACTCCCTGGACCAGAAACCAGCATCCTAGGACCGGTTTCGGGGTTTCACCCCTCATCAGCCAGGATAGCTTGAATCCAGTGGCTCAGTGAGCCCGGGACACACGTCTGGGCATACCCGGCGCACTTAGGGCGAGGAAGCAAAAGACACACAATTGATGGACGGAATGCAGAACAAATCAAAACATTCACCCCCAGTCAAGAGATCTGGGTTAAATCCATCATTCTTTTGCTCACCATGCCACCGCAGTTTAGACCTGGCCATATGCAAATCAGTCTTGACCCTGTGCCTCATGGGAACAGTCCAGCCCGAACTGCCAAGCCATGTCCTCTCTGGACCAGAAACAAGCATCCTAGGACTGGTTTTGGGGTTTCACCCCTCATCAGCCAGGATAGCTTGAATCCAGTGGCTCAGTGAGCCCGGGACACACGTCTGGGCATACCCGGCGCACTTAGGGCGAGGAAGCAAAAGACACACAATTGATGGACGGAATGCAGAACAAATAAAAACATTCACCCCCAGTCAAGAAATCTGGGTTAAATCCATCATTCGTTTGCTCACCATCCCACCCCAGTTTAGTCCTGGCCATATGCAAATCAGTCTTGACCCTGTGCCTCATGGGAACAGTCCAGCCCGAACTGCCAAGCCATGTCCTCCCTGGACCAGAAACAAGCATCCTAGGACCGGTTTCGGGGTTTCACTCCTCATCAGCCAAGATAGCTTGAATCCAATGGCACAGTGAGCCCGGGACCCACGTCTGGGCATACCCGGCGCACTTAGGGCCAGAAAGCAAAAGACAGACAATTGATGGACGGAATGCAGAACAAATCAAAACATTCACCCCCAGTCAAGAGATCTGGGTTAAATCCATCATTCTTTTGCTCACCATGCCACCCCAGTTTAGACCTGGCCATATGCAAATCAGTCTTGACCCTGTGCCTCATGGGAACAGTCCAGCCCGAACTGCCAAGCCATGTCCTCCCTGGACCAGAAACAAGCATCCTAGGACCGGTTTCGGGGTTTCACTCCTCATCAGCCAGGATAGCTTGAATCCAATGGCACAGTGAGCCCGGGACCCACGTCTGGGCATACCCGGCGCACTTAGGGCGAGGAAGCAAAAGACACACAATTGATGGACGGAATACAGAACAAATCAAAACATTCACCCTCAGTCAAGAGACTAGGGTTAAATCCATCATTTGTTTGCTCACCATCTCAGCCCAGTTTAGACCTGGCCATATGCAAATCAGTCTTGACCCTGTGCCTCATGGGAACAGTCCAGCCCGAACTGCCAAGCCATGTCCTCCCTATACCAGAGACAAGTATCCTAGGACCGGTTTCGGGGTTTCACTCCTCATCAGCCAGGATAGCTTGAATCAAGTGGCACAGTGAGCCCGGGACCCACGTCTGGGCATACCCGTCGCACTTAGGTCGAGGAAGCAAATAGACACACAATTGATGGACGGAATGCAGAACAAATCAAAACATACACCCCCAGTCAAGAAATTGGTTAAATCCATCATTCTTTTGCTCACCATGCCACCCCAGTTTAGACCTGGCCATATGCAAATTAGTCTTGACCTTGTGCCTCATGGAACAGTCCAGCCGGAACTGCCAAGCCATGTCCTCCCTGGACCAGAAACAAGCATCCTAGGACCGGTTTTGGGGTTTCACCCCTCATCAGCCAGGATAGTTTGGATCCAGTGGCACAGTGAGCCCGGGACCAATGTACGGGCATACCTGGCACACTTAGGGCGAGGAAGCAAAAGACACACAATTGATGGACGGAATGCAGAACAAATCAAAACATTCACCCCCAGTCAAGAGATCTGGGTTAAATCCATCATTCTTTTGCTCACCATGCCACCCCAGTTTAGACCTGGAAATATGCAAATCAGTCTTGACCCTGTACCTCGTGGGAACAGTCCAGCCCGAACTGCCAAGCCATGTCCTCCCTGGACCTGAAACAGGCATTCTAGGACCGGTTTCGGGGTTTCACCCCTCATCAGCCAGGATAGCTTGAATCCAGTGGCACAGTGAACCCAGGACCCATGTCTGGGCATACCTGGGGCACATTGGGCAAGGAAGCAAAAGACAAACAATTGATGGACGGAATGCAGAACAAATAAAAACATTCACCCCCAGTCAAGAGATCTGGTTTAAATCCATCATTCTTTTGCTCACCATGCCACCCCAGTTTAGACCTGGCCATATGCAAATCAGTCTTGACCCTGTGCCTCATGGGAACAGTCCAGCCCGAACTGCCAAGCCATGTCCTCCCTGGACCTGAAACAGGCATTCAAGGACCGGTTTCGGGGTTTCACCCCTCATCAGCCAGGATAGCTTGAATCCAGTGGCACAGTGAACCCAGGAGCCATGTCTGGGCATACCCGGGGCACATAGGGCAAGGAAGCAAAAGACAAACAATTGATGGACGGAATGCAGAACAAATCCAAGCATTCACCCCCAGTCAAGAGATCTGTGTTAAATCCATCATTCTTTTGCTCACCATGCCACCCCAGTTTAGAGCTGGCCATATGCAAATCAGTCTTGACCCCATGCCTCATGGAACAGTCCAGCCTGAACTGCCAATCCATGTACTCCCTGGACCAGAAACAAGCATTCTAGGACCGTTTTCGGGGTTTCACCCCTCATCAGCCAGGATAGCTTAAATCCAGTGGCACAGTGAGCCCGGGACCCACGTCTGGGCATACCTGGCGCACTTAGGGCGAGAAAGCAAAAGACAGACAATTGAAAGACGGAATGCAGAGCAAATTAAAACATTCACCCCCAGTCAAGAGACTAGGGTTAAATCCATCATTTGTTTGCTCACCATCTCACCCCAGTTTAGACCTGGCCATATGCAAATCAGTCTTGACCATGTGCCTCATGGGAACAGTCCAGCCCGAACTGCCAAGCCATGTCCTCCCTGGACCAGAAACAAGCATCCTAGGACCGGTTTTGGGGTTTCACCCCTCATCAGCCAGGATAGTTTGGATCCAGTGGCACAGTGAGCCCGGGACCCATGTCCGGGCATACCCGGCACACTTAGGGCGAGGAAGCAAAAGACACACAATTGATGGACGGAATGCCAAACAATTCAAAAAATTCACCCCCAGTCAAGAGATCTGGGTTAAATCCATCATTCTTTTGCTCACCACGCCACCCCAGTTTAGACCTGGCCATATGCAAATCAGTCTTTACCCTGTGCATCATGGGAACAGTCCAGCCCGAACTGCCAAGCCATGTCCTCCCTGTACCAGAAACAAGCATCCTTGGACCGGTTTCGGGATTTCACCCCTCATCAGCCAGGATAGCTTGAATCCAGTGGCACAGTGAGCCTGGGACCCACGTCTGGGCATACCTGGCGCACTTAGGGCAAGGAAGCAAAAGACACACAATTGATGGACAGAATGCAGAACAAATCAAAACATTCACCCCCAGTCAAGAGATCTGGGTTAAATCCATCATTCTTTTGCTCACCATGCCACCCCAGTTTAGACCTGGCCATATGCAAATCAGTCTTGACCCTGTGCCTCATGGGAACAGTCCAGCCCGAACTGCCAAGCCATGTCCTCCGTGGACTTGAAACAGGCATTCTAGGACCGGTTTCAGGGTTTCACCCCTCATCAGCCAGGATAGCTTGAATCCAGTGGCACAGTGAGCCCGGGACCCACGTCTGGGCATAGCTGGCACACTTAGGGCGAGAAAGCAAAAGACAGACAATTGATGGAAGGAATGCAGAACAAATCTAAACATTCACCCCCAGTCAAGAGATCTGGGTTAAATCTATCATTCTTTTGCTCACCATGCCACTGCAGTTTAGACCTGGCCATATGCAAATCAGTCTTGACCCTGTGCCTCATGGGAATAGTCCAGATGGAACTGCTAAGCCATTTCCTCCCTGGACCAGAAACAAGCATCCTAGGACTGGTTTTGGGGTTTCACCCCTCATCAGCCAGGCTAGTTTGGATCCAGTGGCGCAGTGAGCCCGGGACCCATGTCCGGGCATACCCGCCACACTTAGGGCGAGGAAGCAAAAGACACACAATTGATGGACGGAATGCCGAACAAATCAAAACATTCACCCCAGTCAAGAGATCTGGGTTAAATCCATCATTCTTTTGCTCACCACGCCACCCCAGTTTAGACCTGGCCATATGCAAATCAGTCTTTACCCAGTGCATCATGGGAACAGTCCAGCCCGAACTGCCAAGCCAAGTCCTCCCTGTACCAGAAACAAGCATCCTAGGACCAGTTTCGGGATTTCACCCCTCATCAGCCAGGATAGCTTGAATCCAGTGGCACAGTGAGCCCGGGACCCACGTCTGGGCATTCCCGGCGCACTTAGGGCGAGGAAGCAAAAGACACACAATTGATGGACGGAATGCAGAACAAATCAAAACATTCACACCCAGTCAAGAAATCTGGGTTAAATCCATCATTCCTTTGCTCACCATGCCACCCCAGTTGGCAGTATGACATTGTTCTGCATTCTGTCCATCAATTGTTCTTTTTGCATTTGTCACCCCGAGTGGGCCGGGTATGCCCAGACGTGGGTCCCGTGCTCTACATGCCACTGTAGTCATGCTATCCTGGCTGATGAGGGATGAAACCCCAAAACCGGTCCTAGGATGCTTGTTTCCAGTCCAGGGAGGACCTGGCCTTACAGTTCAGGTTGGACTGTTCCCATTGGGCGCAGGGTCAAGACTGGTTTGCATATGGCTGAGTCTAAACTGGAAAGGCATGGTGAGCAAAAAAACGATGAATTTAGGCCCAGATCTTTGTACTGGGGTGAATGTATGACATTGTTCTGCATTCTGTTCATCAATTGTTCTTTTTGCATTTGTCACCCCGAGTGGGACGGGTATGCCCAGACGTGGGTCCCGCGCTCTACATGCCACTGGAGTCAAGCTATCCTGGTTGATGAGGGGTGAAACCCTGAAACCGGTCCTAGGATGCTTGTTTCAAGTCCAGGGTGGACCTGGCCTGGCAGTTCGGGCTGGACTGTTCCCATTGAGCGCAGGGTCAAGACTGATTTGCATATGGCTGGGTCTAAACTGGAAAGGCATGGTGAGCAAAAAAACTATGGATTTAGGCCCAGATCTCTGTACTGGGGTGAATGTATGACATTGTTTTGCATTCTGTCCATCAATTGTTCTTTTTGCATGTGAATTGAGACCAGCTGTTTACTTGTGTGAAGGCGGTCGCTCTCCCTGCCGCAACAATAAAGAGCTGTTCTTACTTTGCCAAGAGGAGTCTGTCTTTTTCTTTATTTTTAAGTTACATTGCAGCAGTTGGTGAGCCTGCCAGGGGCTCCTCTTACCCTCAACCGACTGCTGCCACTGGAGTACCGCCTACCCCCACTGTATAGATCATTGCGCATCTTTGATGAGGTAAGCAGACAATGTGTTCTCTAAAGCTCTGCCTATCCACGGGGCCGGGTAGGACCCGGAGTCTGCTGTCTTTAAAGTAAGGATAATGCGGACTTCATTCCATGTTTTGTTATATATAGTATGACTTGTCTCTTTGGTAATGGATATAAGAGATATAACGTTATCGCATGCAAGATTGTGTACAAGTGATGCAAAATATTAAGTTAAGACGCTGCATGGTCGGTTAACATGTTTTTCCCAATATAAACGTGGGAGTGGTCAATGTGGGTGATTCGAAGTTGGGTTTCCAATATTTGTTCCACTATTTGACATAGAGGGACGGCTGAAAGGCTGATGTTGCTAAACTTTACCTCTAAGCACAATCTGAACACTCAAACTACCATCCTGGGCCTAATGTCCAGAAGTCATTCCATGGTCAATTAGATGCATGGGTTGAGGGTTATCCTCTCTAAGCGCAGAGGGAAGTGGCCAATGGTTGCCGACTCTGTTTACCATTTACAGTTTGAACAATGGTGATTAATATTTAGAAGTAGTTGAAGTGTTCATATTTTAAATATGTTGATCGTGAATGCGTGTGTGTGCATGTGAATGAAAATGAGACCACAGAGTGATGTTGTTGTATAATGTTGTATAATGTTGTTGTATAATGTTGTTGTATAATGTTGCAGAATGTTATTGTGATGTATTATGTTTAATATATGATTGGTAAAACAAATTGACAGATTTTCTTATTTTTGAGGACTAGTGTTAAATTTAAAAAAAGAAGTAATATTGACCAGACAGATAAAACTTAAATTGTAAGAGTTGTTAAAAATACGAGAAATTATGAAAACTCCTTTAGAGCACATGCAAACGACCTTTCCAGGAGATCATAGAAAATTACAATAATACTGTCAAGAGTGGTTTAGAGCCACTCAGAAATACACGTATCCCTGGCCAAAAGAATGGACATTTAATAACAAATTACTACAGCATGTTGTTACGCATCTTAAAAGTAAATATGCAAAAGCTAAATTACAGAAGCAAGAAGCCACCTTGGCTTTATGGCGAGTTTTTTGTGAGAAGTCTAAGGACTCCTCAAAAGTTGATACCCTTAATACCCGTCCGCTCCCCCACCTCCATATGATCCTATGAGTACTTCTTCCAAGGTATCTGGCATTTATCCACTGACGCAGCTACTGGAAGCTCCAGTGGGATTTGAGAACCCTGAAGTTGAGACCCTTTCACAATCCCTAAAAGGACTCACAAATGTTATCCCACAGATGTCAAAGCCAAGACACATGAGCACTCGCAGACAGCAAGTAAGGGCAAGTGACTCTCAGTTTTCAGGACGACTAGAAGCACAGTTTACACTACATTTAGTTTCAGCCTCTCCCCAGGAGGATAGAGATGAAGAGCAGGGTCCAGGAGACAGTGAAGACCATTCACATGTTTCATCAGCAACATCGAATTTGTTACAGAAAAGAGTTGTAACAGGAAGGGTATTTAGGGAGTGAATACCCCACAGCAAAGAGATGCAGATGAGATTAGATGGAATGACTATGGGGATAGGGCTACTAGTATGGCGTAATGGCCAGGATCTCAAGGAAGAGATGAGGATTTTAAATGCACTGAAGATAATCTACCACCTTGGCAGAAGTGGAACGTAATAGTTTCACCAGAAAGTGGTCAGGAATGGTTATCACAAAGCGAGGGTAGGAGAGATGCGAGAGAAGTAAGGAGAGAAGGATATTATGATAACCTTTCAGGGCAAATACAGGGAAGTTTTGGGAGGATGGCAAATAGAGTAGAGTAGAGTCCATATATAGGCATGTAGACAACATGGGTGAAATACTTAGATCACGAAAGGGTAGGCACTCTACTTATGATATTAGCACTCAAGAAAGACCCCTTATTGATTTTGATCATAAAAAGGATGCAATGGGATTGCCTAATCATACTAACACTAGAGAAGGAGAGCAGGATATTTTCTCTAAAGTTAGGAAACTCCGAGGAACAGAGCTTGAGCGGTTGCGGTTTCAGGGAACACATCGCCAGCCGGACCCCAGGATGGGACCTTCTGAGGTTATGGGAGGATTGACACTACATGATAGACCAATCCTACAGCTAAGTGTTCAATCAGTTTTGGGCAGCACAGATCTCACCCCTAGTGAGATAGTTGCTGAAGAAGAAAATAGTTAGTACAGTGTTGTACATTATGTGGATAATTTGGCATAATGGACTGAAGGGTTAGCTCCACAGATGAGTTCAGGGCCACGAGAAAAGTCCTTTGATCCATGTGATATGGCAAATGCCTAGGATTGTATTATTTATGGTGAAGGAGACCCAAACTGGGATGATCCATACAATCCTCAACATTCTGCCACTCCTGTATATCAGATGCCCCTGATACACAAGGGACCTGGGGCACCTCATTATGTTCCTTGGCCACAAATGGACAAGGAAAATCTCAAGAAATTGTTACCACCACATAAAGAGGGTGCAGGGAAATGAATTAGAGCTTTTGAAAATTGAACTGCAGGCATCACCTTGTCAGTAGGAGACATAAAGAGTTTGCTTAGCTCTCTTATAGGAGATAAACCAGACACTGTTTTTCAGAAGGCTGGGGTGAGAAATGTTACCCTCACTGAGACTAGATATGATGGATCTCCATTCATCTTAGTTAGTACAGTAGTTTGGGATCAACTGAGGAAAATGTATCCTGACAGGCCAGATATTAGGTCCCTCAAGGCTCAATCAATGCAGCTGAATGAGGGTCCCACTCAGTTTCTTAGTAGGATGAAAAAATATTGGACCCAAGAAGTAGGTCAGGGTTGGGAAGTAACAGGCGGAAATGCCATGTTATTAAACAACGTAGTGAAGAAAGGGTTATGCTCCGATGTACAGGATAATCTTGGAAGTCAACCCCTGGACAGAGATACAGGCACATATAATCCATTTTTGTAAGAAGAAGCAGGAGAGAAACAAGCAGGAGGTAACAGAGAAAGCAGCAGCTAAGTTAGTGCAGCAAACGTTGGCAAAGAAAGAAGCAGTGGAAGGAACTGTAGTAGCAGCCACCACTCAGGTGACTGCAATGTATGTGGGGTCAGTCCCAAAGACCACCCAACAACAGTATTCACAACAACATGATAATGTAAGGGCACAAGGACATAGTAGAGGAGGACAAGGATGAAGAGGCAGGATAAGTCTCCATAGGATAGATCAAGTATGTCATTACTGTCACAGATATGGACATTTTATTAGAGACTGCAGAACTAAGAGATGGGATAAATAAAATTGAAGGACAGGAGTCTACAATCAGCCAGGAAACACAGTACAGCCACAGCCTCAGACGCCACCACAAAATGCGCAGCAACTAGTAATGCCTCAAGCACAGCAAGTGCTGCCATAGCAAAGTTACCAAGCACCCCCAATGGTGACTCCACCTCAAAGTGGGCAGGGATGTGTAATTGTGAGAGGAGGAAATTCTTTCCAGATGAACTATGTGAGAGGATATACGCAATGAAGGTGCCCACAGGGAATTTACATAGCTCCAGTATTGTCAGTGATGCACAGGCCAGATGAGAAACCCACTGTGACAGTAGCTATCAATAACAAGTATGCATTCCTCATAGATGCAGGAGGAACCCAATCTTGTACTAGAGAGGAGATCTTCCGATCTCTAATAGATCAATGGACACCCAAGGAATCTCTGGGGAAGTAATGAGGGTTCCGTTTACTAAACCAGTAGATATGGAAATAGGAGGGAGGTACATTGATGGCTGTTTGCTGTTTTTTCCATCTGCTCCAGCTAATCTGTTAGGGAGAGATGCTATGGCTAAGTTAAATATGACCATTCATTTTGAGTCTGATGGTATTATGATTTGTTCTACTCCTGGAGTTTCACCTTCCATGATAACGGCAGTAACAGTAGGTTCCTCTACTGGAGATCAAATCAGAGTGTGATCTGCTGATATGGAGGCATTTACCACAGCAGTGTACACTATCATAGCAGAGACACCAGAGTTACTGGAAAGGGAGGACCAAATACCTACAGAATTCATTTTTTGGAGAAAAGGACAATATTCTTGGATACCTGACACTGAGTTAATATTGCAAATAGTGGCCTTAGCGGTAACACCAACCTATGGCGCTCTGATAGCCAGTGATCATAATCATGTTTTTGGTCATGCGTTATATCCATTGAGCCGGGAAAAATAGCTAGGGAAATATTGGATGATCAACTGTTTGATGATGATTTTAAGAAAACAGTTGTAGTCTTTCAGGATGACATACCATTGAGAACAATGTTGGAAGTAATGGCGCCCACACCAGGCTGAGCTTTTGACTCTGTTAGGGAAGCAGATCTATCCTAAGTACCAGACACCTTGTGGACTAACGGTCCCCATGATGTAGGCCTTATTCGTACTGCTATACCATTCAGAATTACATTACAAGAAGGTGTTATTTTACCAAGAGTGAGGCAGTATTCTCTTTCCAAAGAAGCAGATGATGGCATCGCCCCTACTATGCAGGCATTGCTAGAGCAAGGAGTAATTTACCCTGCAGTATCTCCTTGTAACACTCCAATTTACCTGGTAAAGAAGTCTAAGGGTAATACTTGGCGTATGGTTCAAGACCTGTGCTCCCTGAACGATGTAGTGGTACCAAACTTTCCAATTGTTCCTGACCCCACCATCATTTTGACAAATATTCCTCAGCACGTTAAATATTACTCTGTTATAAATCTGAAGAATGCCTTTTTAGCATCCCTCTTCATCCAGACTATCATTATTTGAGAGTGTTCTCCTATCGTGGGACTCAGTATTTGTATTCTCGTTTACCTCAAGGGTATTGTGAGTCCCCTAGCATTTTCAACAGAGCGGCAAAAAATGATCTGTCAAACATTCAGTGTGACAGTACATTATTACAGTATGTCAACAGCATACTAGTTTGCACTCCTACAGTACGGAGGTGTAGGGAAGATACCATATCTCTCCTGATTACTCTTGCACAGTGAGGATATAAAGTAGAGAGAAACAAAGTACAGTATTGTCAGGAGGAAATTCATTATTTAGGACCATTACTGTGTGACAATGGGATGAGGGAGACTTTTCAGAAATTGAAGACTGAGATAACAAATGCCTCAGTTTTGGAAACTCCTCATTATACCAAGGAGTTTTATCTCTTTTGTCATTGCAATGGTCAATTGATGACAGCTGTCCTTACACAGAAATATCCTTTAGAACACAAACCCATTGCATATTTTAGTGAACAGTTGGATTCAGTGATGAGAGGACATTATCCTTGCGAGCAAGTTCTCACCACTGCAGCCTTTGTCATGGGACACCTTTGACACTCTATGCAGAGAATACAGTGTTTGCTATCATTCAGAAGGCTAAGGCTACTCTACCTACCCAGGGTGTCAGGATATGAGGTGATACTGTCACTACCATCTTTGAAGGTTGTGGAGTTTCATACAGTAAATCCTGCAACATTCTTTGCTCATCCTATATTAGATGCTGAGGATAATTCACATGATGTGCAATTTAAATTCCAAATGAATCTAGTCAAGGATCCTATACAAGGTAGCATTGTCTATTTTGTTTATGGTTCTTCTACTATTGACCAGGATACAGGAGTAAGATGCACTGTTCCAGCAGTAGTCAGAGCCTAATAGCATGATTATTCTGAAACACTTCACATAGTAGAGCAGTTAGCATTCCCAGCATATTATTCTGCACAAGCAGAAGAATTGATAGCCTTGATAACGGCTCTTAAACAAGGAGCAGGGAAATTCATCATGATTTATTCAGATTCAGCTTATGTGACTGCCACTGTACATTCCTGCATTATGAGATAGAGTAGGAGAGGTTTCCTTAAGTCAGACTGAAGTCCTGTTCCGCATAGGAATTTCTTGAGGCTTTAATAGAGGCACTTGCATTACCACAGGCAGTGGCAGTTGTGAAATGTGCAGCACATACATGGTCAGGATTTTGTGTTATAGGTTAATGCACTAGCAGATTGGGAAACTAAAGATGCAGCTAGGCACACACCCCCTCCTGCACCATCGGGTTCACAATATGTCCCTGTTTTGGTGGCTCAGACTGCCTCACCATCTGAATGTGGATCTAACCCTACCACAGACAATGTCACTCCTCATTATGCTGAGACAGCATGTTTACATCTCTGAGAATTGCAGGAAGCTGCTCCACCGCATGAGAAACAGTGATGGGAGACTAGAGGATGCTCCCAGTCAGGGGATGACCTAATATGTAGACAACTATCTACAGGTAAACCAGTGACACTGCAGCCTTTACTTATGATAGCTCTTGATCAGTTACATTTACCAGCCCACATTTCAAGAGAATATTTGTCTATGCAAATACAACAAGACTAGTTCATTCCCAATTTGCATGATATAATTACTCTGTATCTTCATAACTGTGTTGTCTGCCAACAATTCTCTCCCAATCCAACATTGAAAGTGATAACTTCTACCATTCCACAGCCACAAGGTCCTTTTTAAGCTCTCCATATTGACTTTGTGGACATGCTAGATAGGTCCACAACAATTGGCATCTTATAGTTGTAGTTTGTCCTTTTTCTTGATGGATTGAAGCAGGACTGTGTGCCCATTGAGATACTGAGTCAGCTGCTACCTTTCTGATTTGTCAGGTGATTACCCGCTGGGGAATTCCAGAAGGGATAAGATTTCACAATGGCACACACTTTGTTAATGCAATCTTCACACATCTTACGACAATGTTAGGAATAAAACATAAACTATACTCTGTTGATCGTTCCCAAAGCAATGGCATTGTTGAGCACCTAAACGGCCCGCTGAAGAATAAGATCAGCAAACTATGCACCACATTGAATAAGAAGTGGTTGTATTGTCTACCATTGGCACTTTTTTCCCTTAGTAACAGGCCTAGCTCTGATCATAACACACAAGATGATGGACGGAATGCTGCACATTGGCAAACATTCACCCCCAGTCACAGATCTGGGTTTAATCCATCGTTATTTTGCTTCACAACGCCACCCCAGTTCAGACATAGCCATATGCAAATCAGTCTTGACCCTGTGCCTCATGGGAACAGTCCAGACCGAACTGCCAAGCCATGTCTTCCCTGGACCGGAATCAAGCCTCCTAGGACCGGTTTCAGGCTATCAGCCTTCATCAGCCAGGATAGCTTGACTCCAGTGGCGTAGTGAGCACGGGACCCACGTCTGGGCATACCCTTCCACATAGGCGAAATGCAAAACACACAAGATGATGGACGGAATGCTGCACATTGGCAAACATTCACCCCCAGTCACAGATCTGGGTTTAATCCATCGTTATTTTGCTTCACCACGCCACCCCAGTTCAGACATAGCCATATGCAAATCAGTCTTGACCCTGTGCCTCATGGGAACAGTCCAGACCGAACTGCCAAGCCATGTCTTCCCTGGACATGGCTTGGCAGTTCGGTCTGGACTGTTCCCATGAGGCACAGGGTCAAGACTGATTTGCATATGGCTATGTGTGAACTGGGGTGGCGTGGTGAAGCAAAATAACGATGGATTAAACCCAGATCTGTGACTGGGGGTGAATGTTTGCCAATGTGCAGCATTCCGTCCATCATCTTGTGTGTTTTGCATTTGGCCCTATGTGGGAAGGGTATGCCCAGACGTGGGTCCCGTGCTCACTACGCCACTGGAGTCAAGCTATCCTGGCTGATGAAGGCTGATAGCCTGAAACCGGTCCTAGGATGCTTGATTCCGGTCCAGGGAAGACATGGCTTGGCAGTTCGGTCTGGACTGTTCCCATGAGGCACAGGGTCAAGACTGATTTGCATATGGCTATGTGTGAACTGGGGTGGCGTGGTGAAGCAAAATAACGATGGATTAAACCCAGATCTGTGACTGGGGATGAATGTTTGCCAATGTGCAGCATTCTGTCCATCATCTTGTGTGTTTTGCATTTTGCCCTATGTGGGAAGGGTATGCCCAGACGTGGGTCCCGTGCTCACTACGCCACTGGAGTCAAGCTATCCTGGCTGATGAAGGCTGATAGCCTGAAACCGGTCCTAGGATGCTTGATTCCGGTCCAGGGAAGACATGGCTTGGCAGTTCGGTCTGGACTGTTCCCATGAGGCACAGGGTCAAGACTGATTTGCATATGGCTATGTGTGAACTGGGGTGGCGTGGTGAAGCAAAATAACGATGGATTAAACCCAGATCTGTGACTGGGGGTGAATGTTTGCCAATGTGCAGCATTCCGTCCATCATCTTGTGTGTTTTGCATTTTGCCCTATGTGGGAAGGGTATGCCCAGACGTGGGTCCCGTGCTCACTACGCCACTGGAGTCAAGCTATCCTGGCTGATGAAGGCTGATAGCCTGACCGGTCCTAGGATGCTTGATTCCGGTCCAGGGAAGACATGGCTTGGCAGTTCGGTCTGGACTGTTCCCATGAGGCACAGGGTCAAGACTGATTTGCATATGGCTATGTGTGAACTGGGGTGGCGTGGTGAAGCAAAATAACGATGGATTAAACCCAGATCTGTGACTGGGGGTGAATGTTTGCCAATGTGCAGCATTCCGTCCATCATCTTGTGTGTTTTGCATTTTGCCCTATGTGGGAAGGGTATGCCCAGACGTGGGTCCCGTGCTCACTACGCCACTGGAGTCAAGCTATCCTGGCTGATGAAGGCTGATAGCCTGAAACCAGTCCTAGGATGCTTGTTTCCGGTCCAGGGAAGACATGGCTTAGCAGTTCGGTCTGGACTGTTCCCATGAGGCACAGGGTCAAGACTGATTTGCATATGGCTATGTGTGAACTGGGGTGGCGTGGTGAAGCAAAATAACGATGGATTAAACCCAGATCTGTGACTGGGGGTGAATGTTTGCCAATGTGCAGCATTCCGTCCATCATCTTGTGTGTTTTGCATTTTGCCCTATGTGGGAAGGGTATGCCCAGACGTGGGTCCCGTGCTCACTACGCCACTGGAGTCAAGCTATCCTGGCTGATGAAGGCTGATAGCCTGAAACCGGTCCTAGGATGCTTGATTCCGGTCCAGGGAAGACATGGCTTGGCAGTTCGGTCTGGACTGTTCCCATGAGGCACAGGGTCAAGACTGATTTGCATATGGCTATGTGTGAACTGGGGTGGCGTGGTGAAGCAAAATAACGATGGATTAAACCCAGATCTGTGACTGGGGGTGAATGTTTGCCAATGTGCAGCATTCCGTCCATCATCTTGTGTGTTTTGCATTTTGCCCTATGTGGGAAGGGTATGCCCAGACGTGGGTCCCGTGCTCACTACGCCACTGGAGTCAAGCTATCCTGGCTGATGAAGGCTGATAGCCTGAAACCGGTCCTAGGATGCTTGATTCCGGTCCAGGGAAGACATGGCTTGGCAGTTCGGTCTGGACTGTTCCCATGAGGCACAGGGTCAAGACTGATTTGCATATGGCTATGTGTGAACTGGGGTGGCGTGGTGAAGCAAAATAACAATGGATTAAACCCAGATATGTGACTGGGGGTGAATGTTTGCCAATGTGCAGCATTCCGTCCATCATCTTGTGTGTTTTGCATTTTGCCCTATGTGGGAAGGGTATGCCCAGACGTGGGTCCCGTGCTCACTACGCCACTGGAGTCAAGCTATCCTGGCTGATGAAGGCTGATAGCCTGAAACCGGTCCTAGGATGCTTGATTCCGGTCCAGGGAAGACATGGCTTGGCAGTTCGGTCTGGACTGTTCCCATGAGGCACAGGGTCAAGACTGATTTGCATATGGCTATGTGTGAACTGGGGTGGCGTGGTGAAGCAAAATAACGATGGATTAAACCCAGATCTGTGACTGGGGGTGAATGTTTGCCAATGTGCAGCATTCCGTCCATCATCTTGTGTGTTTTGCTAGCTCTGATCATAACCTGACACCCCATCAGATAGTTATAGGGAGGCCCATGAGTGTGCAGATACCTTCCACTAGAAGTAATGCACATGGAGATAGCAAGCACAGCAGAAATCTTAAATGATGAAATGCATGTTTACCTCTTTAAATTAATCAAGGTTGCAAAGTTCATTTCTAAACAGGTTACCAAAGGGAAGGAGTAGTGCGCCACCACTGAGGTTGATCTCCCAGTTGTGCACAAAGGAGATTATGTTTTTGTCTGAAATTTTGTCCAGAAATTGAGACAGCCCAGGTTTAATGGACCCTATACAGTGACAATGGTGACCTCAAGGTAGATGGCAGGAAACGTTGGATTCACCTCTCCGATATACATCTGAATCCAGCATCACGCCATCATCGTCAACAATGCAAATGGAACAAGAGGGGGGAAGAAGATTGTCAACGTAAAAATCCCCCCTCCACCTTTGCCTTTGGACAATTTTTTAATTAACAGAATGAAAGTTACATATTTTTGATTTTCTTTTTTATCTCTTAATACTATCTTTTCTATTCTTGCTCTTCCATAGCAACGCTTCTTCTAGCTCTGACATCACAAACCTGCGAAGAGAATTCTCTATTCATGCTAATGTGTCCCATAGTGTTCATTCCAGATTATCAGATAATATGTGGTATCAGCATATGTAAGACATGGGACACCTCGTTGTGCCTTTACCATGCATTTGTTTGCATGAATACATTTACCACGTGCATACCTTTACAACACATGCCTTTACCACGCATTTAAGGTAAGTTGGGGGGTGTGAGGGGTCTCCCTCCACAAATACATTGTTTTTATATATAAAAATAATGTGTGGTAATGGCATGCGTTGTAAAAGCATATGCGTGGTAAAAACCTGCATGGTAAAAACCTGCATGGTAAATGCTTGCAATGTATTTCTCTGCGTTGTCCCACCATACAACCGCCAGACATAGGTTCAGAAAGTACCAATGAATCATATTTCGTCTTCTCTGTAATTCCTCATGCCACAGGATGAGATAGGCTACATTCAACTAAAGATGTACCCCCAAGCACAGCTCTTTGTCTTTTTCATCTCTACGTGTGTAGAATTAAGGTCCAAATGCAACAAAAACATGTTAAAGTAGCAAATCTTTTAGTCAATGCCACAAAATATGACCCTTCAGCAGAGGTTTTATATATCCTTACAGATAAATAGGGCATTAAGGATGAGACAGCACAAATTAAGAAAACAGGTCATCCCACTACTGCAGAATGGATACAAATGGTTTTAAATGAAGGATTTTAGGAGCAACACGCGTGCACACTGAGTGTAATAGTTATTTAGTAAATCCTTTACCCCCAGATTGTATTCGGAGGCCAGGTTTTAAAGTTACTGGATCCATTTACGCGCATGATCCATGGCATTCTGATATCGAATTTTCCTGTAGGGTCATGTCTTTATGGAATTGTACTGATGTTAGTCCGGATGCAGTAAAACAGTGTGCGTGTATATGGGATGATAATGTAGCACGTTACACTTGGATAGATAGTACAGTAAGTCCTCAGACAGTCATGAGATTAACTTCTGTTTCTTTATGTTTCAGAGGAAATGGCACCATTAATGTAGGATACAGTGTTAACTGTAGTGCCACAATAGATAATACCGATATGCAGGGGGGCATCTCCAGCCTCATGGACTATTATTGGCAGTGTGGAGAACTACTGTACACCCAGTTACCACTGAACTAGGGAAGCCTCTGCCCATTAGTTGCCTTGCATGCCCCTGTTTGGGAATAACTGGAGTCAATTAATCATTTCTACATGAACACCACATGAGCCGTCCAACAACTTTGTTCCCTAATCTTCGAAGGAGAAGAACTGCAGAGTATTATGTCACTACTACTTGGAATTATATTTCTCCAGAGTACCATTTGTTTAATGATGCACAGTTGTTCTTTGGAACCATTCTGTCATTTGTTCAGGCTAGGGCAACTGCTTGATGGCTACAGATAACTAGATGCGAACGCCTCAAGTGCACCAACACTACAAAAGATGGATTTATTACCATAAAGAAAGATCTGCTTGCTAGGAGAATGATGATAATGCAGCACTGTTATGTACTTGACCTTATGACGGCCATGGAAGGAGGGATATGTGCCAAGATAGGAACTGCTTGTTGTGCTTCGTCCCAGCAAATGATTCAGGCAATGGAACTTTGTCAGAGGCTATACAAACTTTACAAAATCTACAGAAGAAAATGGTAGATGAAGGAGGTGCCCCAGGTAATTGGTTAAGCAGGTGGTTTTCTTTTCTACCATCCTGGATGTCAGGACTGTTGGGAGCCTTGTTGACAGCTATTGTGGCCCTATTAGTAATATATTGTAGTATCTAATTACTTCTAACATGTTGTAGAAGAATTGGTACAAAGGTGGGAGGGATGTTTCCAGTTAGGACACCAACACGAGTAGTAGATGCTCAGGGCAATACATATCACTTAGTGCCACGTATAGACCAAGGTTTAGTACCAGTAGGTGGAATTCTCAACTAGAGGGGGGACAGTTACAGAAGAAGTGAAATATGAAGAAGTGGTGCAACAGCAGATGACATTAGAGAGCGTCACACAGCTATACGTGGTGAAAGAAGTGCAAGCTGAAAATCTCGTGCTGATGAGAGAGAGGTGAAGAGTTCTCTTGAAAACAGAGTGTCTGACCTGCAAGGTTGTATTTAAAGGAAAACCCGTGTTTGGCAAGCTTTAAGGAATTTATGGCCTTCGCACACAGACAGGTATTCTGTGTTCTCAGTAAATTGAAAACTTGATTAAACAATAGGAGCAGGAGATTAAATTAGCCAAGAGTACACATAATCTTATACGAGGTCTTGGGAACAGAATGATAAAGTACACAAGCAAATACACATGCATTCAAGAGTAGAGAATAGTTAGTTTGTTAAGCATTGTTAGAACTGCAATAAAGGATGTGTAGAGAATTAGGTTAAAGTTTAGGGTCACAGGTGGCTAGATTTTTTTCCACGATCAATCTGTAACCACCAAGTAATTCATTGTTTGATGTTTTGTAGCAAGTATTGTCTGACTGTGTATAAAAGTAGCTGAATGTAAAGCAGCAAATTGAGACCGGCTGTTTCTTTGTGTGAAGACGGTCGCTCTCCTTGCCACGACAGTAAAGAGCTGTTTTTACCTTGCCAAGAGGAATATGTCTTTTCTTTATTTGTAAGCTACCCTGCAACATCAGCTTTGTCCAGGAATAACCCATTCTCTATACATACCCATGCGGCTTTACTGTATATGAGCCATGACATATGTAAATTTCCTTTCAGGTCCTGTACAACGTGTTCGATTCGTTTGTTGCTATAGGAGGAGAAAATGTGACAGGTGTGGACTGCGTCAAAGGCATTGGTACGTACTACTTATTGAACGTCCTTCTCCCTGGTGCAATACACAAATGTGGAATTTATTAACTTCATGTTCACTAAGTATGTTATACACTATTTCACTGCAACTTGTGGTGAAACCACGTATCTTACAATGACAGTATTTAGAACATAAGAAAACACGTGCAAAATGTACATTGGAAAGTAAATGAAATTATCACATAGAGAGCTCAAATAAGGCAGCACACCATGGCCCTGATATGTTGGTGACACGTTAATGAGGCTACAGCAGGCAATGTAATTTAGAGATCATACAGCCATTCGTTTTGTTGATTATCCCCCAACGTGTTCCATGGTGTTTGAATGCAATGCTTTTACTGCTTTTGCAGTATACAAACAGTCATGAAAACTGCATAATTAGTCGAGAAATATCCCATCTTTACCAAATAACTGATGAAAATAATGAAACACACAGTAAAATTATTTAACAGTGTAACCCGGCTTGCAAGAAAATGTTTTCTCCCCGGAAACGCTTTAAGGGCCAGATGTACGACGCATTTTAGCATGCGCAAACGGTTCTTAGACCCGTTTGTGCATGCTAAAATGCATGGGCCCATGTACAAACAGTATTTTGTGACCCACAAATAAATTGCGACTCGCAAAATACTGTTTTGCGACTCGCTATTAGGAAGGGGCGTTCCCTTCCTAATAGCGACCGCAAAGCAATGTACAAATGTTTTGGGACCGCAATTGCGGTCGCAAAACACTCGCAAATTACCACCTACTTCAAGTAGGTGGTAATGCATTCATAGAATGGGAAGGGGTCCCCAGGGGACCCTTCTCCTTTGCAAATGCATGCAATATTATTTTTAAGGGTAGGCAGTGGCCACTGCCTGCCCTTAAAAAAAATTAAACGAAAACGTTTTTTTTTTTTTTTTAAATGCATCCAGTTTTCCTTTTAGGAAAACGGGCTGCATTTTAAAAAAAAAAGCTGCTTTATTTAAAAGCAGACCCAGACATGGTGGTCTGCTGAGCCCAGCAGGCCACCATCCCTGGGAGGGCCTGTCATTCCCAATGGGCTCGCAAATTGCGAGAGGCTCATTAATATTCATGAGCCTCGCAATTTACGACCCCATTGGGAATCGCAAACAGTGTTAAACACACTGTTGTACATTTCAAATTGCGACTCGCAATGTGCGACTCGCAATTGAGTGCAAATTGCGAGTCGCAATTTGGAATGGTCGTACATCTGGCCCCAAATGTGTTATTAATCCCACTTGCCAAGCTCAATTTATCTTAGAGAAAATTACTATACAAGCAGTGACAATAGCAGCATTAAGAATCAAATCAAATGAGAAAATGAAAATGTATCTGAAGAAAACTGAGATCTTGTATGTTTTATTTGTAGTAACAAATTGATGGATAACTTCAGGCATGAATATGAGGATGGTGTCAATTAATTAAAACACAACTCTGAGTGGACTCCTATTTGAAGTAGAGAACATTATTATTGGAGTACTTTAACCCACCAGTGATGCTCTATTTTGAGCAGCACATATGTCTGTACTCTGCTCAAGTGTTTAAGCATTAGGATAGTGAAATTCCATCATTTCTCGGGTCTAGGAAAATGCCACAAGCACTTAAAATTCCAGCGCTTGCATCCTGAACAGTTGCGCTGTCTCAGAGAGACAACCCCTACTCACTGTTTCCAAGGTCTGTGTCTGAAAATTATGCTCTAACTCCGAAAAATATCAAGTTAAATCTATGCACTTCGGGTAATGAAAACGCATAAAAAATGGCACTCATCTCTGCGCTGTACCAGTGCAGCTGTTCGTGACTTGGCCCTCGGTAGACTATTGAGGCATTTGGATCACAAACTTTGATTCATATCCGAGAGTAACATTACATAGGTTTAGCTCTTATTAAGACTCACTGAAGCAGCACATTTGTGCAGAATGCAGCACACATAGATGAAAAACAAGGAGAAATAAGCATATTTCTCCATGTTACGCCGCCTGAGGAGTAACATATTGATGCATTTCCAGGTCTACCATTAATGGTAAATCTGGGAATGTGCCAAAATCTATAAGAGGATGTATGGGAGCACCCACGCTCCACCCATGGAATGCCTCTCTGGGGCAGAGTAACGCAAGTCAGGGACTTGGGCTGCCTTGGATTATTCCTCATTTACCAAGCCACTCAGGGTTAGGCAAGGTGGCTTTGCGTGGCTTGGTAAATATAATTCTATGTTTTGCGTCACCCTTGCGCTCCTTTGCTTGTTGCAAAGGGGATGCAAAACAATGATAAATATGCCCCATAATTTGTTGATTGGTACGCTTCACATGGTATGGTCTAGGCCTAAACTAAGAGTCAACCCAGAACTCCTGTTTCCTCATTTCATAATGTAGGCTTCATTAGACTTTGGTGAGGCTTTAGTTCTGCCACTAGAAATCATCTACAACCACTAATTATTGCTTAAAACCTCATTTGTTGAATTGATGGTAATCATGCATGTAAGCTACACATTAATATTTCTATTACATTTTTTTAGTTTCGTTTTTTGTTGTAAGCCTGGGAGGAACGGCAATTGGTATTGTCTTCGCCTTTCTGATGGCACTGGTGACGCGCTTTACAAAACACGTCAGGATCATTGAACCAGGATTTGTGTTTGTTATCGCATACCTCTCCTATCTCACATCAGAGATGCTTTCTCTGTCTGCAATACTTGCGTAAGTTTGCACGTTACCTTACAAAGATCTGGAAAAACTGTGTTTATTTGAATGAACAAGTTACTTAATGAAGTTGGAAATGTTCTGTATGAAGGGTAGTTGATCATAATCCACGACCAAGTAGGTAATAATTATATTGTTTTAGTTTTAATATATTATCAATACTGTTCCTGCCAAATATATTGCCACGGAAATCGAACATAGTGGTTAATTCAGTAAAGTGAGCAGAAATATTTTTTTATAATTTGCTTCACATTGGCCGATTGCACTATAGTTTTCTAAATGATGGGATTAGATGTTTCACCTTCTGTGAATCTAATTTATGGAAGCAGTCCATCTCCACTGTAGTATCCTCTATGATAATCTTGTGAGGCCTTTTCTCTGCGCCTTTGGGCATCCAGAGGTTATTGGAAACAGTAAACGAAATTATGCTGCTCATTTCATTACACCAAATCTTAAAACTACTACAGCCATCGTAGTATGAAGACACTTATGCCTAACAGTTTAAAACACCAAACCTTGTGATAATGGCAATGCTTATTTCTCCATTGTGTGTCACATTAGCATAAATAATTGTATTTTTCATTCATTTTTATCCAGTTTTTAATACAACACTAAAGGCGGGCATCACACAACCAAACAATCCGCCTATGCTCTATCAAGTACAACCTGCTGACTCAATCCATGTCCCATTCCGAAAATCCTCAATCTTCTTCACCCCCATTTTTGTCCCTTCTCATACCAAAGTTCTCAGTATCGTCACCTGTATTTCGCTCAATCCAAAGAAGCATGTGTTATGAGAATCACGCTAGACTCAATCCTGCACCCTGTCCCTGTGCTTTTTTAGATTATTTTCTGTTTCAGGATGTTGAGCACCTGAAGTCTATTGGGGTAGGATAGGTCTCTTCAATCATGTGTTAGGTATATGACTTCTGCCGTCCATGTTTCCCCAACAGATTATTCCTGCCCTCTGTCCTACATGTCAGCTTTTCTCTATCCAACATTCACATCACTATACCCTCTGTAACCACATTTCCAGGGTCAGTATGTGTTTCGTTCCCCAAAGGACTGAGGTTACCTATTTGCCAGCTGCCAAACATTGTAAAATTGTCTTCCCCAAGGTGGAATGTAAAGAATTTGACACTGCTGATTGTCAACCTAACAGAATTACTTCCTGACATTTCATAAGCGTTGCACCTATAGCCTGTTGCATGCCAAAATGATTGTCTCCCAAGAAAATGGCTCCCGCCAGGCATCCACAAAAAATGTGCATGATGCAGCCCTCTTATCCACGCTCACCCCAGCACGTCTGTATATGTGTGTTCAATATTGTGCAGACAAGCCAGTGCAAAATTACAGTGTATATATTTTTTGTCTCTCTACCCTGTGCATGTTTAACAAATGTATTAATTCTACGCAGAATCTTGCTCAATTGGTCCTCATCTAACCAACCTCTTGCGGAAGGTCGACTTGCGTTGTGTCTGTGGAGTATTCAGAACGTTAAAGCTCTGCAAGAAGATCACATGAGAAATGTAAGACTGTTCCAGGATGAGTCTCTTGGAGGTAGTCAGCTTTCTGGTGTGGGTATATTCACAAAAATATTCAAATTTAGATAGTGCCAGCATCTTAGCAAGGAAGATTCTGCCAGCCATGGATAGGGGTAGCTGAACCCATCTTTCCACTGGCAGAGTAGGCTTAACCGTAGCCAGTCCATAGTTATCTCTAAGGTTTAACTCTTTCCCTGTTCACTGGGATACCAAGATATGGAACAGAGTCCTCTCTACAAGCTAGTGGGTACTCAACGTTATGTCAATTTTATCAATGAGGGGGACCATCCCGGACCTGCTCCAATTTATTTGGATCCCAGAATGTCCCCCAAATTGGACGATATCTGGAATTATGAGCCCCATAACTCTTTTCTTAATAAACACCATAATGCTTTATGCAATAACAATAGTGGAAATCTCCACATGGGTAATGGAGTGCCCCTCCAGGTACTTTTCACGGAGCAGGGAAGCCAACCAACGGCTTTATGGCAATAGAAAAAAGCAAAGGCGACATGGGACAGCCTTGCCTTGTGCCTATCCCAAAGGGAGCAGAAGAATAACTGTTGACACATTCTTTAGCAGTGGGATCCATGTACACTAAGCTAACCAGCTGCATGAAACACTCCTCCTCAGGGCCCATCCTACTAAATGTATTATGGTGCGTCGTTGGCCCTTCCTCAGCAGCTAAGACAAAGTTTAACAAAGTTTTACTGGGTCTCCACCCTCTCCACATATACGAACATGTGCATTTTCAACTAGATAATCAATCTCACGTTCCGCTTTTTAAGCATCCAATGCAGATCATTAAGTTATTTAAGCTTAGACATGCTGTGCATTACTTCATAGAAAAGTTGGGAAGAGGAAAGCGCTTTATGAAGCCTATCTAACTGGGCTCGAATAGTCTCAAGGCAATCTGTTTACTTAGCAATCGAGATGACTGTAATATAAACCTTGAATGTTTGCCATACAGTCAAGATTAGGCTAAGCCAGTATTTGTGTCTGTAGGAAAGTGGAGTATTATGTGGTGGTGCTGGTTAGACCTCACCATCTAATACTAACACAATACCCCAAAGATGGTCCTTGGATTCACAATAATAAATCCTTAGGTCAGTACTGGTAGAGTGGAAAAGAGCAGTCAGGCTTTACTAGAGGAATATGTGTTAAGTATTTCAGAGTACCAACATGGATGATGAGTAATTGGCTCGAAGGAAATCCAACACCAATTTATAAAAATAAAGCAGATTTTGATATAAATTTAGACACTAAGACGAATACAATTAGATGCATATAACCTGAGTTATGGACTTTAGAAAATATCATGAATCAGTGCAATTCAATATTATAAACTTTACGATTGCGGTCAGTGAGAAAAAGGCACTAGTGACAATTGGTCACTTGCAGGCCATGTTATCTGGAACACACGGAGGGTCAAAATGATGGGAGTCCCAGCACCAAGCCACACCAGTCAGTTCAATTTTATCATGTCCCAAGAGGCCCAGGTGCAGAGTTGTCCTGGCTGTCCTTGGTGCTGAAGTGGGAGCCGCAGGAGAGCTGGATTTATGGCTTAGATGGTGCTGGGGAGGAAATGATGCAAAAGGCCGACAACCTGGCCACTGCAGTGGTCAGTTGAAGGTCAGAGGCATTGCATGGTTCCCTCTTGTTGTAGCATTGAGTAAAGTGGGTGTTAACCAGACTGGTCACCAACAAACCTTGGTAGCAGTAAGGTCATCACGATGATACTTTGACATCAGAGGTCCGGGGGGAAATGTTAGCTGCTTGAAACTTGCTGGAGATCAGGACTACATTTCCCACAATGCACTGGACCATCTACTTTTTGGCGATCCCTCAGAGGGCTCAATGGCCAGTGATTCTTTGGTTCAGGGACATTGTCTAGTCCAAGGATGTCTAGAGTTGCCTCTGCTCTCAAAGGGGTCCCTCTGTCTGGGGGAGCTGATCTTTGGTCCAGGACGAGTCACAGTCATGCAGTTCCAGAAGTGTTGTCACCAGTGCAGAGTATCCAACCTTCGGTTTGTGCAGCTCCTGCTGTCGCAGACTTGGGTCTCTTCTTTGTCCTTCTTTGCAGTCTTCACAGATCTGAGGTTCTGGTGTCAGGGATGTCACTTAAATCCTAGATTTAGGGGCATTGGGGGTGTTGCTTCAAGTGGGCAATGGGCTATTTGTCCGAGCGGCTGATCCGCCACTAATGTGACCACATCCGGAGGGGGGGGTTTGTGTCACCTTTTCTCAGCAGTGGCTGCTACCGACCAGGGGTGGTGGGGCGGGGGTAAGAGGGGGAATATTGCACTTACATCTTTACCTCCGGCCGCCCCATGTTCTTTCTCTGTCCTCATCTCTCCAGGAAGCACACAGCATCCCAGACTCCCCTGCCAATCACAACGCTTCCTTAGCAGCGTTGTGATTGGTCTTAGCACCGTGGTTTGGGGCTGAGACAGGGGCTGGGAGGCTGTGCATGTTCTCCACCCAGCTGTAATACCGCCTGCATCGAGAACATGCAGAGTGCGCATGACGCTTTGGCCGGCCCAAGACGGCCAGCCAAAGCGTCATGCACACTTTAGGTGCTGCCACCACTCCTCCCCCTGGGATGAGGGTAGCCCAGCCTTGCCCACCTGGCTTCAGCTGCAAGCTGAATACAAAAAACAAAATGATAATATTGATCGTTTTTATCATTTTATTTTTTGTGTTCAGCTTGCAGCTAAAGCAGTGGGGCGGAGGGGCCGCAACTGCCTTTTCTATCCAGAACCCTCGAATCTGCCAGTTCTAAAAATAACAGAAAGCTTCCACGGCTGTACAGACCAGGTAGCCCACCCTAGGGGTGTGGCTAGCCTCTGGGTGTGTACGCCACCTGACTAACTGATTTCCCTGCCTGCCTGGGTGCAAATGGGTCTGGGGCAGTGGGAGGATTGCTTCCTCCTTTGGGAAACAGTCTGCTTGCATATCAGAGGTGTTGCATGCTTTGAAGCTCATCTCCTTGATGTGCCTCTTCTCTAGCCATCCTGTCAGGGAGGGAAGTGTCATCTCCCTCCCTGACAGGTCTTTGTTTCTGACTCCTATGAGTGTTCACACTGCCTGGTAGGAGGTCAGATTCCTGTCTTGTCGATGGCAGCTGCAGGCTGCCAGCCAGACCACATGAGAGGTTGTGGCAACCAGGTGGGCAACCTCTAAGGTAGTCACATGGGTTCATGTCATATCACACCTCACATTGGAATGAAGTCAGGGGTGAGGAGGCACATTGTTTGATACCAAACATGACCTTATTTGGCAGTACCATAATAGAGCTGGCGACCTCGGGGGTTACTCTATGGACCGCTCATCACTTATAGTGGTCCTCAATGGAAAGGCCTACTATAGGGACATATAAAGCTGCATTTATATGTCCACAGCTTTAATATACCACACCCTGCCTCCTGGGCTTATGAGACCTACCTTAGGGGTGACTGACATATATTAAAGGTAGTGCTTTGACCTTGCCACTCATGGTGAGGGCAAAATCAAGTTGAGCAGTTTGCACTGTTCCTGCAGTCTGCAATGGCAGGCCTGCAAAGTGTGGAGCAGGATGTCTAGGGCCTGTACCTATGTCAGTATCTCTATGGATAGTTTCCAGAAATCTATTTTGAAGTATGTGTCATTAGCCGAGGAATAAATAGAAAAGGTTCTTGCATCCTCTCTGATCTCTTGCCGTTCATCCAACAGCCCATTCATATCAATAATGTGATGCACCATCCTGCAAGGGTTCAAGCCAAGGTTTTGGAGTGAGATTGGGAAGTCCCCTCCTCAGATGATGTTATGGTCATTATGCATATGACAGTGGTCCATGATAGTCTCAAAAAATTCTGGAGAGTCTTTGTTTGGGGAGTAGATGACAATGATTGTGAAAGAGCTAGCCTGCAGGTTCCGGAAACATATACATATCTATCCATGGGTCTGCATGTATATAGTTAAGCCTGAAACTTGGCATCTGAAAAGAGCACCACCATGGAGCATTAGAACTGTAAGAAGCAACGTAATAAGACTTACATCAACAGCCTGCAAAAGTGACTGTCTGGTGCGGTCAATATGAGTCTCTTGTAAAGGGCAATCTTGACATATTGTCCTTTGAGGTATGCCAGGGTTAGTTGCCTTTTCGTGGAATTGCCAGGTCCCTGACGTTCCAGGTTATTGTTTAATAATGCCATAGAGCTGCTTTAGTACTGCTCCAAGGTGGCATTAAAGTATAGTGGGACCAAACAGGTATGGGTTTTGGGATCTGAGTAAAATTGCCTTTAAAACAACCCTCCTCCTTCAATCCACCCACACTGAATTTCCAGTTCTCTGTAAAAAATCCCTCTTTGTCTCCCATGAAACCACAATAACCACTATAGTGAACAACACAAAATGAATGATCCTACACCAGCCACCACGGCCCTGTATGCAACAAACGCATCATGCATAAATACAGTATTGTCAGTGGTATATAAAAACGTGTAATCCCAACAGCACCCGTAATCACATACATTATCGTATGTAAATCAGCTACGCCTAAGAAATGCAGACTGCTCAGTCAATGGAAGAGAAGCACATGTGATACAATTAGAAGTCAGGATAGATTTGAAGCAGAAACCTAAAGAAGAAAACATACAGACCATCCAGTACCAGAGATATGGGGGCTAATCCACATCACTTATGTGCTCCCCTACATCTAAGGCAGTATCACCGGCCTGCAATGCTTGGTTGGCATGAATATTATTGTGCTTTTTAAGTTCGGTCTTAGCAAATTTCATAGCTCCCTTAGGGCAGATAAGGGATAGTGAACGGTGTAAGGAAATGCCTTTTTTTGCATGTTCACCCCCACATATTTGGACGGATGCTGCTGGTTTATCGACTCTGAGAGTGCAGTGAGGCCTGCTAATCAGACCTCTTGCTCTTATCCTTTACTAAATCTATGGTGAATTGGCTCTCCCCAATTGGCTTGTACTGACCTACTTATAAGTCCCTGGTATATGGTACCCAGGTTATCTAGGGCATGCAAAGCAGAGTGGCCACTCATGGCTGCAGCACTACTTGTGCCACCCTGTGTGTGGCAATGAACAAAATGACTCCCAGCATGCCACTGCAGACTAAAAGGGCAGTGCTTACACTGCTAATTTGACTTTGCCATTTAAACAAATGGAAAAGCCCCTACTTCCCTTAGCAGTAAAGGTAAGTCTCCCCTAAGGAAGGCCTATTGAGCCCTAAGGCAAGGAGCTGTATATTATTAAGTAGGACATGTATTTTATATCTGTCTTAACAGCAACACCTCAAAATTGTCATTTGCTGTGGAAGAGCTAGTATCTCCATTGGCTAACAAAGGTTTACCAGCTGACCCCTCAGCTCGGCTAACCTATGAATGGAACTACCTAGCTGGGTACTGTACGGTATCAAATTAATTTTGGTATTAAACCCGACTTGATGTCCAGGTCGAATTTAATGTCACTATTAAACAAATGCAATTTTCAGAAAGTTGCCTCTCTATGACGCAGTTGTCCAGTGCCTCGCACGGGCACTGGTCAACAAATAGCACTCTGCCCACCTGGGGAGTCATGTGAATGACTCCCTGGCTTAGGAAAAATAGCAACCTGCTACAGGCCGAGGTGCTACCTCCCCTTCGCAGGAAGCAACTTAGGGTGTTAGCCCAAAAGGAGAGCTTCAAAGACAAAGCCGGCTTTGGTAGGCAAATGGCATTCACACTCCTGAGGGGCTGCCCTTTGATCAGGTTGACAGGCTGGAGACAGAGACCGACAAGGAAGAACGGTGCCCAAGCCGATTTTCCCATGCTTGTGTAGCCCACAGGTAGCCACACCTCTAGAGTGGGCTACCAAGCTCTTGACATCGGAGGAAGGATCCTGACATCTTGAGACAGACAGAATAGCGTACTCTGAATTTGCTAAATGCCACACATAGCCGGAAAGTCATCAGCAAGATGTTGACCTGTTAGCCCATTTAGTGACTGCATATCCCCCCAAGGCACTTTCAGGGAATAAATATGGCACCCCTGGCACCCTGCACCTGAGATCACATCAGAACTGAAACTAGGACCGAAGAAGGACTGCCCTGCTGCCCCCTGGACTTCACAAAGAGAGACTGCACCATCTTCTGGACCGCACCTTGGGCTAGCAAAGAGAGGACTGTGCCTCTGGCTCCTGGCTCAGGGAAAAGGTGTGCCCCAGACCGAAGGAGTGACTCAAAGTAACAGTAAACTGACCCCATGAAACCTGCACCAGGGTGAACACAGCTGAAGTAGACCACATTGGCAAGTTAGTAGCCACCACAGAAGATTTGCTACTAACTGCTGCTGGTCACCCCTAAAGACCAATCATCAATGGCCAAAAGTTGCACCTGAGTCAGCTGGACCCAGGTGTCCCATTTGAGTCCAGATTGGTCACCCAAGAGGGACACCATCCCCCTTCAACGGATATCACCAGGACCACTGTACAAGGAGAGTGGTAGCCCAGCTGCAGCTGGCCTTCCATAGTCTGAAATAGAGCTTCAGGGAACCCCGGCTTTTGTGGCCAGGGTTGGCCCACCTGACTTGTGGACCGAGAAATAACCGCAAAGGCACCCCCATTGACGGCACAGCACCCGGAGCATCCTTGAGCATCTTCATCTCCTGCATCTGCAGCATCAGGACCACTCCACTGAACTCTATGGCCACCATGCTGCAAAGTATGGAACTAGACTGGAAAACACTCTGTTGGCCAGATAACTGTCCAGATCTACAGCATTGGCCCACCAGACCTTCTCCATATCGGACTTTGCCACCTAAAGCATGCCGCAGCAGCAGAACTAACTTTTACAAACTTTACAAAAGTTTTCAAACTTTATGGTTGCCAATGCTTATTTGCAGTTGGCTTAAAAGTTAAGAGTTCTGGTCGTTGGTCAGCCAAGATGGCGGAGAGGACGTAACTCTCTCTGCTCCGTCGCAACTCGCTCTAAAGACAGTAAGATTTCTCCCGAAATCGGACCCGCACCGAGCCAAATCTGCAGCATTACGTCCCCAAAACGCGCAAAAAGTAAAAATCAAAAGCTTTTGGTCCAACTAACCTCCGATGCCGCTGGATAAGAGGGAGGCCAGGCCTCGACATGGCTGACGTGGCGGGCCGCACCTAATGCTGAATCTGCAACTTCTACAGCTCTGCCGATGGGAGGAGGACTCCGCCGAATCGGGGAAGTGTCTCCGCACCAGATGCCTTCCTGTAGACCCCTTCGGTGCCCCGCTGTGAAGAATCGGCGCTGTCGCAGAGCCCTCGGGAGAACCGTCACACCCAGGTAAGAGGCGGAGGCCCCTGTGCAACATGGGACGCCGCAACCCAAGGCGAGAGGAGGCACGCAGAAGGAGATCTCAACGGAGAGCATGGGGCACTTTTCCCCCTGTGCGATCCCCAGAGGGGGGAAGGAACCGCCCCGTGGCAGGGGATTTCACTGGAGCGGGATGCCTGATTCCAAAATGGCACCCGTTGCAGACAGGAACACATAAAAGCTGACTAAATCGCCCAAAAGCCAATACCCCACTAATCTAATTTTACTGCGGGCAGCAGCCTGGTCCGAGGAGGTTTTTCAAGCGGGAAAGACCTAGAAAATACTTTCGCAAAGATCTGGACAATATTGATCAGATGGGCCCATGCCTTGCCCTAAAATGGTGCTGGCCTGAGGGAAAGCATCTACAGGCACTGATATAGTGAGAGTGTGGGGCAATTGGATCTTATGCATAAAGTCATATACTCAGCTGGATCACCTTACCATATTACATAGGTGACCCCCCTGAGTACAAAGAAAGGTGAAGCTAAGCATCACCTAAGAGGCTTCACACCCGAAGCAAGTCTGCTGTTCAACACACCCTGCAAGTTGGGAGAGCCAGGGTGTGACTCCACTCAAGGGGATCCCTCTACTCCAGACCCTACAGGGTTTGGGACCCCTACCTAATTTATGCCACCCAAAAAACAACAAGGCAACAGGGTCTCAAACTACTTTGCCCCAGCAGATACAGACGGCAACTCCCGCGGCAGGGTGGACACCGACCCAATGGCCCTCACAAAAGAAATACTCCTATCCTCCCTTAATGACTTTAAAAAGGAGCTACGGGAAGAACTTCAATCAATCATGTCACTTATAAAGCGCACTACATACCCGCGAGGGTCTCAAGGCGCTGGGGGAAGAGGGGGGTGGTGCTGCTACTGATCGAAGAGCCAGGTCTTGAGGAGTCTTCTGAAGGCCAGTAGGTCTTGGGTCTGTCGGAGGTTGGTGGGGAGGGTGTTCCAGGTCTTGGCGGCGAGGTGGGAGAAGGATCTGCCGCCGGCGGTCGTTTTCCGGATGCGGGGGACTGTGGCGAGGGCGAGGCTGGTCGAGCGGAGCTGGCGGGTGGGGGTGTAGAAGCTGAGTCGTCTGTTGAGGTAGGCTGGTCCGGAGTTGTGGAGTGCTTTGTGTGCGTGGGTGAGGAGCTTGAAGGTTATCCTCTTGTTGACAGGGAGCCAGTGCAGGTCTCTCAGGTGGGGTGTGATGTGGCTGCGTCGGGGGATGTCGAGGATAAGACGTGCAGAGGGGTTCTGGATGCGTTGCAGCCATCTCAGAAGCTTAGCCGTCGTTCCTGCGTAGAGGGCGTTTCCGTAGTCCAGCCTGCTGGTGACGAGGGCCTGGGTGACTGTTTTTCTTGTTTCGGTGGGGATCCACTTGAAGATCCTGCGGAGCATTCGGAGGATGTTGAAGCAGGATGAGGAAACGGCGTTGACCTGCTTAGTCATGGAGAGGGTGGGGTCGAGGATGACCCCTAGGTTGCGTCACGTGGTCGGTGGGTGGCGGGGCTGTTCCCAGTGATGTTGGCCACCAGGAGTCGTCCCAGGCTGAAGGGTTGGAACCAAGGATGAGGACCTCCGTCTTGTCCGAGTTCAGCTTCAGGCGGCTGGTCCTCATCCATTCGGCGACGGCCTTCATTCCTTCGTGGAGGTGGGCTTTGGCGGTGTGAGGGTCTTTGGTGAGGGAGAGGATCAGCTGGGTGTCGTCGGCGTAGGAGATGATGTTGAGGTTGTGCTGTCGGGCGACGTGGGCGAGGGGTGCCATGTAGATGTTGAACAGCGTTGGGCTGAGGGAGGAGCCTTGGGGTACGCCGCAGATGATCTTGGTGGCCTTGGATCGGAAAGGGGCGAGGCGGACGCTTTGTGTTCTGCCGGAAAGGAAGGATGTGGTCCAGTCCAGGGCCTTCTCTTGGATCCCGGCGTCGTGAAGGCGTGTTCGTAGTGTGTGGTGGCAGACCGTGTCGAAGGCGGCTGATAGGTCCAGGAGGATGAGGGCTGCTGTTTCTCCGTTGTCTAGCAGGGTCCTGATGTCATCGGTGGCGGCGATGAGGGCGGTTTCCGGTGCTGTGGTTGCTGCGGAAGCCGGACTGGGAAGGGTCCAGGATGTTGTTCTCCTCGAGGTAGCGGGTCAGTTGTTTGTTGACGATTTTCTCGGTGACCTTCGCGGGGAACGGGAGCAGAGAGATGGGTCGGAAGTTCTTGAGGTCCTTGGGGTCTGCCTTGGGTTTCTTGAGTAAGGCGGTGATCTCGGCGTGCTTCCAGCTTTCCGGGAAGGTTGCTGTCTCGAAGGAGATGTTGATTATTTTCCGGAGATGGGGCGCGATGGCTGTACTGGCTTTGTTGAAGATGTGGTGAGGGCACGGGTCTAGCGGTGAACCGGAGTGGATGGTGTTCATGATCTCGCTGGTGTCCTCGTCGTTGATGTTGGTCCAGGAGAGCAGGCGGTTGGTGGTTGTGGGGGCAGTGGTCTCGGTGGTTGCCGGGGAGGTCGTGGTGTTGAAGGTGTCGTGGATGTCGGCGATTTTGCGGTGGAAGAAGGTGGCCAGTGAGTCGCACAGGTCTCGCGACGGCTGGATGTCGTTGGTGTTGGAGCTGGGGTTGGAGAGTTCCTTCACGATGTTGAAGAGCTCTTTGCTGTTGTGTGCGTTGTTGTCTAGGCGGTCTTTGAGTGAGGCCCTTTGGCGGATCTGATGAGGTGATGGTGACTGCGGGTGGCGCTCTTGTGGGCGGCGTAGCTGTCCGCTGTCCGTTCGTGGAGCCAGATCTTCTCCAGTTTTCGGCATGTTCGTTTGGAGGCCTGGAGGTCTTCGGTGAACCAGGTGGCTTTCTTGCTGGTGTGGCTGTTGGGCGGATTCTTGAGCGGGGCGAGGGTGTTGGCGCAGTCGTCGATCCACCTTCTGAGGTTGCGGGCGGCGGTGTCGGAGGGTTCGGCGGGTGGGCTCAGGGCGAGGGTTGTGATTAGCTGGTCTTCCGTGACTCTGCTCCAGCAGCGGCGAGGCATTTGTTCGGTGCGGTGGTGCGTGGTGGGCTTCCTGTAGGTGAAGTGGATGCAGTGGTGGTCAGTTCAGTGGGGTTCGGAGGTGTGGTTGAAGGAGACATGTGGGCTTGCAGAAAAGATGGAGTCGAGCGTGTGGCCGGCGGCATGGTTGGGTGTAGTCACGAGCTGTCTGAGTCCGAGGGTGGCGAGGTTGTCGATCAGGGTGGTGGAGTTGGTGTCCTTGTTGTTCTCGAGGTGGAAGTTCAGGTCCCCGAGGAGGATGTAGTCCGTGGAGGCGATGGCGTGTGTGCTGACGAAGTCAGCAATGGAATCGCTGAACTGTGGTCGGGGTCCGGGGGTCTGTAGATGAGGGTTCCTCTGAGGGTGGTGTTGGGATCGGTGTGGATCTGGAAGTGCATGTGTTCGGCGGTGCTGAGGGTGTCGTCGGTGTTGGTTGAGACTCTGAGGGTGTTCCTGTGGACGATGGCGATGCCTCCTCCGACTCCGTTGGTGCGGTCCCTGCGGGTGATCTTGTATCCGTCCGGGGATGGCAATGGCGATGTCGGGGGCTGAAGCGGGATTCAGCCAGGTCTCCGTCAGGAATGCGACGTCTGGGGAGGTTGAGTCGAGAAGGTCCCAGAGTTCGATGGCGTGTTTGCGGGCGGAGCGGGTGTTGAGGAGGATGCATCTGAGGTAGTTGGGTTCTTTCCTGGGCGGTGGTTTGGCGGGGCGGGTGCTGGCGAAGCTGCAGTTCCGGCAGGTGAAGGGCCCTTGGGTGCGCTTCGGGGTGGCCTGGTAGCAGGCGTGATCTTTTCCGGGGTTGAGTGCGTGGAGGGTGCTGGGCGTCGTATCGGCGTCTGTTGATGTGGCGGGTGCGGGGTTGCCCGGACCAGGGGGTCTGGCGCTGGGCGCGGTCACGGCGCGGACGGGCGCAGACAGGCTTGCCTTAGGCGCGCCTTGGGCGCGCCAGCGGCGCGCCCGCTGCGCACGTCCGCTACGCGGCCGCACAGCGGCTGCCATAAATGGGGAGGTGGGAGGGAGGAGCAGGGAATGGGGCAGCGAATGGGCAGTGAGGGGCGGGGCTGCAGGCGCAGCGGCGGGAAACAGGCACAGAAGGGAAAGCGAGCACAATCAGGGCATCAAGGGGGCACAGAAAGGAAAAAAACGAGCACAATCAGGGGCAGCAAGGGGGCACAGAAAGGAAAAACTAGCACAATGAGGGGCAGCAAGGGGGCACAGAAAGGAAAAACGAGCACAATCAGGGGCAGCAAGGGGGCACAGAAAGGAAAAACGAGCACAATCAGGGGCAGCAAGGGGGCACAGAAAGGAAAAACGAGCACAATCAGGGGCAGCAAGGGGGCACAGAAAGGAAAAACGAGCACAATCAGGGGCAGCAAGAGGGCACAGAAAGGAAAACAAACGAGCACAATCAGGGGCAGCAAGGGGGCACAGAAAGGAAAAACTAGCACAATGAGGGGCAGCAAGGGGGCACAGAAAGGAAAACGAGCACAATCAGGGGCAGCAAGGGGGCACAGAAAGGAAAAACGAAGCACAATCAGGGGCAGCAAGGGGGCACAGAAAGGAAAACGAGCACAATCAGGGGCAGCAAGGGGGCACAGAAAGGAAAAAACGAGCACAATCAGGGGCAGCAAGGGGGCACAGAAAGGAAAAACGAGCACAATCAGGGGCAGCAAGGGGGCAACAGAAAGGAAAAACGAGCACAACCAGGGGCAGCAAGGGGGCACAGAAAGGAAAACGAGCACAATCAGGGGCAGCAGCAGGGCACACAGACGGAGCTGTGTGGTGGGGGAGCGACCTACCAGTCAAGGTCAGGGGTCTTAAGAGCCATATGGCCTCTTCTTTGGCTGCTCTGACAGCAGATCTCTCAGAAAATTACTGGCCCTCAGGAACTACGTGGACTCGGCAGGAAGCAGGGTAATGGACCTGGAAAGTAAAATGGCTGAACTGGAGCAAACAACTGAGCGCATGAAGGAAACCACCACTACTCTTCAGGAACAACTACAGGAGTCGATATTCAAAGGGGAAGACCTGAAAAATAGGTCCCGTAGGAAAACATGAGGATCCGCCATCTGGAGGAAGGAGTGGAGGGGCCTGACCTAGAAACCTTTGTGCAGGGTCTATTCGCGGAGATACTAAATGCTCTTACTACGGACATCAAAATCGACAGGGTGCATAGAGTTGGGAGTTCTGTGCCGGGGGAGAAACAGCGGCCAAGAGATATTCTTGCTAAAATGCACTCCTTTAAAACCAAGGAAGCCATCCTTCAAGCGGCTCGGAAGAAGAGACCGTATCCTTTCAGGGAGCCTCCTGCCTTTTATTCCAAGATGTATCCCAGGCTATGCTAGCCGGACGCCAGCGATTCCGACCAGTAACGCATAAACTTCTATCTGAAAACATCAGATACAGGTGGACTTACCCTTTCGGGATAACCTTTGAATTCCAGAACAGAAACCACCGTTTTACGGATGAGAAAGAGGCAAGGCAGTTACTGGGTCTTCTCTCCCCTGAAGAAGGGAACGCGGAGCGCTCAACAGATACAGTGGCTGCGCCATCCAGGAGCCCAACGGGTCCGGGTCTCTGGCTCCCCCAACGACTCCCCAGACAAAAGAGGTGCTGAATGTGATAAAAACATATAGAGTAAGCACCAGGGGATAGCGCACTCTCTACAGATACCCATGATAAAGCAGAATCAGGAAAGCCTCCTCTCAAAATCCTTAATTACCGGCGGCCTTTCAGGGACCACAGAGAACCATTTAACTAAGGCCACTTCATCAACCCGGCTCTGTTTTGCCCATTCCCTCTACAAGAACCAATCCATTATCACAGGCAATTCGGTCATACTTCTTACTGTAGGAGAGGACTATAAGAAGAGTTGTGACACCACTGGCCCGATTCGCCCACCATGGACCAGGAGGTCAGCTCATTAAGACTCTCACAGGGATTTGCTATCCCTGTTTCGTTATGTTGTTTTTTGTGTGTTTTTTTAAATCTTTGATTTGCAGGTACTCAGGGGCTCAATGATACTATCCAGGTGGGGTCTCTCAGCACTCATTTGGCTTCAGACAGGTTGGAGGGTCTTGGGGGGGAGGGGGAGGGGGCCTCCATGGGAGGGGGAAGCTCAACAAGGTAAGCCTTCATGGTTAGCAGATCCTCAAGGATGGAAGGGCCCCATACAACAACAGACATGACACTTAATACACTTTCATGGAATATATGGGGTCTCATCTCCCGATCAAGCAACACAAACTCTGGAAGTTTCTCACTGCCAACACTACGATATAGTGGCCATACAATAAAAACGCATCTTAAAAGAACAAAAGATCATAGGCTGAAACACAAGGCTTTCCCCCTGATATATAAATCTTCGGCCACAACAAAACACAATAGGGTGGCACTACTATTTCACGCAGCTACAAAATTCCAACCCAAGGACCACAAATTGGACAGCGAGGGGAGAATAGTAATGGTAAAGGGGTTTTACAGGGTAGACTATGTACAGTGGTAGTCACTTATGCTCCCAACGCAAACCAGGGTACACATATTAACAACCTCATCTCTTTTGGGGGGCTTTGCTGAGGGGGAAATCATTCTCATGGGAGATTTTAATCTCACATGGCAACCCAATCTGGACAGCACGCACTCGCACAGGACACAAACAGGCTCATTCACTAAGAGCACTTAGCAGGCCTTTTATGACTTGGAACTGGTAGATGCCTGGAGAACACATCACCCTTTAGATAAGGACTACATGTTCTTTTCCCATGTACACCGCACTTACTCCAGGATAGATTATGTATTCCTAAACCAGGCTTTGTCCCAAGATATTAGACAGGTTGGAATACAACCGATTACCATGTCGGACCATGCATCAATCCTCCTCACCCTCAACTGGCACTACCCCAGGACAAAAGCGAAGCAGTGGTATTTTCCTCAAGCATTACTTCGAGATCAACCCTCTCGAGATGAATTGCGGACAATCATTAGAGATTACTTTCAGGTTAACAAGGCCCAAGACACATCACCCTCAAATAACTGGGATGCCTTCAAGGCAGTAAATAGGGGCCAATGTGTGGCTCTCAACTCATCCCTTCTCAAACAAAAGACAAAGGAACGCTTAACCCAAGAGGAGGAATTACACACTACGGAACAGGCCCACAAGCTGACACCAACACTGACCCTTCAAAGGAAAGTGACAGCCCTGCGTGGGAAAAATGCTATCTACAACAACAGGGTGGAGCTGACACTTCTTAGGCTCAAACATAATGCTTATTTACAGGGCAACAAAACTGGTGCATATTTAGCTAGGCAACTTTGATCACAGAGGGAGAGGGAATACATAGGAGAGCTGCAGATTCCCTCAGGAGATTTGATGTCTTCGGAGCGGGAGAAAGCGCAGGCCATGGGGCAATTCTATACCCATTTATACAAGTCAGAGGTTTCAGACCCAAAGGCCTAACAGGACTACTTACAAGGACTACAGCTCCCACAAGTGAACCAGATACAAAAGGAAATGTTAGAAAACTCAATCTCAGAAGAGGAAGTTACAGTGGCAATCACCTCTCTTAAACTACATAAAGCCCCAGGGCCAGATGACTACACTGCACACTTTTATAAGACCTACATTCAGAAACTGGTCCCTCACCTGATTGAACTTTTTAATCACATAGCAGCATCAGGGAAGGTCACACCTACTATGGGTGAGGCAGTGATTTCAGTACTTTTAAAACCCTGCAAGGACCCTCGAAATTAGCGCTTCTAATTCTAGACGCTAAACTCTACTCTAAAATCTTAGCAACATGACTTGAGAGCCTTCTTCCTGAACTCATCCATCCTGATCAGTCAGGCTTTATCAATGAACGCCAAACACATGACAACGTGCGTAGGGTGATCCACTTTATTGAGAAGGTCAATAAGAAAAAAGTCCCGGCAATCCTACTAGGTTTGGCCGCCGAGAAGGCGTTTGACTGCGTGGATTGGCCCTTTGTTTTCATTACCCTTAGGAAATTTGGCTTTGGCGATTCCTTCATTAAAATGATTTCTGCAAACTATTTGTCACCCTCCTCTAGAGTGATGGTTAATGGGACAAGCTCGGACATATTTAACCTCGAGAGGGGGGTAGACAGGGATGTCCACTTTCTGCTCTCTTATTTGCATTAAGTATAGAACTTCTGGCGGCCAAAATCAGGGCTAACCAGACCATCACAGGCATCTATTTTGAGCGGACAGAGCACAAGATATCTCTTTTCACCTATGATTATTTTACTGGTACTTTCAAACCCTCATAACTCCCTCAAGGCACTGCAAGAAGAACTCCAACATTTTGAACCCATCGCAGGGTCTCACATTAACCTGACTAAATCCTTCATTCTAAACCTGACTGTGGCGCAGGGAGAAGTTGAACAATTAAGACCCCTCGCCCCTTTCCAATGGGCCCAAAAAGAGCTCACCTATCTAGGAATTAACTTAACGTCCCAGATTTTTAGCCTCTTCTCGGCCAACTTCCCGCCCGTATACGGGAATTGCAAGGAGATCTAAAGCGCTGGGCCCCTGTATACATCTCTTGGATGGGCAGGATTCAAGCAATTAAAATGGTGGTGCTACCCACATTTCTACATCTCTTTCAGAGTCTTCATATTCCTATAGAGAGGGACTACTTTGACTCCCTGCGAACTCTTTTAACTAAATTCATATAGCAAAACGGGAGGACCCAGCTACCCTACAAACTTCTCTAACGCTCGAAAGACGAGGGTTGACAGGCCTTGCCCGATTTCCTCTGTTATCACTAAAATATCAATTGCGGGTCATAACGAAATGGTCGCAGAGGGAATCCGTCAAACACTGGTTACATATGGACCGGGCACTAGCCGGTAGGGTCATATGGGACCTGTTGTGGAAGCCAAAGGAGGATCGCCTGCGCAACACCTATCTCAGCACTCCAACGGGCACAACTTTAAAAGTATGGGATGAGGTGGTTAGAACAGCGAAGTGGACAACATTTCCCTCACCCTTTACCCCGATTCACTTTAATCCTGCCTTTCCTCCTGCTCAACAACAAGGCCCCTTCCAGGCCTGGAGGGAGGGGGGTTGCCTGATCCTCTCACAGCTCTTCCACAACTGGGATCTTCTCACCTTTGACAATTGCAAAAGAGAATTTTGGTCTAACTAACATTGAACACTATCACTACCTACAATTACGCCACTGGGCAATGCAGCCAAAGGTAGAGAAGCGGCAACAAGAGATCTGACACGAATTGAACACTTTGCGAAAAGCACAAGAGGGAGCGGAGACACAATCTCTTTTCTATACTCTCTACTGCTTCACACTCTACCCTCCCCCAAGCCACGCTTCGAGACTTTTTGAGCACAAACAATAGGGCACGAAATACAAGATAGCCAATGGAAGGCACTATGGAAAGATAAAATACGTCATAACTGCTCCATGGTCACGAGAACGGACCACTATAAAGTGCTTTAGGATTGGTGCCTCTACCCTACACAAACCTTTTCCCAATACATCAGAACTCTGCTGGAGGGGTAGTGGGTTCCGGGGGGATTTCCAGCATATATGGTGGGATTACCCTATGGTCCGACCTTTCTGGGCCGAGATCCTGGCCCAGCTCAAGGAGATGCTCGGCTATCCTTTGCCACTCACCCCGGACTATGTCCTACTGGGCCTGAGACAGTCCCGGCTCCTGGAGGGAGTTCCGTCGGGCGGTGAAGTGCGGCGGGGGAGGGGCAGGGTGGGGGGTAGTAAAAACCGGAATCCGGCTGAATCCAGGTAAGTTAGCAAATAAATAAATAAAACGAATTTCGTAGCGCGCGTTGCTTCGCCAAATGCGATGCAGCGCGCGCTACGAAATTCGTTTTATTTATTTATTTATTTGCTAACTTACCTGTGTTCAGCCGGATTCCGGTTTTTACTACCACCCACCCTGCCCCTCCCCGCCGCACGTCACCGCCCGGCGAAACTCCTCCAGGAGCCGCGACTGGCCTGAGAGATGACTCTCTACGCCACCAGACATGATCAGATCAAGCAGTAATTTGGTTATGCCTGTGAAAAGCCAAGCTGACACTCGCAGGGGCATGGAAGAAAATGGAAGCTCCCACCCTAACGCAATGGCATGCAACACTATGGCATGCCATTATAATGGAGAGAATGAGCTCCATCTTTCTGAATGAATTAAAAAACTTTGAATACATCTGGGGCCCACTGGTCTCCTACTTGTCACGGGGCCTCCCACTCACTGCTTGCCCCACCAGGACCCGAGCGCTACACTTATTTCAGATCTTAGGTGCCATACCACCACAGACACCACCTGTGAGCAACTTCGCTCTAGATATTACCCCTGAATACACTGTGTTTTATTTTATTTTCCTTTTTTTTTTTAACTTTCTGCCGGAGAATTTTGGATTAAGGGGGGAGGGGGAGGGTTAGAAGGAAAATATAAGTGTTATCTTCATTAGATGTTAACATGTTGATATCGTTGATGCAGGAAGCAAAGTGGTATCGCCATGGGATATCCCGTGAGACTAAGTCTGATGCTGTAACTAATAGTAGATTTACGGTAAAGAAACATGGGATGCATATGAGATGTAATATGTCTCCTGCTATTACACTGCATGTTATTGTATCTCTCATAAATTGCTAATAAAAAGATTCTTGATTAAAAAAACTCCCATGACTTTACGCATTTTGGACTTTAAAAATTCATATAAATATAATCTAATTTTATAAATTGGTGTTGTATTTGTTTCATGTTGCGTGACTTTCTTATTTTGTTGTTTGGTGCTGTTAAATGCCATACACTAGTTCCTTTGTTCAAGCCTTGCTGCTTGAAGCCATAGCTACCCATGGTTGAGCTTAAGGTTCTGCAAATGAGTCTGGCTGGACCCAAGACAGTTTTTGTGAGTGTATTCCATTATAAGTCTGCACAGCTAGACCATATAATACACCCAAATCCTCACATAGGGCTTATATCCTTTAACAGGGCAAAGCACAGCATAATTGATGTTCAGAAATCCTAAACGTTTCTTGACATCTGTGACTGCCTTCCTAGCTTCCTGTACAGTGACAGTAAAGTCTGGGTAGATGTAGAGTGCGGTGCCTTGATCAGTGCAGGTAAGAGCGGTGGGACGATGGGGGCGGCTGGGGAGGGATTTCGACAGACAATGACGAGGGAAAATGAAATAAATAATTATTTTTGCCTCGTCATCGTCCATCGAAATCCCCCCCACCCAGCCCCACTGCCCCACCGCTTTTACCTGCACGGTCCGCGGCTGGCCTTGATACTCCTAACGTCCCTTCTCTTAGAAAAGTTGCAAGGACGCATGCTGGTCCCTATAGTTGAGAAGGCGTACAATAATTGAACATAGCGGAGCACCAAGCGGAGGTCTGGGGCTAAGAGACATTTGCGCCCTCTCAATGACACACAGCTCTGAGAAGTTGTGTCTGCTCAGCATGTCCCCAAGACATTGGTCCTCGAAGGTCTCCATTTTGCTAGGGTCCAGTTTCAGCCAGTCCTGTTATGTGGAGCTTGTTGCACTGCGAGCATGAGTCCAAGTCCTCATTTTTGGCATTGGCCGTCTTTGTTGCCAGTGAAGCACTGCACAGTGTTCTTGAGGTCCTCCATTACATCCTCAAATGAAGACATTCTTTGCTCAGCCTCATTTAAGAGGTCCCCATGCATGTTTATTCTTTCATTAAACTGGTCAAGGCGGGTTGTTAGGTTGTCGAGTTTTCTGTTGATTGTTTGAAAGCTGAATCATATTTCCAGTACGATACTCCACAACTCCTGGTCTACCATTGTCAGCAAGCCTTCTCTAGCAGTTTCCAGAGCCTCATATCCACTCTCTGAAGGGGCCCTGTTCGGGCATCTGCTGTGAAAGGTCCGTTTACATTGTTTGGGATCCGCTATGCCCATGGTTTAGGTGAAGAAGCAGTGTCAATCCGTGCGGGGATGCATTAGATGGGCAGGTGTAGAGCATTATGTGTGGGCCATCTAAACATGGATGACATTTTCATTGAGAGGGCTATTGCACCTCAACTTAGTGCTGGTTGCGGGCAGGGCAGCGGTGGGAGGGAGCACACAACCAAAAGTCAGTCAACAAGGCCTTGAATGGCTGCACCAAGCTGCAGCACCGCAGCCTCACTAGGCATTAGGCATGCAACAGGACCAGGGCAGTACCTCAGCACACAGCCCGCCTCACATGCTCCAGTTCTCAAGATCTCAAAGCTCTGCCAGCAACGTTCATCCAAGGGCACCTCAGTTCAGCCAACACAGTGCAGATGAGTGCTTCTGTGCCTCACAATCTTAATGGGTCAGGATTCTCAGCAACATGCTTTCAGAGAAGAAGGGCGTGGAGCAGGGACACACCATGATTTCCATGCTGTTTTCCCTGAGTTGTGGGTTGATGATCCAAATAAAAAGGGAATTACGATGGATAATTCGGGCTGGGGACTACAGCTCAAAAATTAGGGAGCCATCCTGGTTCATGTTTGGCCATGCCTCCTTACAGTGTGTGCTTTGCGAACTCCTGTTATGTTATGTTATATGTTATATTATATTGATTCGTATAGTGCACTAATCACGCAAGAGGGTATCTAGGTGCATGGGCAGGTGTATAGGGCCGGTGTATAGGGGTGTGCTCCCCAAACTGCTTATACAAGGAGCCAGGTCTTCAGCTTCTTGTGGAATTCAAGAAGTGAAGAGGAGGCTCTCATGTGTTGAGGGAGGTTGTTCCATGCCTGAAGTGCAATGTAGGAGAATGAGTGACCTATTTTGTTTCCGTGGTTGTGGGGAGTGTGTGCGAGTGAGAGGGAGGCAATGCGTAGGTGTCTGGTGGGTTGTGAAAGTGTATGCAGCTGTTCAGGTATTCTGGTCCTGTGTTGTGTAGGGCTTTGTGTGTGTAGATGAGAAGTTTGAATAGGCTGTGCTTGGGAAGGGGGAGCCCTTGAAGCTGCCTGAGGTGCGGTGTTATGTTGGTGCAGCGTAGGAGGTTGAGTATGAGTCTTGTGGGTGTGTTCTGGATGGTCTGGAATCTGTGTAGGAATTGTTTGGAGATTCCAGCATTGTCCAGCCTGCTGATGATGAGTGCTTGCTTGAGGGCCCGTCTGGTGTTCTGAGGCAACCATTTGAAGATCTTTTGCAGCATGCATAGGATGTGGAAGCAGGAGGTGCACACTGCATTGACTTCATCTGTCATGTGGAGCATGTCGTCTAGTATGATCCCTAGATTTCTTGAGTGGTCTGTGAGCTTGGGTGTTGTTCCTAGCTCCCCCAGCCACCTGGCGCAGTCCCATAGGGAGGTCTTGTTGCTGAAGACCATTACTTCCATCTTCTCTGAGTTGATGTTCAGGCAGTTGTTTTGCATCCCATCTGCTACCATGGTCATGCAGTCGGTGAAGTTTGTTCTGGTGGTGGTTATCTTCTCTGCCAGAGAGAGGAGGAGTTGGGCGTAGGAGATGGCAGTGATGTCTTGTGATCAAATGAGGTTGGTGAGCAACGTCATGTATATGTTGAAAAGCGTGGGGCTGAGGGGCAATCCCTATGGAACTTCGAATATCAGTTTATTGGTCTCTGATGTGAAGGGTGGCAGCATAACCCTTTGGGTTCTACCAGTAAGAAATTAAGAGATCTGGCTGCTTATAACAGTGCAAGGTAAAATTGAGATCCTGTGATTTTGGGATGAATTTTGAATCAACAGACTGACTCATACAATAATGTCATATATAAATGTTAGTTAAAGTGTGGCCCTGACATATTTTGTACCCTGGATTTGAGGGGGTTGTTTCATATGCATTGGCTCAATGGATGTTTTAAACAAGAAATTTTAAGAAATGTGAATTAATAAGCAGTCATTTAGAAATAGAGGATTATGAATGTTATGAACCTTGGGCGGTCATGAATGTCAGTGCACCTGCAGTAGTGTGACTTTAACACTAGTCGTCTGTTCATATTTATGCCTTTTACTTCTAGTATTTGAGAACAACAGGCAGAGCTGTAAAATAAGCAAAGTTCATGTTAACTTTGAACCTGATATATGAGGTAACCATGGTAACTAAGGAACAGGAGGGTATCCATAGTTGCCCATGTTCCTCTTCATGGATCACTCCTCACATCCATAGGCCAGATAGGAGTCCTTACTCTCTGATCTCTGACTCATATTTATCTATGGACAAAGTAACCCTGAAGACCAATCTCATCTTCTTCATGCATCACACTGCCCATGGAGATATATACTGAACTCACTCCTGGAGGTCTCATACTCCACAAACATCCCCAATGGGCTGACGCCCCCTCTCCATTTTTTAATGCTGAGGTAGTGATCTCAAGGTAAGGAAATGGTAAGATACTTATTCAAGCATCATACCGGAATGTGGAGACCTTTGACCAGCTTTTCCACAAAATAAGGGCCCACACTACCTCTGACAGTCAACTGACTGCTCAGCACCAGCCGTCTGATGCCCACACCTGGCAAGATCATACACCCGCTTCATGGCCCTAATGCCAAAAATGCCTTCTGCTCTCCATCCCACTCCGAGACATCACCCTATGATATAAATACTTGGCTTAACACAGAGAAAGACTTACTAGCCCCAGTAAGGCTCAACTACAAGATTCGCCTGTTCCCACCTCCCACCTATATATGCAGGTCGACAAGCCAGTCCACCACTGCCACCCACAAAACAACAGCCATGTGGCAATCTCCCAGCAATCATTCTACCCCCCCAATCAAAAGAAAGATCCAATCAAGACCTCCAGTACATCCCTCCAAACTGAACCCTCTTGCCAAGTGGGCAGCCTATGGACCAAGTCAAGCACCAACCCACTAAACCCGCCTGAAACTACAGAAGTAAACAGCCATGCCCCACTGGGCACCATCTTGAATCTGTCCCCAGCAAAAACCTACACAACATCTCATAGAGAAATTGCAGGCTGGCAATCCACTAAGCCCTACTCAGCCCACTCGGCCGGTCCCCTTCCCTCTCGATCACATCGAATTATGACAGAAGAATACCACTATATGCATGCAATCCCAGCAAATGGGAATAGATGGTGATTCACATGCCAAACACACACCATCATCCATGAAAATCCCAAATGCAGACAAAGAAAATGACAATGCCCACCCTCTAGAGAAAATATACAATAAGAACATCAGGGAATACAACCCATCAAGACTTCCCCTGGAATTACTCCTAAACATAGACGAGACCACCCTACATCTCAGCTCCATCATCAAATCATAATGGAGAATAAAATCGATAAACTTAACGAAGATCTAAAAAGCATCTTTCTGACCATAAAACTGCCTCTCGTATTGCTACAAGAGCTTCAGACACAATCTAATTGTGGGTAATCTCCTGTTACCACCACAGCCACTCTCCTGTACAACCAGCCTCTAACACTCTTCCATGGCCTTCAAACCCAATACCTAACTATACCCACAAGCCCAGAAGGGCAATCAGTCAGTTATCTACAGTAGAGTTTGGAACCCTGCTGCAGTCTAATGGGGAAGTAGCTCTGTCCCCTCCAGAATCATCATATAACCTACCGGTGGTGGTTAACTCCACCTCTCCTATGCCACATAGCAGAGAACAAAAATGAACCAGAGGAAGCTGATCTCTATTCCACTTAAAGCAGACCTTACAACCTCTCCCCATCAGGAAGTGAAGACCCTAAAGTGCTTATTACACAACTGCAGATCAGCGGCTAAACATGCCAAAGACATTGTTGAAGACATCCTCTATCATGAGCTGGACCTGATGCTCCTTACAGAAACATGGCTAAACCAATCCTCCACCCCTTCTTACATATTCTTATCCCCCCAAACTTTACCATCAAATGTCTAGACCATCAGCAGAATCAGGGAGGAGGGATTGTAGGCATCCACTGTAACGCAGTACACTTAAAACCATTCCTGGTGGATGACCTGTCCTCTTGCATACAGGAATATACATTTTCTCTGCAAGCAGATCAACAGCTAAAATACACCTGATCTATTAGCCCCAAGGAAACAACCAGTTGTTATTTGGAAATATAATGGAAACCATCACAGTACACTGCATGCAACACTCCAACCCCATATTTCTAGGGGATTTCAACCTACACTGGAACAAAGGTGACGACCCACAGGTATCCAGTCTATCAAATTTCATTATAAATCAAAACCTTGTGCAAGCCTGCAGAGACCCAACAGATGCCAAATATGCCACACTCAATCTAACCCTATTCAAGAAAGGAGCCAGAAAATTGATTCTATAACCCCAGCTGACTGGTCAGATCATCACCAAATCTTTTTTCACATCCCAACGAAGGTACAAAAATCTAGAGGCCAAGGACTCAAACCCAAATATAGTGCTACAGACATAATAATTGTAAACAAATAGTGCCTTGTCTCCCTTTACCAAAGGAATCCCACACCCCAAAATGGGCTGCTAGGAGTGCAAGAGCTAAATGATCATTATAACACAATGATGGACAGTATGAATGCAGTGGCCCCACTTCGACTCAAAAGACACAAACACAAAATAGCTTATCCCTGGTACAACCAGTTCTTAAATGAAGAAAGGAGGGCTCTAAGATGTATGAAGAGATCATGGAGACATAATCCCTCAGCGGCGCACTGAAAAGGACTGCTGGGGAGTAGAAACTAGTACAACAAGAGCATATGGAAAGCCAAACAACCTTCTTCAGACTCAAACAAGACAACGCTAAAAACAGACCGAGAAAACTCTTTGAAATTGTCAAGCAATAAACCGGAGCCATAAATCTCACCATAAAAATGAGCACACAGACAGAATCTTGCAATGCTTTCTTATTCTTTTTCGAAGAGAAGATTAAAAAAAATAGAAGAATCAATCACAATCTACATGGACACAAATCAAGAGCTGAATCCTAACAAACCCTGAATCCTAACAAACCTTTGTCCCAGGGAAAATAGTCATCCAATGAGAAGGTTGATACTCCCAATTACCCCATAATATCTAAAAGGTGAGCTTTTTGGAACCAGTTTAAAGCCTTCATTAAAGAAGATATTAATAATATCATAACATCAACTAAACCAACCACGCACTTCAACGACCCCATCCCCTCTACAATCATTAAGGACCTCAGACAAGTGTTTTCTCCCCTCTAGATGCAGATTGTTAATGCCTCACTAACTCAAGGAAAAAGCCCTGACTTCTTGAAGATTGGGCAAGTAACTCTGATCTTGAAATAGCCAGATGCTGACCTGACTGACAAACAATTTTCGCCATGTCTCAAACATCCCCTTCCTCACAAAACTACTAGAAAAACGCATACACTATCAGCTGTATCAGCACATTGAACAGTTCAACCTGCTTGAGAAGTTCCAGTCTGGATTCAGACTGGACACAGCATGAAAACAGCTATCCTACACGTCAAGGACAATGATATCAAAATCCTGGACGAAAACGATTTTTGCCTACTCGTATCCTTGATCCTTCTTTTGTCAGCATGTGGCACGGTCTAACATGACACTCTCCTAGCGCTACTTCAAAACAGAGTGGGTCTGTCTGGTGTCACGCTATAATGGCTCACTTCTTTCCTCCCTAACCACATACAAGTCAAAATGGGCATCTCACTATCTAATGAATCCCCAATCAGGTGTGGAGTATCTCAAGGTTCCACCATCTCTCCCACACTCTTCAACCTTTATATGGAACCGCTGATGGAGATACTTAAGAATGAGAACATCGCCTCCCATGTGTATGCTGATGACACTCAGTTTTACATAAAAATTTCCTCCATAGATGATACCACCTGAGTCAACCGCACCCTAAATGAAGGATTGAGGAGGGTTGTATGTGATTTCATAGAAAAATCATTTAATGGAATAACATTACTGAGAAACCATTTAACCTAAACTGTTTATTTGGAATTTTCAAATGAATGGTGTTTACTATTTCATAGAAACCAATTCATAGAATGTCTTTTTGTTCGAAATTGGCTTTTGCATGCATATTTTTTAAGGTGTAACACAATGTTTGCAGGTCTTACTTAGGTTTTGTCTGAGATATTTATTTCACTGCTTTACTTCAGGTGACATTATTTCAAATATATATCTTTTACATTCTCAAACAATTGCTTCTGATGATTTCAATTTGTGACCCCTCACCACCCTTAAATACCATCCTTCCCTGACCCCTCACAACCCCTAAACACCCTCAATCCCTGCCCCCTAAAGGTGCCTCACCACATCTAAACTACACCTATTCCTGAACCCTAAAAGCTCTTTCTCCACCCATCCCAGATACCTAAAAAAACCCTCACTGCACCTAAACTACATCATCCCTGAGCCCTCAACTGCACCCATCCCTGAACCCTAAAAGCCCCTTCCACCCCCTACACCCCACCCATCCCTGAACCATAAAACCCATCCCTACCCCTAAACTCCACCCATTCCTGAATCCTGAAAACCCCTTTCTATACCTAAACCCCAAACATCCCATATCCCTTAAAACCCTTCACCACACCTAAACTCCACCATCCCTGAACACTAAGAAAACCCTCTCAGTTCTGAAACACCAGCCATCCATGATCCCTCAAAACCCCTCACCACCCCTAATCTCTACTCATTCTTAACCCCAAAAATCCCTTTCTAAATCTAAACTCCACCCATCCCTGAATTCTTAAAACCCCTCACCATGCTAAAACTCCACCCAATCATAAATCCTGAAAACTCTTCACCAGCCAATCCTCTACCCAAGCATGAACCCTAAAATCCTGCAACACCCCTACGCTCGCTCCACCCATCCCGGAACCCTAATGACACCTCACACACCTAAGCTCTCTGCATATGTGAACCCTAAAAAGCCCTCACCTCCCTCAAACTCCACCCATTTATGATACCTAAAAAAAAAACCTCACCACCTCTAAACTCCACCTATTCCTGAACCAGTAAAATCCCCATTCTGTGCCACTAAAAAATCCCCCCTCACCCATAAACATTACCCATATTTAAACCCAAAACCTCCATCCTCCTTCTAAACGCCCCCAAATTTAATGTAATTGAATTTTTTCCTTAAAATTATCTTTCCTTTAAAATTTGCATTTTCTTAAAATTGGTTTTCCATGATTAGTAGCGTAACGTAAAATGATGAGACCCCCCTGCAGAATGTGATGAAGGGCCCTTAAGTATAATATATCTCATAGATATCCACTGGCCTTGGGCTTAATGGGAGCCCCCTGATGAGATTAAGTGTCCATGAAGAGTTGGGGGACCCCCTGAGCCGAAGGGGCTACATGGGCTTGAGTTATACCTCTGTCTATGATTTGGTTTCCTCCAATGTGGTTTCTCAGTTTTTGTTTTGCCATGAATTCACATACATCAGTAAGGACATGACCTAGCCATAGCCCCCATGCTGCAGCAGGAGGAGGGGGGCAACTTGCCCACAGGAGTGAGATCCCTTGCTAGAGCAACAAGCAGTGTGTCCTCCAGCAACCTGTCCCCTCCTCAGTGGATTTTCTAAATCTTTACAGGCTTAACGAGAGAATGTGCACTTCTCAAGTACCTGGGTGATTGTTGTTTAGGAAGTCAAACTAAACCGCACAAGGACCAATGAGCTCAGCACATTTCATTGTCCTTTATGGTAAACTTCAAAATTGTTTTTTACTTCTTTTCTGTGAATTCAAGTTTCAAAATATATTTTTTCTTTGTTTCATCTTAAGTCTGTGCTTTATTGGCGAACCCACAAACAAATGTGATCAAAACTTGTTTTAAATTTTCAAAAATATGTGACATTGTTTTAAACCTTTTATTACAACTTCAAATTATGTAAGAATACTGCATTGCTAGAAAATTAAGTCATCCACATGTTTCGTTTTTCAGTATAACTTTCTGTGGCATCTGCTGCCAAAAATATGTGAAGGCCAATATCTCGCAGCAATCTGCAACAACGGTGAGATATACCATGAAGATGTTGGCTAGCGGTGCAGAAACTATAATCTTCATGTTTCTGGGAATCTCAGCCGTAGATCCGAAAATTTGGACATGGAACACAGCTTTCATACTTTTGACATTGGTCTTTATCTCAGTATACCGAACCATTGGTAAGTAAAACATTTTATGTTGCTTTATTTGTACTTCAGGTAGGGAGGTTTCATTGTAATACTCCCTTTTACAAGAACTGGTAGATGAGTCAATCTATTTTTACTGCATTTTGTGTTTCACATTGAGAACATATACAAACGTCTTTTAACATTGAGCAAAGCACAAATATTAACATCTGAAATTTAAATGTTGAAGCAATAGTTAATTCGTTCAGCTTCACATACGGAGAATCATGCACAAATGATACAAGAGAAAACCTCTCATTTGCCATTAAAAATTAGAATCAAGGAGTGTTTAAGGACAACAAAACAGAATTGTAAGCAATATTTCGAAAAAATGCCAGCATGCCTGTCTTTATGATGAGTTCAACGCTGGCTTGCACTGCCTGAGTTGGGGGACCAACACAATCTATTCATTGGAATTCTAATCTCTTTATTCAGTCAGTCATACATTAATGACGTTTAAAGTGCATACTTGCACGTCTTCATTCTGTTTCTTAATCGCTGTCCAACTGTGATCCTTGTGGTCACAAGAAAAATGAGCAAAAAATAAAAACATTGCTTTACTTTTTTCTGCTAAATATTTTCAAAATATTCAGGATTTTGCAAATCATTTCAGACAAAAACAATAATGGTGCTTCAATTGTGAACTGGTACTTTTTGATTACAAGAGATGGCAACTAGTAAAGGTGTATGGTTGCACCGATATTTTAGCCAAACAGGCACACCTGAAAGTCATTGAAAATATTGTTTTCACACTGATTGATCACTGCATGCAAATGGTGGTGTCAATCGGTGAATGCCCATGAAATTTAGGGCCTTATTACGACGACCGCCTCACTGCAGGACTGATGGCAGTATTACAACTGCGGCGGTCGGACCGCCATGAGACCACCGGCACCGCCGAGATCAAGGATCCTGCTGAGCCGGCACTCTTTCCTTGGGAAAAATATGCTGGCGGTGCCGCAGCCGGGCCCGCCAACCATATTTTGAGTTGGCTCACCGCCACCCTTTTCATGGCGGTGCAATCGCCATGAAAAAAGTCGCGAAGAGGCAATAAAGGGGGCCCTAATACTCCAGGGCCTGGGGATGTAATTTGGGGGCCTGTATTTATGCACCCCAGTTCCTGCACGGGGCCACATGAACCACATGGTGCATGCCACACCATGCAGGAACTTACAGACGGTGCTGTCACTGCAGCGGTCTGCATGTAAGGCTCTCCAATGAGCCTTACAGACAGCCACCGTTGCAGCACCGCCTTGCCATGGCCCGCCTTGGATTTCAATTGTAATTTGGCAGGGGTGTGGGCACGGCTTTTGCGGTCCTCCTCGGGGCGGTAGCGTGGTGGCCCTTAGCCATACACTCCTTTTAATTGGCAAGTAAGACTTTACTGGTAACCGTGAATGCCACTGCCCCTAAGTGTTCATCAAAAAATATTTTGCAAAATAACTTAGGACCTGATTTATTTATTGGCCCGTTAGTCCACCATGGGAACGGAGTAAATTACTCTGTCTCCATGCCAGCCAAATTTATAAATGACTACCAAGTAGGTGGTCATTTATAATGCATTGACAGGAACATCCATAACTGCGGTTGCTGCCAATGCATATCGCTGTTTGGTGCAGGGCTGTGACATCATACAGTTTTCAAACAGTTTTCTTTTTTTTCCAAAAAGAAAATTTCCAAACTAGGTTTTCTTTTTCACAATAAAAAAGTAATGCTCTTCTCACCATGGGAGTCATCTCCCATGGTGTGGAGAGCATTATTTGCTTTTTATTGTCCCTTACCGCCCGGGTTCGCCTGGTGGTGACTGACAGTAAAAAAATGTCTACATGTCAAAATATGTTTATTACGACTTTAGGGGCCTATTTACAAAAATGCCATGCAGTGCAGCACAGCGAGTCACCTTCCAGCGCTGCACTGTGTGTCAGGGAAAGGGCAGAAATGCATCGTATTTAAGGCCTCTTCCCGGCGCTGGAGCCCTTTTGGCAGCCTAGCGCCAATGCAGGAACCCTTGCACCATGGTGCAAGGGTGCCTGCATTGCATGCAGGATTGTTTTTTTGCAGGAAGGGACACCTTCCTGCACAAAAACAATCCTGAGAGGCATATTACTCTTTCTATGTGTGCTGCAAAGTGCAACACACATAGAAAGAGGAAGTAATGAGAAGAAATAAAGATATTTCTCCTCGTTAGAAGGCATATATTTTTGGCACATTCCCAGCCTACCAGTTCTGGTTAATCTGGGAATGCTTCAAAAACCATGGGAGTTGCGTGTGAACAATCTAAGAACGCTCCCTCGTGACCTATATTTCTTTTATCTAATTGAAAATGAATTCAACATGGGCTGAAGTGAAACTAAACAACAACAAACTCCATAAACATAATCATATTTATAAATCTTCACATTATTTATTAATTTTCTTTGTTTTATCAAAAATATTTTTATATTTTCTTTTACATATTTTTACATATAAAATCAATGTTATAAACATATATACACAATGTTACAATATAATGACATGACATTTTCATGTGTAAACATCATAAACCCCCGGGTAGAGAGAAAAAAAAAAAGAAACATTTATACAAACTGCCTCACATACATTCCTCCTCAAATACACTCATACCACATTCATAAATGCATATATCTGGAGAGTGGGAGACAAGGAGTTGTTTTCAATCTCCACGACCATTTAAAGCAGCTGCATATAGCAGGATCTGAACAGCATTGGTCGACGCGTTTCGGTGGCTCGAAGAATGGATGACACCACCTTCCTCAGGACCTTAGCCAGATATCAGACCAATATCACTACACCCAGGGGATACTGCCAATATTACTCCACCAGAAATTGTGTTATTTGCTTTTGCAACTCTTTTTCTAAGTACTATTGCTGCACTCTAAATTTCTCTTAAACGCTGTGCATAGAGTGGGGCATAAATGCAAGTATATTGTCGGCAAAGAAATGCGTCCTTATAGGGTCAGTTCAATCGTATCTATGTGTCCTACTGTATTGCACTGCACCAATCCATTACAGCAACATCTCAGATTAAGTGTATGTTAAGGTGTGTTGGTCTAAGTCCAACAATGCTTGATTCATTAGCAAAAAGTCCTAACGGGCTCGACAAGCAGACGGCCAAACAGTGTGTCACGAGGGAGCGTTCTTAGATTGTAATGTTATTTTCCCCTCTTCTCCCTGACCTCAAAAGTTCTTGCTTAGAGGGGGTCCCCTTATTTTGCAGTTGCGTGTGAACACCCACACAACGCCCGTGGAAGGCCTACCCAGGGCAGAGTAAGGCAACGCAGCGATTTGCACTACGTTGCCTTACTTCAGATTTAGGGACCCACTCAGGGCCATGCAACGTGGCCTTGCGTGGCTTCATAAATCACATGTAGCAGGTTTGTGTTGCTCTTGCACCACATTGCGTGGTGCAAGAGCAATGCACACCGGCTCATAAATAGGCACCTTAGTCTTTAAATTAAAATATGCCTCAAAATATATTTCCAACTTCCAAATACATACAAAGTACCAATAAAATGTTCACTCTAAAATATACCCTAAACATGCATTGCATATTTGTGCTTTGAAATGTCACGCTAACATGTTAAGGCACCAACATACATTTTCACTAAACATAATCCTTTATTAACCTTAAAACTGTAATTGGATAATGGTTCTTTAAATTTTTCCTTTATCGCTAATAAGAACCTTTCAATTGTGCAAGTCACATGCCAACATTTCATTTCCATTAAAAATCCAGCTGCTTTCTTACATTCGAAAACTCCATATTTCAGAAGGATCGGTTTAAAAAACATTTTACGTGCCACAAAAAACCTTTGACACTCAAATAAAACATGTGCACAATCACACTTTATGTTCAGTCCACATGTCCATTTACCCTTGTCATCTATGGCTACTAGCCCTATGGCTTTATTTTCAAAGCAGGGATTTAGTCCGGATCTTAATTGCAGGAAGGCTTGTCTAAGAGAGGGATTTGGCAATGTATCAACATATGGGAACATATCATCCCTTTACCATGATTTTCTCATAAACTGTATAGATGTCTTCTCTCTTAGGTACTGTAAATCCTTTTTCCTGGCACACCTTTTGGATCGAGCTCGCAGTTGGACCCTAGAGATATTGATTTCTAGGTTATGGACATCTACGTCTATTGTTAATCTTCTACCTATTTCACCCAACAACCTTCTAACCTCTTTTGCCCAATGCAATTCACTGTGACCAATCTCCATTTCACAGAAGGTGGCGATTTTATGACATCCTTGTCTCCCCAGACTAGACCAGAATCTTACCACTACAGCATGAGCTGGATACCTCCAGGCAGAGAGCTGTGTTTCCATTCTTATTGCCTGTAGCATGGTTGATGCAAGGAAGGATAGCAAACTCTTTACACATTTCCCTTCTTCATAATTCCAGTTAATTTACCACTTAAGCTCAATAATTCTGCTCCATACTGAAATTGATGATGTAAGGTAAGCTGATGAAATTGGGCATAAGGAGTTGCCACCATATTCTCTATTAAACTTGTTTAGCCCACAGACAAAGGACAGTGCTGTTGCCTTTAGCAGTTTAATATGGTCCTTCCAATTCTTATTGAACCACATCCCTAAGTATTTGTACTTTTTGGCCATTTCTAATTTACTTTCTCCAAGAGACCAATTATAATTTGTATTACCTTTTCCAAATACCAGAACTTTCCTCTTGTCCATATTAACTGTCAATTTCTTCCGAGTACAGTAGTCATGGAACACTCTCATTTTCCTTTGGAGGCCTACCTCTGTCATGTCCATTATAACCAAGTAAATGGATTATAAAAGGCATGGGACATGAGCGCCATTCATTTTTGGGCTTAAGCCCGTGGCACTTTTTAAGGTTGTAGGTAAATCTGCTAAGAAATAGCAGCCAGGCGAAAATACTGCCTCGGTGAAGAACATTCCCAATTTTTATTTTTTGAGTTAGCGTACCTTTGGTATCCACAATCATACCAAAAAATGGCTATATGTCCGCCCATCCTGATTGGATGGGTGGACATACGGCCATTTCTCTGATGGCCCTTACTCCGTCGGGCCTTTGGAGATGTTTGGCTAGGGTGAGGAGGGAGTAGTCATCGCTGTAGCCTAACCCAAGGTTAGCCTGGAATTAAATTTGGCGGGTGTACCATCATGTCGGTAGTATGCATTCTCGGTTGCAGTTGCGACAGAGTATACACACTTCCAACATATAAATCAGGTACTTAGATACCTAATTGCTGGACTTGGACCTGAATGCAGGCGTGGAAAATATGTGGGATAATGTGTACATTATAAGCTATATTGCAAATTGCTGAGAAGGTCCATGACCTTTATAAGGTCATAGAACCCCAAGGTGACCTGTAGTATCCGTTTAATGTAGGGAAAGGAAGGTATTTTATTTCTCATAATAGATGGGCAAAACATCAGTCTTCCCACAAATTCCTTAAATCCTTAGTGCCTTGCCCTTTCATTTGAATGATATAGTTTGCTTGCAGACAAGCAGAAAAAATGTAGAATCTGCAGTGCAAAGTTAAACACACCAAAAGCAGTTAATAATTTGTTACAAAAGATGTATACAGTTTAATGTAAATTAGATTAAAAACATGCTGTAGCTTAGAATGTGTAGAAACATACAGAGAGATTCTATATATCTGCTATTAACCTATAGCATGCAAAAAACAACTATGTTGCCATAAATATCGCCTTTCTACTAAAGGTTAATTGCACAATGCCCTTACTATTCGTAAGATCTGTTTTATGTTTGAGTTTGCCAGTTCAATGGCCTCTCAGCAGAGCTGCCTTGCTTTAATGGTTACACAATAAGTATACAAAACTGTCATAGGTGTTAATTATCAGCCACGGTCACTCACTCGGGTCGCATCTCAATCCATCATTATTTTTCACACCATGCTATCTCATTTTGGACCCAGCCATATGCAAATCAGTTTTGACCCTGCTCCAATAGGAACAGTTCAGCCCGAACTGCCAAGCCAGTCCTTCCTGAATCGGAACACAAGCAACCCAGGGCTGGTTTTGCCCTGATATGGGCTCATCAGCCGAGTACAGCTTGGCTACAGTGACACAGTGTGCACGGGACCCACGTTTGGGAATACTCGTTCCATTTAGGGGGACACAATAAGTATTCAAAACAGTAATAGACGGAATGCTTGAATTAATCTCAGCCACTGGTAATCACTAGGGCCACATCCCAATCCATTGTTGTATTGCACACCCTGCCACCTCAGTTTGCACCCAGCCATATGCACTTCAGTCTTGACCCTGCTCCAATATGAGTCAGCTCTAAAACCTCAAGCATATTTACTATAATCTTAAAGAAAACGCTGAGAGTCTCAGCAAAGAAAATGATGTTTGAATGGACATGGAATGTGATTTCTTTTACACTTCTGGGGCCTCAAATGGTAGAGCACAGGCTTCTGTTGTGTGTTCTTCCCTTCTTAGACACATAGCATGTAAAGAACAGACAGAATCAGGCACAAAAGTGCAGGTTTTTCTAATGCGACAACAGATACGACAGCTTCCCTCACCCATACAAAACCCGCACAGGTAGAAGCTGTGCAACCTGCTCCCTCCCTTCCCCATGTTCCCCATCAAACACACATCAAATAGTGCATAGGTACGGTACGTGCAATGTCAGCTTCCTTTAGTTCCAGAACAGTACAAAGGGCCGAAACATGGACCAATGCTCTCTCAAGTAGGTGAGCCCCTAAGGGATATGGAAGCAGAGAAGTAGTAGAGGAACAGTGAAAGAAGAGACAAGTGTTTTAACCAGAGGCTCTCTGTTTTATTGCTGTTGACATAGGAATCCAAGCTATGAATCTGTTCACTCAGATATCCGTAGGCACTGCACTGCTACTAAGGTCACCTAATGTTCTATTTAGGGAGGATCACTCACAACATGGCTCTGGGGCACATCATCAGTCCCTCATGCCTCTGCCTCCTCTTCATTAGCAGATGCAGCATGCAGATCCATTGATGGAAGACAGAGGGGCTGTAAGTGCATCCGGTTAGCAAATTACACATGATTTACTCCTTGTCTGCAGGAACTACAACCACCATGTTTTGTATTTTTGTGGTCTCACTGAAGACAGAGTTAGCTGTTTGTCGCACACAGCACTGTAATCATTGATTCTGTACTTATTAGAATGGGCTTCATGTTTGCTCATGACTGGATGGCTTATTTTTCTTTGCTGCTCTGGATTCAATGGTTTTGCTCACTATTTGTGTGGTTTTCCTGCCTCTGGAGCATTTAGGTTTCACCCTTATATGCTTCCACTGCTGACAATGTAGAATAATTTTTTGTGTTTTTTTCAATATCATTTTTGGTTTAGCACTCCATGGGAGTGCATGTCTTGCTCCCCTCTCTCTTTTTCTCCCTCCTTTCTCCTCCCTTCTTGAAATTGGGTCAGCATTGACAAAGTCTATAGCACCTGCCAGCCACCTCAAAAGTGTATTTTTTCCAATGTGTACTTTATTATTATTCCATTATGGCCACCACATTGACACAACCCTCTTGCAAGTAGGAAAACTAACATTTCAAAATAGTTGAACGTAGTTTTCTGCAGTTTAAAGAAGGCCACAGTGTTGCATCTACAAGCAATATGATGGTCATCTTGGAAGGATAGAAAATAGACTTCCAAGATGACCAGCCATCACTATTGGCTTTGCGAATACCTGCTTAATTTAGCAAACATTGGGAAAGCCAGTAGCGACAAAGCATTGACAAAGCAAGTCCATATGACTTTGCCCTCAATTTTTTTTAAGAAGCAACAGGCCTGCAATGAGTATGCATGGCTGTCCACTGACTAAACATAGCTGCTCAGCAATCTGGTGCATAGTATTGTGAGTTTTGTTGAGCATTGCAGCACACAGACAGCAGGCTGCTGTAACCCATGGGAGATGGCTAGCTAGAAGTGATTTGGGCCAGCATGGATCCTGCAAAACTAGTCTACATGGATCCAGCACGTTTGTTGCTTCCCAATTGCTACTTATTTTGAGAGTCCAAGTGTATGTGAGTTTGAGATATCTGTAAGAAAATGCGTTATTAGTTGATAGGGGGGATAGCCCCACTCAAATAATAAACACAAGCCTTGTGAGAGTGAACCACAAAAGTCAATAAATAAACCTGTGCTTAAGTAATCCTCTGGTAGCTTGCAAAAAAGCAGTCAGGCTTAACTTAGAGGTACTGTATAAAGTGTTTATGCACCACACAAACAGTAATACAGTGAAATCACAACACCACAAAAATCCCAAATCAATTTAGAAAAATATTGTAGATTTTAATAAATAACATTACACCAAAACAACAAAAATCCAGTAAGTAAAACCTGATATATAAATTTTAACAATTTTAATTAGAAATAGCGCCAGAAGCACAAATTGCCAATTTCAATTGTCTGGTCGTTCTGGTCCGGGCCAAAGTCAAAAGTGGAGGCTAGACACAATGGATCGCGGGACGGATACAGGGACCGGGTTTGTCCCGGTGGAAAGCTTATTTTCTCATTTATTCCTAGCTCATGTGAGTAGCCTCAGTTGGCACTTCGTATTGGCAGGGCGGTCATCGGCAGTGCGAAATGCTGGTTGCTGATCGGTACTTCGCGTTGGCCAGAAATGCAAGGAAGCTGTTGTCGACATTAAGAGCTCCGGGTGGTAAAGTTCGAGGTCTATGTCCAGGAAGGTTGCATCAGCAGTCCAATGTAGGTCCTGCTTTGGCATAGGTGAAGTTCTCTCGCATTCACAAGGAGAAGATGGTTCTTTTCAATGCAAAGAACCTCTGTTATTTCACCTGGAGCCCTGTTCTTTTCATTTGTTGGGTTGGAGGAGTACACTAAGACACCAGCTATGTTTCCAGGGCCTCAAGGGGCACCTTTTGGGGGTTAGGACTCACTCCAGCAGACAGTAGCAGCAGGGTTCAGACAGGTCCAGTTGGTGATGGGCAGCTGCAGGGAAAGGCCTTTAGAAGCTTGTTGTGACCCTGTAGCTCAAACAAGAGGTCAGCCAACTGAGTCTTGGAGTCACTTCTGGACTCCTGGGTTCAAGGCAAGCTGGTGCAGTGTTCTTTCAGGCTTCAGACAGTACAGCAGTCCTTCTTCTGAGTCTCCACAGGTCCAGGAATGTTCTGAGGAGAGGTTCTGAGGGTGCACTGATATACCCAGTGCCAGCCTGTGTGCGGGGGTCACCCCCTTTGTCTAACCCTAAACTGGTTCTTTTCAGTTCTTTCCTTTACTCTAGGTTTCACTCCAATCTGTCTAGGGGGATAAGAGCGCACAGGCCCAGGTATGAGCTGCATTTGCTAATCCCAGGGCAGTCCTCTTTAGAAGCCAGGAAGGTGCAGGGTAAGGCCATTAGGCTACCCTTAGCAGCTCTTAAATGGCTGAGTAGAACCACTCAGGCCATCCTGCCCAGGAGAGGAACAACTCTGCCCACACCAAGGTCCTTTTGTCTCCTGTCCGCAAGAAATACACATCACACCACAGGAGAGCCATTAACAATCATGTGGCCCTGGACACTGGTAAAAAGCCACATTTAGTTAAGGCAGACAAAGGTCAACTTTCTAAAAGAGGTATTTCCAGAGTAGTAATTTAAAATTTGGGGTGTGTGATAAACTCTGCTCTGCCGGTCGAGTTCGCAGAGTTTTGCACGCTCGCTTGTAACGCAGAGTTCTGGCAAAACACTGCCAACCACCACCCGGTGGAGCTTTTTCTCTCGAGCGGCTTGCCAATTATAAGTTGGCAAACACAAGCGAGAATTGGCATCCCCTAGCGCAACTTCCGGGTACGAGGAGGTCACGGCGAGATTTTCTCAATGCGGCTAGTCACGGGCTGTCACGAACGTTCACGGTGAGAAAGCTGCTGCTCGAGTAGAGAATCTACTTGAGCGTTCACACTGATTTTGCAGCACAGAACAAGCCCCTAGCTAATTTTATGACTGAACTGTCCCTTAAGACTAACACAACCAAGTCTTATACCATGGTGGCAGGCAAATCTCCCCCATTTTAAAATCATGTTTTATTAAAAATGAAAGGTTGTCTTATGTACCAACTTTTTCGTACTTGGGAATCCCTTTTGATCAGAAAAGTACTTGGCACCATTTAGTTGAAACAAGGGTTAGTAGTTTTAATCAAAACCTGGAGGCGCTGTTTAGGTTTACAAAAAAACTAGGCTCAAGACTGATTAACTCAATAATTAATATCTATAAGGCCCGCTCGTGTTCTGTAATCTTGCATGGGGCTGGAGTGTGGGGATCCTGCAACCCGGCTCGCCTTCATGTAGCTGAGAACAATTTTCTGAGACGTTTATTAACAGTTCCAAGTAGCCTCCCTGTCATTTTCTGTCATAATGAACTTGGTTTGACTTTGGTTTTAACTCATAGCATACAAATTGCACCAATTTTATTATGGCACTCAATCTGGGCAAAACATGAGCCGGCCCTTAATCGTGCAATTATTTTGGACTGTTTTAAACTTGATTACATGTTGAAGATACCATGGTTTAACTACATAAAAAACAGTTGGAGACAGTGGGTATGGTGGACTGTTTCTACAACCCAGAGTGCATTGCAAAGATCCCTAAAATCCAGTTGAAAAAGTATTTCTTATCTTGTCTAAAGTTGTCTAGTGAGCGCCTGGAGATAGGGAAAAAGAGAGTCTCTGAACATTTGCTTCTGGTACGCTCTCCAAGTGCTGAGCCTTATCTTTCTTTTTATTTTTGTCATGTCAAAATGTTTTATCTTATCAGATTTAGGTTTGGATTGCGCACCTTTTGGTATCCTATCCCCACAAAGCTTACTGTGATGTTAAACTGGATCTTTGCCCATGTGATTCTAAATCTATACAGAATACGCTGCATTTCCTGTTTTTCTGTCAACACTATACTAAGCCGAGGCAGGATTTTATTGTACCCTTTTTAAAAAATTAAATATTAGGAAGTGCCGGCGGCCGCCCTATATTACCTCCAGCTTTTAAATGATGAAGATACATGTTTAATGGTTTACAGATATATTTCTACAGCTGTCCGTTTACAAAATGTGGTTGGGAAATGACTTTTTTTGTATTTGGATCTTAATGAAATATCTTTGGATTTTATGGTTTTAGGGACAGAGGGTTGCCTCAAAGTTCATTTTATGTTGTCTGTATGTTATGCTGCTATTTGTTGAAACATTGACTTAATTATCACTGTTACATTTTTTAATATGAATTTCGATTGTCATGGTCATTATATATTGTTTGTATCATATTTCAATTGTTTTTAAAATAATATATATATATATATATATATATTTTTTTTTTATGTATTCTTTTATGGCTGCATGTCAGCAGAAAAAGATATTTGACTGACTAACTCCTGGCTCTAAAAATCAGCACGCCGTGCTGATTCTGCCTGCTCACGGAACTCCATGGAATCTCGTGGAGTTAAACTACGCGAGTTTCGCCCACCCCTATTTAAAATTCATCTTTACCATTAAAATTACTGTTCTCTAGAAGCTCCAAAACTGAAGTTCTCAATTATTAAGTGTGATATGGTAAACCAGTGTAAGTCTATTGGAGAGTTAGCTTTGCCTTAGTGAACACGACTTTGGAGGTTTTCACACAGCCAAGGACATGTAAAACATAAATTCACATGTTCTACTTTTTAAATTACAGGCAACCTCCCCTGTAATCCTTTAGGGCCTACCTTAGGGGTGTCTTAGACTTGTTAAAAAGGAAGGTTTAGGCTTCACAAATGGTTAATTTTGCCAGGTTGAAATAGAAGTTTGAAACTTCATTGCAGGCTGCAGTGGCAGGCCTGAGACATATTTTACAGTGCTGCTTTAGTGGGTGGCACAAGGAGTACTGCAGTCCACCAGTAGTAATTAATTTATAGGCCCTGGGTACATGTAGTACCATTTACTGGGGACTTGTCAAATATGCCAATTAGGTGTATAGCAATGTTATCATGTTTGAAAGGGAGAGCACAAGCATTTTACCACTGGTTAGCAAGAGTGTGTAAAGTCCTAATGCCCACAAAAATGGCTTAAGCATACATTTGAGTAGTGAAGGCAAAAATCTGGGGTAATACCATGCAAAAGATTGTCATTTCCAACACTGTCAAAATTATTAAAGTAAATAATTATCACATGGATAGTCCATTAGTTTCAAAGAAAGTTAAAGACAATGCACTACAGGTTACATAATCATGTGAACTATTTTGAAAGACCTTGCAATTGTTTGTAAATCTACACCATGTATCTTGCTTTTTCGAGGTACTATGTCAATGAAAGACAATAGAACCCATTATTGATTTACTTGACAATATGTGCAATAATATCACACCCAGATTAAAGTGGCCACTATACTAAGAATAACTAACATGCTGCCTGAAAATCTAATCTCAATAATGTTTCTTTACATTGAAATTGACTCTACATAACAACTTTATTGTACAAGGGGATTAGGAGATGTCATTACCGCCCTTATTTAGAAAGACTAATTTCTGCTAATTCCCAGTCATTCTCTTGACATCACCTGCAGTGGCAATTGGCCACAATTACAGGGTTAGCTGTGCTGTTCTGTGACCTTGGCATGCTGGTGTCATAAATTAGCACTGTGATACTAACATCACCCTGCTGCTTACCTGTTCAACCTAGCAACTCTGTGAGGTCCAGGGATTTGTGCCTGTTGGAGGGACACAAGACCTGCTGGATCCCAGTGATGTCCTCAGGTGTGCAAGCACCCAGAGACATAATTATAATCACAGGAATTCACAAGCTTATGCCACATACATGCTTGTTATTGGTGCAGGAATAAACAGGATTACCTCTTTGCTGGTGGTGCTTGTTCACCCCAGGGAAGGTAACCCTAAAGATTACCATGGTAAGTACCAGGCATGACGGTATTTAACTTACCTTACTGAGGGCTTTTGGAATCCTCAGGGATTTCCTCAGCCTGCTTCATATGTGTAGTAGGCATGGGAAATCCCTCATATTTTCAAGATCCACTTGAAGGAGACAATGGGGGACTACCTTCATTTCAGACCCAGCATGCTCCAAGCCACTATTATCCTTCTTCCCCTGTTGACTATGTGAAAACTGAGCATGGGCACATCCAACATATTCCTATAGGTGCCTGGAGTGCAGCTGTTGGCAGATCAGGGAGGGATATCAGGAAACAATTGACAATATTCCCACCCCTACCTACCTTGTAGTTTTGGGTGGGAAGGGTTATATAGAGGGCTAGATTATTATCTAAGGGCCTTATTACGAGTACAGCGGTCTTGAGACCGTCATATCCATGGTGGTGGTTAGGCCGCAGCAACCTAGGCGGTCCGGCCACCTTATTACAAGTTTGGTGTTTGGACCACCAACAGCCGACACAACACCACTGACACTGCCAGGATCCCGACAGTGCAGCGGGAGTGAAGGTGGTGATGAATGGCGGCGGTGTTGTGGCAGGCACCGCCGTCAGGATTACGACTTCCCTTTTCGGCAGCTTTTTAAGTGCAGGAACTCTTCCATGAAAAGGATTGTCGGAGAGGGAAGGAAGGTTGTCCCGACAGGCCCCCCGGGCAATTTCACCTAGGGAGTAGTGCATGGGGGCACATGTTGTGCCCCCCCTCTCCATGCACTGTCGTGCATGCATTTTGTGCCATGCACGACATGATGCATGACACATACTGAACGGATGGGCAGAAGGCACTGCACGGTGGCGGGTTCTGCTGCAACCCTTCCCAATGACTGAGCCATGCTGCCGCGGTGGGACCTCCGATTATGGACCACTGGCCTGGCAGTCTACTCGGAATATGATGGTCTAAACACCGCTGGCTTTGCTGTGTTCTCTCGACCGCAGCTACGGCGGTTTGTCGGACAGACCGCAGAAGTCGTAATCAGGCCCTAAGTGTTGCTTTGGCATGATGCCTGAATATCGGCTCCAAAATATTATTTGGCATTAATGTCGCCCACCAGCAACACTCCCGCAACGTGGGACGCCAACCAGCAGTTACCGAGGGCTAGAGGGGCCCTGAACTACGCAGCCCAGGAGCCCCTGCGGCAGGAGAGGCTGCCGACGATCTTCCGTTGCACCCGGAGGCGCAGAAAAGGGCTGCAACACTCCCGCAGCACGGGACGTCAGCCAGCAACACTCCGCAGCACTGGATACCAACCAGCAGTTACTGAGGGCTAGACGGTCCATTAACTATGCAGCCCAGGAGCCCCGGCGGCAGGAGAGGCCGCCGCCGATCTTCCGTTGCGCTCGGAGGTACAGAAAAGGGCCGCAACACCCCCACAGTGCGGGACACACGCGGGCGAGGCCCGGGCTAAGGGCGGGCCCGTCTGCACCCGTCAGAGCCCGTAGGAGGCGGGGCAGGGCCATCTCTCTAACATCTTTGTTCCAGTACTAGGATCTCTGGGACAATCATGGGGAAGAACAAACTACGTACAACAGCAACAGAGGAGGTAACTGTAACTTCTCTAGACACCTTCCTGGCCGAAGCCACATTGGCCTTAGAAAAAGAAATCGCTCTAACAGAAAGGAGACTCTCGCTGGGTCCAGGGTTAAGTCACCCAACTACCATGGCTACTCCCCCAATACTTGGGGGTGAAACAAAAGTAGATGGTCCCGCCTTTGCACAACCGATGGTGGCATTAAAGTTACGCACAGCCCAGTCTGAAATAGCAGATAGAGAGAGTTTAACAGCCCCCCCTCTATTAACGGGAAACGCAAAAGGGGCCAAGCGCTATTGTCCTGCAAGGGTCCAGCTAAGAAGTCCAGAAAGGTTTCCACCCCAGCGAATTCAACTTGTGTGAACGATCAGCAATATTCATGCTCCATATCTCCTACCGACCTGGACAATTTATTTGTTAAATTTAAACAACTTTTACAACCAATTTATGTCTGTTTAGACTCTATAGATTGCATCTTACAAAGCCTAACCGAGACCAAACTAGGGAAACAAACTGTGGCAGATCCTGGTGCTAGCTTAGACTCTTCTAGTTCTCAGTTAAAATCTATGACCACTTTGACAGCTTGCACAGTCCCAAGTGATATTAATTGTGAAAAACATAGCTTGTCTACTAAATGTAAAAAATCAATCACTGGTCATATGATGAGTAACCCATCTCCTAACTCCACCATAGCAGGTCATTACGGTGGAGTCAACCAGCTGGCTCCGAGCAGTGCCGCTATGGGTGGTCTTTTTATGGGTTTAGACTCTAAGTCCTCTGTTTTACAGGGGTTCACACATGACAAAATGGATAAGGGACAAACCCATAACGTACCAAAACCTCTTTATAAGGAAAACTATTCTTCCACCCAGGCCCCAAGCAGATCAAGTCAATAGTATATGAACCTTCCCCCTGCAGCCTGCCCCTATGTTCTAATTCTAGTGAACGTCCCTCTACTTCGACAAGATTTAAATGAATCTCCTCTTCAGTTAATGGATGAAGCTCGGCACTGGCTGAATCAAAATTCAAACATTGGCCATTTGACTCAGAATCACTTGTTAATGGCAAGAAGAACGCAGTGGATTGGGATGGACAAAAAGATTGTCAATAATGACTGTGTTATTTTAAATTTTGATAATGTAAGGTTAGTAAGAGACTTGCTTGGAAGTCTACCGGTTTCCCCATCTCGACAGTCCCAGATTTATGCAGTCCCTGTGGGTTTCTTTTATAGGCCTATATCAGTTCACAGCTCTCTTGCTAATCCCCAGGGTGATCCCACGATGACCTCCCGCTACAAGTCCACGCGGGGGGTCACTGATCCCCTTGTTCTATCAAACAGGTATTCAGTGTTGGATGATATGGAATCTTGCGACTGACTGACCCCTAATCGAAGGGCTACAGTACTGGTACCTGTAGAGGGGGCCCGACAGGCTGACTTAGCTCCACATAATGCTGACATGTTGCTATCAATTGAACCCACTATATCTCTCCCCCCAGCATTGGCGAGGCACTCCCCACAAGAGCGCAGCACGGACTTAAAGTTTTTTTCCTGGAACATAGCGGGATATGAAAACAAAAAAGAAAATCATAGTTGGTATAAAATGTTTATGAACATGGATATTATATGTTTCCAGGAAACCTGGTCAGAGTCTATTGTATATGTTAATGGCTATCGCTCCTTTGCTACCCCAGCAGTCCCTTCGTCGGCAGGTATATCCAAGGGGGGCCTAATTACACTTATTGCAAATACGATCACCTTGGGTAAAGTGAAATTTATTAACAATTCCCCCCAATTCCATGTCATTATAGCTGAATGTTTTGGAAAAATTGACCTGGTACTGATTAATTTTTATAAAAATAATTTCAAGAAACCTACACAGGTGATTGAGGAGCTGGGGGAAGTAATGGAAGCCCTATTGTCACACAATTTGCGATCATTCTTTTTACTTTGGGCCGGGGACTTTAATGTACACTGTTGCCGTAAAACGGACCAGCGCATTTGTGGGGTAACCGATTCTGATGACCAGCTGCTTGTTCACTTCAGGCACCATAACTACGGAACCCTTTTGAATAGTCTTCTTTTAACATGGGATTTAGTAATAATCAATCCTTGTGACAGTATGACAGGCCAATTTCTCCCGACCTTCCAACGTACTGATGTTACTTCAACAATCAACTTTACTAGTATTCAGGCCAATTATAGGAGTTGTATAAAGTCCTCTGAAGTGGTGCTAACAGAATTTAGTGATCATGCTTTCCTCCTCTTTAGTTTTGCTGGGCTGTTACCAACCAAGTTAAGATCCATACAAGCCCCTAAACCGATATTAAGCAGGAAAAATGGTTTTACCCTCAAGTGGGAGAAAATCGATCCAATTCTATTTCTCCCAAAGGTTGTTAAGGAGGTATTCCCTGAGATAGAATCTTGTTTAGATACTAACACCAACAGCCATCAGGTAGTAACACCCTTTAACAAAATCTTAATCTCCATTAATTCAAACCTTAAGCGTCCAGCTACAACCAAGATTCCCCCTAAGACAAGGTGGTTTGATGCCAATTGTTCGAAAGCCTCTAGAGAATTACGTATAGCCCTCAAAATGAACCCAAGTAACAAAGTTTTAATAAAGAAGCTACGTGCTGATATAAGATAGCCAGAACGGCGAGAAAAAAAGAGTTACGAGAAGAAGCGTGGGTCAATTTGGGTGAGGCATCGAGGAGTAAGGATAGTAAGGCATTCTGGAGAGTGGTGAACGCTCCCTTCCTGCATGATCAGGGGGCGCTTCTCTTGATTCTCATATAGATGAAACCACATGGCTCCTCCATTTTCATCGTATTTTTAATGCGGCGAAGGATAGTGATACAAATAAAACGGGTGATGCAATGATTGCCCAACAGGGGATAGAGTTCTCGCTAGAGGAAATCGAGCTAGCGCTCTCCCAATCGCCCATCCTAAAGGCAGTAGGGCCGGACGGTGTTCCCCTGGATATTTTTCTAGGATGTAAGAATCTATTGTCTCCGCTCCTGACGCAAGTTTTTAATGCTATCTCAAAAGTGGGACGTCCAGCATCATGGAAACAATCAGTGATCATCTCCATGTATAAGAAAGGGGACCCCATGAACCCAGTAAATTACCGCCCAATTTCCCTGCTGGACAGCACAGCGAAATTAATGGGGAAAGTGCTTTTAAACAGATTGGAGCATTGGGCTGAGGCTAATAATGTTCTAGCAGAGTCCCAATATGGGTTTAGAAAAGGGAGGGGTACGAAAGACCAAGGACTCAACCTGGCACTACTTGCTGCAAAGTATGTGAGCGCAAAAAAGGGCCAATTTTATATGGGTTTTGTGGATTTGTCCGCTGCCTTCGACTGTGTAGTCCACATTAAATTGTGGGCTCTCCTGGAGTCGGTGGGCGTGGACAAATCCATAATTCTTTTTATCATGGAGTTTTACATAGAGGCGGGGGCCGTAGTCAGGTATGGCAAACAAGGGGAATGTACAGAAAGTTTTAAAATAGAAAAGGGGGTGCGCCAGGGGTGTGTCCTGGCCCCCTTTCTATTCTCCATGTATACCAATAATTGTAATGAAGTCCTAACCGCACAATGCATAGATGTTCCATCAGCGGGCGGCATATCGCTGCCCGCTCTCTTCTATGCAGATGATGCGGTTCTGATGGCCAGGACACCCCTGGCCTTACAACGCCTGATGGGCTCCTACTCAACTTTTATGGCCGAACTGGGATTGATAGTCAATAGATCGAAAACCTATATCATGATAGCAGGGACGGGAAAGAAGAAGTCTATACCATTTCACCTAGATGGGGGCTCGCTGGAACGAGTAGAGTCATTTATGTATTTAGGACTCTTCTTTGACTCGAAACTTAACTGGGGGACTATGATTGTAAATAGAACTAACATGCTGCAAAGAAATATAGCCGCCTTGTGAAAATTCGCCTCCAAACTGGGGAAAAAGTCAATTACTGAAATACTTGAAATATATAAAGCGAAATCAATAGCTATAGCAACCTACAGAGCTGAAATATGGGGTATAGCAGAAGTGGGGGCCCTGCAGAAAGTTGAGGACAAGTTTGCCAAAAAATTGCTATCAGTAAAATCGGCTTGTTCGAATCTGATTGCCTACAAAGAACTTACCCTCCCCTTTATCTCTGACACTATTAAATTGGCCCCACTCCTTTTATGGTTGCGCATCTGGAAAAGGGTTACGGTTGGATTAAATCACACCATACTAAAAGATGTAATATATTTAGATCAAGCCAACAATATCCCCTGGCTAGTATATGTTAGAAGGTCTCTTATAGACCTGGGCTTAGCTGATTTATATATGACACCAAACAAATACATGCCCTTCTCCAAGACCAAGCTGAAAGAGGCCTTCTTCAAAAATGCGAGCTAGAAAGATGGCAACGCAACCAAAGTAAAGCTTCGGTTATTCATTACCATACCCTGCCCAGAATCCCCAAGGGTCATGACTCCTATCTCTCCTTTGTTACTAATAATACGCATCAATATCTTTTAACAAGGATGAGGTTACATTTTTTCCCCTTGATGGTAGGACACCCTGCGCATGTTTACTCACTAAATAATCTGCCGCAATGTCCTTGTGATGGCTTGTCTTCCCAAACCACGTCTCATATTTAATTTTTTTGTCCTTTTTACAAAATGGAAAGAAAAAAGTATATCCTCCACCTGATAACAAAACTGAGTTTAGTTACACATTCTACAGCTTTTACAGTTATTCACTCCTTGGAAACACCATATATCTGTTTCATGGTTGCAACATTTTTATATTCCGTTCTTCAGTATAAGGAGAAGTTTAACAGACAGGGGTGTTGTTTTAATTGACCAAATAGATAAAAGCCTCATGCCTGAAAAATGATTTATTGTATGGTTTTAAAATGTGTTACTTGGATTTGTCCTGGGGGAGTTGTATTTTGTAAATGCATGCCGCAACAAATCCTTCTCACAATGAACTGAAGCTGATTTTTTGCAACGAGGCTACTTGTAAATATTGATATTTTAATGGGCATATCTTAAAATCAATTATTATTTAATTTTAGACCTCTTGTCGATCAAATGTTTTTAGGAAAATGTTATCCTGTACTTTTATGCATACATCAAATGCGAATAAAGTTATTTGAATTGAAAAAAAGCCATAGTCAAAATATCGAGGGACATAATATTAGAGGTAATACCAGAAGTATGTGGCTTTTTATGTTTGCCAATAATGTTGTTGTTAAAAAATGTATTATACTGAAATATTGTGTTATGTAATGTGTTTTAGTGTGTTTTGCTATTTATTTATTTTTGTTAAAATTATATATATAAATAGCTGTTAAATTATTATTCTATCATAATATCATTTTTGTTTATGTTTTACTTTTTTAGTTTGTGGGATTTATAGGGGAATTGAGTTGGTAGTGTATTTTAAAGATATTTTAATCCATATCAAATTATTATTTGAATGATAATATTATCAATTCAAAGTATTTTTATTTTAGCTGTTGAATTAATTTCACTTAGCTTTCAAGAGCATACCAAAAAGGTTGCGGGTACTTGCTTTGGCCTCCTGTGGGGACTTAGGCCTCTGTTGAGGTTCTTTGATCCATCTACGCGTCAGCTGATTGTTCAATCAGCCATTCTATCCAGACTAGACTATGCTAGTTCGCTCCTTTTGGGGGCTAATCAGGCTGAGGTAATGCGACTGCAGCATGTTCAAAACGCCGCCGCCAGAGCCCTGTTGGGGCTCCCACGTAACTGTCCCTCTACTGGTGCCATCCAGAGGTTACACTGGCTCCCAGTGGCCAAGCAGATTCAATTTAAGGCTCTCTGCTTATCTTTTAAGATCTTGAAACTTGCTTAGCCCAGCCTCCTGGCTAACTTATTAGCCCCGTACGCCCCCACTCGCCAGCTGCGCTCCCTGGGGCAGCATTTGGTAATTGTCCCCCGTGTGAAGCGCCTTCGGGCCGGGGGTCGATCTTTCCGTTACTTGGCTGCCAAGTTATGGAATTCTTTGCCTCCTCAGATCCGTAGCCTGGATCGCATGCTGGACTTTAGGAAAGCAATCAAAACTTTCCTCTTTCCCTCTGTTTAGCCCTTCTTGTCCTTCTGCATTTTCCTTACGCCTATCTGCTCTGTTCTTAGCCCTGTTCCTTCTGACGCTGGCAGCGCCGGGACGCCTCTTTGCTGGGGCAGCTGTGTGCTATATAAACTCAGATTACATAACATAACATAACATTTTGAATTATTGAATAAAATGTTGGGGTTTATTCATTTAAGCTTTTTGATTTTTTTAATTATAAATCTTTGGTTGTTCTGTGGTTTTGGTGATTAAGTGGGTAGTTAATTGTTTTTTTAATTATATCATATACATACTTGGGGGATAATAGGGATTTATTTTAATTCTATTTACATTGTATATATTTTATGAATTTATTAATATTTAAAAAATAAAGCTTTTTGTTTTAGATTCTAACAGTTAGAACATTTAATTTATATATGAATCCAAACATAAAATATTTGGTGCAAAAATAATATTTTAAGATGTATATTTTATAAGCCTGTGAATCATTAATAATAGTAATAGGGATTCCCTTTAGGATATTTATTTACATTTACCCAAAACATACACACAATTTGTGCAGTGATGTCATCAATGATGTAATTTGAGATGTCATGAGTGATATCATAGAACATGTCATGAGTGATGTCATTATGAGGCAATTTCCAGTGCATGGAGCGGGCACAAGTTATAGTTAGCGCTGCTAAGTATAACTGGTGAATTTTAGTTGATTTTTTAGTTTGAAACATTACATTTATCACAGACATATTCACACATAGCTATAATGTTACTTTGGCCTTAGTTTTTTTCAATGAATTCCTAGGATTTTTTAAATTGTTTTTAAAACAGATCCTTTATCACACCTAACTATAAAATTACTTTAAGCATTGGTTTTGTCAGTGAATTTCTAGTTTGTTTTTTTTAGCCTAAAGTAACACTGAATTCCCATGCCTAAATGCAACCCCCCACCTTGGATGCAGTGCCCTAGCCTGTGGCCAAGCCCTGCAGCACACACAGCCCCATACAGCCAACCCCACACTGTGCACAGCCTTCGGCCGTGTGCAGTGTGGGATTGCCCATAGGGCCTGGCCCTGGGGAACCCTATCCCCCAGGGCTGTTTTTTTAATTAAAGGGGAGGGCGGCCAAGCAGCCCCCATCCCAAGCTGTAATCGCCTCTGAGGACCCCATCCCCAGAGCCACTTATTTAAATAAAGGGGATGTGGGCCGTGGGGCCCTCTCCCCAATCTGTATTAAGCCCTGGCTACCCCATCCTACAAGGCCACTCTTTTAAATAAGGGGAGGGCGGCATGCAGCACCTCTCCCCAGGCTGATTTTGGCCCTGGAGACGCCATCTGCTGGTGCCCGATAGCATTTTTAGGGAGTGAGGGTACGCATGGACCACCTCTCTGAGCCAATTTCAGCCCCTGGGACCCCATCCCCAGGGCCCTGCATCATTTGTATGGAGAGGGGGCACAATGCACCGCTCGTCAAGCCTATTTTGGACCTGGGACCCCATGTCCCGGGGCCTGGCAGCAGTTTTAGGGGGAAGGGGGTGCACATGCCCCCCCTCCCCAGGCTGATTTCAGCCCCACTGACCTGATCCCCTGGGGCCGGAATACTTTTTATGGGGAGGGGGCACGAGGGCCCCCTCCCCAGACCGATTTCATCCCTGAGAACCCTATGCCCCGGGGTCTGGCAGCATATTTTGGGGGAAGGGGTGTGCCTGGCCCCTTTCCCTTGGGATCCCATTTGCTGGGGCCCGGCACCATTTAGTAGGGGGAGGGAGCCATGTGTCCCCCCACCTTGGGCCAATTTTGGCCCCAGGAAACCCTTCCCTGGGGCCCAGCACCATTCTAAAGGAGGAGGGGCACACAGCCTCCCTCCCTGGGCTGACTTTGTCCCCAACTACCCAATCCCCAGGGCCCAGCATTAATATAAGGGGGAAGGGGCACAAGTCCCCCTTCCCCAGGCTGAATTTGGCCCCAGGGACCCGAACCCCTGGGGCCCAGCATTGATATTAGGGGGTAGGGGGCATGCGGCCCCCTCCCCGGGCTGATTTTGGCCCCGGCAACACCATCCCCCAGGGTCTGACACTTTTTTAAAAGGGTAGGGACATGAAGTCCCTGGCCGGCTGATTTTGGTCCTGGGGACCCCATCCCTCTGGGACCCGACACCAATTTAAAAGAGCAGGGGGCGCTTGACCCCTATCCCTGGGCTGATTTTGGCCCATCTCCCGGTCCCGGCTCAAACAAAGGTGGATGTCCTGGTGCCCGCCCAGAGCACCCACCACACTGTTATTTGGGGGCTGCGGGGGGAGCCAAGGCATCAGTGCAGGCAGAGAAACAGATCTAAAGTCTGCTCCCAGCGGGCAGGAGCATTTTGAAGCTTCCTCCAGCTGGGAGTGGACTCAGTGTTTGCTCCCACTTGGTAGGAGATTTAAAAATGCTCCAGAGCAAGAGCAAACACAGGCTTCCCTGTCCGTGCTGATGCGGGCAGGGAAACTGCTCTGTCCCGGAGAAGAGCACCCCAGGACATAGCCTGTGAGCTGGCCCCTGGCTATGGGGTCCCCCGGGCCATTAATGGCTCAGGAAAGGGGCCCATGTGGCCCCCCTTAAAGGTATCAGCAAATGAGGCCTTTTTAAGCTCAGGGAGGGAACCGTGCGCCCCCCACCTCATTTTGTGCATTTTTGGCCCTGAAGTTTGGCTCCCCAGGACCTTTAGAGGCTCGGGGAAGGGTGCTCTGCAGCCCCCTTCCCTATAAATATCAATGTAGGCCACAGATGTGCGCTCCACAAGGCCTCTAAGGCCTCAGGGAGGTAGGTCACATGGCCCCCCTGTGAGAAAGTCTTTCTTTTTGCCATGATCACCCACATTTGTTTGACTGATACTGGTGGGTACTGACTCTGATTGTTCCCTGGGCTCTGCTAACTAGGCCCAGGGACAATGCTCTGTTTGAAAGGAATATAGTAATTAGGTATAATTGGTACTGACAACCTACCTGCATGCCCCTAGTATATGGTACGGCATGTAGGTTTAGAGGCCTAGTGGATTTAATGAACTTAGGTGTGCACTGCTGTGTCGTCTGCTGTCATTTTAATAGGCAGCCCTACTTTGCAGGCTGCTTTTAAAATAAAACAATGCCCAAATTCGACTTTGGAATTAAAGATACTTCCAAAGTCTTAAACTACCTTAGTTTTACATATCAGTCACCCCTAAGGTCTGCTCTAGGTGGCCAAAGGGTTGGAGTGCCATGTTAAAATAAGCAGGGACATTATAAAATATGTTTTATATGTCCTGGTGAGGAAAAAGTGCCAATTTCGTTTTCCCCATTGTAGTACATTAGCTCCATAGGCTAACATGGGAAGGCTTTATTTAACTTCAATAAAGTCTAACTTTTGACAGTGAACTAAAATAATAATACAAGTGTCTAATTAAGAGTTGCAATGAATCCAACAACTTGCCACGGTTGGATGTAGTATAACTAAAATAGGAAAGAAGTTATAGAACTGCTTTTCTAAAGTTTCCCAATTCAGCCCTGTAGCAACCTCTTCTGACTGGCCAGCCTTTGACAGGCTGAGCCAGGCTGCCTTAATGAGGTGTGATGTAGCCTGGGCTGAGACAAAGGAGACATCTGGTGGGATGCCATCAGCAGCAGCAGATGACAGGACAGGAAGGGGGCTGGGTAGTCAAACTGATCTTCAAAGGGAGAAAGACAGTGAAGATAAAAACCAGGCCCACCCCAACATCCTGCACCCCCAGCCAGGTGGGAGCCTCTTCATTTGAATTAGGAGAGGGGCTGGAAGGGGGTGTAGGGAAAAGGTAGCCACACCTGTGGGCTGGGTTAGTCAGACCTGAACCTCAAGGAAATATTTTCTCCATTTTGATTTTTGTGGAATAGTGCTTTTTTGGACAAGAAAATGTCACACTTCAGGCAGGTGGTCATCACAGAGGGTGGCACCCTGCAATCCATTGGTCATGGGTGCCCCCTGCTAGCCAGCAGAGAAACCTGGTTAAATATGGGAGAGCTGCCCAGCAACTCAGATCCCTGCCTGGGAGAAACAAGACTAAGAAGGACTGCCCTGCTGATCACCTGGTCTGCAGCAAGAGGACTGCACTCTTAAGGACTGCACCTGCTGAAGTCTTTGGGATTCACCAAAAGAAGGACTTTAGCTTGCTCTAAAAGTTTAAAAAGTGGACTCCCTGAAAGCAACAGGTGCAAAAGAGCTCCAAGAAGTCACAGGCATCAAATCAACCAAGACGAGATTAGCTGACCAGCATCCAGTGGACTTTTAAAGGATTTGACCAGGTGCATTCTGGGAATCGTATCCACAACTCTCCAAGGAGCAACACAGAGCTTTTCAAACCGTGCATGGTGTTGAGGACACTTCAAGACCCCAAAAGGACCTTCTGGAAGAAGATCCAGAAATTCTGAATCATTTAGAGAATTTTTGGTAAAAAACTCCATGAGTTGACTGACCCCTCGTCGAGAGTCAAGCTGAAGAAGATCCAGAAATTCTGAATCATTTAGAGAATTTTTGGTAAAAAACTCCATGAGTTGACTGACCCCTCGTCGAGAGTCAAGCTGGCGACGTCGAATCAAGACTCAGCCTGATCTTCAGGTTTGCCCTGCTGAAAGCTCCGGAGGTCTTCACCATCAACGGTGAGAACCAAGACCTACAGGAATCACTGAGGCTTTACACTGAAGCAAGCCACGATCGTTGAACCACAACCTTGCCTGCCGAGGAGACTTGTTCGTTGTTGAGAGAAAAAGAACCAAAAAAGTGATTAAGTGCGAATGTAACATTTTGACCGAACCGCACCATCCTATCGTATCTGACCCGTGCTCCATCACAGTCGGCCTGAAACTTTGACTTTGTCCCAGTCAAATGCGACCAGGTATCCCCAGTTGGCGCTTTATGCTTTTAAGCACTGGAAAGCACATTTTTATATTTTATCTTTAAAAATTCATATCTCCGGTTGCCCAAATTAAACTTTTTTTGTTTTGGTGTCATTTTAATCATAATAATATTTCCTAGTTTTATAAATTGGTGTTGGATTTTTATTGTGCTTTGTGTCTTACTTAGTTACTGTTATTGGTGTTTCTAAGTGCACACCTATCTCCTAAGTTAAGCCGGACTGCTTGTGAGCCAAGCTACCAAGGGATGAGCAAGGACTGATTTATTGAGACTTTACTAGACCTTATTTGTAATTGTGGTGTTGATACTAGCTTTAGAAACCTACCTGCACCTACTAACAAACCACCTTCTAATATTTGGTGTGCAGTGGTGGGATCCAGTACTTGTGTTTAACCACATCATGCAGCATTTAAGTAAAAATCTTAAAAATCCATTAAATTGACCTAGAGCAAAATTGATTTTTGAAATTATTTAAATTTGGACTAATTTTTAATTACTTAATTTTTTTATTTTTCTAAATTGTTCTAATTACATTTTTGGCTAATATATTGTGTGATCCAAAACTAGGGATACCATGAAGCTTGATCTGGCTAGCCTATCTACACTCAATGTAGAACATCTTAAGGGGTTGTGTAGGGCTAGGGAGTTACCAGCATCTACCACCACTAGGAAAGGAGAGCTGATAAAGTCCCTTGAAGCCTGGACAGAGACCCAGCTAATAGAAACAGAGGAAGCTCCAGAGGAGGAAGGGGAGGGGAGGATGACCCCCTCCAACCTCCAGGAGGATGATGATCCCTTAGACCTCAGTGAAGATGAGGCATAACACTGTCTACTCACACAGTAACTAGAGCCCTGCCTGGAGCTAGTAGGGGAGAGGAGCCACCACAGGAAGAGCAGGTCTGTCCCTCAGGGAAAGAGAGCTTGAGGCCCAATTATCCTACATAGCTTTAGAGGCAGAGAAGTTGGCCCTAGAGAAAAGTGGGCAAGGGAAAAAAGAGAGATGGTGGCAGAGAAGAGTGTGAGGTGTCAAGGGGTGGTGGGTGTAACCCAAGGCGGCCCAGAGGATTGTCCCTAAGTACCAGGTAGGAGACAACATAGACCTGTGGCTGACAGCATTTGACAGGGCCATTAAAATGAGGAGGGTTAGCTCTCAATACTGGAGTTCACTCCTGTGGGAGTTGATCCCAGTAGCTGGGAGGGATAGGCACCTGACCCTACAGGGGGAGGAATCAAAATCTTTTTACCACATGAAACAGTGTCTGATCCGAACGTTTGGTCTCACCACAGAGCAGTAATGGGATGAAGTTCGGGGACACCCAGAAAGTCAAAACTCAATCTTGGGTGGACTTCTTTGGCATCTCAGTAAAGTCACCAGAGGGCAGGATACAGGGGACTAAGGTAAGTGAGTGGCTCTATAATTTGTTCATGAAGGATCACATTTTGAGTAATTGGCCCTCAGAGAAGTTACACCAGTATCTAGTTGACTCTAAACTGTCTGGTCCCAAGGAACTGGGGGAGACAGTGGATGAGTGGGTTAGAACCAGGGTTTCCAAGAAACACCAGGGGGAGGATCAAAAGAAAGGAGGATAAGTCCCCTCCCATGGGAAAGCCCTCAGTAACCAAGATAAAAAAGCAAAAGAGTCCTCTAAAGATCCACAAACACCTGAAAAAGGGGGAGGGTCCCCATGCCAGTCCACTTTCAAGGGCGGGTATCCTTTGACCCTGCCAAGGCTGGCAGGTTCTTTGACCCTTCAAAGGCAGGGAGGTGTTATGACTGTAATTAGTCAGGATAAAAAAGAGGAGATGCTGTCTGCACAAAGAAGCCGCTCACTGGTGGGCAGTCCACAGGGATTGCTAGTGGAGGTGTGGGGGTGGAAGTTGTTCTAGAGATGGGGAAAGGATTCACAGAGGTAACCTTAGATTCTATGGGTCGGGTGGAAATTGCAGCCCTGGCAGCCTTGCCTCCCAGCATGGAGAGGTACAGGCAGATGCCTAAAATCAATGGTACTGAGGTTGAGGCTCTGAGAGATACAGGAGCCAGTGTGACCATGGTCATAGACAGACTGGTTTCTCCAGAGCAGTTCATGTCTGGTGTATTCCAATAGGTAACCTATGCAGACAGCAGAGTAAAGCTCCATCCCATGGCAATGGTCAGCTTGGAAGGGGGAGGTGTGACTGGCACTAAGAAGGTAATTGTGTCTCCAGCCCTCCCAGTAGAGTGTTTACTGGGAAATGATCTTGAAGCTTCTGAATGGTCGGGGTGGAAAGGAAGGTCAATGCACAGATGCTGGACCTCCACGAGTGGGTATGTGCTGGGACTAGGTCACAGACTGCACATCAGGGGAGTGCTGGACACTTGGACCCTGGAACAATGTGCCAAGCCTCCAAAAACAGAAAAAGGGCATGTGGTCTAACGGCTAGGGCGGTCAACCTCAAATCTGGGGAACCGGGGTTGTATCTCGGAAATGACACTCAACATCCTGTGATAATGGGAAAATCACTTAATCTCCCCGTGCCTAACAAAAATGAATGTGTCCTTGTGTAACGCAACTGGTGCTCATGTAAAGCGCTCTGATGCCTGATACCTTCGGGTCACGTTCGCGCTATATAAAACTCTGAACAAAAAAAAAACTGAGTCTGGTGAGCCAGCCCAAGAAGCTCCAGCGGACCAGGAGGAATCCAATCCGGAGTATTAGGATCTGGCCGCTGAGGTTAGGATTCCACCCCTGCAAGATTTGTCCAACTTCAGGGAATTGCAAGGATCTAGTGGACCCTTCACAGAGATGTTGTGTCAGGGGCAAAGAGAGTGTCCCACTCTTGAGCACCTGAGGGAAACTGACTCCAGGCAAGAAAAGGGTGATGTCAGTAGATTCCACAAAGTCTACAGGAAGGATGGAGCTCTCTATACTGAGGCCAGAGACCTCAAAGAAGGGGAAACCAGGAGATTGACGGTCCATTGAAGTATAGAGCATTCCTTCCCACTCCGTGCCATGACATCCCCTTGGCAGGACATTTGGGTCAGAGTAAGACATGGACTAGGTTTGTTAACCATTTCTATTGGCCCAACATGTCTGGCAAAGTAAAGGAGTTCTGTAGCTCCTGTGCAAGCTGTCTAGTCAGTGGTAAGACAGGGGGCAAGCAAAAGGCTCACTTGATACCACTGCCTATCTTAAAGCGATGTAGGATGAGTGTGGTGTTACCTATAACTTTATCGCCCCATATTATCCCCAGACAAATGGTCTGGTGGAAAGATTCAAAACCACCCTGGAGGGCATGATCATGGATTTCCCCTACAAACTCAGGAGGAGATGGGATGTTCTCCTCCTATGCCTGTTGTTTGCATACAGGGAGATACCACATCAAGAGGTTGGTTTTAGCCCCTTTGAGTTACTGTTTGGGCACCCTATAAGAGTAACACTGTGTTTGGGGAGAGAGTCTTGGGGGAAGCCTCTCAAGGAATACAAGCAGAATGTGCGGGACTATGTACTAGGCCTGAGATCTTGCATGGCAGAGTACATAAGCAAAGCAACCAGCAACATGGAGGCCAGCTAAGAGTTAATAAAGCTTTGGTATGGCCAGAGGGCTATTATGCTTGAATACCATTCAGGACAATTGTTGTGGGTGTTGGAGCCTGAGGCTCCCAGGGCCCTCCAGGACAAAAGGCCTGGGCCCTATCCAATCTTAGAAAAGAAGGGTGAGGTCACCTACCTGCGGACCTTAACACCCTGATGAACCCCCACAGGGTCCTGCATGTGAACAGTTTGAAACTTCACCAAGACTGGGCAGATATAACTATGCTTATGGTCACTGATGAAGGAGGGGAGGAGGAGACAGAGCCATTGCCAGATCTCCTCTCCAGCAATGTTCAAGATGGGTCAGTGGAGGGAGTGGTCTTCTCCTAAGTTGACAGACCAGCAGCACAGAGACTGCAAGCAAGTGCTGGAGCAGTTTGCTGGTTTGTTCTCCTTGACCCTAGGTCTCACCACTTGGTGTGTACATTATATTGATACTGGTGACAGTATACCTGTTAAAAATAAGTTATGCAGGTTGTCTGACCTGGCCAGAGCCAGCATCAAACATGAAGTAGCTAAGATGCTGGTGTTGGGGATAATTGAGCCCTCTGCTAAGTCCATGGGCCAGTCCAGTGTTGCTGGTACCCAAACCTAATCCCTAGGGGGGGGAGAAGGAGTTAAGGTTCTGTGTGGACTACAGAGGTTTGAATGCAGTCCCCAAGACTGATGCTCGCCCTATACCTGGATCTGATGGGCTCATTGTTAGGTTGGGGCTGCAAAGTACCTGAGTACATTTGAGCTCAGGTTACTGGCAGATTTCCCTAAGTCCAGGTGCAAAGGAGAGGTCTGCATTCTCAACTCCAGAGGGTAACTTTCAATTTAAGGATGATGCCCACTGGTTTGGAGAATGTACCTACCACCTTCCAAAGGTTGGTGAATATAGTCCTGTCTGGGTTAGAAGCTTTCAGTATAGCTTATCTTGATGATGTAGCTGTATTCAGCTCCACCTGGGAGGACCACCTGGTCCACTTAAGGAAGTGCTTAAGGCCCTGCAGTAAGCAGGCCTGACTAGCAAGGCAAGCAAGTGTCAGATATGGCAAAGTTCTCTGGTGTACTTGGGCCACCTTTTAGGTGGAGGCCATGTACAACCTCTCTATCCCAAAATTCAGACCATTCATGGGAGGCTCCTAAGACCCAGACACAGGTCAGGGCCTTTCGTGGCCTGACTAGGTATTACAGAAGAATCATTCAGAATTATGGGAACATTGTGCCTCCCCTGACAGAACTCAACTCAAAGAAACAGGCCAAAAAGGTTATTTTGACCGCAGAGTGTCAGAATGCTTTTAACACTCTGAAGGAGGCAATGTGTTCAGCACCATTGTTACTGGTGTCTGACCACACAAAGGAATTTGTGGTTTAGACAGATGCTTCAGAACACGGGATTGGGGCAGTGTTGGAAAACGTAAATGAATAGGGTCTGGATCAGCCAGTTGCCTTCATTAGCAGGCGACCTCTCCCCAGAGAACAAAGATGGAGTGCCATTGAGAGGGAAACCTTTGCTGTGGTCTGGTCCCTGAAGAAGCTGAGGCCATACCTGTCTGGTACTCACTTCCTAGTTGAAACTGACCACAGACCTCTCAGATGGCTCATGCAGATGAGGGGGGAGAATCTTAAACTGTTGAGGTGGTCCATTTCCCTACATGTGATGGACTTTACCGTAGAACACACACCTAGGAGTGCCAATGCGAATGCAGATGGACTTTCCATCACTTAGCAGATGAGGACTACTGGGATGTAAGTTAGTTACCCATTGTAGGAAAGTGCCTCTTTTGACAGGGTTAGACTACTTTTTGCCTGGAACAGGATGTGATTTCAACTGAAAGACCACTGGGTCCCTGCTAACCAGGTCCCCAGTGCCAGATCTCTTTCCTTAAAAACTGTACCACAATTGGCACAACTTCAGCCCTCTTGTAAGACCCTGAGTAAATGGTACCCCTGGTACCTAGGGCATTGAAACTGAATAGGGTCCACTAGGGCTGCAGCATGTATTGTGCCACCTTATGGACCCCTCACTAAGATCATGCACACTGCCAGTACAGAGAAAACTGAAGAGTCGACATGGCACACATCCCGGTGTGTCATGCCCATAGACACTGCTTTAGATCTAGGTAAGCCACCCCACAGCAGGCCTTACAGCCCTAAGGCAGGGTGCTCTATATCTCATGTGTAGACATATCTGCCTGAGTGGATATGACCCTACAATCTCCAAGTCCATTCTTGGAAATTGTAAGAGCACAGGGGAGTCATAAAGAGACCAAGGACTGGATACTCATCATTACGAGTTCCCCAGCTCCATGATAGCTTCACTGTAACCACAGATGTTTGGTACCAAACATCTTGTCTTAATAAATCCTCACTGATGCCAGTGCTTGATTTATTAACAAATGCACACAGAGGACACATTAGAGATATACCCTGAAAATCTACTGACTACTAGTGGGGTTACCGACTGGTCTTAGTCAGCCTTTCCCCATTAGACATGTTTATGGATTTCTGGGGTGAGAGCCTTCACTTTCAGAGGCCAGAAACAAAGCCTGCTCTGGGCGGGATGTTTCACACCTCCTCTAAGCAGGATCTGCCATCCATGGAGGGAAGATTCAACGGACATGCCACCTCTGAATGTGACCCAGGCCTCTCCAGTTAGTGAAGAATGCCAATTCCCTCTCCTTACCCCACTTTTGGCGGGAGGACAGTCCGGAAATTAGTAAGATTAGGAGGTGTGCCCACAGTCCTCCAACACCACCCCTCAGGTGGAGCAGATGATGTGGACCCCACTTTTCCAATTCCTCCATCTTGGACTGGAAGGAATTAGCCTATCCGCATCAGGGTTGTGCCTCTTCCCACTGGAAGTGGTCACATATAGGGTGTAGACACCCTAAAGGTAGGTAGCCCATTGACTACTGCCTGTCACTTCCTTTAACGCCCCTAAATGTAGTATTTAGGAGACATTCCTCAACCCAGATCTTCAGATTCGATGAACCTAAAAAAGAAAAGGGCAAAGAAGACCTGCTGAACCTGCTGCAGAATTTTGGTGCAAAACTCTTCCTGCTGCTTCAAGGACTCAGCCATTGTGGTGTGCTGTCTTGTCCTCCTGCTGCGAGGTCTCTCACACACCCACTCACAGACCCACTCATACACTCACATACTCACTCACAGACCCACTCACAGAGCTACTCTCACACTCACTCACAAACCCACTCAGTCACTTGTGCACCCACTCACAGAACCACACAGACACTCTCAGAGCCACTCACAGACTCATTAAAACACTGATGTATCCACTCGCAGACCTACTCGGACATGCCCATCCACTCACAGACCCACTCAGGCACTCATGTACCCCCTTACAAAACCACTCATACTCTCTCACACCCACTCACAGACCTACTCAGAGACTCACACACCGACTTGCAGACCCACTCAGAGACTCACACACCCATTCACAGACCAACTCAGGGACTCATGCACCCAGTCACAGACCCACTCAGACACTCATGCACTCACTGACAGACTGACTCACACACTGATGGAGGGTCGCAAACCCACTCAGACTCTCTCACACCCACTCACACACCCAGGGAGACAGTTATGCAGCCACTCCTAGACCCACTGAGGCACTTACACACTCACTCACACACCCACTGCGACACTCATGCACGCATGCACTCACACACTTACTCTCAAAGGTTACTGGTTATAGTTATATATACATACACATACATACATATATACATATATATGCACACACATACACACATACATATATATATGCACACATATACATACAAATACATATATACATAAATATATACATATATATATATATATACACACACACACATGTATGTGTATAGATGTATAATATATAATAGAGCAGAATGTAACATCACCCTCAGAGACATCAGATATACAAATCTGTGAAAAGGCAAGGATAATGACATGGAAAGGGGGGAACAGTGGCTTCAAACCAAAATCATCATTCTGCCCCCAACTCCCTGCAGGCAATAAAATTGACATCTTTCAGGCGATCATAATAGAAGACATCAATCATTTCGCTCTTAAAGATAATGACAGAAAAAGAACCCAGAACATAACTTGAGGGGAACGTGTAGCCATTAAAGAACTACGAGAGGATAAGCAGCTTGTGATTAAGGCATCTGATAAAGGTAGGAATATTATCATCCAAGATTGCTGTAAATACATGGCTGAAGCAGAGAGACATTTGAGAAATAAATAACACTATACATAGCTTATAGAGAACCCAATAAAGGCTATAGCCTCTGAATATCATGGAAAGTCATGAGGGTGGCTTGACTTAGAACTGATTGATGACAATGAATATAAATATCTGAAAGTGGATCATCATCCCGGCAATTTATTTTCTTCCCAAAATACATCAGAATTTACAGGAACCTCCTGGTAGTCCCATTGTTAGCTCCATTGGTTCCCTGTTAGAAAACACTTTGAGATTCACTGTTATCTTTCTTATGGAACATGTAACATCACTTCCAACTTATATTCGAGACTCAATGGATTGTCTAAATAAAATCTGAGAGAAAATTACTTATAAGAATTGATTGATGTAACTTCCCTTTATACATCAATCCACCATCAAGATGGCATCACAGCCTAGAAATATTTCTTATGAGCTAAATCAGTGAGCTATCTGGAACTTTTGCCTTACTCATAACATCTTCATGTTCAATGGAATACATTTCCTAGAAACACAGGGCACAGCCATGGGGACGTCTTTTGCCCCAACATATGCAAACCCAATGGGATTCTGGGAGGCAGAGACTGTGTGAACAGATGGAAACCAAACCATGCTCCAACATGTGAAACTTTGGACAGGGTTCATAGATGATCTCTTTGTAATTTGGGAATGAGACAAAGAAGAATTGGAAGACTTTATCCAGACTCTGAACCAAAATAACTTCACATATACAATCAGTCTAAATGACATCACCTTCCTGGACATTGAAATACCTGTGAAAAATGGAAAGATCTGTACCAAAAATCACCAAGAGGCAACAACATGTAGTAGAATTCTCCATGCTCACAGTGGCCACCCTAAAGCTCTAAATTGGAGTGTCCCTTTTGGAGAGATGCTAAGAGCAAAGCTAAATTGCTCCGAACCTGAGGATATAGAGGATCGAATACAGGAAATGAAGGAAAGATTTCTACAAAGGAGTTACCCAATAGAAGTACTAACAGATGCACTTGAAAGAATCAAAAATCCATCTAGAGACGAACCGCTCATAACCCACAGAAAAACATTAGAAGCAGAGAACCAAATCCGAGTGATTATGGATTTTAATTGCAGCCACATGGAACTGAATAAATATTTCAAAGGAACTGGAAAATCCTGAAACTGGATGATACTTTAGAAACTGACTCAACAGAATACCCCAGCACAGCCTATAGAAAAGTTGCATCCCTGGGAGACCTGCTTACACAGAGTCATCTCACATCTAAGGAAGAAAAGACAATAAAGACCAATTGACTTAGATGAACAGGCTTCTGGAAATGTGCAACATGTAAAGCCTGTACTAATGGCACCAACCAAACTACCTATCGACTGCATAATCAAAAGCTGGGGGAAATTAAAGAGCACATCCCATGTGAGACCAAGTTTGTGAGTTACTTTCTTGAATGTCCTTGTGACAAATTATACGTAGGAAGTACAGTAAATAAAATAATATAACATAACACTTGTATTTGTAAAGCGCACTTATCACCCATGGGTCTCAAGGCGCTGAATAACAGATGTTTATTGTTACCCAACTCAATGGTACTCATTTTATTGACCTCAAATGGATGAAAGGCTGAGTGGACCCGCCGGGATTTGAACCTGTGACCATGAGGTGGAACACAGGCCCCTGCAGTGGATGCATTAGTCCACTAAGCCACCAGACCCGGCTTAGGGACCTGCTGCACCTGTGAGCTATTAAGAACCAGGACTTCTTGTATCCAATAGCCAAACATTTTTGGGAGCATCATGGAAGTGCCACCAGGGGCCTCAAATATTATGGAATTAGAAATGAAACCAAATGAAAGAGGTGGAAATTGTGAACTTGCATTAGGGAGAAAGGAATCTAGAACGATTATCTTACTGGGGACAGAAACACCGATGGGACACAACTCTAATGCAGAGTTACATGTGAATCTTTGATGAATAAAAAAGAACATGGTGAAATGCTTAAGAATTTTAATGTGCAAGGAATTGTGGACACAATAATATGAAATCTGTTTGATATAGCTAAATTGATTACTTTTAGTTCTCAAATGTGCTGTACTGCACCCGTCAGGATGGTAGCCTCCGTAAGGCACTTTATGTCATTACAGGATGGGTGGAGATTTAAAGAAAGGTGTCACAAAAATAGAGACTATGAGGGATCATCTATAACAAATACACAGTGCACCCTACTTCAATCATAACATTATTTATTAATATCTTAATATGTATAACGGGACACGGGCTCTGGGTAAAACAAGTACTTTACATTAAAAATGATTAACCACAAACAAAAGGATTAATACAAGCCCATCAGCCACATTAGAACTATCTGACTTATCCACATACATTTATATGTTTTAATAAGAGTCACTTTTGCACTTTAAACCCATTGGACTACTTTTTTCACTTCAGGCAATTATGAAGCTTGAAGAATTTCTCCATAATAGCACTTAAGGTCCACCAGCAGGCACCTGGCACTTTAACCTTAATCCTGTCTTATTCTCCCATTTATTGGGGATTCCAGATCAGCACCACGATCAGTTGTGTATGGACCAGATGTGAATAAACAAATCTCCCACTGGAACTGTTATCACCTAACCTTTTTGTTGACATCTATTCTTTGCCCCCATATGGATTGTTTTAAACCGTAGATGCAGTGGAAATGCATAAAATGAAAAGCATTTTATATATCACACTCTTGCCCTTTCTCTATACACATATTCATTTTCTACATATATTAACAAATAATTAAATACATCAGGATTGTGCAATATCCATTGTATGGCACTTAGCACATTAAGTTTACGAGAAATGACCCCTGTGAATTTCGGAAACCAAGAGGTCAATCACGTATATATTTTTGAGTAACGTTCATGGATTGAAACATTACTGGGTCTCAAATCAGTGATAGGAATGTCTGCCATTATACAACTACCATATTTCTTGTCCTGAAAAGGTTTGTTCCTTCTTTCTAAATAATGTACTTTACAGTTATTATAATGAAAGTTACTGGGACTAAGAGAAAATGGGAAGGAACTAAATTAAATGACAGATCCAGTAGAGGCAGTAGAGAGCAGCAGTAGAGAGCAGCACCACTACCAGCGAGACGAGACGATGATACGACGAGGAAGGACGCCAGCTCCCGGCTCCCGCTCCCGGCTCCTGCTACACTCGGCTACACCCGGCCTCGGCCCGGCCCCGAGCCTCTGGTCCTCTGGTCGGGGTCCCAGTCTCAGCAGTCCGGTTGTTCAGGTGGCCTTAGTGCTATCCCACCGGCCCGGCCCTGCCCCTGCCTTGCAATTGATTGGCGATTGGCAGTGATTGGTCATGGCAGTGAGCTGGTTGTGAGCTGGTAAATCTGCAGAACCGGTCGAACCGGTGGCCGGAGGCGGTTGTGGCGGCTGAGTCGGTTGAGGCAGACCTATGATTCAGCAGTGGTCGTGCTGACGAGCGGTTGAGCAGTCGAGCAGTTGAGCGGCTGAGTGGCGGAAGCTAGCACTGACGGTGGAGAGTGGTAAAACCCAGAGAGGAGGCGGGGGACTAGTAAGACAAAGCTGATAAGGTGAGAAGACGCGAGGCCTGTGAGGATTGTGACCCACCAAATTGTTGCCATTTTACCGCTATAACTTTGCTATAACATCGCAGAGTTAAATCGTAAACCCCAATCCCTTCCCACCACCGGCTCGTGGCACAGGTCACAGGACTAACAGTTTCGTGGTGTATTCAGAGCGCCACATAATGAGATCTGGTCGTCAGCGTGGGCCACTGCCGAGACCTCAATTAAAACGGCGGCGAAAGAATGAAGAGAGTTTAGGCATAGGGGGTGACCCGCTGCAGTACACCCCTAAAGGAGTCTCATCTAAAGATCCAGCCACTCCTGCAGCTTTCACTATAATTACTTCTCAAGTTCATAACAATCAAGCCCATAATAACCAATTGTCTATCAAAGGTTTCTTTAAGCAGCAGCAAAAAAAAATTGTAAACAAGGCTAACGACAATGGACCCCCAGCAACATTGTCACCATTTACTTGTGTTAAGGGGGACCATTCATCTGAGACGACCACAGTGTTTCACTCCAGTCTGGGCCTCGATTCAGGGCGCGTGATGTCTGATTCCCTCTTCCCTCCGGAGTCAGAGGCAATGAAAGTTAGTAGTGATTTCCAACTAGAAAGCAATAACTCTGGACTTTGTCTGTCTGCTGCTACTGCTATTGTGAAAAACTCGACTATAACTTTAAATCCTATTCGCCCGATACAGATAAAAGCTCAAGTACATGCCCATGTTCATGTTCCCTTGGCTTCTGCGGCATCCGTGGTTGCCGCATCTCCTACTGCAATATCAAATGGGCATAAGGATATATTTATTTCGCAGGTTTATAGTCAAAGCGCGACTGACTCTGTAATCAATATATCCTCCGGTCCGGACTAAAACTCAAGTGACGAGGTCTTCATGTTATCCCCTGCCATACTTGAGGCAGAAAGCAACAGTGGCTGTCACCCATTGATACCAGAGGCATCCTCCAGCCCCAACGGCCCTAACGGCAGCATAAGGCTACTTAATCTGGATCAATCAAGTATAATTCAGGAAACTAGTCTCACTAATAAAGATAACAAGTCAACTCTTGTTCCCGGTAAAGTTATAATTGAGAATGCGCTCATCCCAAAGGAGCAAAGCAACCCAGCACAAGCAGCCTCTCCGATTAATCCGCTTAGCTCAGTTGATCTATCACTACTAGCCAAATTTGATGGAAACTTTCGGGATAGATCCTGTGCTGCAGAAAATAAACTCAATAGTCCAGATTGTGGAATATGGGACAGTTTACTTAATACAATGGATAATATCACCAACGCTCTGAATTTTCATTTGGATAAACTAAATATTCAAGTAGACTTATTAAACACATTGGCTATCCACGTAGTTGGAATAGACGCTAAACTTCTTCATCTAGCAAATCTGATAACTAAAGCTCAATCAAATAAAGAGAATCAATTATTTACTTGCATTTGTGCGCAATTGATTGATAAAATTTCAGACTTACCGTCCATCGTTAGTTCTATGGTGCAAGAAGTAAAAGCAATGTCGGATAGAATTGTACAAAACAAAATAATCTTGAATGAATATGACAATGATTCATCTTTGGTAACAAGTCCCTCAAGTGCCCCAAGTGTGATAACTGCAGAAGAGATTGGGAACTTAACAAAAAATGTGAATAGAGGAAATCCAATTATAAAAGAAAAATATTTCACGTGTAAAAGTCAGCGTCAAAGCATAATCCCAACAAAAAGTAATGTTGCAGAAAAAAAAAAAAAAACAATTCTTAAATGATGACACCAACTCAAAAAGGATTGAGAAATCTCAGGATGTGATTGAAGGTCTTGAATCCATGGATCATACATCAGTTGATGAGGTTAATGCTCTACAAACTAATGCAAACCAAACACCAATTCTTACTGTAAGCTCAGATGGTTTATCCAAAAGGGCAAGAAAAAGATTAAGGAAAACTCACAATAAATCAAAAAGTAAAAAAGCAACAAGTAACGTTGCTCCCAATGAGCACAATAGGATAGAAACGTATCCAATGTTTAGACCCTTGGAAGTACGTCAGGATAAAACTACAGTTGACCCAATAGGTCAGGTCACTGGACATCCAGCCTCCGAAGTGTCAAATGACAGCATATGGTCCAAAAGTATCGTAACATCAAAGTCAAAAGTTAAGGGGCAAGACCAGGCGCATAGAGGAACTGACCAACAGTGTATAGAACAAAATACTGTTACTCAGAAAACTATAAATAATGTCACCCTTCAAGAACTTAATGCAAATATCACCAAGCAGACAATCTTCTCCGAACAAATCATAGCGGATGATACCGTATCCAGAAAAGCGGTTATTCCAGCTCTGTGGTCGGTTTCGAGGAATAAGGAAATAAATAGTAGTACAAATAAAGAGAAAATAAAGGCTAATGATTCCATCGATGAGTCTATGAAATTAGTTTTTTGTCCACAGTATATTACAAGAGGTTCATATGATATCCTGAACCGTGGTAATATTTTAAAATTGCTGAATGCAATCCCTGATCTGAAGGACCTAACATCAGATGACTTAGATTCAGTTGAGTTCAAGAAAGACCACAATAATCCTAATAAAGAAATAACTCTAACAACCTGGCATCGAGAAGATACAATTAGTAACATCTTAGCTAATAATATTCAATTTGAGAAATGGGGCATTAAAGTTTGGAAAGTCTGCGAAAACCAATATCCTACTTTGCTGATCCCGACGAAAACATCTAATAGTCCAGCTTCAAGGGATTGTGCACGTAAATCAAGATTGGGAGGTCATGTTAGGGTTCTGAAAGGAGCCTCAGGGCCATCAACAAAACTAGATCTGTCATTTGGGATCAAGATTAGGAGCGGTAAACCAGGCACACGAATATGTGAAGAGCTAAAGAAAGATACAGCTCTTATCGATGACTGGAGTTGGCTCCCAACAATACTGGCTAATGGGAGCCCCGTAATGCATGATTGATGTCTAAATGACTTTAACAAAGCTTTAAAACCTTTTAGAATTTGTTCCTGGAATACAAATGGTCTGAAAACACTAATAGAGGATCCAGATACAATAAGTTTCCTCAGGGATTTTGATATTTTAATGCTCCAGGAAACATGGAATATGGAAAGTGAACCCCTTATTGGCTATTATGAATATCTGAATGTAGCTCGCCATAAGGCTGCCTTTGGACGTGCAAGTGGAGGCCTTTCCACCTATGTTTCCTTAAGCCTGGATGTTAAACATTTTGAGATTGATTTTCAAGTGGCATGGCTTCAGTGTATTAAATTAGCTTTTAATCATCCCATTATCTTTTTAAACGTTTACATAAGTCCAAAAAACTCTGATAAAGCTACTCAATTTACGAGTTTGTGGGAAATAGTAAAGGTGCTGTATTATGACCACTCGGACTCAATGATAATCATTTCTGGTGACTTTAATATGCACTTTTTCAACCATAACAGCCCCAACATACCAATGAAAGTTCTGTCTCAGTTGATTAATTCTCAGCTCAAAAAATTTAACCTCATGTTATTACAGGACGATGGACAAACACCTACATTTAAAAAAACAGGTAATTTCTCCATTATTGATTACTCATTTATCTCGGAGAAGCTGGTAAATTTGCTCCAAAGATATCATGTAATACCGAGGGATAGAAAGTGATCACAATCCGCAATTAATTTCTCTGGCACTTCCACTGGATCATCTACTGGAAGTAAGAACAATTAAAATTGTACCAACATCTTTTAACCTCAAAAGGCTAGTATGGAATCAGAGAAATCAAAAGGAAATATTGGACTTTTTATCCCTCTTAATTTCCAAAGCTCAGGAGGAGATAGGAGAAGGGAAGTCCATGGTTAACATCTGGCCTTGTCTGTGCACTACACTTTTGGATCGCTTTCCCTCAACTATAACATCAAAAGGCTCGGTCATGATAACAAAAAAGTCAGGATGGTACACCAACCGGCTGCTTCATCTCAAAAGAAAGCTTAATAGAGCAACTAGGGAAATCCACAGAAAATCAAATGGAGTACTCACATTTTTGGAATCCCAACAACTGATAAAATTAAGAAAACGATACAAGAACGAAATATGGAAAGCTAAACAAGCCTATTATGAAGGACTATGGACCAAATTACATTTTTCATGTAAAACTCAAAATTCAAAGTCATTCTGGGGCATTATTAATAACCTTGAATATGGCAATAATAGAGGGAACAGTGCTAACATTAAAGAATCTAGTTGGGCAACTTTTATCTATAATCTTTATGTTGCACCCTCGGTCACACAGTCTGTCTTTAACATTGCTTGTCCAAAGACAAATATACCAAGCAGTGAAGAACGTAGGAAACACATCTCTGACTATCTTAATAATCAAGAAAAGTTACAAGATGATGGGTCGGGCCCCAAGGTTCATGATTCGCATATTTTACAAGATGTACTACAAGTTAAGGAGTCATGGCCGGTAGAGCAAGTTAAAAAGGCAATGAGCAGAATCAGATCGAACGGAGCGCCCGGACCTAATGGGATTCCGAATTCAATATTCAAAGCAAAACTTAAGCATTGGCCAGAGGTTTTAACAATTTTATTTTATGATGTTCTCAAATTTGGATTTGTTCCTGAGTCATGGCAAGGAAGTATTATACAGCTGATATATAAAAGTGGCCCACATGACAGTCCTGCAAATTATCGATTAATCGCCCTAACGGATGTAGAGGCAAAAATCTTTGCGAGCTGTCTTCTTGAAGAATTGGAAGAATGGGTCCTAAGGAAAGAACTAATTCCAATTTTTCAAACCGGTTTCAGAAGAGGAGAATCGACCAACACGAACTTGATTTTATTGTCTTTATTGGGCGAAAGGGCTAAACATAGAAAACAAAAGTTATACATCTGCTTTATTGACCTTAAAGCTGCCTTTGACTCAGTGCTACGAAACCTATTATGGGCCAAGCTTTTGAATTGGGGTATCCCAAATCATTTACTTGATATGATTAAATTGTTATATACCAACACATGGGTCCAGATCAAAGTCGGAGATGGCAGAAATACAACCCGCCGACTTGAAACCAAGACTGGTTTGAAACAAGGCTGTGTCCTGGCTCCATGTCTTTTTAATCTTTTTATGTCCGATCTCCCCACACATTTTAAAGAAGTTAATGCACACTCCCCCACTTTATTAGGTAAAGATATCAAATATTTACAATACGCTGATGACACTATTTTATTGAGTCATTCGGTCATAGGTCTAAGAAGATTAGTTGACTCTTTTAATCACTATATTACCCTCGCGAATCAGTGTTGGCACGAGATGATGAGGAGTGAGTACGCGAGTAGTTGGAGAATATTTTTAAGTGAGTGTTTACGTAATTTTGAGTGCCCAACCTTAGAAGAAGAACTTAGGAGTAAAGCTGTTTTAAAACAAACAATACATCAATCAGCCACTCTATTATCGAGCCTAATAGATAAAGATGAGCTTAGGAAAAAACATCACTTTTGGTCAGTTGCCAATTCTTTTAATAAACTGGAACCTCAATTATACCTGTTGACCCATTTAAAACCGTTATTAAAGAATACATTTATGTTATTGCGGTTCGGGAGATACCCGACCAAAGATGGAATTCCAAAATGGAAAAAAAAATGGCCCTCCAAACTTTGTAGGCTGTGTGGTTTACATGATGAAACCTTAGTTCATATTGTAACCATATGCCCCCAATTGCTAGAAGAGCGGAAGTTCCTTTTAAGACCTATTTTTAATGAATTAGGGTGAGAACTTGTAGAAATGCTATTATTACGTGCCTTACTGGGGCTATGCCCGCTTGACTTCCCGATTTGTTAAGTTCATTTTTATTGCTGAAAAAAAACTGTTAACCTAATATGATTCTGATTTAAAATATAATAACATTTATTATTGACCTGGATGTAAATATGAAATGAAAATGAAGTATCTGTTTTAAATACCACTTTAAAAAATACATTTTAAAAAAAGTCTTGTTTATATATAGACACTATAGTTTTTAGGCTTGAAATTGTTATAGCATCAGTAAAACAAATTTAATCTTACACAATAAATGTTTGATTGATAGCTGGGATATTGCCATTTAACCGTTGGCATAAGCGTACTTTGTTTTCTGCTGCTCTCTATTGTTGCTAAGTCAATTGCTGCTAAGTTTTCTAGTGTGGTGTGGTATGCATATTTTATGGATATAATGCTTTCCCATATTATGTTATTATATAATTTTATACCATAGCCGCTAAAGATTTGAATTGGTCATAGGCCTGGTCATTCGAATTTGAGACCAAAGACAATGTGTTTTAAAAAAAATCTTTGATGTAATGTTGTTATCCTATTTTAAGAACAAAATGTTTTATTTTATTATGTGTATCTTTCCGATTGTAACGATTTTTATTAATCAACAAATAAATAATTTTACACTGACTTGTTCACTTTCAAAATGGTGATTGAAATGTGACATGTTCCAAAGAGACTGTAACGCGCTCTTGCTGTTTTTATGTAAAAAGTAGTGATGGTCTTAATTGGTTGTGGGCACTTTAAAAACATTGTCTAGGCAATGGGACTCTATGGTTCAGTTGAAGGCAAATGCCGAAATGCATCAGCCATATATATATTCACTGAAAAACCATAGGTTTCAGGGACGTTATAGTTAGAAATTAGCATTTAAAAAACCTTTGAAATTCACTGAAAAACCATAGGTTTCAGGGATGTTATAGTTAGGTGGACATTTCACTCATACAAAACCATAGAAATTCCACCGTTATAGTTAGTTCAGTTAACTATAACTCACGCCCCCGCAATGCACTGCTCATGATGTCACATATAACATCATTCATGGCATGGTCAGTGACATCACTGATGACATCACTGATGACATCTCAAATGACATCACTGATGACATCACTGATGACATCATCCAGTGACTGTGTGTTTCTGTAAAGTTTAAATATGTTTTATATATATGCAAGGTGTATTGAAGAATGAGTGGGTGTATAAGTGTCTGGATGGAGGATTTAGGAGGTATGTAACTGATTGTATAAGTGACTGATTAAACGTGTCTTACTGAATGCATGGGTTAGTGACTAAACAGTGTGAATGTCTGTATCAGTCTGTCTGTTGTTGTGTAAGCTGCTACATGGGTTGGTCAGAAGCTACATGAGTGTCTATATGGGTTATTCATTGTTTGCTTGAGTATTTGTATGGGGGACTGAGTGTGTGTGTGGGTGGGTTGGAGGTGTGTGACTCTGTGCATAGATGTGTGAGTGATTGATTCACTGGGTGTATGGGTTCAAGAGTGCCCGTGGAAACAGCTGTATGGGTGGGTGAGTGTGTGTATGGGTGTGTTGGTGAGTGAATGGATGTCTCAGTGGTACATATGTGAGTAACTACATATGTAAAAGGCAGTATATGTGAGTGATGGTGTATATAAATAACTATATGTGAGACTGAGTGATTGTGAGAGTGGCATGTATGGATGAGTCTGTACTTGTTTCAGTGATTACATAAGAGAGTAACTATGCGTTAATATCTGTATGAATTAGTGAAGTGGTGTGTGTATAACTGTTTAGGTGAGTAAATGGGAGTGTGATTGATTCTTTGCATGACTGACTAGGTGTGTGAGTAACTCCATGGATGAGTGGTGGTGTGTGAGTGTCTGAATAGGTGTATGAGTGCATATGATAGTGTTGTATTGATAAGTGACTGCATGTATAAGTGATTGTATAGGTGAATGAGTGGATGTGTGTGCAGACCTAGGAATCAGTGAGTGAGTATGTAGTAACTGGTATAGGTGTGTGGATGGTTTCGAAAATGGTAGTGTGTATTTTACAGTGGGTGCATTAAAAGTTATATTAGGGTGTGATGAGGTGCATCAGATTATCACGTGGAGGATGTCATCAGTGATGTCATCAGTGATGTCATTTGAGATGTCATCAGTGATGTCATCAGTGATATCACTGACCATGCCATGAATGATGTAATATGTGACGTCATGAGCAGTGCATTAGTGGGGCGCGAGTTATAGTTAACTGAACTAACTATAACGGTGGAATTTCTATGGTTTTGTACGAGTGAAATGTCCACCTAACTATAACGTCCCTGAAACCTATGGTTTTTCAGTGAATTTCAAAGGTTTTTTAAATGCTAATTTCTAACTATAACGTCCCTGAAACCTATGGTTTTTCAGTGAATTTCAAAGGTTTTTTTAAATGCTAATTTCTAACTATAACGTCCCTGAAACCTATGGTTTTTTCAGTGAATTTCAATGTTTTTTAAATGCTAATTTCTAACTATAACATGCCTGAAACTATGGTTTTTTCAGTGAATTTCAAACGTTTTTTAAATGCTAATTTCTAATTATAATGTTCATTAAACCTATGGTTTTTCAGTGATTTTAAATTATCATTCCATTCTCAACCTAGTGAAAAGAGCCGATATCGCCAGTTTTCCAACAATAGCTTCCGCAAAAAAATTCTCCACAATTGAGAGCGACAACTAACGCTAATAATATGCAGAGTAGGCGTTCCCGTGCAAAAATAACACGAAAAAACCACTTCCCGATATTTTCAACGAGCAGCCAAATCTGGGGTGCGATCCAAAAACAGGCGATAAGCTGCGTTAGCTGTAAGAATTTAACATCTGCCTTTTACTGGTATAAAGCAGGATGACTACCTACAGTGTGAAAGGGAGCCCAGCCCATAACCACATCTAAAGACCAACACATGTCATAGAGCTACTGACCATGCAGCTCCGACACCCAAGAAGGCCACAACACCCACTGCCATCACCCTCAGGACCTGCCCCCCGGACCACCTCCCTCCCTACTACCACCGAGGCAGCGCAGAACAGGACAGCGGACCCTCCATAAACTGCATGGTCCCTCAGCCACACAATAGCTGAATGTTGGGAGATGTGGCAACCAAGTATGTGTGAAGGACGCAAGTCACCCATCAATAAAAATGCACACAATACCAAGTGTAGCGGTGATGTGGTGGACAGACCTCATTATGCAGAGCACAAACCTCTCCATGTGGACATATACTGCTGGTGCTTGTAGTGTTGTGGACAATAGACGCAACCATGTTACCTCAGGCAGTGGGGAAGATCTCAGTCATGTAGCTGTGTTGTCCCCCCCTGGAAGCGGAAGCGGAGTGGGCTGGTCCAACGTACCCCACTCCAGCGTAGGAGTATGAATAAATAGGCTGGGGCTCTGGGCGTGGTTCACTTGTGGGAAGGCCAAAGCGTCTGCCAGGGTGGCAGCCCTCACCCTGCTACGAGGCGTCCGCCATGACCGCCGGCCTCCTCGACACAGGCCCCCTGCGAACCCAGCAGCAGAGCACCACAGACGTATGTCTGTACAGACTACTGCCTTCGATCTACACTGCGGACAGCAGGGCTCACAATTCAGATCGAGTCCCGATTGCAGATGACACAGTCCAGTAGGCAAGAGACATTGCTCCCAGTGCGGCCCGCCCGGACCACGCAACATCGCAGGCTGCGCACACGCTGAGTGCTTCAGGTGCCACTAACTCAGTGCACCACAAGTCATCGCTACGTAGCCTTATTAAGGCAGAATTCATTAGACAAAAGACATTGCTACGAGTGTGGCCCGGCCGGACCATGCATCATCGCAGGCTGCGCACACGCTGAGTGCTTCAGGTGCCACTAACTGTACAGCTCAACTCAACGCCACGTGGCTGTGGGCCCTTGCTGACCGCTGCCTCCGGCCTACACTGTGGTCATCAGGGCTCACATTTAAAATTGACTCTTGATTCATTAATTGCAGAGTCCAGTAGGCAGCTAAGTATTACGTCCCTAAAACCTACATAATATCCTATTAGTATCCTTGCTTCAAGAACTTGTTTTATATCAGTTATAGCTTTAGTACAATGACCAAATTCATCTTGCAAGTCCAAAGGAACACTGAATGGCAGTCTACACTGTGGACAGCAGAGCTCACAATTTGAATTCAGTCTTGATTTATTAATTGCAGACAGAATTGTACTCTATGTCCTCGAATTTTGTCAAGAGGAAGTGACAAAAAGCATTCCTTGAGGTCTGTGCTGACTACTGCCTTCAATCTACACTGCGGTGACCAGGGCTCACAATTCAGACAGAGTCCAGATTTTAGATGACGCAGTCCAGTAGGCAAGAGACATTGCATCATCGCTGCCTGCGCACATGCTGAGCGCCACACCTACCACTAACTCTATGCAGCTCAAGTGAACGCCATGTGGCTGTGGACTCTTCCTGACCACTGCCTCCAGCCTACACTGCGGTCAGCAGGGCTCACAATTCAGATCGAGTCGCGATTGCAGATGACGCAGTCCAGTAGGCAACAGACATTGCATGATCGCTGGCTGCGCGCTTCTGAGCGCCACACCTACCATTAACTCTATGCAGCTCAAGTCAACGCCACGTGGCTCTGGGCTCTTCCTCACCACTGCCTCCGGCCTACACTGCGGTCAGCAGGGCTCACAATTCAGATCGAGTCGCGATTGCAGATGACGCACTCCAGTAAGCAAGAGACATTGCATCATCGCTGGCTGCGCACACGCTGAGCGCCACACCTACCACTAACTGTATGCAGCTCAAGTCAACGCCACATGGCTGTAGGCCCTTCCTGACCGCTGCCTCCGGCCTACACTGTGCTCAGCAGGGCTCACAATTCAAATTCAGTCTTCATTAATTAATTTCAGAGTCCAGTAGGCAACTAACTATAACGTCCCTGAAACCTACATATTTCGACAGTGTATTCCATAAATGTTTCATCTTTTGTTCCATACACCTACACTGCGGTTAGCAGAGCTCACAATTTAAATTGAGACATGATTTATTTATTGCAGAGAGAATTGTACTCTATGTCCTCAAATTTTGTAAACAGGAAGTGACTAAAAGCATTCTTCGATGCCTGTGCTGACTACTGCCTTCAATCTACACTGCAGATAGCAGGGCTCACAATTCACATCGAGTCGCGATTGCAGATGACTCAGTCCAGTAGGCAACAGACATTGCTCCCAGTGCGGCTCGCCCGCACCACGCATCATCGCTGGCTCCGCACATGCTGAATGTTTCTGATGCCCCTAACTCAGTGCAGCACAACTCATGGACCCTTTATGACTCAATATTTTGTGTATAATTTCACATCTGCTGCCCCTACCTCAGTGTACCACAAGTCATGGACCCTGTACGATACAATCTTGTGTGTATTATTTCACATCTGTTGCCCCTACCTTAGTGCAGTACAAATCATTGACCCTTTATGATTGAATCTGTGTGTCTGATCCAATGATTACTGTTGTACTTGTTGCCAGCACCAACCATTCCCGGAGGGCTGGGTTACACTCACCCCACACGCATCCAGCACAGACGTCACTGGACATGTGACCCTGGTAATAAAAATGAGTCGAACGCACGTGCCCGTACCCAGTTCCACTATCTATCTGTGTCCGTGTGTTCATTATGTATGCAAGATGCCGCCCCTGGGCCCTACCACATTACATTGTGCTGTGGACAGCGTATGCAACCATGTTACCTCTGGCAGTGGGGAAAACTTTGGTTATGTAACTTTCTCTCGGTCATTGTACAAGTACGTACGTAGAGACTGGATCATTAGAGTACTGCAAGGAGAGTGTATAGTGAATTTATAAGTGCTTGGGGATTGGCGGAGTAATTGTATAAGTACATATGTTGGCGCAGCCTAACCCCGAACACAAGCTTGGCTCTAATTGGCTGCCCTCCATGTGCCAAAATATGAAACTTAAACTTTGCATGGCCCTGTATTGCTACAGCTGCAACACTCCACTGAATGTGCAATAAACATTCATATCCACACAGGTGTGTCATGCCCACCATCTTTCATGTGTGGAACTATGGATGAATGTAGGGTCAGTGATTCCCCGTACCTTCCATGTTGGCCATGTTGTGGGACTTGGCTCACAGAGTGACACATTGGCGATTGCGACCCGGGTGACGTCAGCACTACAACAGGGACACCCGCATCAGTTGATTCCTCATACAGCCCAGGACGGAGCCATGCCCATAGCTCCGGAGTCATTCTTCACAGCCTCATGCAAGACTGGCATACGCCAGGCCAGCCCACTCCGCTTACGCTTACAGGGAAGGACAACAACGCTACATGGCCCAGATTTTCATTGCAGTGATCTGCTGGTCACACCCTAGTTGTCAGTACGCCACAGCCACTCCCTCACGACTAGTATACACCCACACCACACCCATCCAGCACAGGCGTCACAGGACACGTGACCCTGCCAATAAAAAAGACCGGGCGCACGTGCTCGACGCCATTTCAGAGTTGCTCGCACCGGATACACTGCGGCTGGCACAGGCACACCGGAACGGGACAGTGACTTTCGGTCCACTGAGGTACGGGTACCGTAACTGCTGAGGGGGTGTGCAGCCTGTGGTGATGGCCTGTCCCGGCGGTCTGGACAGCTCAGATTTTGTGTGCCCTGCTGGACCTCAGTGTAGGCCTGAGCCATCAGACAGCGCAGGCCTACCGCCACGTGGCGTCGCCTCGCTGGTCACAGAGTTAGTGGCACCGGAAGGGCTGAGCGGGTGTGCAGCCTGCGATGAAAAGCCTGATGCACTGATATGTCCTCTGCCATGGCAAAATCAAGATCCAGCACCAAATGTGAGACCTGGTGGCCTGCGGAGCGGGGCTGCATGACATGCAGGGTGCGGTGTCCGCGGGCCCAGGGCTTGGGGCTTGCAGCGGCACGTGGTAGGCCCTCTTTTCTACACGCAGGTTGCGAAAGGTGAGCAGAGAGGCTTGTTAGCGCAGCGGCGGGCAGTCACCTCCGGGCAGTGGGAGTGGATGGGGTGCAGCAGCCTGGGTGCGCAGCGGCGGATAGTCACCTCCGGGCAGTGGGAGTGGATGGGGTGCAGCAGCCTGGGTGTGCAGCAGCGGGCAGACACCTCTGGGCAGTGGAAGTGGATGGGGTGCAGCAGCCTGGGTGCACATCGGCGAGCAGACACCTCTGGGCAGTGGAAGTAGATGGGGTGCAGCAGCCTGGATACACAAAGGCGGGACAGAGAATTCGGCGTGTGCAGTTGTATGTACTCCTCCATTACTGATTCCATACTACGTTTCAGATGAGTAAGCTTGAGGGCTCCACTATGTCCTGGCACGTGGTTGGAGACACACCGGTGACGGAAAGGTGAGCTGTGAGGGTTTTGTCCACAGTGTCGGCACTCACTGTCCCTCTCCATCTCTTCCTTTCTCTCCCTCACACTCTTTCTCTCTCCCTTACTCTCTCTCTCACTCTATCTCTTCCTCTCTCTCACACTGTTTTTTTCTTTCTCTCTCTCTACCTCTCTCTTTCTCTCTCTCTCACTCTTCCTCTGTTTCTCTCTTCCTCTTTCTCTTCCTCTTTCTCTTCCTCTTTCTCTCTTTCTCTCTCTCTTCCTCTCTCACTGTTTCTCTCTCTCTTCCTCTCTCTCTCACTCTTTCTCTATGTCTACCTCTCATTCTTTCTTTCTTTTTCTCTCTCTCTTCTCTCTCTCTCTCTCCTTTGATGGACGCATGACGCACAATCTTATCTTGCTTTTTGTCTAGCAGGCTGTGATTCACAGATTGACGACCCCCCCGACACGGACCTCCCGCCACGAGGCGATGACTTCAGTTCCACTGAGTTAGTGCCACCAGAGCTGAGCGTGTGTGCAGCCTGTGATGATGCGTGGCCATCCTGCAATGAACACCCACTTTGAATTGTGAGCTCGGCTTGACCGCGTGTACACAATGCCTGAGGAGGTTGCTTCAGCACGTGGTGGACCCTCTTAGACACACGCCGGTGGCGGAAGGTGAGCAGAGAGCCTTGTTTCCGCAGCAGCGAGCAGTCACCTCTGGGCGGTGGGAGTGGATAGTGCGCAGCACCCTGGGTGCGCAGGAACGGGCAGTCACCTCCTGGCAGTGGGACTGGATGGGGTGCACCAGCCTGGGTGCACAGCAGCGGGCAGACACCTCTGGGCCGTGGGAGTGGATGGGATACAGCAGCCTAGGTGCGCAGAGGCAGGCAGACACCTCTGGGTGGCGGGAGTCGAAGGGGTGCAGCAGCCTGGGTGCGCAGGGGCGAAACAGAGAATTAGGCATGTGCAGTTGTATGTACTCTGCCATTACTGATTCTATACTATGTTTCAGATGACTAAACTTGAAGACTCCACTATGTCCCGGCACGTGGTTGGAGGCACACTGGTGGCAGAAAGGTGAGCTGTAAGGATTTTCTCCACAGTGTCAACACTCAATCTCCATCTCTTCCTTTCTGTCACTCACACTCTTTCTCTCTCTCTCACTCTGTATCTCTTCCTTTCTCTCTCTCACACTCTTTCTCTCTTTCTATGTCTCTTCCTCTCTCTCTCATTCTTTCTTTCTCTCTCTCTTCCTCTCTGTCTCACTCTTTCTCTCACTCTCTCTAACTCTCTCTCACACTGTTTCTCTCTTTCTCTCTCACTGCCTTGTATCTCACTCTTTCTCTCTTTCTCTATCTCTTCCTCTCTCTCTCTCACTCTTTCTCTGTCTTCCTCTCTGTCTCACTCTTTCTTTCTCTGTCTCTTCCTCTCTCTCACTCTTTCTCTCTCTCTCTCTCCTTTCATGGACGCATGACGCACAACCTTATCTTTCTTTTTGTCTTGCAGGCTGTGATTCACAAATTGTCGAGGGATGACACACCATACCTGTACCTACTTTTATTTTGTTGTTTTGTTTAAATAAAATGTTTTATATGTAAATCCATAGATGACTGAGATTCTTATTTGTCCAACCTCACATGCATCTTCTTTACTATAATTATGCGACATCAGCCAATTTGTTACGTTCCAGATTTCCTAACGTTGCTGTCACATTTGTTTGTGTGGGGGGGAGGTGAGAGGGGGATGACGGACAAGGGGCTGGTGGCGGGGGTGGCGGAGCAGTGTTGGGTGTCCGAGCTGCATGATCGTTGGCTCCATTGCATCTGTTGTCATTCACGTGTGGCTCTGGGTGGGCTCCCTTTCATATTGCAGGTTGTAGTCCGACTTTACACCAGCTCAGAGCAGGTGTAAACTTTCTGCTACTAACGTACCTTATCGCCTGTTTTGTACTCTCTTCGACGATCTTGCTGGTGGTTGAGACACTTGCGAAGTGATGTGTTCGCTGCTTTTTGCACGAGACGCCTACTCTACATCTCATTAGCAATATTTGCCGGACTCATCTGTGACAATGCTTTTTGAGGCTGCTATCGCTGGTAAACTGGTGATATGGGCTGTTTGCTCCAGCTTGTGAATGGTGCGTTAAATTTATCACCATTTTGTTTGCGATAAAGTGCCGTTAACTCGGCGATATGTCCTTGAGAATATACCCCTCAGTGTTTGAAAGACTTAAGAAGTACCCGAGTGCCGCGCTGAGAGCCGCGCACCCATCGCTTTCACAAGTTTGCTATGACAGGGCGGGAGAGAGCGAGGGAGAGAGACAGAGTGAGATAGCACAAGCAGCGCAAGGCCGCACGGGCACCTGGCTCCACATACCAACATGTGTGTGAGCATCGCCATCCGTGCACAGGCAATTCCCCCACAATGCAGCCCGCACACATATCAATCACAGAACATCAGCAATGAAGGCAATGTGGTACAAAACTCCCCTCATACGGGTTCTGTGTCCGGTGTGTGTGGCGGGGTGATGGCTGCATGGCTGTGTGCCCCTGACACATCAGACTGCGTAGGTGATGGGGCTGCATCAGATGTCGTCCAGCACCTATGCAAAAACAATGTCTGGCTCACAGAGGCAGAGCTTGCCAAAGGGATACACCCCCGTTGCACATGCAACAGTCAGTTCTACCCTGTGTTGGTCCTAGGGGACCTCAACTTCCACCTGGAGAACAACAACGACAGAAACACCACCGCCCTGCTGGACAACCTCGCCAACCTCGGACTCAAGCAACTGGTGAACACGCCCACCCACTACGCCGGCCACACGCTTGACCCCGTCTTCTCGTCCAGCAAGCACATCTCCTTCAGCCACGCCACCGGACTCCACTGGACCGACCACAGCTGCGTCCACTTCAGCTTCAGAAAGACTGCGACCCACCACCACCCGCAACAGGCTCCCCGCTGGAGCTGGAGCAAGATCACCGCCGAGCAGCTCACCGCCTCCTCAGCCAGAACACACCCACCGACACAACGGACCCAAACGAAGCAGCCAGCAACCTCGCCAAGTGGCTGACCGCCTGCGCCGACGACCTCGCACCACTAAAAACCCTCCCAGCAGACCCGGAAGCAAGAAAACCCCTTGGTTCACCAACGAACTCAAGGAATCCAAGAAGAACTGCCGCACTCTCGAGAAAACCTGGCGACTCGACCAGACCACAGACAACAGGACCGCCCTCAAGCACGCCACCCGCAAACACCACCAGCTGATCCGTGCCACCAAGAAGTCGGCACTCAAAGAACGACTGGACAACAACGCCCATGACAGCAAGGAACTTTTCAGCATCGTCAAAGAGTTCTCCAACCCCAGCGCCGGAAACAACGACATCACCCCCTCGCAAGACCTCTGCAACTCACTCTCCGCGTTCTTCCACCGCAAGATCACCGACATACACAACAGCTTCGACGCACAAACAACGCACCCTACCGCCGAACCAATGCCCGCCACCACCACCCTCTGCAACTGGACCCCGATCAGCACCGAAGACACCACCCGCACGATGAACTCCATCCACTCCGGATCACCAACCGACCCCTGCCCACACCACGTCTTCAACAAAGCCGACGCCACCATCGCACCCCATCTCCGGGACATCATCAACTCCTCCTTCCACACCGCCACCTTCCCGGAGAGCTGGAAGCACGCCGAGCTTACCGCCCTCCTGAAGAAACCAACGGCGGACCCCACCGACCTCAAGAACTACCGCCCCATCTCGCTCCTTCCGTTTCCGGCCAAAGTCATCGAGAAGACCGTCAACAGACAGCTTGCCGCCTTCCTCGAGACGAATGGATCCCTCGACCCCTCGCAGTCCGGGTTTCGGGCCAACCACAGCACCGAGACCGCCCTTATCGCAGCCACCGACGACATCAGAACCCTAACCGACAACGGGGAAACAGCTGCCCTCATCCTCCTGGACCTCTCCGCGGCGTTCGACACCGTCTGCCACCGCACCCTAGTGAAGCGCCTCAGCAACATCGGAATCCGAGAGAAAGCACTGGAATGGATCATCTCGTTCCTCGCCGGAAGAACCCAGAGAGTCCGCCTCTCCCGTTCAGATCCGAAGCCACCGAAGTCATCTGCGGCGTTCCACAAGGATCCTCACTCAGCCCGACCCTCTTCAACGTCTACATGAGCCCCTCGCAGCCATCGCACGCCGACACAACCTCAACATCATCTCCTACGCCGACGACACCCAGCTGATCCTCTCCCTCACCAACGACCCCACCACCGCCAGAGCCAACCTACACGACGGGATGAGAGACGTCGCCGACTGGATGAGGAACAGCCGCCTTAAACTGAACTCAGACAAGACGGAAGTCCTCATCCTGGGCTCATCACCCTCCGCCTGGGACGACTCCTGGTGGCCCCCGGCCCTGGGCACCGCACCCAAGCCAACGGACCACGCACGCAACCTGGGCTTCATCCTGGACTCCTCCCTGTCGATGACCAGACAAGTCAACGCCGTCTCATCTTCATGCTTCAACACCCTGCGCATGCTCCGCAAGATCTTCAGATGGATCCCCACTGAAACCAGGAAGACCGTCACCCAGGCACTCGTCACCAGCCGACTGGACTATGGGAACACCCTCTACGCCGGAACCACAGCCAAACTTCAAAAGAGACTCCAGCGCATCCAGAACGCCTCCGCACGACTCATCCTGGACATCCCCCGACACAGCCACATCACCGTACACCTGAAAGACCTGCACTGGCTCCCCGTCAGCAAGAGAATCACGTTCAGACTCTCACCCACGCACACAAGGCCCTCCACGACCTGGGCCCAAAGTACCTCAACGACCGCATGTCCTTCTACACGCCCACACGCCAGCTACGATCAACCAGCCACGCCCTCGCCACCGTACCACGCATCCGCAGAACCACCGCCGGAGGAAGATCCTTCTCCTACCTGGCGGCCAAGACCTGGAACTCCCTCCCCACTCACCTTCGGCGAACCCAGGACCATCTCGCCTTCAGGAAGCAGCTCAAGACCTGGCTGTTCGAGCAGTAACTTACCCCCTCCCCCAGCGCCTTGAGACCCTCCCGGGTGAGTAGCGCGCTCTATAAATGCCGTGATTGATTGATTGATTGATTGGCTCATTGTGGCACACGAGTGGACAATCTTTACAACACACCTCCCAGTTAGACACCAGTGGAGTGGCATAGGCTTTATTGGCATGTGCGTGTGAGTACGGACGAGGCAACGGCCACAACAGGCATGGACATGCTTAAGACACTTACACGCAGCATGGGTATATGTCGAGGGGCAGATGATGTTGGGCCTGAAATGGACAAGATTTATCACATATGGCAACGCTCACAGCCCACCTTGCCTTGCTCCCCAACAACTTAGATTTCCTAAGAACACCCAAATGCAAAGCCTCGCAGTACCACACCAGCCTTGACTGACATTGAAATCTACCTCTCAGTGTAAAAAATGAGACCACAAAGTGTGCACATAACATTTCTTCTTTTTTGTGTGGAGGATATGCCACAGCTCTGAGCAATGATTTGAATGTGTGTACAACGTTGTGGGACATGGGTTGCTGTTTTTGTGGGTGTCAACGCCATCCCATGCGGGGGTACCACAGGCAGGGGCTTCTATGTGTGGGCTGTGGATAAGTCGGATGGTTTATTTGGCATCTGCACAGTGCTCCGTGTGAGGGGGCACGACTCAGTGTACGTGGGGTCTGCATGGTGCTCTGCCGCCGGGGTGCAGCAATTGTCTGCTCTGCCGACAGTGATCAGGTGTGAGGGTCCGACAGGTTCACATGTCGTGCTACATGGCCATGTGTGTGCTCTCACCGAGCAGTGTGTCCGAATTGGCAAAGTTCCCAAACGACGCTGTGTTGCTCGGACCATGGACCTGCGTCGCCTTGGACAGGTGTGTGTGCACACGCGTTATTCCACGCACATGCATCCAGAGCTCGACCGAAGGGAGACGTGTCCTCTGTTTTGGTGGGATATGTGAGCAATCCCCACTGTGCAACAAGTTGTTGGACCATGTGCTGTGGGTGGCAATAGGATGTGGCTGCAGGTACGTAGTTACTCGTCCATGAATGCCTGTGCAGCTTCATGTGCAATGTGTTCCAATAGTACGTCGTTGTCGTGTTCAAGGAACACCAGGGTGAGCCAATCCATTAGGTGGTCCGGGCAGGTGTGCTCAGCCCACGCCGTCTCACCGATCCGCAACACAGGCCAATAGGGGAGCGCCTCGATGTGGTCACTGCACACGAGAAATTGTGCCATCTCCCATACACAACTACCAATACATACGCAGTATGTCAACGCATCCCATGAACGGCTGTCTCGGTTACAATCCTGTTCGTTATCCAACAGGGGGCGCAAACAGAAGTCATAGTCCAATTCATCAACAGTTGTGTTGGATAGGCAGACATCCATGGGACACTCGAATGTGCATGTTCGGCAGTGGAACCAGGGCTGGACGCAGGTGACGTGGGCAATGCGGAAGCTGAGCCTGTAACTGATCCACATTCCATCTCTGTTAAGTTAATAACACATGAATTTTTTACTGTCACCCCTTCTCCACTATTTCCAGACTGAGCATAATTTACAAACGTGTCTTGGATGAGGGCTGTTAGCCCGAAACCGGTCCCAGGATGCTTGTTTCCGGTTCAGGAAAGATCTGGCTTGGCAGTTCGGGCTGGACTGTTCCCATGAGGCACAGGGTCAAGATTGATTTGCATATAGCTGGGTCTGAACTGAGGTGGCGAAGTGAGCTAAAGAATGATGATGGATTCAACCCAGATCTGTGACTGGGGGTGAGTGTCTGAAAAGTTTCAGCGCTCCGTCCATCATCTCCTTGTGTTTGCTTTGTTCGCCCTAAGTTGGCAGGGTATGTCCAGACGTGGGTCCCTTGCTCACTTTGCCACTGGATTCAAGCTAGCCTGGCTGATGAGGGCTGTTAGCCCGAAACCGGTCCCAGGATGCTTGTTTCCGGTTCAGGAAAGATCTGGCTTGGCAGTTCGGGCTGGACTGTTCCCATGAGGCACAGGGTCAAGATTGATTTGCATATAGCTGGGTCTGAACTGAGGTGGCGAAGTGAGCTAAAGAATGATGATGGATTCAACCCAGATCTGTGACTGGGGGTGAGTGTCTGAAAAGTTTCAGCGCTCCGTCCATCATCTCCTTGTGTTTGCTTTGTTCGCCCTAAGTTGGCAGGGTATGCCCAGACGTAGGTCCCTTGCTCACTTTGCCACTGGATTCAACCTAGCCTGGCTGATGAGGGCTGTTAGCCCGAAACCGGTCCCAGGATGCTTGTTTCCGGTTCAGGAAAGATCTGGCTTGGCAGTTCGGGCTGGACTGTTCCCATGAGGCACAGGGTCAAGATTGATTTGCATATAGCTGGGTCTGAACTGAGGTGGCGAAGTGAGCTAAAGAATGATGATGGATTCAACCCAGATCTGTGACTGGGGGTGAGTGTCTGAAAAGTTTCAGCGCTCCGTCCATCATCTCCTTGTGTTTGCTTTGTTCGCCCTAAGTTTGCAGGGTATGCCCAGACGTGGGTCCCTTGCTCACTTTGCCACTGGATTCAAGCTAGCCTGGCTGATGAGGGCTGTTAGCCCGAAACCGGTCCCAGAATGCTTGTTTCCGGTTCAGGAATGATCTGGCTTGGCAGTTCGGGCTGGACTGTTCCCATGAGGCACAGGGTCAAGATTGATTTGCATATAGCTGGGTCTGAACTGAGGTGGCGAAGTGAGCTAAAGAATGATGATGGATTCAACCCAGATCTGTGACTGGGGGTGAGTGTCTGAAAAGTTTCAGCGCTCCGTCCATCATCTCCTTGTGTTTGCTTTGTTCGCCCTAAGTTGGCAGGGTATGCCCAGACGTGGGTCCCTTGTTCACTTTGCCACTGGATTCAAGCTAGCCTGGCTGATGAGGGCTGTTAGCCCGAAACCGGTCCCAGGATGCTTGTTTCTGGTTCAGGAAAGATCTGGCTTGGCAGTTCGGGCTGGACTGTTCCCATGAGGCACAGGGTCAAGATTGATTTGCATATAGCTGGGTCTGAACTGAGGTGGCGAAGTGAGCTAAAGAATGATGATGGATTCAACCCAGATCTGTGACTGGGGGTGAGTGTCTGAAAAGTTTCAGCGCTCCGTCCATCATCTCCTTGTGTTTGCTTTGTTCGCCCTAAGTTGGCAGGGTATGCCCAGACGTGGGTCCCTTGCTCACTTTGCCACTGGATTCAAGCTAGCCTGGCTGATGAGGGCTGTTAGCCTGAAACCGGTCCCAGGATGCTTGTTTCCAGTTCAGGAAAGATCTGGCTTGGCAGTTCGGGCTGGACTGTTCCCATGAGGCACAGGGTCAAGATTGTTTGCATATAGCTGGGTCTGAACTGAGGTGGCGAAGTGAGCTAAAGAATGATGATGGATTCAACCCAGATCTGTGACTGGGGGTGAGTGTCTGAAAAGTTTCAGTGCTCCGTCCATCATCTCCTTGTGTTTGCTTTGTTCGCACTAAGTTGGCAGGGTATGCCCAGACGTGGGTCCCTTGCTCACTTTGCCACTGGATTCAAGCTAGCCTGGCTGATGAGGGCTGTTAGCCCGAAACCGGTCCCAGGATGCTTGTTTCCGGTTCAGGAAAGATCTGGCTTGGCAGTTCGGGCTGGACTGTTCCCATGAGGCACAGGGTCAAGATTGATTTGCGTATAGCTGGGTCTGAACTGAGGTGGCGAAGTGAGCTTAAGAATGATGATGGATTCAACCCAGATCTGTGACTGGGGGTGAGTGTCTGAAAAGTTTCAGCGCTCCGTACATCATCTCCTTGTGTTTGCTAATTTCCAAACGTGCCACATTTTGTTTATCTCGCCGGAATAGATATACAAATGGGAATTAACGCTACATTGAATTTTCAAAACCATACAGGGCCATATTCACAAGAATGGCGATAACATTATCGCCGCTTTAGCAGCAGGAAACTGCCCACAGTCTTTTACAGATGACAACTTACACTTTTTCTTTGTGAAAAACTCCTAAACATATATAAAGTACTTGTTTACCAACTAGTTACACATTATGCATATTTTAGAACCAATAAAACACCAGACTTTACTAACACTATGTTATTTAGAAATAAAAATACTTTCAAAGTTAAAAATTTCGTCTCAAATACTTAACCACTACTACAAAACACATAACACACTTTCTTAATTTCTAATTTACCTTCCTAGTTGGTATGCAGATTTCAAATGTCACAAACGCATGCAATTCTTTTCTTGTCACACAGTACATGTAATTCACCGCTTTCATCAAGAACGGAACCAGTAATGGCACAATTTCCCTGTTGCTCCACACATAAATCCATGTGAAGAACAAATCAGAATAGTTCCTTATTTTTTTTAGATTGCAAAACCTCTCTTTATTGCTTATTTTTGAACTTTCCATATAAACTGTTTTTTTAAGGACACATACAGGTGAAAAGTTCAAGGTATTGTATCAACACTTTCTAGAACATTCTACGATACATGCAGGTTAAAAGTTCATCATTTTTTTAAACCTACCGATATTTTCTTTTGCAACATTTTCTCCAACATTTTACGGCACATGGAGGTCAAAAGTTCACCATTCTTTCAAGTTTGAACTGCACCTTCCAAATACAATTAGCAGGTGTGGTTGAGCTGAGCAAATTTCATCCTATAATATGTACTCCACGTATAAACTGCTTTTTTATTAACCAATCACAAAGATGCTTTTCATCAAAACTAATATACACCCTACTTTTTAGGACACAATACATTTCATCTCCCAATCCGTTAACGTTTTGTATGTAAAAAAAAAAGTAGTTCCCCATGTTTAAACATATCTCTTATTCTACGAATGGACTGCATGAGCTACAGACATTTATCCATATCTTCTAGCCATACCTTCAAAATGCTAGTGTGGATTGTAGGACATAGCTATGTTTTCTGGTGCAAGAGGTATGCAGAACAGAGACGTATTGACTTAGACCTAGGTTTACAAAATGTGCACATTAAATGGTTTGCACAGAGAGGATTGAAGTGGCACCATTTGCTCCCTTTGGTTAAAACCTGTTTGCATCTCCAACACCCTGATCTCATGATTGTGCACTGTGGTTGTAACGACCTATGTACATTGACTGGGTAGGTTTGGAAATGCTTATGAAGGACACCTTTGGACAATTGATGTTACTTTTGCCTCAAACTGTCTTTGTATAATCCAATATATGCCAAAGACAGTAGTGGAAATGGTCAAACCAATTTTGTCATAAGATGGAAAAATCTAGGAAGAATGTCAACAAAGCTGTGTCTGCATACCTCAGAGACCATAGAATGGGGTCGATTTACAACAACAACATACGTTTTGATATCGCTGATATCTACAGAAGTGATAGAGTACACTTCACAGATGAGGGAAACCGAATTTTCCTGATTAACCTGAAGCTGTGCATTCGCACTTACATGTAGCTCCAACTAATAAACAGAAGGGCTTTTTTTAGAGCCACCTTATATTCCCAATTTCGGCTCGCAGAGTGTCAGCTGCGATTCGGCTAGCAGAGGGACACCTGCGGGCCGTCGGGCAGGCTCGCAGAGGAAGAGCTGCGGCCCGTGGGCACAGCTCGCAGAGGGAGAGCTACAAGTCGTTGGCTCGCGAAAGCACAGCACCGTACCGGCTCGCAGAGGGAGAGCTGTGGCCTGACTCGCAGAGGGAGACCAACGGGCCAACAGGCCTGCTAGCAGACACACAGCTATCAGTTAACGGGCTGGCTCGCAGAGATACAGCTGCGAGCCCTCCGCGCTGCAATCCGACGGGCTAACTTGCAGAGGGAGAGTAACGGGCCTTACGGGCCTGCTAGCACAGACACAGCTACGAGCTAACGAGGTGGCTCACAGAGGTAGAGCTGCGGGCCCCACGGCTCGCAGACACAGAGCTGCGAGCCGACGGACTGGCTTCTAAAGGCATAGCCACAAGCTGATGATGTGGGGAGAGGGAGCGTAAAAGGAGTATCTCGCACAGACAGACCTGCAGGACATTTTCAGTATTGCCTCGCAGAGGTAGAATTACGGATCCGATGCCTTTTAGAGGGAGAGATGCGAGCTGACGGACTGAGTCACAAAATGGCTCACAGCTCACAGTCGCAGAGCTGCGAGCCGACGGACTGGCTTCTAAAGGCATAGCCGCGAGCTGGTGATGTGGGGAGAGGGACCGTGAAAGGGGTATCTTGCACAGACAGAGCTGCGGTATATTTTTAGTGTTGCCTCGCAGAGGTAGAACTACGGACCTGATGCCTTGTAGAGGGAGAGTTGTGAGCTGACGGACTGAATCACAAAATGGCTGCCAACACTTCCTAGTTTCAACAGTTCGCAGCCAATCAGCCACAAGCTCGTGCTCGTAACGCTTCAGCCAATCAGATGTCAGAATTCTTAAATATTGATATCTGGAAAATTTGATATTTCTCTAAAACTACTGAACGGATTTACCCGATTTAAACAAAAGCGTGCTTTCTGGACCAAGACCTTTCTCTGCGCCAAATTTGGCGTAATTCCGTTCAGCAGTTTGACCTGTAGCCTTGTCTAAAGTTTCCTATGGAAATTGCATGGAGAAAACACGTTTTGGGACCCCCTTTTTCTTAGCCCCCTTGACGAATCCCCCAAACTTTTAGGATAGCAGCTGACCTGAAAAGAGGAACTTTTGGAAAATTTCGTAAAGATTCGTCAAACGACGCCAAAGTTATAAGCACATCAAAAATGCTTTTCCTATGGTCCTAACTATAACTACCTACTGGCGACCGCCAGTAGGTAATAAATATATATATATATATATATATATATATATATATATATATATATATATATACAATCCAAGGTACTCCTTCCGGAGTTCGTAGCCCATCGAGGGGTGGCGCGATGCCGGCGGAGAAAGCCGGTAATTACTATCAACTTCAGAACGGAGTTCCATTCGCGCACTCAGACCATCAAATCACCAGGAATCCACAAAAGGGCTTGTTCACACAGCGATGTCACAAGTAACTTGTGACATCGCTGTGTGAACAAGCCCTTTGAGGGTGAAACGCGTCACGGCGGGTTTATGACTTGAATAAACCCCTCTTTGTTGTCAAAACTCTTGTGGATTCCTGGTGATTTGATGGTCTGAGTGCGCGAATGGAACTCCGTTCTGAAGTTGATATATATATATATATATATATATATATATATATATATATATATATATATATATATATATATATATGATAGATATATTATCTACTGGCGGTCGCCAGTAGATAGTTATAGTGTTGCGTGTCATGTGATCAAGGCCCTTTGAGGTCGAAACGCGTCATGCTGAATGGTTTTACTGGAGTGAAATAAATATTTAAATCTGCACCTACTTTGTGGTCCGTGCTCCTGTTCCTGCTCTGTTTTGCAAGCTTGAGCCAAGGTTGGAGTTCCTTGGACATTATCTGCCGGTTTTCGACTTCTCCGACGATACACGGACCCCCTCTAAGTAACTGGGCTTAACTGCCATCAAAGGAGTCGCTGCTTTGCAAAAAGCTTCACAGCACAATCCGGGAGGATTATCGGCGGCAGCCCCCCAAGGCACCAGAAAGGAAGGCACAGACTCCACGAGCACCAGGCGGGTGAACGCGCGTCGGAAGACACGGAGGGCGCCAATCTGTGAGTGCTCTTTTGTGGGGAACGCCATTGATAGAAGGTCAATTGGGTTTAGAGGTGTGCAGTCTTCGAGGGAGAGCAAGTTAAGCTATTTAAGATAACGCATCTCCGTCATATTTAAACACATCTCTTCACAACTGTCCAGTATACACCATGTCAGCCGACACGCTTAAGGAAAGAGAATTAGCGGCCGCTTAAATGTTTGATGATGATATTATTCCTAAACAGGACTCAGTATCCCACAATGCACCAGTCGGCACACGGAGCACAAGTCTCAAAGAAAAAATGAAATCCCTTGAAAAACTCATGCAGGCAGAACAGAGTAAGTGGTGGGAGGCTAAGTCCATCCAGCGCTACTTGGATGTCGGGAGGGTACCTCGGGGGTTACGCATTCTAACAGCCCCCAGCTATGAAAACCCCGATCACGATATGATGCGGGAGTGGGCTGAAACTAACCTCGACTCCTCCCGGCGTCTGATCGTGATTTTAGTTAAATATGCAGAAAAAGACCGTGTCAAGCTGCAGGAGCAAATTGACATTTTGAATGCAGAATTAGCAACATTGGCTAATGGGGATGAGCTGACCAAACTTAGAGACGACATGATGAAAAGACTAAAGAAAGAAGAGGACAAAATTCGCGAGAGGAAAACCTTTAAATTTCATCGAGACCGTGTAGACTTTGAAACAGGACGCATTTTCACGTTTGCTAAGAAATATGATGCCCTTAAAGTTTCCAAATATGGGGAAATTCAAGCAAGGAGAGGTAATGCGGAAAGAAATGAAACAGCTGCATATGCAATATCCAATTCGGATTTGAGCTCGGCACCTGAAAGTGAAACCGAGACAGAGGAACGAACCAGGGTACTAAAACAGATTCCAGCTAAAATCTCCTTGGCAGAAGAGGTCGATTTTTTAGTCTACGAAAGGAGAAATACGCTTCGCCCCAGAAATCAAACGACCAGGCAATCAAAAATAGATCTACCAAACGCCGGGAGAGGCGAAAGGCAAAGCAACGAGCAACCCAAGAAACAGACACGACAGGGAAAAGGAAATTGGAGGAGGTAAATGCTGCTATCCCCGCCAATAACCCAATGTTAATCAATCTCACTGAAGTGACACTTAACAAAGCTGAAGAACAACTGCTCATGCTAGGACTTTCATATTGTCCCGTTAACTCCTTTAACTATGCTACTACCAGGATGGACATTTTTAAAAGCATAAGAAAATTAAAACTGAAAAAATATTTTCTTCAACGTGGGTCCAATCATGATAGCAATATCGATCTATCTGGGCAACAACAACCAGAATTATCAGTATCCAGCCATCCTTGTTGCAACCTTACTGCCTCAGACTGGCCTCTCCTTAATGATCTACAGGAGCTAATAGATGAGAATGCCAGCTCCAACAACTTCAATGGCAATGCCGGCACTAAACCAACTACTATGGTGACCCCTTTCAAAGTACGATCCAATTTTAACCCCATCATGACAAGGGATTCGATTGAGATTTTTCAAGAGCAGCTAGTCACCGGAATTAAAGCGACTTAACCATCGGGTGCAGAAGCAAGCTAGACGCAAAGCTAACAAGTCTGAGCTGCAATACCATATTTTGATGAATAAATTGAAAACCAACAAAGATATTGTGGTCCGCAATGCAGACAAAAGCGGTAATGTTGTCTTGTGGAAGAAAACCGAGTACATAGAGGAAGCGATGAGCCAACTTAAGGACAAGGACTGTTATCATCGCAGTAACCAATTGAAATTAAAGAGTATCTATAATGAGTACTATATGAAATTAGTAGTATGGAGAAACGCAGGTTTATTAACAATTCAGGGATATAAATTTCTACGCAATGACAAACCGGTGACTCCAATACTTTATTTCATACCAAAGATGCATAAAAATCCTACTAAACCACCAGGGAGACCGATAATTTCAGCCTGCAATAGCCTCTTGGAGAGAACATCTCAATATGTGGACTATTATCTTCAGGACTTTGTGCAGCAACTCCCATCTTACACAAGGGATACGGGAGACTTTCTGTCCAAAATCCAAAATATCAAATGGCAAAGTGACTATCTACTTATAGCAATGGATGTGACTTCTCTCTACACGTCCATACACCATCATGACGGACTGAAAGCTCTTGACCATTGCCTTACTAAGAAACCACCACTTTGTACACAACACAACAAAATGTTAATCAATATGGTGGACTATTGCTTGCATAATAACATTTTTCTATTTCAGAACATATTATACCTACAACAACGTGGAGTAGCAATGGGTGCCAGCTTCTCCCCCAGCTATGCGTGTTTACACATGGGCTGGTGGGAGGAGCTGGTAATCCAAAATGAGTATGCAAATATAGTAAGCAATAACATTAGGAAATGGCTAAGATATATTGATGATCTTTTTATTGTATGGCAAGGTTCTACAGAAGAGGCTAACCAGTTCATCAAAAAATTGAACACAAACAGTTTGAATTTGCAATTCACTGCAATTATTAGCCCCGTCACTGTTAATTTTTTGGATGTACAAGTGTACATCGATGATGGGTGTTTGGAAACAAAATTGTATAGAAAGTCAACAGCAGGCAACGCAGTATTACATGCAGGCAGCGCGCATCCCCACCATCTAATACAAAGTATCCCCTATGGGGAGATGCTGCGCATTAAGCGTATCTGCAGCAGCGAAGATGAATTGAAATTAGCCCAGCAGGCCAGTAAGGAGAGATTTCTAGCCAGAGGCTACACACTAAAATGTATTAACAGTGCAATTAATAAAAGCAACACAGTAGATAGAGATACTCTACTCACTAGACGAACAGAGACAATTTTTACGGCAACCGAGGACACTACTGTATGTAGATTCATCCTTGAATACAACAGACAGGAGAAGGCCATAAAAAACATCATTAAGAGAAATTGGCCCATTATTCAAGATGATCCAGTCATTGGCCACCTTCATCCTCAAAACCCAACTATAACATATAGCAGGGCTCCATCAATGAGGGATACATTAGTACGGAATGATCCCTTTTACCTTCGGGTGGTACATGGCTTTCCCAGAGGAAGGGGTTCTATCCATGCAAAACTTGCAAAGCATGTCAACATGGCATTCGCACAACCTCGTACAGTACCCCCTTCAGTGATCATGAAAGGCCCATTAACAAGGCCCTTTCTTGTAAAACCGATCACGTGGTATATGTGCTGCAGTGTCCATGTGCCCTACGATATGTGGGTAGTACGATCCTACAAGGGCACAAAAGGATACTGCAGCACATACAAGCTATTAAAAACCAGGACACTGCTTATCCGGTGGCACGGCATTTTGGACAAGTTCATAAAGCAAATCCCTGTGAACTCAAATATTTTTTAATTGATGCCGTTACCCCAAATAAAAGGGGAGGTGACCGGGAAAAACATTTGAGACAACTAGAGACTAGGTACATTCTTGACCTCTATACCAAGGCCCCGGGGGTCTTAATGTGACGGAGGAGCTCTATACCTGTCTCTAGTAAGTTTTAAACTGAGTCCTTAGATGAATTTTCATATATACACTATATTTAACAGGAATTTCAATCAAACAGATAAATGAATTGATTTATATAATTTTCTCTTACCGTTTATATTCAACCGCTAAGAGATAATAACCATATTTATGGAACACTTTTTTATATATCTTCTTTTTTATATATCTTCTTTTAGACACGGTGTTAAGGGGTTTTAGCTAAGACAATCCTGTTAGTATAGCACTTTAATTGCACAAATATAAATAAAAAAATAGAAAAATTGCTTTTTTCTCTTTTTTAAAACACTTAGGTACCTTTGCACATTGAGTTATCCAAATGCAGGGTAAATTACAAAACATTCAGTTCGCATTGTGAACGTTATTAAATACGAATGCCCATACAGAAAGGGTAGTGAGACCCAATCTGGTACAACAAGGAGTAGCTTTAGCAGGTGACGATATTCCATACTGTGACAAGTAGTAGTAAATTCGAGAATAACAGACTTTACTGTATCTGTGTAATATATCAATTGAATTAATTTTTAGCATGGATGCTTTCTATCCAAAACATGCAATGTTGAAATTATTTATTTATTTATATATATAAGACTAGATTTTAAGAATGCTTTTAATCAGTGTCGTTTATTGATGTATTTAGTTGCATGTATATATTTATATATAATTTATTTTTATATTTATATTTATATTTATATTGATATGCTCTATTTGCACAGTACTATGAGGTTCACAGCTATTTTGGTTTATAATCACAAGCATTATATCAAATTGCTGCTTCGCTTTGGGTATTTAAACCTGGATGTTAAATATGGTCATTTATGCGTTGATTTGCACAACTACATTTGGTCACCTGTGACTTTAATTTTAAAAAAATGAAAAAAAGAAAAGCGAAAAAACAGGATATTGCATTGCAGGGTATTTAAGCCAATTGTATCCTGTGTTGCGTGTCATGTGATCAAGGCCCTTTGAGGTCGAAACGCGTCATGCTGAATGGTTTTACTGGAGTGAAATAAATATTTAAATCTGCACCTACTTTGTGGTCCGTGCTCCTGTTCCTGCTCTGTTTTGCAAGCTTGAGCCAAGGTTGGAGTTCCTTGGATATATATATATATAGATATATTATCTACTGGCGGTCGCCAGTAGATAGTTATAGTTAGGACCTATTATCCATAGGAAAATCGTAACATTCTTTTCCCAATAACTTTGGCGCTGGTTGACGAATCTTCGCGAAATTTTCAAAAATCGTAGCCCGCTCCGGTCAGCTCCTGTCTTGAAAGTTTCGGGGTGATTCGGCAAGCGGGGGCTGAGAAAAAAGGGGGTCCCAAAACGTGTTTTCTCCATGTTAATTCCCATAGGAAATTTTAGCCACGGCTACAGCCCGAACTGCTGAACGGAATTACACCAAATTTGGCAAAAGGGTAGTGCTTGGTTCAGAAAGCGCCCTTTTTTGAAATGGTGTAAATCCTTTCAGTAGTTGCGGAGAAAATCAAAAAATAGAGGTGAAAAAATCAATTTGAGATGTCATCAGTGATGTCATCAGTGATGTCACTGACCATGTCATGAGTGATGTAATATGTGACGTCATCAGCAGTGCATTGCGGGGGCGCGAGTTATAGTTAGCTGAACTAACTAGAACGGGGGAATTTCACGGGTTTTGTACGAGTGAAATGTCCAACCAACTATAACGCCCCTGAAACCTATGTTTTTTTTAGTGAATATATATATATATACATCAAAAAATTGCCCTGAAACAAGGACGCCCTACGCAGATGAGTGCTTTCACCAAAGCTTTTATTTTCAACACCGGCATTTCAATTCCAACATCAAAATCCCTTACGCGTTTCAGAGCTTGGGGGCTCCTTCGTCAGAGGGTGACGCTGTGGAAACTGATGAACTCGCTGGGGCGCCATTAGCTGCATGCACAAATACTGCCCTCGTGGGCCTCACAGGTGAGTCATATTTCAGGCATGCTGGAACTCGTAGTTCAATACCTGCGAGAAGTTTTTCCCAAGTGGGTTCAGTTTCAATCCAGTGTCATTATTAAAACAAATACAATGCCCAAGTGGGCTGGAGTGAAAATGCCAGTTCCCTTTCACTCTGCTCAGCTGCACCTGAAGGTCCGATTTTTCAAACCTCTTGGCCCCATATTTCAGTCCATGGTGGGGCATCCTTCTCGGCCGGGCTGCCGAGTAAAGTACATCAAAAAATTGCCCTGAAGCAAGGACGCCCTACGCAGATGAGTGCTTTCACCAAAGCTTTTATTTTCAAAACCGGCATTTCAATTCCAACATCAAAATCCCTTACGCGTTTCAGAGCTTGGGGGCTCCTTCGTCAGAGGGTGACGCTGTGGAAACTGACGAACTTGCTGGGGCGCCATTAGCTGCATGCACAAATACTGCCCTGGTGGGCCTCACAGGTGAGTCATATTTCAGGCATGCTGGAACTCGTAGTCAGAAGGACCCCCAGGGCCCAAAAAACCATTTAAAAAAAATCGGCACAAATTCACGCTGGGGTCGCGGGTTCTCGCGTTTCATTTTAATGAGGCCCTTGGGTGGGCTAGGTTCTGGGGATATTTCTTAAAAAATAATAGCAGGGGCTCACAGGGGTTGTGGGGGTGCGCTGGGGTCCGCGCAGCCCCGGGGCTTCACTCATGTTGGGAGGGGGTTGCGCGGCCCCCTTCTGGAGCCTTCTATGTGCTTGTAACTTTGGCGTCGTTTGACGAATCTTTATGAAATTATCCAAAAAGTTTCTCTTTTTTGATTAGCTCTTATATTAAAAGTTTGGGGGTGAATGGTGTAGGAGGGGCTGAGAAAAAGAGGGTCCTAAAACGTGTTTTCTCCATGCAATTTCCATACGAAACTTTATAGAAGACTACAGGTGAAACTGCTGAACGGAATTACGCCAAATTTGGCAGGGAGAAAGGTGATGGTCCAGAAAGCACACTTTTGTTTAAATGGTGTAAATTCGTTCAGTAGTTTTTGAGAAATATCAAATTTTACAGATATCGATATTTGAGAATTCTGACATGTGATTGGCTGAGGGGTTACAAGCACCAGCTTGCGGCTTATTGGCTGTGAATGGTTGAAACCAGGAAGTGTTGGCAGCCATTTTGTGATTTACTCCGTCAGCTCGCATCTCTCCGTGTAGAAGCCATCGGGTTCGTACTTTTACCTCTGCGAGGCAACACTGGCATCTGTGTCTGTGTGAGATATGCCTTTCACCCTGCCTCTCTTCATATCACCAGGTCGCGGCTATGCCTTTAGAAGCCCGTCCGTCGGCTCAGAGCTCTGTGAGTCAGTCTGTCGGTACGATCCCCTACACTACCCAAAGACTACCCAAACACCACCACTGCACTGTCGTAAACTCTAAAACACTACCCCAGCACGATCCCCCACACTACCCAAACACCACTGCACTACCCTAAACCCTAAATCTACCCCCAGCATGACCCCCTACCCAAACACCACTGCACTTCCCTAAACCCTAAAATACTACCCCCAGCACAACCCCCTACACTACCCAAACACCACTGCATTGTCGTAAACCCTAAAATACTACCCCTAGCAGGACCCCCTACACTACGCAAACACCACTGCAGTACCCTAAATCCTAAAACACTATCCCCAGCACGACCCCCTACACTACCCAAACACCACTAGACTACCATAAACCCTAAAACACTACTCCCAACATGACTCCCTACACTACACAAACACCACTGCACTACCCTAAACCCTAAAAGACTACCCCAGCACGACCCCCTACAGTACACAAACACCACTGCAGTACCGTAAACAGTAAAACACTACTCCGAGGACGAACCCCCACAATACACAAACACCACTGCATTTTCGTAAACTCTAAAACACTACCTCCAGCACGATTCTTACGCTACCCAAACACCACTGCAGCACTACCTTAAACCCTAAAACGCTACCCCCAGCATGAACCCCCAAACAGTACACAAACACCACTGCACTACTCTAAATCCTAAAACAGTACTCACTGCATGACTTCCCACACTACACAAACACCGCTGGGCTATCCTAAATCCTAAAACACTACTCTCAGCACGACCCCCTACACTACACAAACACCACTGCACTGCTGTAAACCCTAAAACACTACTCCCAGCATGACCCCCTACACTACCCAAACACCACTGCACTGCCGTAAACCCTAAAACACTACTCCCAGCATGACCCCTACACTACACAAACACCACTGCACTACCCTAAACCCCAAAACAGTACTCCCAGCATGACCCCTTACACTACCCAAAGATTACTGCATTGTTGTAATCTCTAAAACACTACCTCCAGCACGATTCTTACACTACCCAAACACCACTGCACTACCTTAAACCCTAAAACGCTACCTCCAGCATGAACCCCCTACAGTACACAAACACCACTGTACTACCCTAAAGCATAAAACAGTACCAGTCCGTCGGTTCGCAGGTCTGCGTCTGCGAACCGTCGTGTCCCTAGCTGTACATGTGCGAGCCAGTCCGTTAGGTGATAGGTGTGTCTCTGCTAGCAGGGCCGTTGGCCCGTTGGTGTCCCCTTGCGAGTTAGACCCGAGCTCTCCCTCTGCGAGCCAGCACGCTGTTGTGCGTTTGCGAGCCGACGGCCCGTAGCTCTCCCTGTGAGAGCCGACGGGCCGCAGCTCTCCCTCGGCGAGCCTGCCCGACGGCCCGCAGGTCTCCCTGTGCTAGCCGGATCGCAGCTGTCACTCTGCGAACCGATATTGGGAATATAAGGCGGCTCTAAAAAGAGCCCTTGTGTTTATTAGTTGGAGCTACATATAAGTGCGGATGCACAGCTTCAGGTTATTCAGAAAAACTCGGTTTCCCTGATCTGTGAAGTGTACTCCATCACTTCTGTAGATATCAGCCATATCAAAACGTATGTTGTTGTTGTAGATCGACCCCATTCTATGGTCTCTGAGGTATGCAGACACAGCTTTGTTGACATTCTTCCTAGATTTTTCAATCTGAGGACAAAATTGGTTTGATCATTTCCACTTCTGTCTTTGGCATATATTGGAATATACAAAGACAGTTTGAGGCAAAAGCAACACCAATTGTCCAAAGGTGTCTTTCATTAGCATTTCCAAACCTACACCAGTCAATGTGCCTAGGTCGTTTCCACCACAGTGCACAATTATGAGGTCAGGGTGTTGGAGATGCAAACAGGTTTTAACCAAAGGCAACAATTGGTGCCACTTCAATCCTCTCTGTCCAAACCATTTAATGTCCACATTTTGTAAACCTAGGTCTAAGTCAATGCATCTCTGTTCTGCATACCTCTTGCACCAGAAAACATAGCTATGTCCTACGATCCACACTAGCATTTTGAAGGTATGGCTGGGAAGTATGGATAGATGTCTGTAGCTCATGCAGTCCGTTCGTAGAATAAGAGATATGTTTAAAGGTGGGGAACTACTTTTTTTCTCATTCAAAACGATAACTGATTGGGAGATGAAAAGCATTGTTTTTTAAAAGTAGGGTGCACATTCGTTTTGTGGAAAAGCATCTTTGTGATTGGTTAAGAAAAAGCAGTTTAAACGTGGAGTACATATGATAGGATAACATTTGGTCAACTCAACCACACCTGCTACTTGCATTTGGAAGGCACTGTTCGAACTTAAAGCAATCGTGAACTTTTAACCTGCACGTGCCGTTAAATGTTCCAGAAAATGTTGCAAAAAAATATCGTTAGGTTTAAAAAAATTGATGAACTTTTAACCTGCACGTGTTGTAGAATGTTCTAGAAAGTGTGTTGATAGAATACGTTGCACTTCTGACTTCTATGTGTCCTTGAATAGTAAAAAAACAGTTTATATGGAAAATTCAAAAATAACCAATAGAGAGAAGTTTTGCAATCTAAAAGAATCAAGGAACTATTCTAATTTGTTCTTTACATGTATCCATGTGTGGAGTAACAAAATTACAGACACAACAGCACCAGGAAGAGGAACAAGTAGGGAGTGGGGGGACGGGGGGAGATGGGCACAATGGCACACATGCACAATTAAGTACAGCACAACTACAGACAAACCATGGCTAAAATGAAACACACCAACAAGGAGCACAAGTCACACAACCCACCAACATCACACCACTGAACAAGCACAGAAGTGAAAACCACACTGCCTGAAAGGGAGAAGGGTGAACAAAACCTCACATGAAGGGACATCTCACACAGAATGCAGCACACACACATAGGAAGCAGAGCACACCAACATCCAACACAATGTTGTCCAAACACAAACATTCGCACAATCGAACACAGGACACAAATGCACTCGCCTGTGGTGGATAAACGTCCAAAAGCGTCAGTACGAGACAGGCACATGAGAACGCATAAGTACAAACCCACAGTCCGGATGGGGTAGCAATTCACGTATGGCAGTCAGCCAGAGAGTCCGTGACACACACATTGGCATACAAATGAAGACACAACACATTTGGAGACAAGTGAAAATGTTCAAACTTTATAAAAAAAAGTGCGTGTCAGTACGGCCAAGAGTAGTGCCACGATATGCAGACAAATGCAGCAGCATGCCTGAATAAGGAACGGAGGAAAACGTCCATGTTCACCTCGGGGTAGTCCATCACCAACACACGTCAGTGTCAAGCAGCGTTGGTTGTCCGCGCCTCGGACATGAGTCGACACCAATGCAGCCATGTCCACTGTCGTCTTGGGACATGTGACCAGATGCACAACGTGCAATGATGCGGCAGGACACGTGCAATGTGGCACATCGAGTCGTGGTTGCAGGTACCTTGTCACTCGTCCATGAACGCGAGTGCAGCTGCGTAAGCCACTATCTCTAATGAGTGATGGTTGGCCACAATATTTGACATGTCATCGACGTAATCCATCAGCTGACCGGGACAGATGTGCTGACTCCAACCACTGTACCCAATGTGCACCAAAGCAGAATCGGGAAGTGGGTAAATTTGCTCTCTGCATACTACGACACGTGCAATCTCCCAGGCCCAGTTCCCAACATGCATGCCAAACATCCATGCATGCCATAAACGGGCATCACCATGACACTCCTGGTCGTGGGCCAACAGGGGGCACACACACCCGTCATAATCCATGTCAGCTACGCACACGTTGGAGAGGCACACGTCCATGCACCACTCGGTTAGGCATGTGCGACATTGCAATACCGGTTGAACGCAGGTGACGTCCGCAATACGGAAGCTCAGCCAGTAAGTGATCCGCAGCACTGCCAAAGGCAGTGCACCCAGGACATGCAGCAGACGTGCAAGGTATAGGTGGACGTGAATGGAGTCGACCATGTGTTCGGGATGCCCTGCCATTGCGTCAGTGGCTCTGCTTGTAGCTGCACTGGCTTGCCATGTGCCAGTCTTGTGGATGAAATGGCACAGCTTGGTGCAATGAGCCGGGTCTGTGTGCAATGGGTGCAGGGCAGGGGTGTGGTGGGAGTACGTTTGAAGGCCATTTCACGCACGCTAACTACGACGAAGGACTTTTGAGTGTGGGATGTGTACTCGTTGTTCTCAAATCGGGCAGTGCGTAGTGTGGGAGACGGATGCAAATATTATCGTATCTGTCAGGGGGGGCTGGCCACTTGCAAGTTCCTTCTCGGAGCAGCAGATGTGTTAGCGCAAGATAGCTCAGACAAAGAACCTTTTATCCCTACAGTAACTTCTCCAGGTGCATTCATACAGGATGTGTACAAAGGCCGGTCGTGGGTGTTGTGGGATGTCTGCAACCCTGGTCATCATGGATGAGATGCCCAGCTCGTGGCACATGGGCGGGTTCACTGTGTGCTACGTTGCCAAACAGCTGCTCCACCCTCCCACGAGCCCCCACACTTTTGTGCGCTGCGCTGTTGTTTCCCGTGCACTCCTACGGCACACCATTGTAATGCCTATTTGCGCATGTCCTGCGGCATTCCAATCACACCGTGACACTGCCGTTTGGAGGTGGTGCATGCCACTTCACAACATCGACTGCTGCGGCCCTTGTGGCGGCCACACCAGAACACAGTGACACACTTACCGCACTTCTTGCACACGGACATGTCTGAGACACCCCGTTCCCCTTGCCGGATAGGCACACCCCTGCGCTGACCTGTGTACGGCGGACCAGCACACGCTGCTTGTGCATGCAGGAGGATGTGTGCGTAGCTACATATCCAGGCTCACTGCCAACGCTGAGGTGACATGGTAACGTCCGCTGAAGACAGCACACTGTGATGTTGCAGGGCCCGTGCCCATCATGCTAACACAATGACCACACGGACACACTTGCTCAGATGCGGGTTCGGGGGGCGTTGGCGCTCCTGGGGTTGTTGCGATGAGTGTTGTGGCCCTCATGGGTATCCGTGTATCATGCTCATTGACTCTATGGCACCTGTGGGTGTTCCAGTGTGGCTCTTGGCTGTGTTCCCTTTCATGCTGCAGGTGGTCGTCCTCCTTAACACCAGCAGAAAGCAGGTGTAAAATCCCTGGTGCTAACGCGGCTTATCGCCGGAATTTGTTTCGCATCGCAGTTTTTGCCTTTCGTTGTGAAAGTTGTGATGTGGTTTTTTCGTGTACAGAAAAATAAATGAACTGGGAAGTGTATCCCGTCAAGATTAAGCACCTGACCCACTATTCCCAATCAATATAAATACAATGAGATTTCTTCATTGATTTTGTGTGTACACTGTAAATGCACCCACTACCACAGTGCAATTCAATACAGGATTTTAGTATTTAGAATAAATCACAAAGGTGCACCTCGTGTGTTTTTGCACGGGAACGCCTACTCTGCATCTCATTATCAGCACTTTAATGCAACTAAAGTTGAGATAAATCTAACACACTATTCAGAAGCTGGTGCAAACTGCAGACATCACCAATATTCCCGCGATAACTGCCCCAAAATTTAACACCATGGTGGACAGCACCAAATAGCAGTAATAAGAACGAGAAAGAGTCACACAGCACTTAAGTAACAACCAAAAACTTTATTGAATTTTTTTTTTTCTCAAAACTTTATTTTTCCGTTTACGTACATATAGAGGATAAACTAAATTTAACAAACTCAACACAAAACAACAAGGCGGAAGACTCCTGTCGGGTCCATCAATGTCGACGAGACAGCCTGGAAAATAAAGCACAAAATAAGGACGTGTGTAATGCGCATATCAAAGGAGTGAGACAGAGAAAGAGAGAAGGAAAAAAAAGCCAGAGGAAAAAAGAGAGGGAAGGAAAGAAAGGGAGTGAGAAAGGGAGAAGGGAGAGAGAGTGAGAGAGATAGAAGGAAAGGAAGGAAGAGAGTGAGAGAGAGAGTGAAGAGAGGGAAGTGAGAGAGAGAGAGAGACACTGCCGCCCCTGCGCATCCATGACCAAATAATTACCTGCTGCCACCGGAGTGTCTACCAGTGGGCACTCCACGTGCCCGTGAAAGCTCCAGGGCCCGGTCCCGCCACCATGGCTTGGTGCACATTATGTGGACCCGCTCCGCGGCCCAGCAGATCCCACACATGTCGCTGAGTCCTGAGTCATCAATGGCGGAGACCACATCAGCTTTTGGTGCCGCTAACCCTGTGCAACGCAAGTCAGCGCCACGTGGTGGTAGGCCGCTGACGGCCATACAACTTAGGGTGCGACTAACCCTGTGCAACTCAAGTCCGCACCACGTGGTGGTAGGCCCCTGACGGCCACATCATTTTCGGGTGGCACTAACCCTGTGCAACTCAAGTCCGCGCCACGTGGTGGTAGGCCCCTGACGGCCACATCAGCTTCGGGTGGCACTAACCCTGTGCAACTCAAGTCCGCGCCACGTGGTAGTAGGCCCCTGACGGCAATACAGCTCAGGGTGCGACTAACCCTCTGCGCAACTTTTCATGGACTCTTTATGATTGAGACCCGTGGAGCGTCCGCCATCCAGTCACCACCGGCAATAAAGGATGTGACGTTGTCGATCCATTATATTTGCGTGGTCACATGGCCTGTGACGCATGTGCCGGATGGGTGTGGTGTGTGTGCAAACCTGCCCTCAGGGAGTGGCCGTGACATGTTGACAACTAGACCACTGACCTGCACACCAACAGCGAGTACGCCTGCGACAGGTAGCTATGTGGGGGGTGTGAAAACATGTTTTCTCAATGGATTTTCCATAGGAAACTTTAGACAAGGCTACAGGTCAAACTGTTGAACGGAATTATGCCAAATTTGGTAGGGAGAAAGGTCTTGGTCCAGAAAGCGCGCTTTCTCGCATCGAGTGAAAATATAAAAGAAAGGTCCCGGGGGCAATTTAATATACCGGAGCTTTGCCTGTGCGAGATAACCCTTTCACGCTCCCTCTGCCCAACATCACCACTTCGCAGCTATGCCGTTAGAAGCCAGTCCGTCGGCTCGCAGCTCTCTAGCTTTGCGAGCTAGTACGCTGTGTTATGATTTCCCTTGTGTTGAGGCCGCGCGCCTCTGTAGAATGCTTCTATGCGAACGTTCTGATTTTACGTGGTGTTCCTCGCGACCTCGGCAGTTGGTCAGTTACGGCTGGCTGAGGCAAGAGAGACGCTGCGACTCTGTGCACCTGCCTCTGTGTCATATTTGGATTACAGCACGCTGCTGTGCCTGTACCTCTGCGAGCTACTACGCTGCTGTTCCTTTGGGAGCGGACGGCTCGTAGTACTGCGTCTGTGAGTCGAGCGGACGGGCCGCAGTTGTCCCTCTGCAAGCCTGGGTGCGAACTGTTCATAAGTCACACTACATAAGCATTGAAAAGCCATTTTGCGATTCAGTCCGTCAGCTGGCATCTGTCCGAGGCATTTCTGAAAACATACCGGAGTTCTTTCTGTGAGAGATACCCCTTTTACACTGCCTCTCCCCACATCAGCAGGTAATGCACCCTCTTCCCACATTACCAACATACCTTCTTGGGCCCGGAATTGTCCCTGTGCGGTTGGACAAAACAAGAATCTTAGTCATGTACAGATTTACATATAAAACATTTTATTTAAACAAAACAACAACAAATAAAACTGAAGGGAGTCTGGTGCTGTGGTCGCTGCCACGAAGTTGGGGTCACTGCCATTCAGGACTCAGGACACAGTTCCACATGTGGGATCGGCTTGTATTGAACAGGGTTAGTGGCACCACGTGTCGCGCCTTGTGTTGTACAGGGTTAGTGGCACCACGTGTCGCCGGCCTTGCATATGGAAATATGCCTCACTGATCGAAGGGAGTCTGGTGCTGTGGTCGCTGCCATGGACTTGGGGTCACTGCCATTCAGGATTCGGGACACAGTTCCACATGTGAGATCGGCTTGTGTTGAACAGGGTTAGTGGCACCACGTGTCGCCGGCTTGTGTTGAACAGGGTTAGTGGCACCACGTGTCGCGGCTTGTGTTGAACAGGGTTAGTGGCACCACATGTCCAAAATTCGAATTGCAAGCTCTGCTGCCCGCAGTGTAGACTGCTAATGAGTGTTCGTTTGCACTTGAAGATGAATTTGGTGATTGTACTAAAGCTATAACTGATATAAAAAAGTTCTTGAAGCAAGGATACTAAAAGGATATTATGTAGGTTTTAGGCCTGTGATAGTTACTTGCCTACTGGACTCTGTAATTAATGAATCAAGACTTAATTTTAATTGTGAGCCCTGATGACCACAGTGTAGGCCAGAGGTAGCGGTCAGCAAGGGCCCATAGCCACGTGGCGTTGAGTTGAGGTGCACAGTTAGTGGCACCAGAAGCATTGAGAATGTATGAGCTTGTGATGCTGCTTGGTGCGGACAGGCCGCACTGGGAGCAATGTCTCTTGCCTACTGGACTGCATCATCTGCAATCGCGACTGTATCTGAATTGTGAGCCCTGCTGACCGCAGTGTAGGCCAGAGGTAGCGGTGAGCAAGGGCCCACAGCCACGTGCATAGGTTGGTGGCCCCACCGGCCTGCGTAGTTCAGGTTCAGTGGCACCACGTGTCGCCGGCCTTCCATATACAAATACGCCTCACTAATCGAAGGGAGTCTGGTGCTGTGGTCGCTGCCACGAAGTTGGGGTCACTGCCATTCAGGAGTCAGGACACAGTTCCACATGTGGGATCGGCTTGTGTTGAACAGGGTTAGTGGCACCACGTGTCGCCGGCCTTGCATATTGAAATATGCCTCCCTGATCGAAGGAAGTCTGGTGCTGTGGTCGCTGCCACGGACTTGGGGTCACTGCCATTCAGGACTCAGGACACAGTTCCACATGTGGGATCGGCTTGTGTTGAACAGGGTTAGTGGCACCACATGTCACCGGCTTGTGTTGAACAGGGTTAGTGGCACCACGTGTCGCGGCTTGTGATGAACAGGGTTAGTGGCACCACGTGTCTAAAATTCGAATTGCGAGCTCTGCTGCCCGCAGTGTAGACTGCTAATGAGTGTTCGTTTGCACTTGAAGATGAATTTGGTGAGTGAACTAAAGCTATAACTGATATAAAAAAAGTTCTTGAAGCAAGGATACTAAAAGTATATTATGTAGGTTTTAGGCCTGTGATAGTTACTTGCCTACTGGACTCTGTAATTAATGAATCAAGACTTAATTTTAATTGTGAGCCCTGATGACCACAGTGTAGGCCAGAGGTAGCGGTCAGCAAGGGCCCATAGCCACGTGGCGTTGAGTTGAGGTGCACAGTTAGTGGCACCAGAAGCATTGAGAATGTATGAGCTTGTGATGCTGCTTGGTGCGGACGGGCCGCACTGGGAGCAATGTCTCTTGCCTACTGGACTGCGTCATCTGCAATCGCGACTATATCTGAATTGTGAGCCCTGCTGACCGCAGTGTAGGCCAGAGGTAGCGGTGAGCAAGGGCCCACAGCCACGTGCATAGGTTGGTGGCCCCACCGGCCTTCGTAGTTCAGGTTCAGTGGCACCACGTGTCGCTGCCCTTCCAAATGCAAATACGCCTCACTAATCGAAGGGAGTCTGGTGCTGTGGTCGCTGCCACAAAGTTGGGGTCACTGCCATTTAGGAGTCAGGACACAGTTCCACATGTGGGATCGGCTTGTGTTGAACAGGGTTAGTGGCACCACGTGTCGCCGGCCTTGCATATGGAAATATGCCTCACTGATCGAAGGGAGTCTGGTGCTGTGGTCGCTGCCACGGACTTGGGGTCACTGCCATTCAGGACTCAGGACACAGTTCCACATGTGGGATCGGCTTGTGTTGAACAGGGTTAGTGGCACCACATGTCGCCGGCTTGTGTTGAACAGGGTTAGTGGCACCACGTGTCGCGGCTTGTGTTGAACAGGGTTAGTGGCACCACTTGTCCAAAATTCGAATTGCGAGCTCTGCTGCCCGCAGTGTAGACTGCTAATGAGTGTTCGTTTTCACTTGAAGATGAATTTGGTGATTGTACTAAAGCTATAACTGATATAAAAAAGTTCTTGAAGCAAGGATACTAAAAGGATATTATGTAGGTTTTAGGCCTGTGATAGTTACTTGCCTACTGGACTCTGTAATTAATGAATCAAGACTTAATTTTAATTGTGAGCCCTGATGACCGCAGTGTAGGCCAGAGGTAGCGGTCAGCAAGGGCCCATAGCCACGTGGCGTTGAGTTGAGGTGCACAGTTAGTGGCACCAGAAGCATTGAGAATGTATGAGCTTGTGATGCTGCTTGGTGCGGACGGGCCGCACTGGGAGCAATGTCTCTTGCCTACTGGACTGCGTCATCTGCAATCGCGACTGTATCTGAATTGTGAGCCCTGCTGACCGCAGTGTAGGCCAGAGGTAGCGGTGAGCAAGGGCCCACAGCCACGTGCATAGGTTGGTGGCCCCACCGGCCTGCGTAGTTCAGGTTCAGTGGCACCACGTGTCGCCCGCCTTCCATATGCAAATACGCCTCACTAATCGAAGGGAGTCGTTGCTGTGGTCGCTGCCACGAAGTTGGGGTCACTGCCATTCAGGAGTCAGGACACAGTTCCACATGTGGGATCGGCTTGTGTTGAACAGGGTTAGTGGCACCACGTGTCGCCGGCCTTGCATATGGAAATATGCCTCACTGATCGAAGGGAGTCTGGTGCTGTGGTCGCTGCCACCGACTTGGGGTCACTGCCATTCAGGACTCAGGACACAGTTCCACATGTGGGATTGGCTTGTGTTGAACAGGGTTAGTGGCACCACGTGTCGCCGGCTTGTGTTGAACAGGGTTAGCGGCACCACGTGTCGCGGCTTGTGTTGAACAGGGTTAGTGGCACCACGTGTCCAAAATTCGAATTGCGAGCTCTGTTGCCCGAAGTGTAGACTGCTAATTAGTGTTCGTTTTCACTTGAAGATGAATTTGGTGATTGTACTAAAGCTATAACTGATATAAAAAAAGTTCTTGAAGCAAGGATACTAAAAGGATATTATGTAGGTTTTAGGCCTGTGATAGTTACTTGCCTACTGGACTCTGTAATGAATGAATCAAGACTTAATTTGAATTGTGAGCCCTGATGACCACAGTGTAGGCCAGAGGTAGCGGTCAGCAAGGGCCCATAGCCACGTGGCGTTGAGTTGAGGTGCACAGTTAGTGGCACCAGAAGCATTGAGAATGTATGAGCTTGTGATGCTGCTTGGTGCGGACGGGCCGCACTGGGAGCAATGTCTCTTGCCTACTGGACTGCGTCATCTGCAATCGTGACTGTATCTGAATTGTGAGCCCTGCTGACCGCAGTGTAGGCCAGAGGTAGCGGTGAGCAAGGGCCCACAGCCACGTGCATAGGTTGGTGGCCCCACCGGCCTGCGTAGTTCAGGTTCAGTGGCACCACGTGTCGCCCGCCTTCCATATGCAAATACACCTCACTAATCGAAGGGAGTCTGGTGCTGTGGTCGCTGCCACGAAGTTGGGGTCACTGCCATTCAGGAGTCAGGACACAGTTCCACATGTGGGATCGGCTTGTGTTGAACACGGTTAGTGGCACCACGTGTCGCCGGCCTTGTATATGGGAATATGCCTCACTGATCGAAGGGAGTCTGGTGCTGTGGTCGCTGCCACGGACTTGGGGTCACTGCCATTCAGGACACAGTTCCACATGTGGGATCGGCTTGTGTTGAACAGGGTTAGTGGCACCACGTGTCGCCGGCTTGTGTTGAACAGGGTTAGTGGCACCACGTGTCACGGCTTGTGTTGAACAGGGTTAGTGGCACCACGTGTCGCCGGCTTGTGTTGAACAGGGTTAGTGGCACCACGTGTCGCCGGTCTTCCACAGTGTAGGCCGGAGGCAGCGGTCAGCAAAGGCCCACAGCCACGTGACGTTGACTTGAGCTGCACATATTGGGAGCATACAGTCTTCTTAACCGATTATACTCTCTTACACAATTTGCATCGGCACTAATCTTGAATTGTTAGCCCTGCTAACCGCATTGTAGGCCGGAGGCAGCGGTCATCAAGGGCCCACAGCCACGTGGCGTTGACTTGAGCTGCACAGAGTTAGTGGTACTTGAAGCACTTAGCGTGTGCGCAGTCAGCGATGCTGCGTGGTCCGGGCTGGCCGCACTGGTAGCAATGTCTGTTGCCTACTGGACTGCGTCATCTGCAATCGTGAGTCGCTCTGAATTGTGAGCCCTACTCACCGCAGTGGAGGCAGGAGGCAGCGGTGAGGAAGGGCCCACAGGCACGTGTTGTTGACTTGAGCAATGTCTGTTGCCTACTGGACTGCGCCATCTGCAATCTCGACTCCATCTGAATTGTGAGCCCTACTGACCGCAGTGTAGGCCGGAGGCAGCGGTCAGGAAGGGCCCACAGCCACGTGTTGTTGACTTGAGCAATGTCTCTTGCCTACTGGACTGCGTCATCTGCAATCACGACTCGATCTGAATTGTGAGCCTTGCTGTCCGCAGTGTATATCGAAGGCAGTAGTTTGTACAGACATAAGTCCGCGGTGCTGTGCCGCTGGGGGCCTGTGTGGCGGAAGCCAGCGATCGGCTGAGGAGGCTGGCGGTCACGTCGGCGGCCTCGTGGCAGGGTGAGGGGCGCTGCCCTGGCAGACGCTTTGGCCTTCCCACAAGTGAACCACGCCCAGAGCTCCGGCCTATTTATTCACACTCCTACGCTGAAGTGGCGTACGTCGGACCAGCCCACTCCGGTTACGCTTATGCTTACAGGGGGGGGACACAGCTACATGACTGAGATCTTCCCTAGTGTTTGACGTAACATGGTTGGGTCCACTGTCCACAACACTACAAGCACCAGTAGTATTTGTGCACATGGAGAGGTGTGTGTTCTGCATACTGAGATGTGTCCAGCACATCACCGCTACACTTTGCATTGTGTGCATTGTTAAACATGGGTGAATTGCTTCCTTCACATATAGTTTGTTCACACCTGTCCAGTGCTTTAAATGGGAAAAAATAAGTGCAGGTACTCTTTAAAATGGAGGTGTGGCAAGTGGGCGGGTCTAGGGGTGGGCGAAGGGCAAGATATGATCATACCTAATGACTTCTGTACCAGTTGCAGCACATATCAAAACACAGAGAAATGAGTTTATGGCAATAAAACAGATTAACCCATTACACATAATTACATGCTCCTCGGAAGCAGAGCAGAATCTCCCCTGCACTGGAGGAGAAACCTAATGTGCGCCTGCCATGCTGTGGATCAGGGTACCGGTACTGTCCCTGGCTACAGAGAAGTGCCGGTACTGACGGCAAAAAAAATCGGAAGTGCCGGTACTCAGTACCGGTGAGTACCGGCCCATTTAAAGCACTGCCCCTGTCCCAATATTCAGCTATTGTGTGGCTGAGGGTCCATGCCGTTTTTGGAAAGTTCGCTGTCTTGTTCTGCGCTGCCTCGGTGGTAGAGGGGGGGGGTCCTGGGGGTGGTGGTGGGTGTTGTGGCGTTCTTGGATGTCGGAGCTGCTTGATCAGTAGGTCTATGACATGTGTTGGTCTTCAGATGTGGCTCTGGGCTGGGCTCCCTTTCATACTGTATGTAGTTGTTTAGTATTTAAAAAACAAGAAGACATTATATAGTTTAAATAACAAATAAAAAAAATTACAGTAGGGAGAGGGGTGGTACGGGGGGAGGTCCTGAGGGTTGTGGCAGTGGGTGTTGTGTCCTTCTTGGGTGTCGGAAAAAACTATAGGTTAAATGAACATTATAATTAGAAGTTTGCATTAAAAAAAACATAAAAATTCACTGAAAAAAACATAGGTTTCAGGGACGTTATAGATAGAAATTAGTATTTAAAAAACCTTTGAAATTCACTGAAAAAACCATAGGTTTCAGGCACGTTATAGTTAGAAATTGGCATTTAAAAAAAACTTTGAAATTCACTGAAAAAACCATAGGTTTCAGGCACGTTATAGTTAGAAATTAGCATTTAAAAAACCATAGAAATTCACTGAAAAAAACCATAGGTTTCAGGGACGTTATAGTTAGTTGGACATTTCACTCATACAAAACCATAGAAATTCCACCGTTATAGTTAGTTCAGCTAACTATAACTCGCACCCCCGCAATGCACTGCTGATGACGTCACATATTACATCATTCATGACATGGTCAGTGACATCACTGATAACATCACTGATGACATCTCAAATGACATCACTGATGACATCACTGATGACATCATCCACGTGATAATCTGATGCACCTCCTCATACCCTAATATAACCTTTGATACACCCACTCTAAAATACAGACTACCATTTTCGAAACCTTAGACACACCTATACCAGTTAGTACAAACCCACTCACTAATTCCTAGGTCTACACACACATCCACTCATTCACCCATACAGTCACTCATACATGCAGTCAACCATCAATATGGCACTAACATATGCACTCACACATCTATACAGACACTCACACACCTCGACTCATCCATAGAGTTACTCACACACCTAGTCAGTCATGCAAAGAATCAATCACACTCCCATTTACTCACATATACAGTTATACACACACCACCTCACTTTTTCAAACATAAACTAACACATACTTACACTCTTATACAATAACTAATACAAGCACACACTCATCCATACGGCCACTCTCACAATCACTCACTCTCACATATAGTCATTTATATACTCCAACCCTCACATATACTGCCTTTCACATATGCAGTTACTCACACATGTACCACTGAGGCATCCATTCACTCACCAACACAACCAAACGCATACTCACCCACCAATACAGCCCTTCACAGATGCACTCTTGAACCCATACACCCAGTGAATCACCCACTCACACATCTATGCACAGAGTCACACCCCCCACCCACCCACACAGACACTCAGGCACTCATACAGATACTCAGACAACGAATCAATAACCCATATAGACCCTCATTCAGCTACTCACCAACCCATGCAACCACTTACACACCAACTGACAAACTAAACTGTGTGAATGTCTGTATCAGTCACTAACCCATGCATTCAGTAAGACACATTTAATCACTCACTTATACAGTCAGTCACGCACCTACTAAATCATCCATTCAGACACTTATCCACCCACTCTTTTTCAAAACACCTTGGCCTATATATATATATAAAACATATTTAAACTTTACAGAAACACACAGTCACTGGATGATGTCATCAGTGATGTCATTTGAGATGCCATCAGTGATGTCATCAGTGATGTCACTGACCATGTCATGAATGATGTAATGTGTGACGTCATCAGCAGTGCATTGCGGGCGCGAGTTATAGTTAGCTGAACTAACTATAACGGTGGAATTTCTATGGTTTTGTATGAGTCAAATGTCCAACTAACTATAACGTCCCTGAAACCTATGGTTTTTTCAGTGAATATATATATATATATATATATATATATATATATATATATATATATATATATATATATTACCTACTGGCGGTCGCCAGTAGGTAGTTATAGTTAGAACCTATTATCCATAGGAAAAGCGTTTTTTGATTTGCCAATAACTTTGGCACCGGTTGACGAATCTTCGCGTAATTTTCAAAACTAGTGGGGCGCTCCGGTCAGCTCCTGTTTTGAAAGTTTCAGGGTGATTCATCAAGCGGGGGCCGAGAAAAAAAGGGGGTCCCAAAACATGTTTTCCCCATGTTATTTTCCATAGGAAACTTTAGACAAAGCTACTACCCGAACTGCTGAATGGAATTACACCAAATTTGGCAGAAAGGTAGCTCTTGGTTCAGAAAGAGCCCTTTTTGTTAAATGGTGTAAATCCGTTCAGTAGGTTTTTAAATATTAAAGGAAAAAGAACTTTATATATCTGGGCGGAGCCTAACCACACATGTCATCGTGAGATCTGATTGGCTGTCAGCACTTCATCCAAGAAGTGTTGGCAGCCATCTTGGGACCAATATACATGATAGCACCCCAATGAAATGCATTGTAGTGAATAGAAGGTTTTGAGGGTCACCAAAAGGAGAGCTATAAAGGGTGATAACAGACTTTAGTTACATTAGAATTCATTTGTTGATGGTACCATACTAATTTTAGGAATTGTGGTGTGTTCTAAGGTTATTTTACCCTGTGAAAAATCTTCTGCTGGGATATCATGAATCATGTTTGAGAGAAAACAATTTTCTCATGCTTGTCCCACAGAGGTTTGGAAGGTGCTCCAGAAGCTAAAATGAGAGCATATTTTCTGTAAATTCACATTATCTTTCTCAGTCATGTGAGAATGAAGTCTGACATTCTCAGTAAAACATGTACATCCAAAAAGGGCAGAGACTGTCAGTTGATTCCTTTGAGATCTACTGCAGCTTCCCAGAGTGTTCTAAAGAACAACTAGAGCGCTAACAGTCTTACTTATGACAAAATTATGGCACACCTGAAGCCATCTTGATTGGAATAAACTGGTAACACTTAAAACATTTAATTTAAAAAAGAACAAAATGAGGGGGTTCATTTTGTCATAGAAATTATGGTTAGTGCTGTAGAAAGAAAAATTAGGACATGTTTTAAGTGAGATCTCAAATATCTTCCTGTTATATTTCAACAGGAGCAGCCTGCCAGTTGATTCCTTTGTGTTCTACTGCAGCTTCCCAGAGTGTTCTAAAGAACAACTAGAGCGCTAACAGCCTTACCTATGACAAAAGTATGGCACACCTGAAGCCATCTTGATTGGAATAAACTGGTAACACTTAAAACATTTAATTTAAAAAGGAACAAAATGATGGGGTTCATTTTGTCATAGAAATTATGGTTAGTGCTGTAGAAAGAAAAATTAGGACATGTTTTAAGTGAGATCTCAAATATCTTCCTGTTATATTTCAACAGGAGCAGCCTGCCAGTTGATTCCTTTGTGTTCTACTGCAGCTTCCCAGAGTGTTCTAAAGAACAACTAGAGCGCTAACAGTCTTACTTATGACAAAATTATGACACACCTGAAGCCATCTTGATTGGAATAAACTGGTAACACTTAAAACATTTAATTTAAAAGGAACAAAATGAGGGGGTTCATTTTGTCATAGAAATTATGGTTAGTGCTGTAGAAAGAAAAATTAGGACATGTTTTAAGTGAGATCTCAAATATCTTCCTGTTATATTTCAACAGGAGCAGCCTGCCAGTTGATTCCTTTGTGTTCTACTGCAGCTTCCCAGAGTGTTCTAAAGAACAACTAGAGCGCTAACAGTCCTACTTATGACAAAATTATGGCACACCTGAAGCCATCTTGATTGGAATAAACTGGTAACACTTAAAACATTTAATTTAAAAAGGAACAAAATGAGGGGTTCATTTTGTCATAGAAATTATGGTTAGTGCTGTAGAAAGAAAAATTAGGACATGTTTTAAGTGAGATCTCAAATATCTTCCTGTTATATTTCAACAGGAGCAGCCTGCCAGTTGATTCCTTTGTGTTCTACTGAAGCTTCCCAGAGTGTTCCAAAGAACAACTAGAGCGCCAACAGTCTTACTTATGACAAAATTATGGCACACCTGAAGCCATCTTGATTGGAATAAACTGGTAACACTTAAAACATTTCATTTAAAAAGGAACAAAATGAGGGGGTTCATTTTGAAATAGAAATTATGGTTAGTGCTGCAGAAAGAAAAATTAGGGCATGTTTTAAGTGAGATCTCAAATCCTCTTCTATTTCATTAGAAAATTCTGAAATGCAGACTGAAACAATCACATTCAATACCAGCAGTAGACTTCCAGTTAACTCCCTGGTGAGCAGTAGCTTTACTACAGTGATCTAATGAGCAACTAGAGTGCTAACATTCAGAATTTATGGCAAATGTGTGACACATCTGAATGCCTTCTTGATGGAATCAAAGTAAAAAACTGAACGCATTTCCTACTGAGGAACTGCAGTAAATGAGGAAATTAGGAAACTTCATAACAAATAAGTATCCCAAGATGGACACCAGAGAAAAAAGAGCCCAAATGTAGCACAAATATCACCCACATGTAGCCCACATATAGCCCAATGACAGAAGTGTGGAAAATACTTTTTATTTTTAGTTTTTTTGCAGTTTTATGTATTGCAGACTGGTCAGGTATTGGAGCGTTGCATCTTACTTGGACCCCTTATTGCGTATTTTGCACGAAGTACATGAGATTGATCTTGCGAAACAATGAACTTTACTATTCTGTTAACCTGAAGTTGCTCTGTACCGGGCTTTGTAACACCCGTTTTTACCTACTGGTTTTAATTAATTCTCACTGTATTGTATTAAGAAAGAGGATTTACTGTTTTTATGTACACTTTTATGATCTATGTTTCTAAATCAGATCGAATAAAGTTTAATGAATTTAATTGAAGTCTCCCAAGATGGCCACCAGAGAAAAAGGAGCCCAAATGTAGCACAGATATCACCCAGATGTAGCCCACGTATAGCCCAATGACAGAAGTGTGGAAAACACTTTTTATCCTTTGTTTTTTTGCAGTTTTATATAGTGCAGGCTGGTCAGATATTGGAGTGCTTTACATGAACATTGGTTACATCATACAAGGACAAACTCATTTTGGTTGTAGGCATGGGGAGATTAAGTGATTTGACCAGAATCACAGAATGACGAGCTGAAGCAGAAACTCTAACTTGGTTCCCCAGTTTCAAAGTCTGCAGCTCTGGAAGTGACACCACATTTTCTCCCCTAAGCGTAACATTTAATCAAGTGGTCAACTGGATAAAAAACATAGAGATAACAAATAATTCAAAAGTGCTTTGTTGCTATTTGAGAACTCAGAAAATATGACCTCATTTTAGTTTTTAGAGCACTGACCATAATTTCTATGCAAATAAGACCCTCTCATTTCTATAATTTCTAAAGGAAATGCTTTAGGTATTACAGTTTTGATTACATCAAGATGACATCTGGCGTGCCACACTTTTGTAATAAATATAGAATGTTAGCAATCTAGTTGTCTCTTGTCTCTTTCTGCAAGTCTCTTGCCTCTTTCTGCACCTCTCTTGCCTCATTCTGCAGCTCACTCTCTTCTTTCTGCACCTCTTTTGCCTCTTTCTGCACCTCTCTTCCGTCATTCTGTAGCTCACTCTCTTCTATCTGTACCTCTCTTGCCTCTTTTGCACCTCTCTTGCGCCTTTCTGCACCTCTCTTGCCTCTTTCTGCATATCTCTTGCTTCTTTCTGCACCACTCTTGCCTCTTTCTACACCTCTCTTGCATCTTTCTGCACCTCTCTTGCCTCTTTCTGCACCTCTCTTGCCTTTCTGCACCTCTCTTCTTTCTGCACCTCACTTGCCTCTTTCTGCACCTCACTTGCCTCTTTCTGCACCTCTCTTGCCTCTTTATGCACCTCTCTTGCCTCTGTCTGCACCTCTCTTGCCTCTTTCTGTAGCTCACTCTCTTCTCTCTGTACCTATCTTGCCTCTTTTGCACCTCTCTTGCCTCTTTCTGCACCTCTCTTGCCTCTTTCTGCACATCTCTTGCCTCTTTCTGCACCACTCTCGTTCTATACCTCTCTTGCCTCTTTCTGCACCTCTCTTGCCTCTTTCTGCACCTCTCTTGCCTTTCTGCACCTCTCTTGCCTCTTTCTGCACCTCTCTTGCCTCTTTATGCTCCTCTCTTGCCTCTGTCTGTACTTCACTTGCTAATTTCTGCAGCTCACTCTCTTCTTTCTGCACCTCTCTTGCCTCTTTCTGCACCTCTCTTGCCTCTTTCTGCACCTCTCTTGCCTCTCTCTGTAGCTCACTCTCTTCTTTCTGCACTTCTTGCCTCTTTCTGCACCTCTCTTCCCCCTTTCTGCAGCTCACTCTCTTCTTTCTGCACCTCTCTTGCCTCTTTCTAAACCTCTCTTGCCTCTTTCTGCACCTCTCATGCCTCTTTCTGCACTTCTCTTGGTTCTTTCTGCAGCTCACGCTCTTCTTTCTGTACCTCTCTTGCCTTTTTCTGCAGCTCACTCTCTTCTTTATGCACCTCTCCCGCCTCTTTCTGCACCTCTCTTGCCTCTTTTTGAACATTTTTCCCTCTTTGTGCACCTCTCTTAACTCTTGATGCACCTCTCTTGACTCTTTTTGCTCTTCTCTTGCCTCTTTCTGCAACTCACTTGCTTCTTTCTGCGCCTTTCACCCTCTTTCTGCACCTCTCTTGACTCTTTCTACACCTCTTACTTCTTTCTGCACCTCTCTTGCCTCTTTCTGCACCTCTCTTGCCTCTTTCTGTACCTCTCTTGCCTCTTTCTACACCTCTCTTCCCTCTTTCTGCAGCTCACTCTCTTCCTTCTGCACCCATCTTGCCTCTTTCTGCACCTCTCTTGCCTCTTTCTGCACCTCTCTTGCCTCTTTCTGCACATCTCTTGCCTCTTTCTGCACCAGTCTTGTCTCTTTCTACACCTCTCTTGCCTCTTTCTGTACCTCTCTTGCCTCTCTATGCAACTCTCTTGCCTCTGTCCGTACCTCTCTTGCCTCTTTCTGTAGCTCATTCTCTTCTTTCTGCACCTCTCTTGCCTCTTTTGCACCTCTCTTGCCTCTTTCTGCACCTCTCTTGCCTCTCTGCACATCTCTTGCCTCTTTCTGCACCACTCTTGCCTCTTTCTATACCTCTCTTGCATCTTTCTGCACATCTCTTGCCTCTTTCTGCACCTCTCTTGCCTTTCTGCACCTCTCTTCTTTCTATACCTCTCTTGCCTCTTTATGCACCTCTGTATCCTCTTTGTACACCTCTCTTGCCTCTGTCTGCACTTCTCTTGCTAATTTCTGCAGCTCACTCTCTTCTTTCTGCACCTCTTTTCCCTCTTTCTGCAGCTCACTCTCTTCCTTCTGCACCTCTCTTGCCTCTTTCTGCACCTCTCTTGCCTCTTTCTGCACCTCTCTTGCCTCATTCTGCAGCTCACTCTCTTCTATCTGCACCTCTCGTGCCTCTTTTGCACCTCTCTTGTCTCTTTCTGCACCTCTCTTGCCTCTTTCTACACCTCTCTTGCATCTTTCTGCACCTCTCTTGCCCCTTTCTGCACTCTCTTGCCTTTATGCACCTCTCTTCTTTCTGAACCTCTCTTGCCTCTTTCTGCACCTCTGGTGCCTCTTTATGCATTTCTTTTGCCTCTGTCTGCACCTCTCTTGCCTCTTTCTGTAGCTCACTCTCTTCTTTCTGTACCTATCTTGCCTCTTTTGCACCTCTCTTGCCTCTTTCAGCACCCCTCTTGCCTCTTTCTGCACATCTCTTGCCTCTTTCTGCACCTCTCTTGCATCTTTCTGTACTTCTCTTGCCTCTGTCTGCACTTCTCTTGCTAATTTCTGCAGCTCACTCTCTTCTTTCTGCACCTCTCTTCCCTCTTTCTGCAGCTCACTCTCTTCCTTCTGCACCTCTCTTGCCTCTTTCTGCACCTCTCTTGCCTCTTTCTGCAAATCTCTTGCCTCATTCTGCAGCTCACTCTTTTCTATCTGTACCTCTAGTGCCTCTTTTGCACCTCTCTTGTCTCTTTCTGCACCTCTCTTGCCTCTTTCTACACCTCTCTTGCATCTTTCTGCACCTCTCTTGCCTCTTTCTGCATCTCTCTTGCCTTTATGCACCTCTCTTCTTTCTGCACCTCTCTTGCCTCTTTCTGCACCTCTGGTGCCTCTTTATGCATCTCTTTTGCCTCTGTCTGCACCTCTCTTGCCTCTTTCTATAGCTCACTCTCTTCTTTCTGTACCTATCTTGCCTCTTTCTGCACATCTCTTGCCTCTTTCTGTACCTCTCCTGCCTCTTTCTACACCTCTCTTGCATCTTTCTGCACCTCTCTTGCCTCTTTCTGCACCTCTCTTGCCTTTCTGCACCTCTCTTCTTTCTGCACCTCACTTGCCTCTTTCTGCACCTCTCTTGCCTCTTTATGCACCTCTCTTGCCTCTGTCTGCACCTCTCTTGCCTCTTTCTGTAGCTCACTCTCTTCTCTCTGTACCTATCTTGCCTCTTTTGCACCTCTCTTGCCTCTTTCTGCACCTCTCTTGCCTCTTTATGCACATCTCTTGCCTCTTTCTGCACCACTCTTGCCTCTTTCTACACCTCTCTTGCATCTTTCTGCACCTCTCTTGCCTCTTTCTGCACCTCTCTTGCCTTTCTGCACCTCTCTTGCCTCTTTCTGCACCTCTGTTGCTTCTTTATGCTCCTCTCTTGCCTCTGTCTGCACTTCACTTGCTAATTTCTGCAGCTCACTCTCTTCTTTCTGCACCTCTCCACCCTCTTTCTGCACCTCTCTTGCCTCTTTCTGAACATTTTTCCCTCTTTCTGCACCTCTCTTGACTCTTGATGCACCTCTCTTGACTCTTTTTGCTCTTCTCTTGCCTCTTTCTGCAACTCACTTGCTTCTTTCTGCGCCTTTCATCCTCTTTCTGCACCTCTCTTGACTCTTTCTACACCTCTCTTCCCTCTTTCTGTAGCTCACTCTCTTCTTTCTGCACCCCTCTTGCCTCTTTCTGCACCTCTCTTGCCTCTTTCTGCACCTCTCTTGCCTCTTTATGCACATCTCTTGCCTCTTTCTGCACCAGTCTTGTCTCTTTCTACACCTCTCTTGCCTCTTTCTGTACCTCTCTTGCCTCTTTATGCATCTCTTTTGCCTCTGTCTGCACCTCTCTTGCCTCTTTCTGTAGCTCACTCTCTTCTTTCTGTACCTATCTTGCCTCTTTTGCACCTCTCTTGCCTCTTTCTGCACATCTCTTGCCTCTTTCTGCACATCTCTTGCCTCTTTCTGCACCTCTCTTGCATCTTTCTGTACCTCTCTTGCCTCTCTCTGCACCTCTCTTGCCTTTCTGCACCTCTCTTCTTTCTGCACCTCTCTTGCCTCTTTCTGCACTTCTGTTGCCTCGTTATGCACCTCTCTTGCCTCTGTATGCACTTCACTTGCTATTTTCTGCAGCTCATTCTCTTCTTTCTGCACCTCTCTTGCCTCTTTCTGCACCTCTCTTGCCTCTTTCTGTAGCTCACTCTCTTCTTTCTGCACCTCTCTTGCCTCTTTCTGCACCTCTCTTCCCTCTTTCTGCAGCTCACTCTCTTCTTACTGCACCTCTCTTGCCTCTTTCTAAACCTCTCTTGCCTCTTTCTGCACCTCTCATGCCTCTTTCTGCACTTCTCTTGGTTCTTCCTGCAGCTCACGCTCTTCTTTCTGTAAATCTCTTGCCTCTTTCTGCAGCTCACTCTCTTCTTTCTGTACCTCTCTTGCCTCTTTCTGAACATTTCTTCCTCTTTCTGCAACTCTCTTGCCTCTTGATGCACCTCTCTTGACTCTTTTTGCTCTTCTCTTGCCTCTTTCTGCAGCTCACTTGCTTCTTTCTACACCTTTCTTCCTCTTTCTGTACCTCTCGTGACTCTTTCTACACCTCATACCTCTTTCTGCACCTCTCTTGCCTCTTTCTGAACCTCTCTTGCCTCGTTCTGCAGCTCACTCTCTTCTTTCTGCACCTCTCTTGCCTCTTTCTATACCTCTCTTCCCTCTTTCTGCAGCTCACTCTCTTCTTTCTGCACCCCTCTTGCCTCTTTATGCACCTCTCTTGCCTCTTTCTGCACCTCTCTTGCCTCTTTCTTCACCTCTCTTGCTTCTATCTGCGCCTCTCTTGGCTTTCTACTCCACTCTTGCCTCTTTCGGCACCTCTCTTGCCTCTTTCTGCACTTCTCTTGCCTCTTTCTGCACCTCTCTTTCCTCTTTCTTCACCTCCCTCTCTTCTTTCTGCACCTCTCGTGCTTCTTTCTGCACCTCTCTTGCTTCTTTCTGCGCTTCTCTTGCTTCTTTCTGTACCTTTCTTCCTTTTTCTGCATTTTTATTGCCTCTTTCTGCACCTTTCTTCATCATTCTGGACCGCTCTTGCCTCTTTCTGCACCTCTTTTGCCTCTTTCTGCACCTCTTGTCTCTTTCTGCACCTCTATTGCCTCTTTCTGCACCTCACTCTCTTCTTTTTGCAACTCTCTTGCTTCTTTCTGTGCCTCTCTTGATTCTTTCCGCACTACTCTTGCTTCTTTCTGCACCTCTCTTGCCTCTTTCATCACTTCTCCTGCTTCTTTCTGCACCTTTCTTCCTCTTTTTGCGCCTTTCTTTCTTTTTCCGCACATTTCTTACCTATCTTGGTGTAGTTAGAAATTAGCATTTAAAAAACCCTAGAAATTCACTGAAAAAACCACAGGTTTCAGGGATGTTATATTTAGAAATTAGCATTTAAAAAACCTTAGAAATTCACTGAACAAATCACAGGTTTCAGGGACGTTATAGATAGAAATTAGCATTTAAAAAACCTTAGAAATTCACTGAAAAAGCCATAGGTTTCAGGGACGTTATAGATAGAAATTAGCATTTAAAAACCTTAGAAATTCACTGAAAAAACCATAGGTTTTAGGGAAAGTTATAGTTAGTTGGACATTTCTCTCGTACAAAACCAGAGAAATTCCCCGTTATAGTTAGTTCAGCTAACTATAACTCGCGCCCTGCAATGCACTGCTGATGACGTCACAGATTACATCACTCATGACATGGTCAGTGACATCACTGATGACATCACTGATGACATCACTGATGACATCACTGATGACATCATCCAGTGACTGTGTGTTTCTGTAAAGTTTAAATTATTAAGCCTCTGCTCAAGAAGCATAACCTTGACCCTACAGATATAAAAAACTATAGGCCTATCACTAGTCTTCCATTTCCAGCTAAAATTTTTGAAAAACTTATGAACTCACAGTTATCCAAAAACATTGAAGATAACAATTTACTGGACGATACGCAATTCGGCTTTCGTAAAGGCCATGGAACCGAGACAGCCCTTATAAAGGCATCAGAGGAAATCAGGACGATACTGGATCAAGGTGGTGCCACTGTCCTGGTGCTGCTGGATTTGTCAGCAGCATTTGACACGGTCGATCATGCTACTCTGATCGATCATGTCTCATCTATTGGTATTAGACATAAGGCTAAAGCCCTGTTAGCCTCCTTCCTTTGTGACCGCACCCAACTAGTGAGTTTCGGCGCTTTTCATTCTCCATCATTCACCCTCCCGTGTGGTGTGCCACAAGGATCAACTCTGAGTCCGACATTATTTAACATCTATGTGTCGGACTTGGCCAGAGTCATCAAAGCACATGGGATGGGTCTCACATCTTACGCTGATGACACACAATTGGTGCTTGCGGTACATAATGATGGAGGAGCAGTTGCGGCTAATTTTCAGGATGGAATGGTGGCCATCAGTATATGGATGCCTAACAATTGTCTAAAGTTAAATTCTGAAAAAACAGAGGTGATGATTTTTGGCAACCTCTCCCCGGATTGGTCCCCCGTTTGGTGGCCTACTAAACTAGGCCCTCCTCCACTCCCGGTATCAAAGGTTAGAAATTTGGGTGTGACATTTGATGACAAATTGTCTTTTGCATATCATGTTAATACTGTTGTCTCATCATCTTTTCACACACTGAGGATGATAAAAAAACTTTTACCATTCCTCCCACTAAGAGCAGGAAAAACCCTTGTTAGCACATTAGTAATGTCTAAAATTGACTATTGTAATGGTCTATTTATGAATGCACAAACAAAGGTCCTCAACAAACTACAGCTGGTGCAGAACTCAGCTGCCAGGGTTTTATCAGGCACCCCTAAGTATAAATCAATCTCGAAGGTGTTGCGACAGTTCCACTGGCTACCTGTAAGAAGTCGAATCAAGTTTAAGGCCCTCTGCATCGCCTATAAAGCCATGCACAACACTGGACCTGTGTTCTTGAAGGAAGCACTTGGTGCCTACATTCCCAATAGATCCCTACGCTCTTCAACGGCGAACCTGCTGAGGGTTCCCCGCACGAAGAAGGCCTCATGGGGTGACAGACATTTTACTGTCGCCACCGCCAAATTGTGGAACACTCTCCCTCTCCATATTAAGACTAGTCTGACTTTGCTCACCTTCAGGAAAATTATAAAAACATGGCTTTTTAGCCAATAGTCAACAGATCTTGGTTTATGTTTGCCGTCCGTAGCGCCGAGACACCCTTGGGTATTTGTGCGCTTTATAAATTGTATAAAATAAATAAAAAATAAATAAATATATATAGGCCAAGGCGTATTGAAGAATGAGTGGGTGTATAAGTGTCTGAATGGAGTATTTAGTAGGTGCGTGACTGACTGTATAAGTGAGTGATTAAACGTATCTTACTGAATGCATGGGTTAGTGACTAAACTGTGTGAATGTCTGTATCCGTCTGTCTGTTGGTGTGTAAGCGGCTGCATGGGTTTGTGAATAGCTACATGAGTGTCTATATGGGTTATTGATTGGTTGTCTGAGTATCTGTATGGGTGCCTGAGTGTTTGCGTGGGTGGGGTGTGTGCGTCTGTGCATAGTTGTGTGAGTGGGTGATTCACTGGGTGCATGGTTTCAAGAGTGCATCTGTGATGGACTGTATGGGTGGGTGAGTGTGTGTATGGGTGTGTTAGTGAGTGAATGTATATCTCAGTGGTACATGTGTGAGTAACTACATATGTGAAAGGCAGTATATATGTGTGTTGGAGTATATAAATGGCTATAAGTGAGACTGTGTGATTGTGAGAGTGGCTGTATGGATGAGTGTGTGCTTTTATTAGTGATTGTATAAGAGCGTAAGATTGTGCTAGTATTTGTATGAGTAAGTGAGCTGGTGTGTGTATAACTGTATAGGTGAGTAAATGGCAGTGTGATTAATTATTTGCATGACTGACTAGGTGTGTGAGTACCTCTATGGATGAGTGGCGGTGTGAGTGTCTATATAGGTGTATGAGTGCATATGATAGTCCTGTACTGAGTGACTGTAAGTATGAGTGACTGTACGGGTGAGTGAGTGGATGTGTGTGTAGACCTAAGAATCAGTGAGTGGGTATGTAGTTATTGGTGTTGGAGTGTCTATGGTTTTGAGAATGGCAGTCTGTAATTTAGAGTGGGTGTATCAAAGGTTATATTGGGGTGTGAGAAGATGCATCAAATTATCACATGGATGATGTCATCAGTGATGTCATCAGTGATGTCATTTGAGATGTCATCAGTGATGTCATCAGTGATGTCACTGACCATGTCATGAGTGATGTAATATGTGACGTCATCAGCAGTGCATTGCGGGCGCGAGTTATAGTTAGCTGAACTAACTATAAAGGGGGAATTTCTCTGGTTTTGTACGAGATAAATGTCCAACTAACTATAACTTTCCCTAAAACCTATGGTTTTTTCTGTGAATATATATATATATATATATATGTATATTACCTACTGGCGGTCACCTGTAGGTAGTTATAGTTAGGACCTAATTTCCATAGGAAAAGCGTTTTTTGTTTTCCTAATAACTTTGGCGTCGTTTGACGAATCTTTGCGACATTTTCAAAACTAGTGGGGTGTGCCGGTCAGCTCCTGTCTTGAAAATTTGGGGGTGCTTTGTCAAGCGGGGGCCGAGAAAAAAGGGGGTGCCAAAACGCATTTTCCCCATGTAAATTTCCATAGGAAACTTTAGCCCCTTCCCTGCGGGGGTAATTCCCCCATGGGTGCGGATAGGCGGGGGGTGAGCATGGCGCCACGGTGCTCGCGACGAGACCAGCTCATCATGAGTCACAGAGGAGCTGTGCTCATGACGAGCTGGTCTCGTCAAAACCCCGCCCACTCATTAATTCTCCCGCACAGGCGGGGAATTAATCCCGCGTGGGCGGCACGCAGCCGTTATGACGAGACCAGCTCGTCATGAGCACAGCTCCACTGTGACTCATGACGAGCTGGTCTCGTCATGAGCATCGAAGCGGTTAGACAAAGCTACAGCCCGAACTGGTGAACGGAATTACACCAAATTTGGCAAAAAGGTAGGTCTTGGTTCAGAAAGAGCCCTTTTTGTTAAATGGTGTAAATCCGTTCACTAGTTCCTGAGAAATTCAAAAAAGATAAAATATCGATATCTGAGCACCGAGGAGGATTCGCCACCCCTCCCGAGTACGAGCTCAATTCTGATTGGCTGCCAACATTCCAAACCAGGAAGTGTTGGCTGCCATCTTGTGACTCGGTAACCGAGTCACAAAAAATCAGAAAAAAAAACATGAGAAAGAAGAAAAGGGTAGAAAGTAAACACCCTGGCCCCCTAGGCCTGCTCAGGGGGTCCCACAAGGACCCCCAAGGCCCAAAAAAGCATTTTTTTTTTGTTAAACGGCAGAATTCACGTTGGGGTCACGAATCCTGCCGTGAAAATAAAATAAAAAACTAGCCGCAGGCTCCCGCGCTTCGTTTTCAAAAAGCCCCCGGGTGGGCCAGGTCCTGGGGGCAATCATTGATTTATTTGCGGGGCCCTGGGGGCTCCCGCAGCCCCGGGGACCGCCACCTCCTGGGGCTTATGAAATTGAATGCGGGGGGCACGTGGCCCCCCCGTAGCCCCGGGGACCGCCACCTCCCCAGGGCATTCAATATTTAAAATGAGGGGGGCCTCGCTGGCCCCCCCAAGCCCCGGGGACCACCACCTCCCTGGGGCTGAAATTAAAAAACAAAACTGTGTGGGGGGGGCTCCTGCCCCTCCCCACACTGCCCCGGGGACCACCACCTCACTGGGGCATTCAATATTTAAATACGGGGGTCCGTTGCAGACCCCCAGGGACCACCACCTCCCCGGGGCTTTGAAATGGAGGGAAGGGTGCCGTGCGGCCCCCCTCCAGGAGCCCTCGATGGCCCCCCTCCAGGAGCCCTCGATGGCCCTGGGGACCGCCACCACCCAGGGCCGGCTCCTGCAGTGTCCCAGGGTGCCCAACCCCGGGACACTGCTGTTTGCTATGGCAGGGCAGGAGCACGGCTCCCGCCCTGCCATATCAAACTCTACTTTGCTTCCTTGAAGCGAGAGCAGAGAAATCTGCTCTCGCTTCAAGGAAGCAAAGCAGAATTGCTTCTGAGCAAGGGGAGCTGCATGTTAGCAGCTCCCCATGCTCAAAAGCACTGCCGGCTCCCGCAGGAGGCGGGGAGCCGGCGGGAACGTGGGGGCATTGGGGCTCCCCCCGCGGTCCCCAACGGAGCGGCCAGGCCCTGGGGGATGGGGTCCCCGGGGCCAGAAGTGGCCTGGGAGGGGGGCCACGTGGCCCCCATCCCCTGTGAATAATAAAAAATAAAAAAATTTAAAAAGGAAAGGCCGGCCCCGGGGGATGGGGTCCCCGGGGCCATAATTGGCCTGAGGAGGGGGGCCACGCGGCTCCCCTCCAAAGAATTAAATTTAAAAAAAGACAAAACGACTGGTCATGCCCCGGGGGATGGGGTCCCCGGGGCAAAATTGGCCTCGGGAGGGTGTCCACGCAGCACCCTTCCCGATTTTTTTTTTTTAATGAATAAAAAGGGGCAGGCCCTGGGGGATGGGGTCCCCAGGGCCCCAAAAATGTTAAAGAAGGGGGGCCACACAGCCCCCCTTGTAAAAAAAAATATTTAAAAAAAAAGCCGGCATCTAGCCAGAGGCCACGCCCCGTTTCTCCACCACACTGCAAACTCGCCCCCTGGCGCGTTGTTAGTTGGGGAATTAATTCCCCTTGAATACTGAGGGTCCCTGGGGGCCAACTAGCCCACCAGGTACCTCCAGTTTGCGCCACAGAGCTGTGTTGCAGAGAGGTGATCTGAGGCCACGCCCCTTTTTACACCACTCTGCAACGCAGCTCTGTGGCGCTTACTGGAGGTACCTGGTGGGTTAGTTGGCCCCCAGGGACCCTTAGGATTCAAGGGGACTTAATCCCCCAACTTACAACGCGCCAGGGGGCGCGTTTGCACAGTGGTGCAGGGAGGGGGTGGGGCCTGATATGACAAGTGTGCAAACACGCCCCCTGGTGCGTTATAGATTGGGGGATTAAGTCCTCTTGAATCCTGAGGGTCCCTGGGGGCCAACTAGCCCACCAGGTACCTCCAGTAAGCACCACAGAGCTGCGTTGCAGAGAGGTGGTCCGAGACCACGCCCCTTTTTACACCTCTCTGCAACGCAACTCTGTTGCACTTACTGAAGGTCCCTGGTGGGCTAGTTGGCCCCCAGGGACCCTCAGGATACAAGGGGACTTAATCCCCCAACTCAAAACGCACCACGGAGCGCGTTTGCACACTTGTCACATCAGGCCCCGCCCCCTCCCTTTACCACTGTGCAAACACGCCCGTGGTGCGTTTTAAGTTGGGAGATTAAGTCCCCTTGAATCCTGAGGATCCCTGGAGTCCAACTAGCCCACCAGGTACCTCCAGTAAGCGCCACAGAGCTGCGTTGCAGAGATGTGTAAAAAGGGGCGTGGCCTCAGACCACCTCTCTGCAAGGCAGGCCTGTGGCGCTTACTGGAGGCACCTGGTGGGCTAGTTGGCCCCCAGGGTCCCTCAGGATTCAAGGGGAATTAATTCCCCAACTTAAAACGCGCCACAGGGCGTGTTTGCACACATGTCACCTAAGGCCCCGCCCCCTCCCTTCACCACTGTGCAAACGCGCCCCGTGGTGCGTTTTAAGTTGGGGATTAGGTCACCTTGAATCCTGAGGGTCCCTGGGGCCCAACTAGCCCACCAGGTACTTCCAGTAAGCGCCACAGGCCTGCATTGCAGAGAGGTGGTCCGAGGCCACGCCCCTTTTTACACCTCTCTGCAACGCAGCTCTGTGGTGCTTACTGGAGGTACCTGGTGGGCTAGTTGGACCCCAGGGACCCTCAGGATTCAAGGGGACTTAATCCCCCAACTTAAAACACGCCACAGGGCGTGTTTGCACACATGTCACCTCAGGCCCCCTCCCTTCACCAGTGTGCAAACGCACCCCGTGGCGTGTTTTAAGTTGGGGGATTAAGTCCCCTTGAATCCTGAGGGTCCCTGGGGTGCAACTAGCCCACCAGCTACCTCCAGTAAGCGCCACAGAGCTGCGTTGCAAAGAGGTGTAAAAAGGGGCGTGGCCTAAACCACCTCTCTGCAAGGCAGCCCTGTGGCGCTTACTGGAGGTACCTGGTGGGCTAGTTGGCCCCCAGGGACCCTCAGGATTAAAGAGGAATTCATTCCCCAACTTAAAACGCGCCACAGGGCGCGTTTGCAGAGTGTTGCTGGGAGGGGGCGGTGCCTCGGTGCGATGCCGGCTTTTTTTTTTTTATAACGTTTTTTTTAGAAGGGGGGCTGTGTGGCCCCCCTTCCTTTCCTATTTTATGGGCCCTGAGGACCCCATCCCCCAGGGCCTGACCCCTATTTTTTCTATTTTTTTCAAAAATGGAAGGGGGCCGCGTGGCCCCCCTCCCGAGGCCATATTCGGCCCCAGGGACCCCATCCCCCAGGGCATGTCCAGTGTCTATTTTATTTAAAAATATATTTGGAGGGGGGCTGCGTGGCCCCCCTCCTCAGGCCATTTATGGCCCCGGGGACCCCATCCCCCGGGGCCGGCCTTTGCGTGGTTTAAAAAAAAAAAAATGTATTATGGGGGAGGGGGGCCACGTGGCCCCCCTCCCAGGCCACTCCTGGCCCCGGGGACCACATCCCCCGGGGCCTGGCCTCTTCGTCAGGGACCGTGTGGGGAGCCCCAATGCCCCCACGGTCCCGCCTGCTCCCCGCATCCTGCAGGAGCCGGCATTGCTTTTCCACATGGGGAGCTGCTGACATGCAGCTCCCCGTGTGGAAAAGCAATGTGGTTTGGATTTTGGAAGAGAGAGCAGGTTTCCTGCTCTCTCTTCCAAAACCCAAACCACAGTTTGCTATGACAGGCCGGGAGCCGCGAGGCTCCCGCCCTGCCATAGCAAACAGCAGTGTCCCGGGGGTGGGCACCCCGGGATACTGCAGGAGCCGGCCCTGGGGGGTGGCGGTCCCCAGGGCCATCACAGGATCCAGGAGGGGGGCTGCGCGGCCCCCTACCTTCAGTTTGAAAGCCCCGGGGAGGTGGTGGTCCCCAGGGCTCGGGGGTCCGTAACAGACCCCCAAATTTATATAGTTAGTGCCCGGGGAGGTGGCGGTCCCCGGGGTGTGTGGGGGGGCTCGAGCCCCCCAACACAGGTTCTTTTTTTTTTTATTAACAAGCCCTGGGGGGTGGCGGTCCCCTGGGCTTCTGGGGGGACGTGTGCCTCTCGCAAATATTCAACAAAAGCCCCGGGGGGTGGCAGTCCCCGGGGCTTGAGGGGGCCTTGGAGGCCCCCCACACATTATAAAAAACAAGCCCCAGGGGCGAGGCCAAGATGGCGATCCGATAGGTCACACGTCCCGGAGGCTCCTCGCTCCTGGCCTTCCCGCCCGGTCTATAGCCCGCTCCTGACCCCAGCAAAAGCCATAAAAAACAAACGAAACGGCAGTGGTAGCGGAGGGGCGGCTCAGGGAATACACTTCAGGAGCTCCGGCCCCGATCGGCGCTGTCGGACGGCCCTGCCGGAGCGGAGAGGAGCAAGAGAAAATGGCGCTGTGACCGCGCGGGGCCGACTGCGGCCACCGCACCAGCTCTGAGAGGGCCTCCCACGCCGCAGGCAGCACTACTCCCAGTGACAGCGAGCGAGAGGGTATCCAGGGGGGCGGCAGGGAAAAGGAGCGACAACCCCCCTGCCGAACCTGAGCGGCTGACGGCGGGCTCCCCGGAAGGGGCCGCGGGGGTCTCGACACCTGTGCTCCCGGACGAGGCCCGACAGCTCTGACTGCCCCTGGCGCGATCAGCGCCACCCATCCGGAGCGCCTGAGGGGGTGCGGGGAGCAGTTGCCTGACCAGGGCGGGAAGAGCAGCCGCCGTCGGAGCGGCATGCAGAGACCCAACGAGAGCAGCACCCATCCGGGAACGCGCCCACCAATAAGCAGACTGCCTGCTGCTGTGGGGACCCAGAAGAAGTGAGGAGGCACCGGGGGTGCGGTGCTGTGGGACCCCCGTCGCTGCATCTCTGTGGGGGCTGATGGTAGAGGCGAGCGCAGTGGGCCTCATGGTGGGGCCTACAGTGGAGTCCCCGGTGGTGAGGCCTGATCGGCCACACGCAGCAGCGGAGCCACGAGGTGTGCAGCGAATGGAGGGAGAGTAACAATCCAGGGGGACAGAGGCCCACACCCGGCCAGGACTCTCGCCTGGCAGTGACGCGGGGACAAGAACAGCAAGAGGGGAGACCCCGGGAGCCATAACGCTGAGGGGATTGCGCCTGAGGCCCCACGGCCCCTTCGCTGAGGGCCACAGACTCACTGCCCTAGTCCCGGGAATCAGGAGCAAGGTGGTGCCTGGCACAAGGATCTAGCGCAAGATTGTCAGGAGCGACACCTTTCTGGCTCGGCCGGGGCCTCCGCCCGGTGGCGACGTAAGGACAGGGGCAGTGGGTGAGGAGACGCCCGGAGCTACCGAACGGAGGGGTTCCTGCCCGGGGCCCCGCGTTCACTCGATTGAAGGCCACTGACCCGCGACCCAAGTTGCCTCCAGTGGGGAACGAGGTGGGGCCCGGGGCGGGGGTCTGCCATGAAATTGTCCAGAACAGAGCCCTAGAAGAGCGAAGTGCGCCAAGACCCAGACAGGCAACCGGGAGAAGGAGGGCCGTAGTGGCGGTCGAGAGGGGCTTCGCCAACGCCTGGGACCCTTGCCGGGCGGGTGAGGACGACGGGGCGTGCCAGAGGGGGGACAGTGAGTAGGCCATCTTCAGAGTCCATACGCCGCGAGTGCCAGAGGCCCCTGACTTGAGAGGAAGAGAGGGGGACCCCCCCTATCGCCTGGGGCCCCTGAGGAGGTGCTACCCACACAGTCAAGCACCGGGACCAGGGGAGGTCGGGCCGGGCGGGGACACCGCGGTGCTGGCCGGAAGGGGGCTGCACTTCATTTTGAGTGGGCCATTCATGTGCCCCAGGGTGGGGTCAGCAGCCAGGAACGACCCCAAACTAAGGTGTGGACCGGCGATGGCATCTGTCAAGAAGAAAGGGGAGAGATCAGTGAAGGAGATGCTCACAAAAAGCTCCCTAGCTGGCGAGAGGGGAAGCAGAACACCCCCAGCCCCGGGGACCCCCGCGGACTCCGAAGACGGAGAGGTCCCGATCACCCGCTCCTTTCTAGAATCCCTATTCAACACCCTCCACGAGGACTTCCAAACGCTCAAGTGCGAGGTAGCGGGGGAGGTGAAAGAAATCCGCCGGGACGTCGACGCAGTAGGGGAGAGAGTTGCAGCGCTTGAAGACCGGGAGCAAGCCACGGGCGAAGAGCTTGCACAACTTCAACAGGAGGTCCTTCGTCTCCGAGATCAACAAATAGACCTACAAGCCCATGCGGAGGACCTCGAAAATCGATCATGACGAAACAACATCCGCGTCAGAGGGGTCCCTTCGAAGACGGAAGGGCCAGACATAACCCGCTACTTGCAAGGGCTGTTTCGGGACATTTTAGGGGAACCTCAAGACTTCGAAGTCCGCATTGACCGTGCTCACCGGGTGGGCTTGCCGAGACGGGCCCCTGCTCCCCCGGACATTCTGGCCTTTCTCCCAGACTACCCTCTCAAAGAACGTATACTGCGAGAGGCGCGACCGAAACAACCCCTCAGCTATCAAGGGCATTCCGTAGCTCTCTACCAGGACCTCGCCTCCATAACGCTACAAAAGAGGAAAGCCTTCAAAGAAGCCACTACGCATCTGAGAGAGCAAGGGGTAGCGTACTCCTGGGGCCACCCTTTTTGCCTCATCTTTAAATGGAATGGCAAACTCCACCAACTCAGGTCCCTCCAGGACACTTGTAAGATCCTTGGCCTGGAGACACAAAACACGGATGAGTCACCTGGTTCTATGCGGAGACCCTCCGGGGCTGGATGTCAAAGGGTGGGATGCCGACGTTCTCCCAAACTAGAGGCACGACCGGATCCAGACACTGTGGCGCAAGAGAGACAGGCGGCCCTAGATGCAGTTTTGAAAGATACCGCTCCGACGACCTGCCCTTAATTTTCATACAAAGGACACATTGCACAAGCCGGGGGGGGAGGCCGGGAGCGCGGAGCCGGGGACACTTGGTCCACACACACACCCCGATCTCTGTTCTCCACATGCCCACATCTCGGTATGATGGGCATTGGACATTGACGAACTTTGGGGGTTTTTTGGTTAGGGAGGGATTGGGTAGGTTCTGGGAGGGAGGGAGGGGGGGAAGGGGACATTTGGGCACGGGCGGGTCAGGGTTGGGGGTGAGGGAGGGGAGGGGAGGGGAGGGTGGGAAGAACCGATGTGCTGCTAGGGGCGGGGTCCGCTCACCATTCCGAAGCACAAGGGGCTGACTACAGGGCCTATGACCATCACTTTGGTGCTGAGGAGAACGTATCCCCCCAGACTCAGCGTTCTACTGGTGACTACTTCTCATGACAAATCCCACACTTCAAATTCTCACCCTTAATGTGAAGGGGCTGAACAACCCCATTAAGAGAAGGGCTGTACTGTCCTACCTAGAAAATTCAGGGGCGTCTGTGTGTCTGCTGCAGGAGACTCACCTCCTCCCCAAAGATTGGCACCTGATGAGGTCCCAAGCCTTTCCCCAACAATTCTATTCCTCCACATCGGCGAAGAAGGCCGGGGTAGCCATATTGATTGCCAAATCATTCCAGGGCACAGTGGGTGATGAAGTGGAAGAGATAAAAGGCCGTCTTCTAGCCCGCACACTTTGGGCGGGGGGGTTCCTTTGGTGGTAGGCTCCCTATATGCTCCCAACACAGGACAAGAACAATTTATAACAGCGGCACTGTCAGAGACACTTTGCACACACGCCAAGAGAGTAGTGGTGGGAGGGGTTCTGAACCTAGTCATGGATGCGGAGAAGGACTGGTCCGGCCAGCGCTACGGACAAACAGGGGCAATATCCATGACAGGGAAGGCCTGGTTGAGCGATAGGGGCCTGGAAGATATATGGAGGGCGGCGCACCCACACACCACGCAATATTCCTACTATTCCCATGCACACCATACCTATGCCAGACTAGATCACTTTATAGGGTCTACCGACCTGACGGCCCTAGTGTACACGGTGAACATTACCCCAGTGGCACTTTCAGATCACAACGCAGTGACCATGACCCTTTCATTGCCCACCATGCGCAGACCGCCGGGGAGGTGGCGACTCCGGGAAAATTTGCTTCAGAGGCAAGGGGTGTCTCAACAACTCCACAAATGTATCACTGACTACCTAGCAAGGAATGATGTTCCGGGTACACCCCTCACAACAATATGGGGGGCTCTCAAGGCCGTGGTGCGAGGTGAGTTGATCGCCATCTCCACGGCCGATGCCAGGGAGCGCAGAGACAAACGGGAACTGCTAACGGCCCGGGTGGTGGAATTAGAGCGGATACACAGCCGCACCTGCGCCCCCAGGATATGGCATCAAGTGAAAGCGGCGAGGGCGCTGCTGGCAGCACTGGATCTGGATAGAGCCGAGTACGCGGCCCTCCGGCTCAAGCATACTTATTATGTAGGGGGTGATAAAACAGGGCGTCTCCTAGCCAGCAAGCTTAGGGCCCGTGTCCAGCGTGCAAAGATATCGGCGCTTCAGACAACCGGGGGGTAGACAGTGGAACGAGATGAAGAGATCGCGGAAGTCTTTAGGGGCTTCTACTCCACCCTTTACAGCAAGGCCTCACACGCGTGCGACGAGAGGGAGGCCTACCTCCAGGGAGCCGCCACAACAACGCTGGACCCTGCGGGGGCGGAAGCACTGGATGCGCCCATTCGCACTGAGGAAGTGATAGGCGCCATCTCCCGCCTCAAACCACTGAAATCGCCGGGCCCGGACGGCTTCTCGGCAGGATTTTATAAAGCCCTCTGCCCACTCCTTGCCCCAATTTTAACGCGCCTTTTTAATTCCTTCCAGGGTCCGGGAACCATCCCCTCTGATATGCTGGCCGCCGATATCGTAGTTATCCCCAAACCCGGGAAAGACGCGACCCACTGTAGCTCCTACCGCCCGATTTCCCTCCTAAACCTAGATTTAAAGCTCTTTACTGGGGTCCTGGCGGCCAGACTGGGTCCGCGCCTGCCTGGTATTATCGAACCAGACCAAGCCGGCTTCATTTACAACCGTCAGAGTAGTGACAATACCAAACGAATATTACACCGTACTAAGATGAACGCCTTGTTGCTGTCGGTTGATGCTGAAAAGGCCTTCGACCGGGTCGACTGGGGTTTCCTAGATAGCACACTGGCCCACTTCGGCATTGGGGAGCGGTTTAGGGCTTGGGTAGCGAGCTGCTACGACGCGCCCAAAGCCACGGTTAGGGTGAATGGCACGGCCTCCAAGCCCTTTGAAATCCAACGGGGCACGAGACAGGGGTGCCCGCTGTCACCCCTTCTCTTTGCGCTATATGTGGAGCCCTTAGCGCAGAAAATCAGAGACAACCCCGACATTTCTGGAATCGCATTCGGAGGGGAAAGACATACAGTGAGCCTATATGCCGATGACATTTTGGCAACCTTGGAGTCACCTGAGCGTTCGGTACCGGCTTTCCTGCGGGAACTGACCTCCTTTGGCAGGGTTTCCGGCTTCAAGATCAATATGGGGAAATCCACGATCCTGCATCTGGGCCGAAACGCAGACTTACCAGAGACGGGGCGCCCGTCCTACGGAGAACTCCAAACTTGCGATACAATCACTTACCTGGGGATAGAACTAGCTCCCTCTGTCATGAGAACGGTCACACAGAATTATGCCAGGCTCCTCTCCCATATCCAGACATGCCTCCGACAATGGCAAAAACACTCGATGTCTCTCCTCGGCCGGATTGCAGCAATAAAGATGAGTATCCTACCCAAAGCACTCTATATCTTCCAGACCATTCAGGCCTGGCCCCCGCCGGGAACCCTTCGCAAGATACAGGGAGCAGTACAGCACTTTATCTGGGCTGGGGCACGACCCCGGATGCGCAGGGATCTCTCCCACAGACCTCCTGTCGAAGGAGGTTTAGGCATCCCGAACTTCCTAGAATACTTTAAAGCATCTCAACTTAGGCCCCTAGTAGAATGGAGCAGACCGGAATCTGAAAAGAGATGGCTGTTCCAAGATAGGGCGCTCGCGAAACTCTCTTTGTGGAAGGTGTCGTTCTTGAAACGGTCAGATAGACCACCAAATCTTAGGGGCTCCCCCGTCACGAGCACGCTATTACGCGTGTGGGATACAGTGGCCATAAAACGAGGTCTCACATCCTTCCCATCACCACTGACACCCTTATTCGATAACCCAGAGTTTATCCCTGGATTAGAAGAACGGGCGTTCCCACAGTGGCGGGCTACGGATTGTAAATCAGCGGGCCATCTCTTTAACCTAGAGGGGTTCCTCTCCTTCACCGAGGCGAAACAATCCTATGACATTACAGCCCCACACCACTTTCAATACTTTCAAATTCGCCATTGGCTCCTCCACCCGGACGTGCGACCGTTGGTCAGCAGGAAGCTCACAAGTTATGAGAGATGGCTTTTAACGAAAACTTCTGATAAGAAGATGATCTCCGAATTATACAACATACTTCGTCCGCAGACCCCCTTCTCGCCCTCGGCGGGACAACGGCGCTGGGCAAAGGAAATTGGGAGAGATCTCACGGAGAAAGAATGGCGCGATATCTCTTTCTGAGCCAATCACACGGCCCCTAACACGGCCAGTCGGGAAACGTCAATCAAGGTGGTCACATATTGGTACTTGACCCCAGCCAGACTACATAAGGGGAACCCAGACCATAGCCCGACGTGCTGGCGGGGCTGTGATGCGGAGGGTACCTTGACCCACATACTGTGGGAGTGCACGGAAGTGACAGACTACTGGAACGATATTCTGGACGACATAGACAGACATTTTGAGACCGAAATTCCCCGACTCCCCGCCTATACACTTTTAGGGCTACCCAACCCACTCATGTACCCACTGAAGTCAATACGAGGGAAACAAATCAGTTTAGCTATGGGAGCAGCCGTCCAGCACATTCTTTCCTTATGGGGCACACAGACCAGACTGACCCACACGGGATGGCTACATAAACTGTGGTTCATCGTAGGCATGGAACGCATCCAAGCTACCCTCACGAATTCTGCAGATTCCTTCCGCACCATATGGCGCCCATTACTGTCCCTGCTAACGACGGAAATGAACGAGGTGACATGCCCAAAATACCTTCGCCTCCTGCGGCTCACCAAAACACAGCCCGGGTCAGAGACCCCCTCCATAGCTAAATGATACCTAACCCTTACAGTAGGTCCTCCAGTGACCATCCTCAGCACATCGGTTCGGGGTGGGGGGTGGCGGGAAGGGAGGGGGTGGGGGGTGGCAGGAAGGGAGGGAGGGGGGGTTTCTTATTTGTTCTTGATTTCCCTTGTTCTTGGGTTAAATTCGGAAGGGACAAGCTTCTTCTACTGCATTTTGACCTCATACGCGGCCGGCCTCCGGGTTGTGGCATGTTCGCTGTGTATGGCTACTGATGACTCGCTCTGCCGGCCGATGGATGTAGGCAGCAAGCTGTGTACTTTCACCTTGACCTCCTTCCAATAAATACGACTTAATCATAAAAAACAAGCCCCGGGGGGTGGCGGTCCCCGGGGCTGCGGGGGGCCCGTGTGCCCCCTCAAATATTTAAAGAAAGCCCCGGGGGTGGCGGTCCCTGGGGCTGCGGGGGCCCCCCCGGGCCCCCCCGCAATTACAATTTTGCATGCCCCCGGAACTTGGCCCACCAGGGGGCTAAATATTAACGAAGCACGGAAGACCGCGCTTTGTTTTTTTTATTTTTCACTGCAGGATTCGCGGATCCTATGCGAATTTTGCCGATTTTATTATTTTTTTTAATGCTTTTTTTGGCCCTGGCAGGCCTAGGGGGTCAGGGTGTTTCTACCCTGCCCCCTTTTCTTGTTTTTTAATGTTTTTTCTACTGTTTTCTTGTGACTCAGTTCTACCGAGTCACAAGATGGCTGCCAACACTTCCTGGTTTGGAGTGTTGACAGCCAATTAGAATAAAGCTTGTGGTTGGGAGGGTCCGCGGATCCTCCGTGCCTCTAGATATCGAAACTTTTATTTTTTTATTTTCTCAGCAACTACTGAACGAATTTACACCATTTAAAAAAGGGCTCTTTCTAAACCAAGGGCTACCTTTTTGCCAAATTTGGTGTAATTCCGTTCAGCAGTCCGAGCTGTAGCCGTGTCTAAAGTTTCCTATGGGAAATTGATTTTCCGACCTTTTTTTTTAACCATTTCTCAGGAACTACTGAACGGATTTACACAATTTAACAAAAAGGGCTCTTTCTGAACCAAGGGCTACCTTTTTGCCAAATTTGGTGTAATTCCGTTCAGCAGTTCGAGCTGTAGCCGTGTCTTAAGTTTCCTATGGAAAATAACATGGAGAAAACACGTTTTGGGACCCCCCTTTTTTCTCAGCCCCCGCTTTGCGAATCAACCCGAAATTTTCAGTATAGGAGCTGACCGGAGCGGGCCGCAAGTTTTGAAAATTTCGCGAAGATTCGTCAACTGGCGCCAAAGTTATTGGGAAAAGAAAAAACATTTTTCCTATGGAAACTAGGTCCTAACTATAACTATCTACTGGCGACCGCCAGTAGATAATATATATATATATATGTGTGTGTATATAAATATGTCTACCACTGACGCGCTGCGTGACCGAGAGGCTGCAGCAGAGGCGCTATTTTTAAATCTGCCTGTAGCGAATGTTGAACCAGCTGGCGAGTCTGGTAACATCATAAATAAAGATGTCAAAAGCTTATTCAGAACATTAGAGAAACAACAAAGAAATGAATTGACCAAGTGGTGGGAAAAAAAGAGTCTTGAAAAATATCGGGATGCCGGGAGAGTGCCTCGTGGATTGCGGGTTTTAATAGCGCCAACTTTCGAGAACCCCAACCCTGATATGCTGAGCGAGTGGGCTACTAACAACCTTCAGGCTTCCATGAATATGGTGAATATTCTTATTAAATATGCTAAAATTGATAGAAACATCATTCTGAAGGAGATTGAACAAACTATTACTGCCCTTGAACAGTGTGAGCAAAAATATTGGGTGATTAAGGGCCGTGCGGACATTGAATTAAGGCTTAAGAAACACAAGGATACAATCAAAACTCGCAAGATCTTTAAATTTGCCCGGGATCGGGATGACTACGCAATGGGCAGGGTGTTCACCTTTGCCCGCAAGTTTGACAATGTGAAAAGACGTGGCTTAACAAACAAAGTGCTAATAGTTCAACCCTCTACCTCTGTCAATTTGGGTGCTGTGAATGATGAGTCTGATTTGAATTCCTTAACATCTAATAGCGATTCAGATGACAGTAGAGCTGGTACCTCTGCAGTATTATCTGGGGTTGAAACCAACTATTCCCCAGCGGAGGAATTGAATTTTTTAACAATGGACAGGCATCAGACATTACGCCCCCGAAATCCTCAGAATCGATCAGAGGTAGTGGGAGCAAACGCCGGAGGGAGCGGAGTCGGCAGTATGCCAGGCGCTTCCAACAGGGGGGCCAGAGCAAGGAAATGGAAATGATAATGGAAGAAGAAGATAACACCATAATAAATCTCACTGACACTGTACTCACCAAAGCAGAGCAACAACTATTAACGCTTGGATTGACTTTTTGCCCTGAATCGAATTTTTCCTATAAACAGACATGAATTGATATTTTTAAATTCATTCGTAAATTAAAGTTAAGGAAATTTTTCCAGCTCAATAAATTTCAACCTAAAATCGTTGAATCTGGAGCTGTATCAGTGGTATTGGTAATTTACAAGTCAAAGATCTTATTACTATCCAAGTGTTGCAATCTCTAGCCAATAATGGACTCGATGAATCTATTGGTGAACAGGGATCAGTGGATGATATTTACATGGGTGCGGCTGCATCTAGTCCTTTTCGTCCTCCTTCTTCCTTCTATCCCCTCATGCCCAAAGATTCCATTGATGTTTTCAGCGACATGGTTATTGACAAATTGAAATATCTGAACAGTTCTGTTAATTCCAAAACCCGTCATCGAAATTATCGTTCCAAATGTTATTGGACTCTAATGAAAAAACTACAAAACAATAACGAGGTAATAGTTAGCAGTGCTGATAAGGGAGGCAACATTGTCTTATGGCCTAGGACAGAATATCTGGCTGAAGCTCAACGCCACCTTTCAGACTCTAGCTGTTATTGCAAAATCCCACGTCAACAATTGAACGTAGTCAAGGAAGCCGTATTCAAACATCTCCAGCAATGGAAAAGACAAGGCCTTCTGTCTAAAAATGAGTTTCTTTTCTTAAAGAATGACCACCCTACCACTCCTATTTTGTACTTCATTCCGAAGGTACACAAGGGCACATCTCCTGTTCCTGGCAGACCTATTATTTCAGCGAGGAACAACATTTTGGAAGCTATGTCCAAATATGTGGATTTTTTTCTACAAGATCATATGATACGACTGCCCTCCTTCATTCAGGATACAGGAGATTTCCTGAGAAAGATCAAGGAAGTCGAGTGGCAGCCCAACTATTTGTTAATCTCCATGGACATAGCCTCCTTGTATACAAGTATTCACCACACTGATGGCCTTGTGGCTGTACAGTATTTTCTAAATGATCGAGCTCTGTGTTTACATGATCATAATTGCATGCTTCTTGCCATGATTGAAATGTGTTTAAACAACAATCTATTCCTCTTCAACAAGGTTTTGTATCATCAACTAAGGGGATTGGCCATGGGGGCGTGCTTCCCTCCCAGCTATGCCTGTCTTTTGGTTGGCTGGTGGGAGGAGCACGTACTCAGGACACTGCACAAAGCAATTTGGGACACCCACATTCGATATTACTGCAGATACATCGATGATGTTTTTTTAGTATGGGATGGCACCCGGGAGCAAGCATTGCAATTTGTAACATCAATTAATGACAACAGGCTCACTCTTAACTTTACAGCGTCCATTAGTGATCAGAGGGTTGAATTCCTAGATGTGGAAGTGTTTGTTAGGAACAATTGCATACAAACCAAACTACACAGAAAAAGCACTGCAGGGAACTCAACCCTCCATGCCACCAGCCAGCATCCCCAACTTCTGATACACAGCATACCGTATGGTGAATTCCTACGTATACGGCGTATTTGCAGTCTCGAATCAGATTTGTTTGAGTGTCAACTTGATGCTTTTAATCGCTTTCTCAGGCGTGGTTATAAACACAGTGTTCTAAAATTGGCTTTGGACAAAGCCAATAGTCAGACTCGAGACGTGTTTAGCACCCAAAAATAAATTATCTTTGGACTCTGTTACTCGACCCACTATTGATGAGAATAGTGCAGACAACCCACCTATCAGACTAATTACAACTTATAGCAAACAACAACAACAAATCCGTAGGATCATAAATGCCCAATGGCCTATCGTCCTAACGGATTTGACTTTAAAAACGTTGTTGCCACCTGCCCCTGCTATAACATTTAGAAGAGCGCCCTCTATGAGGGATGCCCTTGTTAAATCCAGCCCAGAATTAACACCCAGAACTACTTGGCTGTCCAAATCAGGTTTTTATAAATGCACATCATGCAGAGAGTGTAAATTTGGTGCTAACCTCACTGAATATATGACAGCTTTCAGTATCATTCCGGTCCCTATTAAAGAGCATTACACCTGTCGGACCGAATTTGCTGTGTACATGTTACAATGCACCTGTCATCTGAAATATATTGGCAGCACCAAACTGGCTGTGCACAATAGAATTCTGCAGCACTTGCGGGCCATCATTAATTCGGATCCCAATTATCCATTGGCGCGCCATTTTAAAGCAGTGCCTCAGAACAAAATTGACGATCTGAGATACTCAGTACTTGGGGCAGTTCCTGTGTCTATGCGAGGTGGCCCAAGAGAGAGGAAGCTGCGACAGCTTGAGTCTTTTTTTATCATGACTCTCGACACGAAGATGCCTAACTGGCTTAACACAAGCGAAGACCTACATAACTTTTTATAGCACTTTTAGCTTTAGTAGATCTCTTGTGTATCTGGTAGTATGTGTTTTAGCCCGGGCTCCTTTAAGATCAAGTGTCTCTTCCTTCAGATTGTTGAGTGTCTTACATATGTATATCCTTATATTTGTTTCTGGATTTTTCTGCTATTTCTGTACTGTTGTTTCTGTATTTTCTATATATTCGCTTTTTCTATTTTCGAATGTTTTATGGTTATCAATATTTCCGCTCAGGTTTTATTACAATTCAGCACTTGCACTTTCAGTACAACTTGTTGGCTGTATGTGTTGTCATCATGCGTCCTTACTCAGCCTCTCCTACATTTTGTGTACACTTGTAGGTTTTTGGGCATGCTTTTTGCACTTGCACATTTTGCACACAGTTTGGATGTACATTGCAAAATTAATTGGTCCGTCAGTTTTTTGGTACTTATAGAGTGTACAGCCATTATAATTTTATGATCAATATGTTCATATCTTGCCCACTCTTTATATTGGAAATAACGGTACTTGGAGTAGGGGAGTGTTTAGTAAATTGGAATTATTTACCTGTACTTGTTGCACTTGCACTTTATCTGTTCAGTGATATTTTGCACAGTGCAAATTCTGCACATTTGTTTTACAATGATATTTTATCTTGTATATACAGGTTTTACAGATCTCTATATTTCATTTTTCAGTACCCGTGTTTTCAAATGTTTTAATTATGGGTGAAGCTTTTTATAATAACTATTGTTGTTTTTTATATAGAAAACACATAAGTATTGGTCTTATCAATTGCTATTTATATTGTACTCTATATATGTATCTGTTCTGGTCAATGGCCATTGATTGTGAAATTGTCTTCCCTACTGTAGTCTGTTTTTTATGTCCCCACACTATCACCTGACCAATCTTATGTTTTTGATTGGATACTCACTGAATATTTACTGTGATTCGTCACCGGAGCGTCATGTGAGCAAGATCGCTGTTAGCGATCGAAACGCGTCTGGGCGGACACTGGTCCGATACACTTTGTGGTGTCTATGATGGAATAAAAACTGCGATAAATCTCTTGGAGTGCTGGTGTGGTCCATACCTGTGTTGTGGATACCCTTCTTGGTAGTAAGGGTAACAGGACTGTTCTTTTGAATATATATATATATATATATATATATATATATATATATATATATATATATATATATTCACTGAAAAAACCATAGGTTTCAGGCACGTTATAGTTAGAAATTAGCATTTAAAAAACCTTAGAAATTCACTGAAAAAACCATAGGTTTCAGGGGCATTATAGTTAGTTGGACATTTCACCCGTACAAAACCATAGAAATTCCCCCGTTATAGTTAGTTCAGCTAACTATAACTCGTGCGCACCGCAATGCACTGCTGATGACATCACATATTACATCACTCATGACATGGTCAGTGACATCACTCATGACATCACTGATGACATCTCAAATGACATCACTGATGACATCATCCTTGTGATAGAGTGGCAGACCTCCTTTCACCCTAATATAACCTTTGATACACACACTCAAAAATACAAACTAACATTTTCAAAACAATGGACATACCAATACCAGTTACAACACACCTATTCAGTAATTCCAAGATCTACACACACATCCACTCATTCACCAACAGTCCCTATACAGTCACTCATACATGTACTCACTCATCATATGTACTCATACACCTATACATCCTGTTACACACCGCCACTCATCCATAGAGTTACTCACACACATAGTCACACATGCAAACAAAGTATCAAACATCCATTTACTTGCATATACAGTTATACACACACTACCACACTTACTTCTACAGAAACTTACACATACTTACTCTCTTAAACAATCACTTATAGAAACACCTACTTATTTGTACAGGAACTCTTCCAATCTCTCACTCTCACATATACTCACTTATATACACCAATACTCACATATACTAGTTTAAAACATATGTAGTTACTCATAAAGACACTATTGAGACAGTCATTCACTCACTAACACACCCATACACATACTCATCCACCTATACAGTCCTGCACACATGCTGTCTTCAACACATACAAACAGTGAGTCACTCATTCATGCATCTATGCACTAAGTAATACCCCCACCGAACCATACAGACACTCAGACACTCATACTGATACTCAAAAATCCAACTAATAACCCATATAGACACTCCTGTAGCTACTCACCAAACCATGCAGCCACTTATACACAAAGTGAGAGACTGATACAGATATTTTCATATTTAAACATTACTCACTAACCCATGTATTCACTAAGATACACTTAGTCAGTTATACAATCAATTTTACAAAAAAATCATCCATTTAGTTAGACACTTATATACCCATTTATTCTTCCATCAACCTTGAGATATACATATATAAAACATATTTAATTTTCAGAAAAACACACATTCACTGGATGATGTCATCAGTGATGTCATCAGTGATGTCATTTGAGATGTCATCAGTGATGTCATGAGTGATGTCACTGACCATGTCATGAGTGATGTAATATGTGACGTCATCAGCAGTGCATTGCGGGCGCGCGAGTTATAGTTAGCTGAACTAACTATAACGGGGAATTTCTATGGTTTTGTACGAGTGAAATGTCCAACTAACTATAACGTGCCTGAAACCTATGGTTTTTTCTGTGAATTTCTAAGGTTTTTTAAATGCTAATTTCTAACTATAACGTGCCTGAAACCTATGGTTTTTTCAGTGAATATATATATATTTATTATACTATGTATACATGTGAAAATGTCTCGGTCCCCTGTTTGCCTCGGTGGCACGGAAAAAATGGGTGGAACTGACGTCAGCACGCCGACGAGGTCCTCTTATGGCTCCTATGACGTCATACGGTGTCGCGAGCGGAGCCGTGCTATTATGATGTCCTCGTTGACGTGGGAGAGCTAGGAAAGAATTTCCGTGGAATGCTGGTGCAGGGGATATTCACCTAAGTGTTCAGGCTAGTCCTTTGGGAGCAACTGTTTATGTTGCCACTCCAGAAACAGAAACCAGTGATCCGAGGGCAGAGGCCCTGCAGATGGCACACGAGGTGGGGTGCCCAGTCGTGTGCACCGGCGGGGCAGCGAAGTGACAAGCACCACAACCCACAAAAAAGGCAACGAGGGCACTGAATAACACAGGATCTTCTCTTTGTATCTGGCAGGAACAACGAAGTTAAAATGCCCTAGTACCAAAATGTAGATTTAGTGCTACAACGGTCTTCAAGAGGACCTGCGATGCCGCTTCTGCCTCCCGTACCCTGGAGGCGGCACATGGGTCACGTGGTACGGTCATACTGTGGTGGGACGCACACTCGTTGACCTCTCATGGCACTGCTCCACACTTCGGGGAGGACGCTTTCCATTAGCTATGTTTTCTGATGACATGTCGCGCCGGCCCCGTCCAACAACAGAACTCCTTTAGATCCAAACAGACTCTTCCACTCTCTCACCGGAAGTGAAACCAGGCCACGCGGACACTTTCACAATACAACAGCCGGGAATGCACTTTTCGGTAAAAAACCCACATTCCTTCCTCCTAATTAAGCAAATAAACATCTCACTGAAGAACAGGGGCCAGCTTCGATCGGTAAGCAGCGGTTACAACGACTTTTTACTTTGCGATACCATTACAACGCATGCATTACCACGCATGCGTTGTACATCTAAAAGTCATTACTACGCATTTTTTAGAACGCATTGTCATTTACCACACATGCCTTTACAACGAATTTTGTTGTAAAGGTATGTATGGTAAATGACCATGCGTTCTAAAAACATGTAGACGATCCATGTCGTTGTAAGGAAACAGAGGCTGTTCCGTTTCCTCACAACGACGTGCACCGCCCCTCAGAGACGACGTGAAGCAGGAACCACGAGGAGAGAGGAACCACGAGGAGTGAGAGGTAAGAGGGATTGGGCATGGGGTGGGGGTTTCTTTTCTAGGGTTTAGGGTAGTGCAGTGGTGTTTGGGTGGTGTAGGGGGTCATGCTGGGGGTAGTGTTTTAGGGTTTAGGGTAGTGCAGTGGTGTTTGGGTAGTGTTGGGGATGTCATGCTGGGGGTAGTGTTTTAGGGTTTAGGGTAGTGCAGTAGTGTAGGGGGTCGTGCTGGGGGTAGTGTTTTAGGGTTTAGGGTAGTGCAGTGGTGTATGGGTAGTATAGGGGTCGTGCTGGGGTAGTGTTTTAGGGTTTAGGGTAGTGCAGTGGTGTTTGAGTAGTGTAGGGGGTCATGCTGGTGGTAGTGTTTTAGGGTATAGGGTAGTGCAGTGGTGTTTGTGTAGTGTAGGGGGTCATGCCGGGGGTAGTGTTTTAGGGTTTAGGGTAGTGCAGTGGTGTTTGTGTAGTGTAGGGGTTAGTGTTTTAGGGTTTAGGGTAGTGCAGTGGTGTTTGGGTAGTGTAGGGGTCGTGCTGGGGGTAGATTTAGGGTTTAGGGTAGTGCAGTGGTGTTTGGGTAGTGTAGGGAGTCGTGCTGGGGGTAGTGTTTTAGGGTTTAGGGTAGTGCAGTGGTGTTTGTGTAGTGTAGGGGGTTGTGCTGGGGGTAGTGTTTTAGGGTTTATGTTAGTGCAGTGGTGTTTGGGTAGTGTAGGGGGTAGTGCTGGGGTAGTGTTTTAGGGTTTAGGGTAGTGCAGTGGTGTTTGTGTAGGGGGTAGTGCTGGGGGTAGTGTTTTAGGGTTTAGGGTAGTGCAGTGGTGTTTGGGTAGTGTAGGGGTTCATGCTGGGGGTAGTATTTTAGGGTTTAGGGTATGGCAGTGGTGTTTGGGTAGTATAGGGGTCATGCTGGGGGTAGATTTAGGGTTTAGGTAGTGCAGTGGTGTTTGTGTTGTGAGGGGGTCATGCTGGGGGTAGTGTTTTAGGGTTTAGAGTAATGCAGTGGTGTTTGTATAGTGTAGGGGGGTTTAGGGTAGTGCAGTGGTGTTTGTGTAGTGTAAGGGGTCATGCTGGGGGTAGTGTTTTAGGGTTTAGGGTAGTGCAGTGGTGTTTGTGTAGTGTAGGGGTAGTGTTTTAGGGTTTAGGGTAGTGCAGTGGTGTTTGTGTAGTGTAGGGGGTCATGCTGTGGGTAGTGTTTTAGGGTTTAGGGTAGTGCAGTCGTGTTTGTGTAGTGTAGGGGATCGTGTTTTAGGGTATAGGGTAGTGCAGTGGTGTTTGGGTAGTGTAGGGGTCATGCTGGGGTTAGTGTTTTAGGGTTTAGGATAGTGCAGTGGTGTTTGGGTAGTGTAGGGGGTAGTGCTGGGGTAGTGTTTTGGGTTTACGGTAGTGCAGTGGTGTTTGTGTAGTGTAGGGGGTCGTGCCGGGGGTAGTGTTTTAGGGTTTAGGGTAGTGCAGTGGTGTTTGTGTAGTGTAGGGGTTAGTGTTTTAGGGTTTAGGGTCGTGCAGTGGTGTTTGGGTAGTGTAGGGGGTCGTGCTGGGGGTAGTGTTTTTGGGTTTAGGGTAGTGCAGTTGTGTTTGGGTAGTGAAGGGGGTCGTGCTGGGGGTAGTGTTTTAGGGTTTAGGGTAGTGCAGTTGTGTTTGGGTAGTGAATGGAGTCGTGCTGGAGGTAGTGTTTTAGGGTTTAGGGTAGTGCAGTGGTGTTTGTGTAGTGTAGGGGTCATGCTAAGGGTAGATTTAGGGTTTAGGGTAGTGCAGTGGTGTTTGTGTAGTGTAGGGGGTCGTGCTGGGGGTAGTGTTTTAGGGTTTAAGGCAGTGCAGTGGTGTTTGTGTAGTGAAGGGGTCGTGCTGGGGGTAGTGTTTTAGGGTTTAGGGTAGTGCAGTGGTGTTTGTGTAGTGTAGGGGGTTGTGCTGTGGGTAGATTTAGGGTTTAGGGTAGTGCAGTTATGTTTGGGTAGTGTAGGGAGTCGTGCTGGGGGTAGTGTTTTAGGGTTTAGGGTAGTGCAGTGGTGTTTGGGTAGTGGAGGGGGTAGTGTTTTAGGGTTTAGGGTGGTGCGCCCAACCAGCCACAATATCCGTGGACAAAGGGGATCCTGACTCCTTGGAACGCTCCGTCAATTGAATAATTCGGGTCAAGGGCCCTACCACATCCAAGACCTATCAATTCCTTTCTTGGGATCCCTCATATACTTGGAGAAAAAGGTACATAGTTTCTCATCAATTTCAGGCATGTGTGCCACCTTCCCCTTAAGTGAGGGCCTGGGGCATTCTCCCCTCATCCTATTCCTGACCTCCCTTTCAAGGGGTTGATGGATTTTCCCCACCACATACTCTGCCACTTTGGCGTCAGGTGTCCACTCCGCCGACCTAGGATGGTAAATTTGGGTAGGCTCGAACATGTCCGAGTGGACCCCGTCCCCAACCGGGGACTGAGAGGAGTGGGACTCTGGCCCCAGGGACGCCCGAGTCCTTATCCTCATCGGAGGAGAAATCGTCCTCCGATACACCCTCTCCCTCTAAGGAAACCCGCCGTCGGGGTCTACAATAGTGGTGACAGTGTCGCAATTTTCTCCGGGCTCCTCCTCCTCCCGGCAGGGTGCATGTTTTAGCGTTCGCGCACTCTTGAGGAAGGTCTCCGTAAGTTTATCAAATCCTTCCAAGTGCCCCGCGTTATGCTTAACGGTCTTTTATTCCCCATCTGGGAGCTACTGGGACCCGCCACCACCAGATCTGGGTCACTGAACACCCCAGGGATGCTTTTCGCCAGCTTATCAACCTGATCCCTAAGAGGAGCCAGCGCCCTAGAAATAGCCATGGAGAGGGCTTGGTCCACTGCTAGAGGGAGAAGTTGGGGGGCCATTCCTCCTCCACTTCCTGGTAGGAGGACTAAAAATGGTCTTCTGGAGAAGACATGATAGCAGAGGGTGTGAGCACAGAACAAATGCCCTTAAAATCCTTAAGGCAGCCCCCTCGCCGTTGCTCCAACAGCTGGGCTTTCCCCGAAGCTGTTATAAGAATAGACTGAGGCGCAATACCAATTACCACCACCAGGTGGCTCTGGTCACTAACGTGGGCGTGTGGGGTAATCACCGCGTAGCGGTGTCAAAATTAGGCGAGGGTTGGTCGGGAATCAAGCGGACACTAAAGGAGTGACCGGATTCCCAAACGCGTGTAAAGACCAGCGGGAGCGCTCGACGGAGCTGCCTCGCTCGGACCAGACGCGCCTGACAGGATCTCACTGCACGCAGAGCACACAGCGGGAGAAACTGCAAGGGGGAGAACGCGCTCAGGCAAGAGCCTGCTGCGCAGGGAATATGAAACAATACCAAGGCAATAATGCTAATAACGTGCACAAGAAACCGCTATACAAACAGCAACAACGTCAGATTAAGCCAAGAATGTAAGGAATGCACTTAACTGACGAGCAGTGAAAGAAAGAGGAAGCGGAAGGGACGTCACGATATTATATACGATGGACTGTGATATGATTGGACTATAGTTGCCTTGGAGACTACCCCCTAATGGTTCATGGGTTGTGTAGTCTTTTGTTTAATGATTGTTGTGTTACGTTTTCTTTGAACTGCTATGCAAATAAAGTGAGGAAAGATATGCATAATCCTCGCCTCCGTCCTGCCATAGAATTCATTAAACTTTATTTGATCTGATTTAGAAACATAGATCATAAAAGTGTACATAAAAACAGTAAATCCTCTTTCCTAATACAATACAGTGAGAATTAATTAAAACAAGTAGGTAAAAACGGGTGTTACAAAGCCCGGTTCAGAGCAACTTCAGATTAACAGAATCGTAAAGTTCAATGTTTCGCAAGATCAATCTCATGTACTTCAGTGCAAAATACGCAATAAGGGGTCCAAGTAAGATGTAACGCTCCAATACCTGACCAGTTTGCACTATATAAAACTGCAGAAAAACTAAAAATAAAAGTGTTTTGCACACTTCTGTCATTGGGCTATATGTGGGCTACATCTGGGTGATATTTGTGCTACATTTGGGCTCTTTTTTCTCTGGTGGCCATCTTGGGAGACTTATTTGTTAAGAAGTTTCCTAATTTCGTCATTTACTGCAGTCTCCTCAGTAGGAAATGCTTTCAGTTTTTACTTTGCTTCCATCAAGAAGGCATTCAGATGTGTCACACATTTGCCATAAATTCAGAATGTTAGCACTCTAGTTGTTCATTAGATCACTGTAGTAAAGCTACTGCTCACCAGGGAGTTAACTGGAAGTCTACTGCTGGTATTGAAAGTGATTGTTTCAGTCTGCATGTCAGAATTTTCTAATGAAATAGAAGAGAATTTGAGATCTCACTTAAAACATGCCCTAAATTTTCTTTCTGCAGCACTAACCATAATTTCTATGGCAAAATGAACCCCCTCATTTTGTTCCTTTTTAAATTAAATGTTTTAAGTGTTACCAGTTTATTCCAATCAAGATGGCTTCAGGTGTGCCATACTTTTGTCATAAGTAAGACTGTTAGCGCTCTAGTTGTTCTTTAGAACACTCTGGGATGCTGCAGTAGAACACAAAGGCATCAACTGACAGGCTGCTCCTGTTGAAATATAACAGGAAGATATTTGAGATCTCACTTAAAACATGTCCTAATTTTTCTTTCTACAGCACTAACCATAATTTCTATGACAAAATGAACCCCCTCATTTTGTTCCTTTTTAAATTAAATGTTTTAAGAGTTACCAGTTTATTCCAATCAAGATGGCTTCAGGTGTGCCATAATTTTGTCATAAGTAAGACTGTTGCGCTCTAGTTGTTCTTTAGAACACTCTGGGAAGCTGCAGTAGAACACAAAGGCATCAACTGACAGGCTGCTCCTGTTGAAATATAACAGGAAGATATTTGAGATCACACTTGAAACATGTCCTAATTTTTCTTTCTACAGCACTAACCATAATTTCTATGACAAAATGAACCCCATCATTTTGTTCCTTTTTAAATTAAATGTTTTAAGTGTTACCAGTTTATTCCAATCAAGATGGCTTCAGGTGTGCCATACTTTTGTCATAAGTAAGGCTGTTAGCACTCTAGTTGTTCTTTAGAACACTCTGGGAAGCTGCAGTAGAACACAAAGGAATCAACTGACAGTCTCTGCCCTTGTTGGATGTACATGTTTTACTGAGAATGTCAGACTTCATTCTCACATGACTGAGAAAGATAATGTGAATTTACAGAAAATATGCTCTCATTTTAGCTTCTGGAGCACCTTCCAAAACTGTATGGGACAAGCATGTGAAAATAGTTTTCTCTCAAACATGATTCATGATATCCCAGCAGAAGGTTTTTCACAGGGTAAAATCACCTTAGAACACACCACAATTCCTGAAATTAGTATGGTACCATCAACAAATGAATTCTATTGTAACTAAAGTCTGTTATCACCCTTTATAGTTCTCCTTTTGGTAACCCTCAAAATCTTCGATTCACTACAATGCATTTCAATGGGGTACTATCATTTATATTGGTCCCAAGATGGCTGCCAGCAATTCCAGGATGAAGTGCTGACAGCCAATCAAATCTCACGATGACATGTGTGGTTAGGCTCCGCCCAGATATCGATATGTTTTCTTTTTCAAATTTCTCAGGAACTACTGAACGGATTTACACCATTTAACAAAAGGGTTCTTTCTGAACCAAGAACTACCTCTTTGCCAAATTTGGTGTAATTCCGTTCAGCAGTTCGAGCTGTAGCCGTGTCTAAAGTTTCCTATGGAAAATTGCATGGGGAAAACACGTTTTGGGACCCCGCTTTTTCTCGGCCCCCGCTTGCCAAATCACCCCGAAACTTTCAGGATAGGAGCAGACCGGAGCGCCGCACGAGTTTTGACAATTTCGCGAAGATTCATCAACCGGCGCCAAAGTTATTGGAAATAGAATGTTGTGAATTTCCTATGGAAAATAGGTCCTAACTATAACTACCTACTGGCGACCGCCAGTAGGTAATATATATATATATATATATATATATATATATATATATATATATATATATATATATATATATATATATATATATATATATATATATGCAAAAAAGAAGAAGAGAACTCTGGGTAGTTCCCAAGTTTAGGTGGAAGGCGGCTTCTGTATAGAGCACCCTCAACACCAGCGACACTCTAGATTTGCTCAGCTCAAATGTCTGCTTTTATATCAAAGTTTTTAAGCATAGGATTAGCACAGTGCTATCCATGCCGAGATAGAAACGGACAAAGTCTTTTGCCATTTCTACAGCAAAGTCTTTAAGCATAGGAATCTAGATTTGCTCACCTCAAATGTCTGCTTTTCTATCAAAGTTTTTAAGCATAGGATTAGCACAGTGCTATCCACGCCGAGATAGAAAGGGACAAAGTCTTTTGTAGATTTGCTCACCTCAAATGTCTGCTTTTCTATCAAAGTTTTTAAGCATAGGATTAGCACAGTGCTATCCACGCCGAGATAGAAAGGGACAAAGGGCCCCATGCATCATCCGAAAATCGGGTCGCAAACGGGCAGATTCGCAGAATCTGCCCCTTTGCGACCTGTATTTTACATTTGGGATGCATCATCCCAAATGCAAAAATCGCAATTTAAGGAATCGCAAAATTGTGATTACTTAATTGCGATTGCATTTAAGGAATCGCAAATTGCTATTCCTTAAATGCAATGCACTAAACTGAAAAACATAGCGATTTCGCTAATAGGAGTCGCAAATTACCATCAATCTGAACTTGATGGTAATTTGCTAAAACTTTGAAAAATGCACAAAAGTGCATTTTTCAAAGTGCTCATGTAACGCACACAGATGCCCTTACGGCATATGTGTGCGCCACATGAGCCCAGATGCCAAATTTGGGGGAGCAGCAGGGTGGCCTTTAAGGCCCCCTAGCACCCTTCAAATTGCATTTGCAATTTGCGAGTACCTATTTGGTACTTGCAAATTGCGAATGGCTTCCCATTCATTCCTATGGGCCTCTAGGCCCATAGGAATGAATGGAAAAGCATTCCTTAATTGCAAATCGCAATTTGCTATTCGCAATGAAGGAATTTGTAGGAATCGCAAATATTTTTGCAAAACCTACATGCATAGGCAATTGTGATTCCTTAATAGCGATTCCTTAATAATCGCTATTAAGGAATCGCAATTGCCTAGCTTGATGCATGTGCCCTACAGTCTTTTGTCAAATGTCTGCTTTTCTATCAAAGTATCAATTTACCCTGTGAGTGCTCTGCAATTTCTTTTACAGCATTTTCATATCGTGAGTTCCACTCTCACGTAGCTGGCAGCACCTGCTGTGAGTTCGGCATCAGAAGTGGAGTTTGGAGCGTTGCATATATATATATATATCTATATATATATGGTTCCTTTTCCTTTTTTTGACCTTTTCCTCTTCCTCTCCCTCTCGCTCGTTTCTGATTGTAGGATGATTGCTCTTTCTTCTGGTTCAAAATTTGAAATTCGTGTAGGAAGGTTAGGGGGCACACTCCTAAAGCGATAGCTGTATTCAGGCCTTCAGTATCGGAACTCAGATCAGAAATTGACCCAGTCGATAAAATCTCTTGTTCTTTCTGTTTCTGGATAACTTGAAGGTCTTGTTGGGCCCAATCAAAACCTTTAGCATATGTTAGAATGCGACCCTCTGCATAATCTTTTTTTTTGCGTAGAAATTTCGGTCGTTTTTGGCTTTTATCACATCCTCATATGTTGTTAATCGTCCAGCTAGGGCTTTCAAAAAATCAATTACAGTTCTTTCCCCTTTGTGTTTCTCCCAATCTTGTCTGAGCAACGCCAAATCTTTCCTTGTTGTCTCTAAATCAATTCTGACATATTTTACTAATATCTCTAGCATGCCTTTGATTGGTCCTGGCCATAAACGCTGCCCATTTCTTGAGTTCAGGATTAGGAATTTTATATGTCGGTATGATTGAAATTCTCAGGACTCACGGCACCCGGCCTATATCTATGTAATTAGTTAAGGAGGTAACATCTCACCATTTATTCAATTCCCATTTTGCCAGTTTCTCCAATAGCAAAAAGTTTGTTTCACAGAGGATTCCAAAATGTTTGGAGTGATGCCTGTGATTGAAGATAAATGGCCAACTTCTAGATCTTCATTAAATAGAGACAGCGCAGCAGCTTGTCTCTCTTTTTCCCATTCACCCATGATTTCCTTCACTATAAATGAGAACGTGTTTGATCCTCCGCCACAGACAGTTCATCAAACTGTTGTGTGTCACCTGCTCAGGACTGAATTCCGATTTGGAATGAGAACACAAGAGATAGCAGGCAGTGGGCGGGTACGTGTGTGCAGTCCCGTATCGGAGCCCTTCGACCCAATGCAGACACACCCAAACCAACCCCACACCTCCCTCTTACCGCTGTGTTTAAAAATAAGTCTTTGCTTCCACTGCTGCGGATCCGGGACGGCAGGAATGGTGTTACACGTATTTCACTCCAATTGCTGCTTAGTTAGCTGTTCTACCTACCATACGGTGCAGGTGCCAGCAAAGGACGGCAGCTGCCATCTGAACATACAGGATAAATCTGATTCCAATCAGAAAATGAAGGATGCGGCACACCAGAGGAAAGCACATTCATTTATTGTGCAAGCAACGCGTTTCGGCAAAAGCCTCTGTCAAGCAAGTGAAAACACACCCCACCTTCAATAGAAATAATGCAATGTGTCCATAGACATTGACAAAATATTGCGAATGTTGCAACATGATATCGACCACATTCAATTTGATCTCACATTAAAACAATTAACGTAAATTCAGAGTTTCTTATACAATATGTTCCCTCACATTTGTTATAGAATATCTCATCATAACAATCATCACCCAGAAAATCAATTCTTTTTTCGTTTGTTCGTAATAAAATAAATAACATGCATGATCGTAATCAATAAAGTCACACTATTTAAAATCGTTCTGGTCCCAGTAAACACTTAAGACATAATTAATTGAAGCGGCAATCCTGAAACCTGCATGCTGTTTTGCACACCCCACTTGGGATTTGTTTGAATGTACAAGGGTGGACCGTGCAAACTCACTGGAGTAAGACGAGCACTACATTGACCATCAGGCCGCAGGGGTGGCCACGCCCACCAGGGCGGGGTAATTATCATTTAAATGTCGTGCTTGAAACTGCCGGTTTCATTCCTTGTTAGTCCAGAACCTTATGAAGAAGTGCTTCCCTAGCACGAAACGCGTCAGGAGGACTATGTGATGTGGAACGATGTTCGTGTCTGTGATTGCCTTCGCTCAATAAAGGGTGGCCAAAGAACACTTACCTGTGTGTGGTCCTTTCTCAGCAGGCACTCGTTGTTTGGATGTTTAGCGGCCCTGCCTGAGCCGCGAGAGTGACCCCGCTGCGCCTTGCGCAGTCCCACTGAAGTGTCAACCGGCATTTCAGCATAGGAACAGGAAGGGCAATTGAGCGAAGTGAAGCGGCAATCCTGAAACCTGCATGCTGTTTTGCACACCCCACTTGGGATTTGTTTGAATGTACAAGGGTGGAACCGTACAAACTCACTGGAGTAAGACGAGCACTACATTGACCATCAGGCCGCAGGGGTGGCCACGCCCACTAGGTTGGGGTAATTATCATTTAAATGTCGTGCTTGAAACTGCCGGTTTCATTCCTTGTTAGTCCAGAACCTTATGAAGAAGTGCTTCCCTAGCACGAAACGCGTCAGGATGACTATGTGATGTGGAACGATGTTCGTGGCTGTTATTGCCTTCGCTCAGTAAAGGGTGGCCAAAGAACACTTACCTGTGTGTGGTCCTTTCTCAGCAGGCACTCGTTGTTTGGATATATATATATATATATATATATATATATATATATATATATATATATATATATATATATATATATATTTATATTTAAAGTTTTCGAGTAAGTAAAGCGCACTCACAGAGGTCCAAGATATTTATCATAAGTTTATTAAACCGTTACGCGTTTCGACAGAATTGTCTTGTTCACACGATAAAGTTGTTCTGTGAGAGACGTGCATAAATAACTAGAATAAACATAGACATAGGACTCAACATACATTAACTCTGTTTGTCAAGGTTATCATGGTGGCCATTTTGTAACGATAAAATTCATAGTCGTTTCAGACACAAATCTAACCAAATATGTCATTTTACCATGTCTGTGCTGGCATACATTATCAGATTATGTATCATATGTACGCAAGTTACACATTACATACGCAATTCAAAAACGTATTCATCATAGAGTGTTATTGCATCTTAACCTGTATATTACAACAACCTTGTTGATTAATTAATTCAGACTAGTGCCTTAAAACCTATGTTTAAACCTATGTTAAAAGAACCTAGTAGATTAATTCTTTCGGACTAGTGCCATTCAAACTATCAACGTAGTATATACCATTAGTAACTAAAAACGGATCTCACCATTGACCAAAGTATATCCCAATTTATCCAAAGTCTGATGGTAGTTACATTATTCAATTTAAGTTAGTCTATGTACAAGTGTTTTAAATAAAAACAAAAAAACAAAACAAGAGTTCCTAAATAATAATATTCAAAGTGAAAACAGTGCTTCTAAAATATTTCTTATCTTGTGCTGGGTGATTACCAATGACGTTGACGAAGAAAAGGGTAGGGAGCCTGTGATGTGACTTGTGTAAAATGGTTCCCTTCCTTTCCTCCTAAATGAAAAGAAAAGAAAAGAGAAGAAAACACAAGATAAGAGAACAGTTAAAAATACTATACATCTCACAAAAATTATCTACTGTACATTTTTGATAATCTTGTGTGTGAGGTGTACGTCAGTAGTATCGATCATGAACATCTGGGCCATTTACATTTCATGTAGATGTGTTGCCAATTCCTCATCCAGATTATGGCCTTTCGGGAATCTAGTTTCTAATTCTAATATCCATTTCGACTCTTTTTTCCTGAGTGCTAGTTCCCGATTTCCTCCTCTTCTCCCTATATTGACTTGTTCAATGGCAAAATATTTAAGGAGAGAGTTATTGGATTGATGTTTATCTTGAAAGTGTCGAGCTATGGGGTAGTGCAAATCAACCTTTGTGATGGCCCTAAGATGTTCTAAAATACGTTTTTTAGCCATAAGCGTTGTGCTTCCCACATATCTTAATCTACATGGGCATTCCAGAACATAGACAACGTGAGTGGTAAAATTACCTATTTGGTTAGATTTGTGTCTGAAACGCCTATGAATTTTATCGTTACAAAATGGCCACCATGATAACCTTGACAAACAGAGTTAATGTATGTTGAGTCCTATGTCTATGTTTATTCTAGTTATTTATGCACGTCTCTCACAGAACAACTTTATCGTGTGAACAAGACAATTCTGTCGAAACGCGTAACGGTTTAATAAACTTATGATAAATATCTTGGACCTCTGTGAGTGCGCTTTACTTACTCGAAAACTTTAGATTATCACAACCGGCATGGGTTCGCCGGTAATACAGCGCACCTCCTGTCTACGGGAGTGATCTCAGAAGGACCCGTTGTGGAGTGGATATATATATATATATATATATATATATATATTCCTCCTCAATTGAAAAAATACGTGGCACTCTCCTTGGGTTGTTCAGCTTTTTATTCATTCCATCAATCTCCTCCTACGCGTTTCGACCATCACGGTCTTGATCATGGTAGTAAACATAGTCCTGTTTTTCTTTTTACTATTTATACTCAATCGCCACTCCACCCATAATGAGGCATTGTGGGATTCGTAGTACCCAATTTTAAAACAGATATTCCTTCATTTATCTTAAATCTCAAAATGATCAGAGCGCTTCAGTGCAAAACCTAATTGATTACTTCAACAATATCACAGACTGTAAATGATATTAATACATGTATACTCCTTAGCCATTCATTTGCTGCTGACATCCTGTCAGATTTTGCAAGTACAACATTAGTATGTCGATATTACAGGTAGTGTTTCTTGACAACTATCTGATTAGCAAATGATTATTCCCTGTAGTTCTCTGCCTCGAGGGAATTTAGGAGTTCAGTGCTTTTTATAATATATTTATATGTCCCATACTGCTCTAGTGGGCTGAGTGCCCATATACCACAGCAGTCTGTTTATGCATCAATGTTTTACTCTTAGGTATTTCTCAACGAGCGCCCCTTCACATCAATAAAGTTACTACTGGTACTTCTGCAATCATCCTATTTTTCACATTAATAATCGATTTGATAGCAAAACATCACAATTATGTCCAGAATAGGTCTTCGATTCAGATTTCGATAATTAATACAGATTTCACTGTCTCTATGGGGCTTCTCAAGTTATTGATTTTGGTTGCATCTTAGAGATGAATGTACATCTCTTCTTCCCCATTTAGTCTCTGCGGGATCTTGGTTTTAAATCTGATGATCAATGTGGATTCCAGGCGTCTCAATTTCAAGGTCCTGTTGCCTCCCCTCTCATGTGGGGGCACTGTTACCAGGCCTGAGTATTTCATGTCCATCCATGTCTTCCCCTCATGCGTTTGCATGTGTTTTGCAATTGCGTATGTCATATCATGATTTTGTGTTGCCCTTATGTGTTCCAGGATTCGCTTCTTTAATGGGCATATCGTGCTTCCAATGTACCTTTTTCCGCAAAAGCACTCAATTAGATATACTACATGCGTAGAATTGCATGTAATTGCCTCATTAATATTGAATGCTTTGCCCCGTGGATCCTGGATTGACTTCAAATTTCTCCCAATCTTACACACCTTGCAGGTGTTTCATTTCCCAAAGCCTTTCTGTTGGCTCTGTAGCCATGTTTTTGTTTTTCTTAGTTCAAAGTGGCTGTTCACCAATGTATCAGATAGAGATGGCGCTTTTCGATATGATATTAATGGGCGTTCTCCCAAGTTAGCTCCAATATCCGGATCTTTTTTCAGGACGTTCCAGTATTTGGATAGAATCCTCTGGATCTTAAAACTCTCTTTACTGTATGTCAATATCATTCGGGGTATTCCATCCTGTGGTTGTGTTTCTCTCTTTTTTGACTGTTCTCTATTGTCAATCAATGTCTGTGCCCTAGATATTCCTCTCGCTTTTGCTTCCCCACGTTGGATGTCACTATATTTGTAGCCTCTCTTTAAAAATTGCTGTTTTGTTTCTACGAACTGTAATTCCATCTCTTTCACCTCTGAGCAATTTCTCTTCATCCTTATGAATTCCCCATAAGGTATGCTTTTCTTGAGGGATTGAGGATGAGCGCCCCCCGCTGAGTACTGCTTTGTTGGACAATATATATATATATATATATATGACTGGGCACCGTGTATGCCTATGCAGAAGCGGTGAGGACTGTTTGGTATATTAATTTTTATCCACTGGTCTCCTCCGGCCCCGTGTTTATGCCCGTCAGGATATATTTTGTGCTGCTCATTACATGGAGACTTTTGTGGCATTACCCTTTATGTGGTTTGACTTTGGATTTTCCGTTTTATTTGACCTGATTTTCCTCCGGTTTCTGGCACAGTGAGTTCAGGGAGCATTTGTGCTTCTTCACAACACCTACATCGCTGTAGTGTTCAAGTATCTTGCTCCAAATCGGGACATGCTCGATGAGAACTTAAACTTTTACATGTCTTGTGTTTCAATGTTGTTTTTCTATAACCAAATCGGCCCACAGACTTTGATATTTGCACTACCGCACAAGAGGCATTATGGGACCTGTAGTCCCTTCGGGGACACTAGTGAGAACCTGGAGACTGACATTTATGTCTGAAAAGTACACATTAGGTGTTTTTTAGCCTCTAGGTTTTGACTTTCAGCCCTACGGCATTCAGCCTTATTTATGTGCTTACTGGTGCGATTTTAACTGGGCTAATTACAATATTGCTCCCGGTATGCAGCTCTAACTGGGGTCACAGGTCAAGCCCGGCAGAGAAGTCACAGTCTGATTTTATTAATTACGGGCTATTGTTGTCTCCTTTAAATGTTTTACATTGGTACTTGCAGCACGTTCCGATTTTATATTTTTTATATTTTATGTCTTATTTTCGTTTTTTGGGCAATTTGTTCTGAGGGGTGGCGCCATTGTTCGGTATTTATATTAGCACACTATGGCTTTCTGACATGACATGCCCCCCAATATTAGCCAAAGACATACCCTCTCAGTGTGCACTTTAAGAGTTTTTTTTGTTTTTTTAAACGCATCACTCACAGCAATGTAAGCTGATTTTTCACCTTGTTGGTACATGTATGACATTTTGCTGCATTATGCTTGTCTATGCTTTTTAGTGATTCGATGTTCCACTAACAACATTTGTGGTTGTGTACATCATGTTATTGCTCAGGCACTGTGACATTGCGCATTGGGATAATCTGTTGTTTTTTTTCTATGTCTATTTATGCTTAAATGTGGGTAGGGCTATATATACCTGTACGTATCTGGCGCCATTTAGATTGATAAAGGTTGCTGCGCAGCCGAAACGCGTCTCTCTAGCCACGGGGTTGAGGGAGACCCGAGAAAATAAAGAAGCCCTATACCTACAGCCTTGAGTACGTGCCTTCTTCTTTGCAGGAGCAGGATTGTTCTTTGATATATATATATATATATATATATATATATATCCCATAGCACAGTGCAACGCACCGTAATCGCCCTTCCCCTTCCTCTCGCAACGGCGGTCCGCAGTGAGGAGACGAGCCTCATAACACCAACACACGCTGTTACCTCGTAACACCAACAGCAGCCGCGGACACCAGAGGCTTTCAAAGCAGTTATTTATTCAGCAAAGATGGAACAACTCGACGCGTTTCGGGATACACTCCCTTGATCACGAGTACTGTGGCAAAGCCTCATTAACTTTTAAATAACCATGTGACTATGTTTATCATAGAACGTGAAAACAGACTTCAGTGGAACGAAGAGTTAACTCACTCTTCGATAACCAAAACGTATCAGCATGTTACATTGGTAATGATTATTTACAATTGTCGAACAGCATTATTATATTAAAACAATTGACCAAAATATTATTAAAACAGCTACAGATTTTTTTAAGCGACAGAATTATAAAGGCAACCTTACGTTGGTGTAAGCGTGAACAAAGGACGTAAAAACAGACTTCTACGAACACTGGATTCGCTCTATATTTGTATACCATTTCGCCTGTGCCATTTAGTCGTAGTCACGATTAATTTTCTTTGTCCTAGTCAGAATGTATGTGCATTTTGGCTAATTTCTGCTAAATTTGTCATACTGATACTAACATAGATAGTACCACACATTCTCACTGAATTTTCGCCCTTGTGGGCTTTTTTTAGCGGGCAGCTCATAAATGATTATATTTCATCATTGCCCAAGTGGGCTTCAGCTAAATGCGATAGACATGGCAAATTTCATTAAGCTTATATGCTGTTCATACACAAAACACTTTTGTTGCATTGTCATAGCAATGACTTCAGAAAAAACATAGCTAAGCTGTCCGACATCATGTATCAAGTTATCATGCCCCTGTGGGTAAACCAACTAAGGATAGATACTTTCGCTCTTTGGCATTTTTCATTGTAACAGCAGTGTCGTTTTCTAAAATAAAACAAAACAAAACCAAATTAGTATCACACCAACATAACCCCTCACCTAACTTCCACAGTGCAATTAAAAGACAAGGTGTTCTTCGGCAGTGGCAGAATTCAATTATCAATAAAACATCAAATTTCTTACATTTTCACATTTTACAATTTTTTGAAAATTTCTTATAAAACATTTTGCCTTGCATCACCTCAATAAAAACAGAGAATCAAAACCAATTGCACTTAACTAGTCATGCCAAGCCTACATCTACCCTAGATGTACTGCAAGCTCTTCGTCACAGTTGTGACCTATCGGCGCCTACGTTCTATACTGGATAATTAGTTTAGACTCAAGACGTCGGAGATTTTGCACTCTATTCCCTCCTCTCTCATTGATTTTCACTGTGTCTAGTACACAAAAACTCAAAAGGTTACCATTCTGGCCATGATGACTTTGGAAATGTCGCGCTACTGGATACTGTTTGTCTCCATTTTTTATTGCGCGTAAGTGTTCCAACACCCTCTTCTTCGCCTTGTGTATAGTGCTCCCTATATATGCTTTTTGACAGGGGCAAAACAGGGCGTACACTGCATAATCAGTGTTGCAGGTCGTGTGTTTCGAGATTTGGAATGGCTTGCAGTCAGGGGATAGTTTGCACTCTTTTCTGTTTCTGCTGTTTTTACACACTTTACAGCTTCGACATGTGTAGAATCCTTGTATTCCTAAATTTCTTGTTGTAGAAGGCTCTACAGCTCTGCATAAAGTATCCTTAAGGGATTTGGCTTTCCTAAAGGTGATCTGAGGGAAGGTTTCAACACTCTCTGCTATATCTTTGTCGGTTTGTAGAACTGGCCAAAATTTATTTAAACTTTACCGTACTTCACGGGCCTGTCTATTAAAAGTGGTAATGAACCTGATCTTCTCCACTGACATTCCTTTTGGATTCTCTTTTTCTTTTTCAACTATCAATGAGGCTCTTGTTCTTTTTCCAACTTCAGTTCTAGCTTTATTAATCATTTGAGATGTCATCAGTGATGTCATCAGGGATGTCACAGACCATGTCATGAGTGATGTAATATGTGACGTCATCAGCAGTGCATTGCGGGGGCGCGAGTTATAGTTAGCTGAACTAACTATAACGGGGGAATTTCTATGGTTTTGTACGAGTGAAATGTCCAACTAACTATAACTGTCCCTAAAACCTATGGTTTTTTCAGTGAATTTCTAAGGTTTTTTAAATGCTAATTTCTAACTATAACGTGCCTGAAACCTATGGTTTTTTCAGGGAATTTCAAAGGTTTTTAAATGCTAATTTCTAACTATAACGTGTCTGAAACCTATGGTTTTTCAGTGAATTTCAAAGGTTTTTTAAATGCTAATTTCTAACTATAACGTGCCTGAAACCTATGGTTTTTTAAGTGAATTTCAAAGGTTTTTTAAATGCTAGTTTCTAACTATGCCTACAGAGGTAGGACATGTGAAGAAAGAAGAAAAAACGCACAGAAAGAAAGCAAAAGAAATGCAGAAAGAAGCAACAGAAGTCCACAAAGACGAACAAAAGTGCAGGAAGAAGCAAGACATGTGCAGAAAGAACCAACAGAGGAGCAGAAAGAGGCCTTGTTGCAAACCCCAGGGACCCTCAGGATTCAAGGGGACTTAATCCCCCAACTTAAAACATGCCACAGGGCGTGTTTGCACACATGTCACCTCAGGCCCCGCCCCCTCCCTTCACCACTGTGCAAACACGCCCCGTGGCGTGTTTTAAGTTGGGGGGTAAAGTCCCCTTGAATCCTGAGGGTCCCTGGGGTCCAACTAGCCCACCAGGTACCTCCAGTAAGCGCCACAGAGCTGCGTTGCAGAGAGGTGTAAAAAGGGGCGTTGCCTGCACCACCTCTCTGCAACCCAGCCCTGTGGCGCGCACTGGAGGTACCTGGTGGGCAAGTTGGCCCCCAGGGACCCCCAGTATTCAAGGGGAATTAATGCCCCAATTTAAAACGCGCCACATAGCACGTTTGCAGAGTGGTGAAGGGAGGGGGCGGGGCCTGAGGCACGATTGCATCTTTTTTTTTTTTTTTTTGTAGAAGGGGGGCTGTGTGGCCCCCCTTCTTTTTTCCTTTTTTGGGCCCTGGGGACCCCATCCCCCAGGGCCTGACCCCTTTTTTTATTAAAAAAAAAAACTGAACGGGAATGGGGCTGCGTGGCCAATTCCGGCCCCGTGGACCCCATCCCCCGGGGCATGGCCACATTTTTTACATTTTTTAAGGAGGGGGGCTGCGTGGCCCCCCTCCTGAGGCCTCTATTGGCCCCGGGGACCCCATCACCCTGGGCCGGCCTTTTAAAAAAAAAATATTTGGGGGAGGGGGGCCGCGTGGCCCCCTCCAGGGCCACTACTAGCCCCGGGGACCCCATCCCCCAGGGCAGGCCCTATTCGTTGGGGACCGTGGGGGGAGCCCCAATGCCCCCGCGGTCCCGCCGGCTCCCCACGTCCTGCAGGAGCCGGCATTGCTTTTCCACATGGGGAGCTACTAACATGCAGCTCCCCTTGTGGAAAAGCAATCTGCTTTGGATTTTGGAAGAGAGAGCAGGTTTCCTGCTCTCTCTTCCAAAGTCCAAAGCAAGTTGGCTATGGCAGGACGGGAGCCGCGAGGCTCCCGTCCTGCCATAGCAAACAGCAGTGTCCCGGGGGTGGGCACCCCAGGACACTGCAGGAGCCGGCCCTGGGGGGTGGCGGTCCCCAGGGCCATCACAGGCTCCAGGAGGGGGGGCCGCGCGACCCCCCCTCCCTTCACTTGCACAGCCCCGGGGAGGTGGTGGTCCCTGGGGCTCGGGGGTCCGTTACGGACCCCCAAATTTAAATATTAGTGCCCCGGGAGGTGGCGGTCCCAGGGCGTGTGGGAGGCTCGAGCCCCCCACACAGGTATATATATATTTTTTAAAAGAAGCCCCGGGGGCTCCCGTGCTTCGTTACTAATTAGCCCCCGGGTGGGCCAAGTTCCGGGGGCAGTGAAAAAAAAAGTGTGGGGGGGCCCAATCCCCCCCACACTGCCCCGGGGACCGCCACCTCCCCGGGGCTTGTTTTTTTTAAAGTTTGGGGGGCCTCTAAGGCCCCCCCCAAGCCCCGGGGACGCCACCCCCGGGGCTTCCATTAATTATAATAGCGGGGTGCACACTGCCCCCCGCAGCCCGAGGACCGCCACCCCGGGGCTTCATTTAAAAAAAAATACCTGTGTGGGGGGCTCGAGCCCCCACATGCCCCGAGGACCGCCACCTCCCGGGGCACTAAAATGTAAATTTGGAGGTCTGTTATGGACCCCCGAGCCCGGGGACCACCACCTCCCGGGGCTGTGCAACAGGTGGGAGGGGGCCACGCGGCCCCCTCCTGGAGCCCGTGATGGCCCTGGGGACCGCCACCCCCCAGGGCCGGCTCCTGCAGTGTCCCGGGCTGCCCACCCCGGGACACTGCTGTTTGCAATGACAGGGCGGGAGCCTCGCGGCTCCCGCCCTGTCATTGCAAACTTGCTTTGCTTCATTGAAGCGAGAGCAGGGAAACTTGCTCTCTCTTCCAAAATCCAAACCACATTGCTTTTCCACACGGGGAGCTGCATGTCAGCAGCTCCCCATGTGGAAAAGCAATGCCGGCTCCCGCAGGATGCGGGGAGCCGGCGGGACCGTGGGGGCATTGGGGACCCCCCACGGTCCCCAATGGAGAGGGCCGGCCCCGGGGGATGGGGTCCCCGGGGCTAGAAGTGGCCCGGGAGGGGGGCCACTCGGCCTCCCTCCCCCAAAAATTAAAAAATAAAAATAAATATAGGCCGGGCCCCGGAGGATGGGGTCCCCGGGGCCAATAGAGGCCTCAGGAGGGGGGCCACGCAGACCCCCTCCATAATTAAAAATTAATATGTATGTGGCCATGCCCCGGGGATGGGGTCCCCGGGGTTGGAATTGGCCACAGGAGGGGGCCCACGTGGGCCCCCTTCCCGTTCAATTTTTTATTTAAAGGGGGAAGGCCCTGGGGGATGGGGTCCCCAGGGCCCAGAAAAAGTAAAATGAAGGGGGGCCACGCAGCCCCCCTTCTAAATTAAAAAAAAAAAAAAACACGGAGATCGTGCCGAGGCCCCACCCCTCCTAGCAACACACTGCAAACGCGCCCTGTGGCGCGTTTTGCAATGGGGAATTATTTCCCCTTCAGTACTGGGGGTCCCTGGGGGCCAACTAGCCCACCAGGTACCTCCAGTAAGCGCCACAGGGCTGCGTTGCAGAGAGGTGGTCCAGGCCACGCCCCTTTTTACACCTCTCTGCAACGCAGCTCTGTGGCGTTTACTGGAGGTACCTGGTGGGCTAGTTGGATCCCAGGGACCCTCAGGATTCAAGGGGACTTAATCCCCCAACTTAAAACGTGCCACGGGGCGCGTTTGCACAGTGGTGAAGGAAGGGGGCGGGGCCTGAAGTGACATGTGTGCAAACACGCCCTGTGGCGCGTATTAAGTTGGGGAATTAATTCCCCTTCAATCCTGAGGGCCCCTGGGGGCCAATTAGCCCACCAGGTACCTCCAGTAAGCGCCAGAGGCCTGCGTTGCAGAGAGGTGGTCCAGGCCATGCCCCATTTTACACCTCTCTGCAACGCAGGCCTGTGGCGCTTACTGGAAGTACCTGGTGGGCTAGTTGGGCCCCAGGGACCCTCAGGATTCAAGGTGACCTAATACCCCAAATTAAAACGCGCCACAGGGCGCGTTTGCACAGTGGTGAAGGGAGGGGGCGGGGCCTCAGGTGACGTGTGCAAACACGCCCTGTGGCGCGTTTTAAGTTGGGGAATTAATTCCCCTTGAATCCTGAGGGACCCTGGGGGCCAACTAGCCCACCAGGTACCTCCAGTGCACGCCACAGGGCTGCGTTGCAGAGAGGTGGTCCAGGCCACGCCCCTTTTTACACCTCTGTGCAACGCAGCTCTGTGGCGCTTACTGGAGGTACTTAGTGGGCTAGTTGGACCCCAGGGACCCTCAGGATTCAAGGGGACTTAATCTCCCAACTTAAAACGGCCACAGGGCTTGTTTGCACACATGTCACCTCAGGCCCCCCTCCCTTCACCACTGTGCAAACGCGCCCCGGGGTGCGTTTTAAGAGGAAGTTTTAATCCCCCTGCCCTATTATGTACTAGGGCCTTACAGAGGAGGTCATGCTAATCACAGGGGTACCCCAACGCATAGTGTTCCCTAGTGTATGTAGGTGTTTTCACTGTATTCTAAGTGTCTTTTAGCATAGCACTGGCTCTAGGCCTGGTTAGTCCGAGTCAGTTACCACCAGTGCCCGTCTGAAAAAGTTGTGGGCACAGGATGATTTTGCAACAAGGCCTCTTTCTGCTCCTCTGTTGGTTCTTTCTGCACATGTCTTGCTTCTTCCTGCTCTTTTCTTCATCTTTGTGGACTTCTGTTGCTTCTTTCTGCATTTCTTTTGCTTCTTTCTGTGCGTTTTTTTCTACTTTCTTCACATGTCCTACCTCTGTAGGCATAGTTAGAAACTAGCATTTAAAAAACCTTTGAAATTCACTTAAAAAACCATAGGTTTCAGGCACGTTATAGTTAGAAATTAGCATTTAAAAAACCTTTGAAATTCACTGAAAAAACCATAGGTTTCAGACACGTTATAGTTAGAAATTAGCATTTAAAAAACCTTTGAAATTCACTGAAAAAACCATAGGTTTCAGACACGTTATAGTTAGAAATTAGCATTTAAAAACCTTTGAAATTCACTGAAAAAACCATAGGTTTCAGGCACGTTATAGTCAGAAATTAGCATTTAAAAAACCTTAGAAATTCACTGAAAAAACTATAGGTTTTAGGGACAGTTATAGTTAGTTGGACATTTCACTCGTACAAAACCCGTGAAATTCCCCCGTTATAGTTAGTTCAGCTAACTATAACTCGCGCCCCCGCAATGCACTGCTGATGACGTCACATATTACATCACTCATGACATGGTCAGTAACATCACTGATGACATCTCAAATGACATCACTGATGACATCACTGATGACATCATCCATGTGATAATTTCATGCATCTTCTCACACCCTAATATAACTTTTGATACACCCACTCTAAATAGGGTGACCAGATTCTCAAAACAAAAAACGGGGACAGGTCATAGACATAGAAGTAGGACTACGGTTTGCAGTAACCATCGACATAAAAGTAGGACTATTTGACAGCTGTCATAGACATAGAAAAAGGACTACAATGACAGCTCCCTCCACAGACCGAGATGAAGCATTACAGACGACAAATCAGAGGTCTTTTATTGGCAGTAACCATTAATTCCATTTAAACAGACTTTGCCTCAACATTTGCTATAATTGGTGACCACCCTTGCCTTGAAATTCCAAGTATGTTTTCTTATTAAATAAGTATATATATATATATATTCAGAGCCCGAAACGCGTCATGGCAACATTTATGCACTTAAAATAAACTGGCACGAAGAAATTGGAGTCCGTTTCTCTTTTTGCGAGTTCCTGGGGAAAAAAAAGGACTGCAAAGCTGGAAAATTGATACATATATATATATATATATATATATATATATATTATGACTGTTAACTGTGAACAATAAAGAAAATAGCACAATTGAAGAGGAGTTCGTGCTCTCTTGTTTTTGCCGCGAGGAAGTGAACGAGTGCATCGCTATCGAGTTTGATATATATATATATATACCCATACCAGCTTCTCTCACAAAACACAAGCATAGCACAGGAGGCAAGAGGGCACATCTCCTACACAAAACAGAGGCGGCAGCAGCAGCAATACAAGACTCCCTCACACAAACCAACCCTAGCATGGGAAGCTGTAGTGCACGCTTCCTCTCATAAAACAGGTGTACTGGTTGGCCAGCAGTTGTGCAAGCTTCCTCTCATAAAACAGGCACTGGTTGGCCAGCAGTTGTGCAAGCTTCCTCTCATAAAACAGGCACTGGATGGGCCGCAGTTGTGCAAGCTTCCTCTCATAAAACAGGCACTGGTTGGCCAGCAGTTGTGCAAGCTTCCTCTCATAAAACAGGTACTGGTAGGCCAGCAGTTGAGCAAGCCTCAATCACAGCCTGGGAAGTGGCTGTACAAGACTAGCTCGCAAAACCATACATAAGAGGAGTTAGCAGTAAAAGCCTCCCTCACAAAATATACTATCACTGTTAACAACTCTGATCCCTCACCACAACTGGTAGAGCATAGGACACAGCAGAGCAAGGCTCCCTCACCCAACAAGAGCAACAGGCACAGCAGCTAGGCAATGCATCCTTGCACAAAACCAGTATAAAGCAGGAAGAAATAGTGCAAGTTTCTCTCACAAAATGGAGGAGCAAAGGTTCCAATTAAAGGAAAACTCAATTTGCAACTTTGTTAAATGTGCAAGATGCTCATCCTTAAATGTGATAATGAAAACACCATTTCTGAGCATGCTGCCTCTGAGTGAGGGACAATACACTCTCATCATGGTCTTTGAAAATCATACTTCGAGTTCAGGATCAGAGCTCTGAGGGTTTTTATGTACAGACGCCTCCGTGATATAGAGGAGTTGGCCTAACGGCTAGGGCGGTCGACCTCGAATCTGGGGAACTGGGTTTGAGTCTTGGCAATGACACTGAACATCCTGTGATTCTGGGCAAATCACTTAATCTCCCCGTGCCTAAAAAAAATAAATGTGTCCTCATGTAACGCAACTGGTGCTATGTAAAGCGCTCTGATACCCAATACGGGTCAAGTTCACGCTATATAAAACTCTGTAAAATAAAAAATAATATATATATATATATTGGACTCAATATAATCCTTTCCAAGAACAAGCTGCACGCGCTGCACACCATCTTTTGCCACTGAGTCATATCCCAGTGTGGGATATGACAATTATTGCAACCAATAACATCGGACATCGCGATGTCCTGAATTCATCGGGTGTGATTATTATGAACTATTTTGACCTTTTGGACAATAACGTGGATTTTGGTGCCTACAGGACATAAAATCCACATTGCACTAAATACCAGGTCTTTCTGCCTTGTTCACTTTCATAAAGTTTGACCTGACAAAAGTTAACAGGGGGTGAAAACTTTGCAGCACTCAGTAACTACTGGGAGAGACAAGCATTGCACCTCTTATGGTCGGCATCCATGTGGAAAGAGGTGTTAGAAAAGTATTGCGATTTAAAGGGCTGCTTTTAATCAGACCACACCACAAACAAACCCTCAATTTAATAGATGAAGCAGAAAAAATCACTTACCCGCAACACAGAACTATATGTCATTGGTGGCATCAAAGTTACACACAACAACACTACCAAAGTGTGCCCCATTAGCAAACAATCTAACATTCATGTTCTCGCTTCCTTGAAGCCATAGAACATGGAAGACAAAATATTTCTTAAAAAGCCAACACAACCCGTACATTATTGGTTTTTGCTTTCACATTGCTACCAACTTGATTGGCCAATAAGAGACCAAACCCTAAAACACAGAAGACAGAACCTTCCACACACATCTGTTCAACACAGGAACACCAGCAGTATAAAGAACCACAGACATATGAATCTTAATTACAAAGATCACATCAGAGAAAACAGCACAAAGGATTTCCCTTCCTGCTACAACGCTCACCTAAGTGAGGTCACACGCCTTGAGCAGGGCTAAGAGAGCATGCAAGCGCATGCTCAACCGGAACACTAATAAAAAACCGGGACATTTGTATGTTTAACCCGGACACTGTTCAAAAACCAGGACATTTCATTCACTTGGAGAAAAGTGTCGGGACACCGGGACACTTCTCCACAAACGGAGACCGTCCGGGGAAAACCGGGACGTCTGGTCACCCTAACTCTAAATTACAGACTGCCATTCTCAAAACCATAGACACTCCAACACCAATAACTACATACACACTCACTGATTCTTAGGTCTACACACACATCCACTCACTCACCTGTACAGTCACTCATACTTACGGTCACTCAGTACAGGACTATCATATGCACTCATACACCTATATAGACACTCACACACCGCCACTCATCCATAGAGGTACTCACACACCTAGTCAGTCATGGAAATAATTAATCACACTGCCATTTACTCAGATATACAGTTATACACACCCCAGCTCTATTACTCATACAAATACTAGCACATTCTTACGCTCTTATACAATCAATGATACAAGCACACACTCATCCATACAGCCACTCTCACAATAACACACTCATTTGTAGCCAATTATGTACTCCAACACACATATACTACTTTTCACATATGTAGTTACTCACACATGTACCACTGAGATATACATTCACTCACTAACACACCCATACACACACTCACCCACCCATACAGTCCATCACAGATGCACTCTTGAAACCATGCACCCAGTGAATCACCCACTCACACATCTATGCTCAGAGTCACACACACCCCACCCACACAAACACTCAGGCACCCATACAGATACTCAGACAACAAATCAATAAGCCATATAGACACTCATGTAGCTATTTGCAAACCCATGCAGTCGCTTACACACCAACAGACACACGGATACAGACATTCACACAGTTTACTCACTAACCCATGCATTCAGAAAGATATGTTTAATCACTCACTTATAGAGTCAGTCACGCACCTACTAAATCAACCATTCAGACACTTATACACCCACTCATTCATCAATACGCCTTTCACTATATATATATTAAACATATTTAAACTTTACAGAAACACACAGTCACTGGATGATGTCATCAGTGATGTCATCAGTGATGTCATTTGAGATGTCATCAGTGATGTCACTGACCATGTCATGAGTGATGTAATATGTGACGTCATCAGCAGGTTTTGTACGAGTGAAATGTCCAACTAACTATAACTGTCCCTAAAACCTATGGTTTTTTCAGTGAATATATATATACACACAACACTAGTCCCGGTTAGGTTTCAGAGGGTGTCGAGCAGTCCGAGTAGGGTTACCGGAAACCCTTAAATCCTCTCAATTCTCCCACGATGTCAGCAGAAAATACTCGGACACCCTTGCAAGCTTCAAAAATACGTTTTTAATGGCTCCAAACGACGCATTTCAGCTTACGCCTTGATCACGCTCATAAGCAAGCTATGGTATCGTAATTCATTTTAAACAGTGAAAATGATAATCATAGAAAAAGGACTACACCCATGTAGTGTGTTCAAAACAGATACTACCACAGCGGCCATTTTTGCAAGGTGAAAATAATATCAATTTGCTCTACATCAGATGTTAAAATATTACATGATGCCCTGGTTATGGACAAATACTTAATCATACCAACTTAAGACCAAATTCATTCAATATAATAAATCATCATTGTGAAAAACGTTACTAAAATGTTAACCGCTATTCAATTTAAACCACAACATAATGCAGTTAAAAAACGATATTTTATCCAATATAGCGATATACCAAATAATAACCACAATTATTGGCACATCAATTTCATAGCGCCCAAGTGGGCACTTCCAATAATCCACCTTATGGTGGTGATGACAATCCAGCCCTAGTGGGCATAAGTCCACATGATGAATTCTGATAATGTGGTCAAACAGATTATCCGGACTACCAGATTTCATGTCCTTGCCATGGTATACAAAACGTGCCTTCACCTACAAAAAATGTGAATTAAAATGTACAAGAAGAAATATATAAAATGTACAAATAAAAAGCCAACAGACGATTATACACCATATATTATCATCAAAACAGTTTACTCATTCAGGTGAATAGCCAATTCTTCACTTGAATTCAAACCGTGGGGTACCATGGTTTCTAAATCAATAATATATCTTGACTCGAGTTTACGGAGACAGAGTTCCCGGTTTCCACCCCTAACACTGGCTGGTACTGCATCAATCACCACCATTCTCAGTAGTTTTTCATTCTGATAGTGATGCTCATAGAAATGGCGTGCTACGGGATATTGTCTGTTATTATGCCGTATAGCACGAACATGTTCAAGCACTCTTTTCTTTGCACGATGTATCGTGCTCCCTATATACAATTTGTTACAGGGGCAAATAAGGGTATAAACACAATACATAGTATTGCAAGTAAAGGGTTTCTTGATCTCAAATTCTCTTCCTGAATTGAAGAGTGTCAACTTGGTACAGTCTACACTATTGCTGCAAGCTTTACAGTTTTTGCAGCACCGGAAACCAGGACTGCCAAATCCCATTACCCCTTACAGAGCTGGTTACTAAATTGTGGCTCAATTCGTCACGCAATGAGCGACTCTTCTTGAAGGTCACTTGTGGATTACTGCTCAGGTTCTTCTTCAGACTGTCATCTGTCAAAAGTACATGCCAATGCTTTCCTAGTATTTTTCGTACCTCCTGTGCTTGACCCGAGAATGTTGTTATAAATCTCAGGGTCTCAAACTCGACCTCTTGTCTTACAGATACGCGACGTTACACGGGGGGGCCGCACTGAGAGCCACGTTGACATCGCGACTCCAAACTCAAAAGAAAAAAAATGCCCCACTTCCATTATTCGGTATTCGCCCCGGGGACCCCATTCCCCTGGGCCTGCCAGCAGTAATTTTTTGAAAAAAGAAAGGAGGGGGACCATGTGCCCCCCTCCTCAGGCCAATAATGGCCCGGGGACCCCATCCCCCGGGGCTTGCCACTATTTTTATTTTTTTTTAAAAAGGAGGGGGACCGCGTGGCCCCCCTCCTCAGGCCAATATTGGCCCTGAGGACCCCATCCCCCGGGGCCTGCCACTTTTTTTTTTAATTAAAAAAGTGGGGGACCTCGTGGCCCCCCTCCTCTGGCCAATAATGGCCCTGGGGACCCCATCCCCAGGGGCCTGGCCTCTTTGATGGGGACCGTGGGGGGAGACCCAATGCCCCCACGGTCCCAGCCAGCTCCCTGCCTCCTGTGGGAGCCGGCATTGCTTTTGGGCAAGGGGAACTGCTAACATGCAGCTCCCCTTGCTCAAAAGCAATTCTGCTTTGCTTCGTTAAAGTGAGAGCAGGTTTCCTGCTCTCGCTTCAAGGAAGCAAAGCAGTGTTTACTATGACAGGGCGGGAGCCGTGCTCCCGCCCTGTCATAGCAAACAGCAATGTCCTGGGGATGGGCACCCCGGAACTTTACAGGAGCTGGCCCCGGGGGGTGGCAGTCCCCAGGGCCATCGAGGGCTCCAGGATGGGGGCCGCGTGGCCCCCTTCCCAGCATTTTTAAAGCCTTGGGGAGGTGGCGGTCCCCGGGGCTGCGGGGGGGCCGTATGGCCCCCGCATTTAAATCATGTAGCCCCAGGGAGGTGGTGGTCCCCGGGGCTTGGGGGTGCCCGCGAGGCCCCCCCACCCAAAATAATTAAATGCCCCTGGGAGGTGGCAGTCCCTGGGGCTGCGGAGGAGGGACAGCGTGCCCCCCGCACACTATGGATAAAGCCCGGGGGAGGTGGTTGTCCCCGGGGCTGCAGGGGCTCCCGCGGGCCCCTGCTATATTATTACACATTTCCCCCGGGACCTGGCCCACCCAGAGGCTTTAGGAAAACGAAGCGCTGCTTTGTTTTTTTTAATTTTCTCGGCGGGATTCGTGCACCCAGCACGACTTCCGCCGAAAAAACAAAAAATATTTTTTTTTTGGGCCCTGGGGGTCCCTGTGGGACCCCCTGACCAGCCCTAGGGGGTCAGGGTGTTTCTACCCTGCCCCCTTTTCTTGTTTTTCATCTTTTTTCTTCCTTTTTCTTGTGACTCGGTTATGGCTGCCAACACTTTCTGGTTTGGAGTGTTGGCAGTCAATCAGAATTAAGCTTGTGCTCGGGAGGATTCGCGAATCCTCCTCGGTGCTCAGATATCGATATTTTTATTTTTTGAATTTCTCAGGAACTACTGAACGGATTTGCACCATTTACAAAAAGGTCGCTTTCTGAACCAAGAGCTACCTTTTTGCCACATTTGGTGTAATTCCGTTCCGCAGTTCAGGCTGTAGCCTGTTCCAAAATTTCCTATGAAAATTAACATGGAGAAAACGCGTTTTGGGACCCCCCTTTTTTCTCGGCCCCCGCTTCACGAATCACCCCCAAACTTTCCAGACAGGAGCTGAGCTGGTCATTAGTTTGGAAAATTTCGCAAAGATTCGTCAAACGGCGCCAAAGCTATTGGCAAATCAAAAAACGCTTTTCCTATAGATAATAGGTCCTAACTATAATTACCTACTGGAGGCCACCAGTAGGTAATTATATATATATATATATATATATCCTCTCAATTCTCCCACGATGTCAGCAGAAAATACAGTCAGTTTGAGGCAAAAGCAACATCAATTGTGCAAAGGTATCCTTCAGTAGCATTTCAAGACCTGCCCCAGTCAATGTGCCTGGGTCATTGCCACCACAGTGCACAATCATGAGGTCAGGGGGTTGGAGATGCAAAAAGGTTTTAACCAAAGGCATCAATTGGTGCCACTTTAATCCTCTCTGTGTAATCCATTTAATATCCACATTTTGCAAAGCTAGGTCTTTGTCAATACCTCTGCGTTCAGCATACCTTTTGCACCAGAAAACATAGCTGTGCCCAACAATCCATACTGTAGGCATCTTGAAGGGATGTCTGGAAGTAATGAAAAGATGTCTGTAGCTGAGGTAGTCAGTTGGAAGAATGAGAGGTATCTAAAATGGTGGGCAAGATGCAGTATTTTTAAAAAGTAGAGAATTGATTGGCTGTTTAAGAAGATTGCACACTCAAAAATAGGGTGCATATTACTTTCTTTAAAAGCATGTTCCTTATTGGTTAGTAGAAAATGTTTGAAAGGTACAGTAGATAGGATAAGGAGATATTTTTCAAACGTCAACCACACCTGCTGTTTGCATTTGTAACCTTGTGTGCTGGATTTGAAAATATGGTGAACTTGTGACCTGTCAGTTCAGTTGAATGTTCCATGAACTGTTACTATGGAAACTGGCATTAAGCAGAATGGGGGAAGGGTTGAAACTTTACTGTGGACTTAAAATGTGAAATTGTAAATTATATTTAGGTGAAATGTTATTAAAGTATAATTTCCTAAGTCAGTATTATCTTTAGAAGTGGTGTGTTGTTAAAAAATAGTGGTATTTTTATTTGTAATATATTTTTGAACTCCCGTATGGATTCGCGGCTCCATCGCGTTGGTGCACGGCTCCATCGCGATTGCAAAGAATTCCAGAACCAGTTTGGGCACTTTTAGAAGTCAGCTGGTAAGGGTTCATAAGTTTAACCAATAGAAATGCATTTTATAATTTGAAATAATGTAGGAAGCAATGTGATTTGTTACTTACATGTATTTGTGTGGAGAAAGGGAGGGAAAGTTTGCCATTACTGGTTTTACCTTGCTGAGTGTGGTGCATTACATTGATTGTGTGCATTAGAAAATCTTTTATGAGTTTCTGATATTTTAAATTCTACAAATCGATTTGGAAGGTGAGTTATAAAATTGTGAGATGTATTATGTATTAGTTTTACTTTTAATGTTTAAAAATTATTGATAAACTGTGATGTTTGAAATATATTATTAAATGTACAGATGTGTATTGCAGTTTGTTTTATTCTGGTTAAATGTTGTTTGAAATAGATTATGTATAGTAATATGTGTATATTGGAAGATGGATTAGTGATTATGGTAGTTTGTTTTAGTGTGTGGATATGTAGTATGCCGCATAATTTTAGGTGTTGCTTTAAAATTGGAGGTGGAGTGTGTTAAGTTTTAAGGTGTGCATGGACTTCTGTCTCAAGTGTGTCTCTAGTTGTATATTTATTTTCATATGTCTTATACAGTTGAAGGTGCATTATGTATAACAAAGAGGTGTTGTTGCTTTTTATGTGGTAGGCTCAAGATTGTGAGTAGTAGTGGAATGGTGAAGATGTAGGATAATAGTGTGCTTTAAAAGATGTTGACATAAGGTATTAGTGATTAGGCTTCTTTTTTAAGTTTCTAGAGAGGTACAGTTGAGATATGCCACATAATTTTGGGTGTTTGCTTGAAATTGGAAGTTTGTTCTGTGAATTTTTAATGTTTGGATAGTGTTATGCTACAGACATATTCATGTATGCTTTTAGGAATATGGTGAGACATTTAGTAAAGACATGTGAAGGGTTCCTGCTTTGTATTTGGGTAGGTGTAACATTATAAGTAGTTGTAGAATGGTAAATCAGCAGCCCAAAAGAGACGGTTGAGATATGTTTGTAGAGATTTTATTTATTAGAGTAATTTGTATGATGTGTGGAAAGGTATATTTCATATACACTGCATACTTTTCAGTGTATGTTTGAAAATTGAAGTGTAGTCTGTGAAGTTTTGAGCTGTGGAGGGTGTTGTAACTGAGATATGTTTCTACTGGCACATATATTATGGTATGTGTTATGTGTCTGAAGATGATAGATGTATAAAACATAGGTATACATTTATCTGTATATTACTTTTATATATGATGCTGCTAGGAAAAGGTACAGACATATGCATACATGCTTTTAGAAATATGGGGAGACTTTCATCAAAGATAAGTGAAGGGTTGCTTTGTTGTTTGTTGTGCTCAATACCAGATTAGTACTAGAATAGTAAAGCAGTAGAAGTAGAAAAGTGATGTTTAAGATATGTTGGGAGAGGAATTATTGATTATGGTGCTTTATAAGAGTCTGTGTAAAAGTTTACTTGAAATTTGCCGCATAAATCTAGGTATGTTTGAAATGTTTAGCATAGTCTGTCAACTTTTAAGGCCTTTATGGGCTTGTGAGTGGGGTTATGTTTCTATTTGCACATGTGTTCTAATATGTGTAATGCTTTTGGCAATAGGTATAGATAGATGCATGCATGCTTTTAGGAATATGGTTAGAGTTATGGTAGAAACGTGTGATAGGTTGCTACTTTATGTGTGACTAGGTCTAATATTTGTAGAATGGTGAATGTGTAGAATAAAAATGAGTTTTAAGACATGTTGGCAGAAGGGATTACTGATGCACTCTTTTAATCATGTAGCCACTACTCATGCACTTATATAATAACTCAGGCACTAACGTTGTACTCTTTCAATCACAGAGGCACTAGCCTTGTACTTATGTAATCTCTCAGCCAGTAGTCATGGTATTATTAAATCACCCAGGCACTTCCTTTGCACTCATTTATTCACTCTGGTGTTATGTCAGTAGTCCTGCGATCATCTAAGAAGTACCCATGCTCTTATAAAATCACCCAGTCACTTTCTAGGTAGTCATTTAAATCTCCAGATATTACCCCTGTAGTAATGCAATCACCCAGGTGTTATGTATGTACTCCTTTAATTACCCAAACGTTACCTCTGTACTCATGCAATCACCAATGCATTAGCTATACAGTGCTTCAATCACCCAGGCACCATCATTGCACTCTTTCAATCATGCAGGCACTACTCTTTTACTTATGTAATCACTCAGCCAGTACTCATGTACTTATAAAACCACCCACGCAGTACCTTTGCACTCCTGTAATCACTCAGGAAGTACGTTAGTACTTCTGTAATCACCCAGGCAGTTCTCATGGACTTATAAAATCACCCACTCACTTCCTATGTACTCCAATAATCCCCTAGATAATACTCCTCCAGTCATGCAATCACCCAGGTACTAGTTATGTACTACTCCTGCAGTTTCTACCTATGCACTCATGTAATAACCAAGTCTCTACCCTTGCAGTCATAGAATGACCCAGATCCTACTGTTGCACTCATCTATTCACCTACACACTACTCAATGAGTCATCTATATCTTTAGGTGCTATTCATACACTTATCCATACACTCAACGTTTATGTGTGCACTCATGCAATTAGCCAGTCACTATCCATATTCTCTTACAATTATCCAGTGACTACCCTTCAACTCATTCAATCACCCAAGCACTACTCATGAAGTTATGCAATCACTCCTCAGGCAGATCTATTACATGTTTCAGTTGTAGGTTTCACTATATTCCAGAAATATTGTATACATATTTCTTTTAGATATGATGATTTGAAAAGGTAGAGATGTATGTATGCATGCTTTTAAGAATATGGAGAGACTTATGGTTCAGTCATGTAATAGTCTGCTGCTTTATATTTGGCTAGCCCCAACACTCATGCAGTTTTAAAAACACCCAAGTACTATCCATGCAGACTTCCAATGATCCAGGCAGTACATATACACTGATGCAATCACCCAGGCATTACCTCTGCACTCATGCAAACATCCAGGCACTACCTATACACTCATGCAATCACCCAGGCACTACTTATGCACTCCTTTATTAACTCAGGCACTACCTCAGTAGTCCTGCAATAATTGAAGAAGTAGCCATGCAGTTATAAAATCACCCCGTTACTTCCTATGTAGTCATGTAAATCCCCAGATATTACCCCTGTAGTCATGCAGTCACCTAGGCGTTACATATGTACTGCTTTAATCCCCCAGACGTTACCTCCGTACTCATGCAATCACCAATGCATTAGCTATACAGTGCTTCAATCACCCAGGCACTATCCTTGCACTCTTTCAATCATGCAGGCACTACTCTTTTACTTATGTAATCACTCAGCCAGTACTCATGCGCTTATAAAACCACCCACACACTACCTTTGCACTCCTGTGTTCACTCAGGCAGTACTTTAGTACTTCTGTAATCACCCAGGCAGTTCTCATGGACTTATAAAATCACCCACTCACTTCTTATGTACTCCAATAATCCCCTAGATAATACCCCTCCAGTCATGCAATCACCCAGGCACTAGTTATGTACTACTCCTGCAGTCATGCAATCATGCAGGCTGTACCTATGCACTCATGTAATAACCCAGGCTCTACCCTTGCAGTCGTAGAATGACCCAGATCCTACTGTTGCACTCATCTATTCACCTACACACTACTCAATGAGTCATCTATATCTTTAGGTGCTATTCATACACTTATCCATACACTCAACGTTTATGTGTGCACTCATGCAATTAGCCAGTCACTATCCATCTTCTCTTACAATTATCCAGTGACTACCCTTCAACTCTTTCAATCACCCAAGCACTACTCATGAAGTTATGCAATCACTCAGGCAGATCTATTACATGTTTCAGTTGTAGGTTTCACTATATTCCAGAAATATTGTATACATATTTCTTTTAGATATAATGATGATTTGAAAAGGTAGAGACGTGTGTATGCATGCTTTTAAGAATATGGAGAGACTTATGGTTCAGTCATGTAATAGTCTGCTGCTTTATATTTGGCTAGGCCCAACACTCATTCAATTATAAAAACACCCAAGTACTGCCCATGCAGACTTCCAATGATCCAGGCAGTACATATGGACTGATGCAATCACCCAGGTTATTATCCCTGCACTCATAAAATCATCCAGGCAGTACGTATGTACTAATGCAATCAGCCAGTTATTACCCATGCACTTTTTCAATCACCTAGCTACTATCTATAAACGTATATAATCTCTCAGGTAGTTTCTTTGCACTCCTTCTATCATATAGGTATTACCCTTGTACTTATGTAGTGACTCAGTAAGTACTCACACACTTATAAAATCACCCAGGCACTACCTTTGCACTCCTTCAATCCCTCAGGCATTCCCTTAGTACTCCTGCAATCACCCAAGCAATACTTATGCAGTTATAAAATCACCCATTGATTTGCTATGTACTCTATTAATCCTCCAGATATCAGTCCTTCAGTCATGCAATCACTCAGGCACTAGTTGTGTGCTACGCTTGCAGTTGTTGAATCATCCATGTTCTACTGTTGCATTTATCTATTCACCTATGCACTACTCAATGTATTTCTTTATTTAGAGATGACAATATTTGTATATAATTATTTTAATATTAAATAATTTTTTGAAAGATAAACTTTTCTTTTTTTTAAATTCTCCATATTTATTGAGAAATATTCAGTATGACAAGAAAAGATCAAAAGAAAAGACAACAAAGAAAACAGAACTATTTAAAGGATAGACAAAAGTAGAAAGTAGATGAAGTACAACATGTGACGTTAAAGAAAAAGTCTTCTGGTAAGAGAACAAAAGAATTTGTTAAAAGTCTTTTAAAAAATCTAAAAGATTTTCAAAATGGCGAAAAGAGAAAGAAAACAACTACAAGCAATCAGAAGGAAAAGAAAAAAGGTGAAATTAATGCAAAATCAGGTTATAGGAAAACAATCCATGTTGAAAAATGGATGAAAGAATATAAAGAGAATGTATAAAAGTAGAGTACTACAAAATGTATTGAAAGATTGCAACAAATATAAAAGAAGACCAGTATTTTACAAGAAGAAACAACAGATTAAAAGTGTAGTCGAAAAGGCTTTTGAATTGAAAAGAAAATTGTTTATATTAGTATTGAAGAGAATGAAAACATTGAATAAAACAATGCAGTTTATGAAGGAGAAAAGTAAAAGAAAAATACTGGTTAATAGAACTAACTTTTGCAAAATAATTTCTGGTGAATGGAAGCACACTTCTAGTACTGAGCCTTTTTTTTAATGAAGAAAGCTATTTTCAACAAAGTACATTAGTTCATGCAGTTGATACCAGGGGTCGTTGCTATGAGATTAAAAATGGTTGTCCAATTGAAAAAGAAAAGATGGTTCCTAGAAATGTGGAAGAAGTAATAGCTGAAGTTTAAGGGAGACGTACACAAGCTCCAGTGTATAAGTGGGATTGTGGTAGTATTTGTAGTATACGATAAGAATCTATTGATATTTTACGAAAATTCTTACGAGATTATGGTAATAAAAGTGTTAAACAGAAGATTAAGATATTGAAAGGACTAGATCCTTGTAAAGTTAGAAAATATAGTAACTTGCAGGGTCATTCTCTGGCTTGTCTTTCTAGAAAAGTTTGTCAAAGTACTTTTCATCATTTAAGAATGTTAGCAGAAAAGCGGAAGTTAGTAAGAAGATTGTACTATGTTAAAAGGCCTGCATTATCTTTAAGTGAAATGAACAGTGCTCTTTTGCATGGCTCAGTATTGGATGTAAAAAAAGTTTGTGATGATATACAGTTTCGTTTCTTTGGTCCTCAAGAGGAGTGAGGAGAAAGTGAGAGTTTCATAAGTGTAGGTGTTGAAGAAGAGGTGGAAGATAGTACTACTGAGAAGTTTGCAGAAGACATTATGAAGTTTAAGGTAGTTTCTTGTGAAAAACCAAACTATGTTTGTATTTGTTGTCGACGTACTCACTATAGAAGTCAAACTAGGAATGTTGATGTGTATTTAAAAAGTGAAAAGGAAAACAATGATAAGTGGGTGCAATTTGGTGCTTATTTGTTGGTGGAAGGTCGTTTTGAGTTGGGTAGTGATCAACGTATTTGTAAATATTGTTACAGCAAATTAGAAGAGAACAAAATGCCAGCTAGAGCTGTACATAATAACCTAGAGTTGGTAGCTATTCCTCCGGAACTGGTAGATTTAAATACTTATGAGTCCATTCTTATTCAATCTGTGCACCCGTTTCAGGCTATAGTTCGTATGGAGCCTAAAACAGGTAAGCTACCTCCAACAGATTTACAAAGAGGTTTAAAAGGAAGAGTTGTGTATTTACCTTTAGATTTTAAGAAAAATATTGAAACTGTTGGTGTAGAGAGAGAGGAAAGTGAACCTGTAGTTATTCTAGTTAATGATGTACCAACAAAGAGTCGGAAAATATGGCAAGAGATAGTAGATGTCAGCAAAGTTCAAAAGGCTACGTTATATCTTATACAAAACAATATTTATTATAAAAATGTATATCTGGAAGAACAAGAAATATCTTTAGATGATGATAGAGAAATTTCAACTGGCCAAATTGAAAAAGTGGACAACTCCAGGAGTGAAGAAATTTATGAACATTATAGTATACATCCTTTACATTCAAAAGAAGTGATTGGAAACACTATTGAATTATTCCAAATGAAGAAAGCGAAGGGAACTTCCATGAGTGTTTGGGAAAAAAGTTTAGAAGCTCGTTGTTTACCACAGCTCTTCCCCACTGGAAAAGGTGGACGATATGATAAACGACCAGTACAGATTCCAGCTTCAGAATACCGTTCAACAAGATTGTACTCCGAAGATCCAAGATTTCGACAGTGTGTTCCATATTTATTTCATCTTCTGTTTGAAAGTGACTTGTCTGGACTTTCATATGCAGTGAACCACATATTAAAATAAAAATCTTACACATCTTTCTGCAAAGGAATTTTTGGACAAAGTTCCACAGAGAGACGATCATTTAGAATCTCAGTTAATTAATTTGATGGCATGTCAACGTGGTACTAATGAGTATTGGTATCATCGTCATGGAGAACTTAAATGTATGTTAAGGAACTTAGGAACCCCTACGTGGTTTGTTACGCTTGGCTGTGCTGAGTACCATGGGACGATTTACTTGAATTTCTAAGAGAAGCAAATTCAAATGTAAAAGACATTGGGGCCGATTCCGATCTCGGCCGGTAGGGCTCCGAATAGGATTCGGCTTTACCGGATCCGATTCGGAGCCCTGTTTCCCGACCGAACCGTACGCGGGTCCGGCCGAGCGAGTACGATGCGACTCGCCGACCGACTCGTCCGGGCGACCCGACCGCTCCGACCGACTCGTACCCGGATCGTACCGCTCCGACCGACTCGCTCGGACACGATTCGCACCGCGCAATGGAGACGTTTTCCGGCCGGGTAAGTACGATGCGCACCTCGACCGCTCCGACCGACTCGCGCCGTCCGACTCGAACTCGCTGTCGGAGCCGTACTTTGGGGGTCCGTGTCGGACCCCCCTGTACGCGTACCCGTGCGAGGCGCACACAGGGGGACCCATGGGTCCCCCTACCTGTGCGTGTACGCCGCGAGCGCTTCGCGGCGTACTCGCTGTAGGGGGCGCCCTTGTCCGCCTCGCACCCATTGAGGCAATGGGAGCCCGCGTACGCGTTGTACGACCGGCTCCCATTGAGTTCAATGGGAGTCCGACCGACTCGTGTCCGGTGGCATACGAATGCATCGGACTCGTTCGGTCGGACTGCACGGGTCCGATTCGGTCGGAAATCTCTCCGGGTCCGGCTCGGTCGGAGAGATTTCCGGCCCGAATCGGAATCGACCCCATTGAATTGAAAACAGCTGGAGAACTGTGCAGATATTTCAATCATAGGTTTCAATCTATGATGTCTTTTATCTGCAATAAAAATAATGCACCTCTTGGAGAAGTTATTGATTTCTTTTGGAGAAAGGAGTACCAAGCCAGAGGTGCACCTCATATTCACATGCTGTTATGGATCAAGAATGCACAAAATTTGGAACTGATAGTGATGAAAGTGTTTTGTCTTTCATTGAAAAATATGTGCCATACCAAAAGAAGGAGGAGAAAACAACTTGAGACAGCAAGTTTTACGGTTTCAAAGTCATGGATGTGGGAAATATTGTCGACGGAAATGCAAGTCAAAGGGAAAATTTTATATAAAATGTCGTTTTGGATTCCCATGTCCAGTAATTTCAAAAGGAAGAGTCAACAGTTTCATGTCAGCAGTAAGGCATACTATAACTCGGAAATCTCCGAAGAATACTTACAACATAAAAAGAACTGAAGATTCAAAGTATATTAATGACTACAATCCAGTGATTTTGACGATGTGGAATGCAAATATGGATATCCAATATGTTGCAGATAATTTGATTGCTGTTGCTCGCTATGTTACGTCATATATAACCAAATCTGAAAAGACGGAGTTGAAAGAAATGTGGGAAGAAATTTCACAAGAGAAGACTCTTAGTAACAAATTGTACAGCTTTAGTTTGAAGATGCTTTCCCATTGAGAGATTGGATCGTACGAATGTTCGGATCGGTTGACCTCTGCAAGTTTATATTCAAAGTCAAGAGGAATCATTTGGGTAAGTCTAGGTCTTGCTGCAACACGAAATCGAGTATTGAAATCTGTACAAGAAATTGAGTACTTAGCATTGAATGAACCGGAAAGTACAGATATTGTTAAAACAAATATGTTGGATACGTACTATCCTAAAAGAAATCCACATCTGGAAAACATATGTCTCTATGAAGTACTGCAACATTACAGCTTTAAGAGAAATGTTACAGAAAATATAAATGAAGAAAAATATGCAGTAATTGGATGTGATGGATGTTTGGTAAAACATGCCAAAGGAAATCTTATTAATCACAGAAAACTCAGTTGCGAAACTCCAGATAAAACGGAATTTTTCTATTTAGCACTTCTGCAACTCTTCAAGCCTTGGCGTACTGAAATGGAATTATTTGGAGATTTTGACTGCTAGGAAGATTCTTTTAATGCATGTAAAGATAGCATTGAATGTACAATTTTTCCAAATTATCTACAAATGTTGAATGAAGAGATTGAACAAGAAACTAGTATTGCATCTGAAATAGCTAGAGATAGTTCTCAAGATAGTCAAAGTTCTACTCCACTAAGTCAAGATCCACTGGGACAACCAATTCTTGAAAATGAAGCAGCAATAGCCATGAATGAAGTAGAAACGGCAATGCAACAAGCACAACAGGATATTATTGAGTTGGGAAATTTGGAAGAACAACTAAATATTGAACAAAAAGAAATATATCAGCAAGTTACACAACAGATACAGCATGGTTTACTGCATGAAAAACAAGAATGCCAATGCACATCATTTAAACCTATTCAAATGTATATCAGTGGGCAAGCTGGAACAGGAAAAAGTTTCTTAATTAAAGTTTTCACCAGTTATCTACAGAAAACCACTGAATCACATTTATCTTGTGTTGTAACCGCTCCAACTGGGTTAGCAGCACATAACATTAAAGGGATTACATTACATCGATTACTCATGCTACCAGTTGAACATGAAAATAAGTTGGAATATCACAAGCTATCTGGAGAAGCTTGTTATGAAGTTTCAAGAGTACTAAAGAAAATGAAACTTCTGATCATTGATGAGGTGAGCATAGTCTCAAACTTAATGCTTGCCTTTGTACATTTAAGAATGCAACAGATTTTAAAAACAGATTATGATGTTTTATTTGGAGGAAAACGTGTAATTGTATTCGGCGATCTACTACAACTTACTCCTGTGAAAGGACAACCAGTTTTTAAAACACTTGTCCATGAAGACACTAAGAAATCTTTGGGAAATATTGGAAATGTGAACATTTGGTCTCTTTTTGAATATAAAGAACTTATTAAGAATATGCGACAAGCAAGTGATGAACATTATGGAAACATTCTTCAAGATATTAGAATTGGTGTTTTGACAAAACATGGTAAAGAAGCTTTACAAAGTCAGCTACAAACAAACCTGTTTCCAAATGAAAATATTTCACCTGAAATAATGTACAAAAGAATTGGAGAAAAGAAGTCTATAGTTTGCCTAATGCCAACACTGGAAGAGAGTTCTCCATTTAATCAAGAACTTTTGAAACTGGAGAACCAACCAATTGTGAAAATGGAAGCCATTGATAAAATGGAACACAAAGGAGTTACTATTCTTCTCTCAGAGAAATTACAGTCAAAATTGGATTCTTTGGAGAAGTCTGTATCTAAGACTGCTGGTTTAGAAAAGACGTTATATGTATGTGTAAACTGTCGGGTAATATTAAAGAGGGTACGGCATATGCTGCATTGTCTCGAGTAAGAACATTATCTGGTTTGTATTTGATTGAGTTTGATGAGAAAAAGGTTAGTGCTGGTGCAAATTGTGTAAGAGAATATAATCGGTTAAGAAGACAGTATGCTCCTAACTTAGGTGAATATCCCGTATATGAAAAACGTGTAGTGTGCCCAAAACGGAAATATGAGAAATATTCCAGTAAGGTTCAAAAAAAGAAAACAATTCAAGACAATGATGACGCTGCAAAGAAAATGAAAATGGACACTGTTGATGATATTGTAGGAAACCAGTTAGAAAATGGTTCAGGTATCAACTGCTATGCTAATGTAATTGTAAATGTTGTCTTTTATCTAGAGGATCTTCATCATGAAATTTTGGAAAATCGAGAAAAAAGATTCTGTACTTTACTGCATAATATTTTTCAAAAGTTGGTAACTGATAGAACTAAAATCCATACTGCTTCTGACATTCGTCATCTTTTGGATATATGTACTGGTTCTTCGCAATTTACACTTAATATACAACAAGATGCACAAGAATTTCTTATGTTTATGCTTGCAGTATTGGAAGATGAAGGAATAGAAATTGAAAATTTGTTTGGAGTAACTTACAGATGGGATCATAAATGTGAAGAGTGTTCATTTTGTTCTACCAGTCAAATAGACACTGAACGATTCATATATTTGACAATACCAGATTGCAAATCAGTGTCTTTTAACAAATTAGTAAAATCAGCTAATCAAGATATGAAATGTTCTGATTGTAAATCAGATATGTTGCCAACATTATATATAGAAAGATTTGGGAAATATGTAATTTTAATGCTACAACGTTGTAGAGAAAATGGAAGAAAATTGGAAATTAAAATAAAAGTTTTGTGGCAAGTCAAGTGTCAATTTCAGGAAGAACTTTTAAAGCAGTGGCTATTATATTCCATGATGGACCTACTACAACATCTGGACACTATACTGTGTATTTAAAGTGCAATAAAGGATGGACACATTGCAATGATGCCCATTTGAAATTCAAAGGAAGGTTGCCTTACGAATTACCAAATTCATATCTGATATTTTGATGCCAAATTTTTGAAAACATAATTCGGCCTATTGGGAAGATGTGCACACAAAATAACGAGTTTATTTTGGATATTATCAATGCAAATGGATTTGGAAACATTATTCGGCCTATTGGGAAGATGTGAACAATTACTGTTTGGATTATTATTTGTGCTATTTTTTATTGCATTTGCAAAATTGTGTTTGAAGGAACTAGTTTATATATTTGATATTTATATTATATGCGATGTAAATGAGAGTGTATATTTTAGAAAATGTACTTCAGAAAAATAAATAATTTAGTGTAGTTGAAGAATGTAATTTAGAAAATATAGATAGGTAAACAAATAGTTGAATTTGTAAATATTTTCGACACAGATTTGTTTTTTTTTTACAATCACATTGATTGTATTTTTTTCCCTGCTGTTATATGATGATCTACGTTGAAATCACTGTGTATGGTGTAATTCACTAGAATCTGAAAACAGCAAAAAAGGGAAACTGAATATGTTATGTAATTGTAAAATTAAGTTGTGTTTTAAAAACCATCATATTATATGTAATAACAGTTTTCCTTCTTTTTTATTACAGAAAGTAATAGTAAACCTTGAAAATCTTTTAAATTCAGTTTACAACAAAACAAATGTAAAATAGTTTCACTGAGTTTGGTATGTATTTGAATGAAGAAGGTAAGATGAAATAATGTAATAAGCATAATAATATGAACTAATGTTTACAGTCATTTTTATTGCACTGATCCATTTTTCAAATACTACCCATGCACTGATCTATATATTTAGACACTATTCTCATACTCCTACCATCACCCACTCAGTATCCAAGCATTTCTCCATTCACCTAGCCTGAATCTATATACTTATAATATCACCCAGAGACTATTTATGTAATCTTCTAATCACCCAAGCACTACCCATGCAGTCTTCCAATCATCCATGCACTACTCATGCACTCATTGAATAACCGAGACACTACCCTTGCACTCCTCCAATCACCCTGGCACTACCTATGCACTTATAAAATCACCAAGGCACTACCTATACACTCATCTAATCACTCTGGTACTGCCCATGCACTCCTTTATTTACCCAGACATTACTCTTGCATTCATGCAATCACCCAGGTATTACCCATGCACTACTTCAATCACTCAGGTACTGCCCATGCAGTCATACATGTGCTCAGGCACTTCTGCAGCACTCATGCAATCAACCAAGCACTACCCTTGCAGTCTTCCAATCATCGACACACTACTCCTGCACTCATGCAATCACCCTGCTACTACTTATGCACTCCTCCAATCACCCACAAACTACCCAGGCACTCCTACATGTAGCCAGGCACTACCCATGCACTCTTCCATGCACCCAGGCATTACCCATGCACTCCTTCAATCACCCAGACATTGCTCCTGCACTCATACAATCACACAGACATTAGCCATGCACTCCTTTAATCACTCAGGCACTACCCCTGCAGTCATGCAATTACCCAGACACTAGTGATGTACTACTCCTGCAGTCATGCAATCATGCAGGCCCTACTTATGCACTCATGCAATAACCCAGGCACTACCCCTGCACTCCTCCAGTCATCCAGGCAATATCCATGCACTTCTCCAATCACCCAGGCACTACCTATGCACTTACAAAATCACCAAGTCACTACCTATACACTCATCTAATCACTCAGGCACTGCCCATGCACTCCTTTATTCACCCTGACATTATCCCTGCATTCATATAATCACCCAGGCATTACCCATGCACTACTTGAATCACTCAGGCACTGTTCATGCAGTCATACATGTGTTTAGGCACTTCTGCAGCACTCATGCAATCAACCAAGCACTACTCATGCAGTCTTCTAATCATCCACGCAGTACTCCTGCACTCATGCAATCACCCTGCTACTACTCATGCACTCCTCCAATCACCCACGAACTACCCAGGCAGTCATACATGCAGCCAGGCACTACCCATGCACTCTTCCATGCACCCAGGCATTACCCATGCACTCCTTCAATCACCCAGACTTTACTCCTGCACTCATACAATCACACAGACATTAGCCATGCACTCCTTCAATCACTTACGCACTATCCCTGCAGTCATGCAATTACCCAGGCACTAGTTATGTACCACTCCTGCAGTCATGCAATCATGCAGGCACTACTTATGCACTCATGCAATAACCCAGTCACTACCCCTGCACTCTTCCAGTCATCCAGGCAATATCCATGCACTTCTCCAATCACCCAGGCACTACCTATGCACTTACAAAATCACCAAGGCACTACCTATACACTCATCTAATCACTCAGGCACTTCCCATGCACTCCTTTATTCACCCAGACATTATCCCTGCATTCATGCAATCACCCAGGCATTACCCATGCACTACTTCAATCAATCAGGCACTGTTCATGCAGTCATACATGTGCTCAGGCACTTATGCAGCACTCATGCAATCAACCAAGCACTACCCATGCAGTCTTTCAATCATCCACGCAGTACTCCTGCACTCATGCAATCACCCTGCTACTACTCGTGCACTCCTCCAATCACCCAGGAACTACCCAGGCAGTCCTACATGCAGCCAGGCACTACCCATTCACTCTTCCATGCATTTAGGCATTAGCCATGCACTCCTTCAATCACCGAGACATTACTCCTGCACTCATACAATCACACAGACATTAGCCATGCACTCCTTCAATCACTCAGCCACTACCCCTGCAGTCACGCAATCACCCAGGCACTACTTATGCACTCATGGAATAACCCAGACACTACCCTTGCACTCCTCTAGTCATCCAGGCACTATCCATGCACTCCTCCAATCACCCAGCCACTACCTATGCACTTATAAAATCACCAAGGCACTACCTATATACTCATCTAATCACTCAGGCAATGCCCATGCACTACTTTATTCACCCAGACATTACTCCTGCATTCATGCAATCACCCAGGTATTACCCATGCACTACTTCAATCACTCAGGCACTGCCCATGTGGTCATACATGTGCTCGGGCACTTCTGAAGCACTCATGCAATCAACCAAGCACTACCCTTGCAGTCTTCCAATCATCCACGCACTAGTCCTGCACTCATGCAATCACCCTGCTACTACTTTGGCACTCCTCTAATCACCCATGAACTACCCAGGCACTCCTACATGCACCCAGGCATTACCCATGCACTCCTTCAATCACCCAGACATTAGTCCTGCACTCATAGAATCACACAGACATTAGCCATGCACTCCTTCAATCATTCACGCGCTACCCAAGCAGTCATGCAATTTCCCAGGCACTAGTGATGTACTACTTCTGCAGTCATGCAATCAAGCAGGCACTACTTATGCACTCATGCAATAACCCAGGCACTACCCCAGCACTCCTCCAGTCATCCAGGCAATATCCATGCACTTCTCTAATCACCCAGGCACTATCTATGCACTTACAAAATCACCAAGGCACTACCTATACACTCATCTAATCACTCAGGCACTGCCCATGCACTCCTTTATTCACCCTGACATTATCCCTGCATTCATACAGTCACCCAGGTATTACCCATGCACTACTTGAATCACTCAGGCACTGTTCATGCAGTCATATATGTGCTCAGGCACTTCTGCAGTACTCGTGCAATCAACCAAGCACTACTCATGCAGTCTTCCAATCATCCACGAAGTACTCCTGCACTCATGCAATCACCCTGCTACTACTCGTGCACTCCTCCAATCACCCAGGAACTACTCAGGCAGTCATACATGCAGCCAAGCACTACCCATTCACTCTTCCATGCACCTAGGCATTACCCATGCACTCCTTCAATCACCCAGACATTACTCCTGCACTCATACAATCACACAGACATTACCTATGCACTCCTTCAATCACTCAGGCACTACCCCTTCAGTCACGCAATCACCCAGGCACTACTTATGTACTCATGGAATAACCCAGACACTACCCTTGTACTCCTCCAGTCATCCAGGCACTATCCATGCACTCCCCCAATCACCAAGGCACTACCTATGCACTTATAAAATCACCAAGGCACTACCTATACACTCATCTAATCACTCAGGCACTGCCCATGCACTCCTTTATTCACCCAGACATTACTCCTGTATTCATGCAATCACCCAGGCATTACCCATGCAATACTTGAATCACTCAGGCACTGTTCATGCAGTCATACATGTGCTCAGGCACTTCTGAAGCACTCATGCAATCAACCAAGCACTACCCATGCAGTCTTCCAATCATCCACGCAGTACTCCTGCACTCATGCAATCACCCTGCTACTTCTCATGCACTCCTTCAATCGCCCAGACATTACTCCTGCACTCATACAATCACACAGACATTAGCCATGCACTCCTTCAATCACTCAGGCACTACCCCTGCAGTCACGCAATCACCCAGACACTACTTATGCACTCATGGAATAACCCAGACACTACCCTTGCACTCCTCCCGTCATCTAGGCACTAACCATGCACTCATGCAATAAGTCAAGCACTACCGATACACACTTGCAATCAGGCAGGGACTACTACAGCACTCATTCATTCCCTCAAACACTATCAATGCACTCATTCAATGACTCAGGCAATACTGCTGCACGCATTCATTCACTGAGACAGTACTTATTCACTCATACAATGACTCAGATATTACCATAACAGTCAGTCATAGAACACATACAAGTGTGTCTATTTTTAACCAATTAGGCGGTTCTGAAAAGAACCGATTTTTTCTTCTTTTTTTGTTTTATATTTTTTTTGTATTTTTTAAACCCTTTTTTGAATTTTTTGGGTGTTTTGTTTTTAAAAAAAAGAAAAAATAACCAGAACCAACAGTGAACATGATGAAAAAGTTATGCAATTATGAACTCATTGCATAGAAGAAAAAAATTAACAGTGGTGATTTCTTATAGCAAACAGAACAGCGTCCAGTGATTGCTTACCAAAGCAGAGAATTTTTTTGCATTTTATGCAACGCTGTTCCACTTGAGCGAACTCAGGCAAGATGTTAACTGTGGTGGAAGATGTTGAAGCACCTGACGTGCTAGGTCCAGCAGCGTTGTCGTCGCTTCTTTGCCTCTCTTGTTCCTTAGCTAGACGTTGAAGATTTATGGTTTGTAGATGTTTCAACATCGACGATGTCGCACAGGAATATTTTTTTTCTGAACCTCGTGAGAGGACATTTTGGTAAATAGTGCACGTAACTTTACAGGCATTTACTTTTTTTTCTCCTGGAGGAATAGAGAAAAATACCCATACAACACTTTCATACCTCTTCTTTACAGGTTCCTCCACGTCTTCTTCTTCTTCAGGGGGAAGCTCTACAGGTGCACCACCAGCTGCCATTTTCAGTTCTGTTTTAAAAAAACACCAAAAAAACGCAAGCAGGACCAGAAGACAATAGGTGTGTCTCCTAAGATGCTCTTCAAGGAATGAGAAAAAAATGGGTGGGGTCCTTCAAGTTCTAGAATCATAAGGTTCTTAACCAATGAAATACTTTCTTTTGAAGTCACATGGGATTTGCGCACCCAGCGCGATTCCCGAAAAATGTATTTAACAATAATATATCTTTATTCCAGTTACAAATATATGATATTTACAATTATCTTAAATAATGTCTTGGTATAATATATATAATAAAGTTATATACATATACTTTTGAAACTTAAAGATTTGCGATGGATTCGGACCCCCCCCTGGAACTACTTACGTGACGTTACGCAAGGCCAAGATTCGCGCACCCAGTACGCAACCGGCATGCACCCAGCGCGATTTCCGAAAAATATATTTGACAATACTTTATCTTTATTCCAGTTACAAATATATGATATTTACAATTATCTTAAATAATGTCTTGGTGTAATATATATAATAAAGTTATATACATATACTTAAGATTTGCGATGGATTCACGCACCCGGCACGACCCCCGGAACTACGTATGTGACGTTACGCAGGGCCAAGGTCCGCGCACCCGTCGCATACCAAACGCGCATCCTACGCGACTTAACCAATATGGCGGCAAAATTCTTAAATTTGCGCACCCACCGAGACAGGCACACGATCGGTACGCGAATCCACTTTTTATTTTGAAAAAAATGTATATTTATATTTTAGAATGGAGAAAATATTATACTATTTTTATAACAATTAAAAAAAATATATATATATATTTTTGGGATATTACACTTATAAATTAGCATTTAAAAAACCTTTGGAATTCACTGAAAAAACCAGAGGTTTCAGGGACGTTATAGTTCGAAATTAACATTTAAAAAACCTTTGAAATTCACTGAAAAAGCCATAGGTTTCAGGGACGTTATAGTTAGAAATTAGCATTTAAAAAACCTTTGAAATTCACTGAAAAAACCATAGGTTTCAGGGAAGTTATAGTTATTTTGACATTTCACTCGTACAAAACCAGAGAAATTCGGCCGTTATAGTTAGTTGAGCTAACTATAACTCACGCCCCGGCAATGCACTGCTGATGACGTCACATATTACATCCCTCATGACATGGTCAGTAACATCAGTGTTGACATCTCAAATGACATCACTGATGACATCATCCATGTGAGAATCTGATGCACCTCCACATACCCTAATATAACCTTTGATACACCCACTCTAAAATATGCACTACCATTTTCGAAACCATAGACACACCAATATCAGTTACTACATACCCACTCACTGATTCATAGGTGTACACACACATCCACTCATTTACCCATACAGTCACTCATACATGCAGTCACTTATCAATACAGCAGTATCATTTGCACTCATACACCTATACAGGCACTCAATCAATCTATCAGGGGGTTTATAAAGCACTCTACTCACCCGTGAGGGTCTCAAGGCGCTAGGGGGGGTGCAGCTCCGGATCAGTCAAAGAGCCAGGTCTTGAGGTCCTTCCTGAAGGTGTGCAGGGTCTGGGAGCATCTGATGTTCACAGGGAGCTCGTTCCAGGTCTTGGCCACGATGTAGGAGAAGGCTCTCCCTCCTGTTCTGTTTCTGCGGATGCGGGGGACCTCTGCCAGGGCGAGGTCGGCGGAGCGGAGGTTCCTCTTGGGTGCGTGGAAGGATACTCTCTCGTTGAGGTATTTGGGTCCGATGTTGTGGAGGGATTTGTAGGCGTGGGTGAGGAGTTTGAAGGTGACCCTCTTCTTGACAGGGAGCCAGTGGAGGTCTCGTAGGTGTTGGGTCATGTGTTCATGGCACGGTGTCCCGAGGACGAGTCTGGCTGCGGCGTTCTGGATGGTTTGGAGTTTGTGTAGAAGAGTTCTGTTGATTCCGGCATACAGGGTGTTGCCGTAGTCCAGTCTGCTGGTTATGAGCGCGTGGGTGACGGTCTTCCTGCAGTCGGGGGGATCCATTTGAAGGTCTTACGGAGGATGCGCAGGCAGTTGAAGCTAGTGGAAGCGACGGCGTTGATCTGGCGGTTCATGGAGAGGGAGGAGTTGAGGATGATGCTGAGGTTTCGTGCGTGGTCTGTAGGGGTGGGCAGATTCCCGAGGGCGGAGGGCCACCAGGTGTTGTCCGAGGCAGAGGTGCAGGGTCCGAGGATGAGGACCTCGGTCTTCTCTGAGTTGAGCTTCAAACAGCTGTCCTTCATCCAGGCTGCCACGTTCTTCCTTCCTTCCTGAAAGCAGAGTATGGTGTCTTCGGGTTTCTTCGTGAGTGAGAGGATGCGCTGGGTGTCGTCGGCGTAGGATACAATGCTGAGCCCATGCTGTCTGATGATGGTGGCGAGGGGGGCCATGTAGATGTTGAAGAGCGTGGGCCTGAGCGAAGATCCTTGGGGTACTCCGCAGTTAATATCGGTGGGTTCGGAGAGGAAGGGAGGGAGTCTGATCCTCTGGGTTCTGTCGGAGAGAAAGGATTGGATCCAGTCGAGGGCGGTTCCTTGAATCCCTGCGTCGTGAAGCCTGGCTGCGAGCGTGCGATGTGAAACGGTATCGAAGGCTGCGGAGAGGTCTAGGACACTCACACACCGCCACTCACCCATTGACCTGCTCACACACTTAGTCAAGCAAAGAATCAATTACACTCCCATTTAGTCACCTATACAGTTGTACACGCACCACCTCACTTATTCATATAGATACTAACACATACTTACTCTCTTATACAATCATTGACACATGCATACACTCATTCATACAACCACTCTCACAATCACTCACTCTCACATATAGTCACTTACATATTCGAACACTCACATATGCTGCCTTTCACATATGTAGCTACTCACACATATCACTGAGACATCCATTCACTCTCCAACACAGCCGTATGCACACTTACCCATAGAGGCCCTCGCAGACGCACTCATGAACCAAACATCCACTGAATCACCCACTCACACATCCATGCGGGGAGTTACACCCCCCCACCCACCCACCCAGACACTCAGGCACCTATACAGGTACTCAGACAACTAATCATTAACGCATATAGACACTCATGTAGCTACTCACCAAGCCATACATCCGCTTACCCCTTCGGTGCTTGCGTCGGCCAATGGCCGACGCAAGCACTACCTCCCTGGTGCTGCGCACGTCCGTTGGCCGTCGCAGCCCCGCCCGCTCTTTAATTCTCCCGCACTGCGGGAGAATTAGCGCCGCGGTTAAGGTTACCAACTGACAGACTAGTAAAAACATTCACACAGATTAGTCACTTACCCATGCATTCACTAAGACACATTTAATCACTCACTTATACAGCCAGTCACGCACCCACTAAATCATACATTCAGACACTCATACACCCACTCATTCTTCAATACACCTTGGTGTACATATATATATCACATTCTTAAACTTTTGAGAAACACTCACAGTCACTGGATGATGTCATCAGTGATGTCATTAGAGATGTCATCAGTGATGTCACTGACCATGTCATGAGGTATGTAATATGTGACGTCATCAGCAGTGCATTGCGGGGGCGCGAGTTATAGTTAGCTCAACTAACTATAAAGGCCGAATTTCTCTGGTTTTGTACGAGTGAAATGTCCAACTAACTATAACGTCCCTGAAACCTATGGTTTTTTCAGTGAATAAATATATATATATATATATATATATATGTATATATATATATATATATATATATTACCTACTGGCAATTGCCAGTAGGTAGTTACAATTAGGACCTAGGGGCCCGAACCCCTGGTGCCCGGCTACATCCCAGCCCTGGAACCGCCAGTCACCCTGTCTGCACCCCGCCCTAAAATCGTCACCTTGCCCCAAACCCTTCCAAAGTCTTTTCTGAGGTAATGAAGCAAAAAGACATTGAAAAGGGGTAGTGTGGGTCAATTTATTGTTTAGTGTGATGTTGTCCTTTGTGTAGCTGCTACTTTAAAATAACGATAACATGGCTTAGGGATTTTAAATCTGAGCAAGACCCTCGACTTGCGTAGGTGAGCTTCTGCTGGAGCCAGTCAGAGGATGCTGTGGAGTGACATATAATAGGAATTACAACCCAGCCATGCTCACCTGCTACCCCTGCAGTGAAAGGAAGAGAAGGCACACTGCCCTCTGGTGGACCGCTGCAGCATAGCAGCACACACAGAACTTGTCTGCTTTGGACACTTGTCCCTGGTGGCTAAGAGCGGCTGAAGCTGAGCCCCAAGTTGGCTGCCAACACTTCCTGGTTGAAGTATTGGTAGCCAAGCAGATCTCTGCACGAGATCGGGAGGGTTCGCGGAGCCCTCGCGTCCCTAGATATACAAATTTGGGCTTATTTTAATAACTCTAAAACTACTGAGCGGATTTACACCAATTCACAAAAAAGGTCACTTTCTGGACCAACAGCTACCTTTTTGCCAGATTTGGTGAAATTCGGTTCAGCAGTTCTGGCTGTAGTCATGTTTAAAATCACTATGGGAGTTTGCATTGGGAAAATGCATTTTGGGACCCCCTTTTTCTTGCCCCCCTTGACGAATCACCCCGACTCCATTATGTTGTGGTTATTAATCTGGTCAAGCCGGCGTTACAGGTGTTTAATCTTCACATGTAGAGAACTGTTGCCCCCTCCCCTCTATGAGTCAGTACTGCATAAGATGTATGAATTTGCTTCGTGATAGATGTAGTATATCTCTTTTTCATACTCAGGTGAGGGCTGGGGCAGTCATAAACCAATTTAACAACCCAGTGGCTTTTGTTTTGGGAAGATCTGCATAGCAGGTATAGCTCGTAAAGGTGTGCATTCTCCAGGAAGTGCTCATATGGATCTTGTGGACGTTCCCTCTGGGTTTCCCGGGTTGGGGTGTGACAAGTCATCTAGCAGTATATAACAAGAAGGGTTCGGCTCTAATCAGTAAGTCTGAGCCAGTCAACACAAAAAAAGTCACTTTCTGGACCAACAGCTACCTTTTTGCCAGATTTGGTGAAATTCGGTTCAGCAGTTCTGGCTGTAGTCGTGTCAAAAATCACTATGGGAGTTTGCATTGGGAAAATGCATTTTGGGACCCCCTTTTTCTTGCCCCCCTTGACGAATCACCCCGACTACATTATGTTGTGGTTATTAATCTGGTCAGGCCGGCGTTACAGGTGTTTAATCTTCACATGTAGAGAACTGTTGCCCTCTCCCCTCTATGAGTCAGTACTGCATAAGATGTATGAATTTGCTTCGTGATAGATGTAGTATATCTCTTTTTCATACTCAGGTGAGGGCTGGGGCAGTCATAAACCAATTTAACAACCCAGTGGCTTTTGTTTTGGGAAGATCTGCATAGCAGGTAGAGCTCGTAAAGGTGTGCATTCTCCAGGAAGTGCTCATATGGATCTTGTGGGCATTCCCTGTGGGTTTCCCGGGTCGGGTGTGACAAGTCATCTAGCAGGGCTTCCCAGGCTCTGGACAGCTCCATGCCCCCTATCCCCGTTTTAGCCTCCCCTCAGCAATATCTGTCCTTCACATCCTGCCCACATCAGCAGTTCTCCCCTCCATGTGTGCAGTCTAGGACCTCCAATTTCTGGCTATCTCGTACTTAGCAAGGATGAACGCTAGATCCTGGAATTTGCTGGTGACTTTAGTCTTGGATATGTGGGGGAACCATCCTAGTAGGCAGTGGGCCGGGGTATGTGGGACCTCTCTCTTGATAGTCTCCTCCACCACGTGCAAGACCTCGTCCCAAAACTCATGCAGTCTTGAGCAGGTCCAGAACATATGAAGGATATATACCCTCTCCTCCCCGCAGCGAGGAGAGCCTGCCTCCACTACCTGAAAATATCGACTAATGCGCTTTGAAGTCAGGTAGGATCTTTGTAGACATAGTAATTCATGAGTTTAAAGTGCACGTTTCTCGATACCCTGGGTATCCCAGGTAATATGTAATCCCAGTCCTTCGCTGAGATCTGCATAGCAAGATCTGCTTCCCACTGAGACCTTAGTTTTCCCAACGGGCGTTGCTGATCTGCATGTATTGCTCTATACAGACAAGACACTGCTTTTATGGTGGCTGCAGAAAGGGCCATATAATAGCAATTCTGCTGTGACAGGGGTTTGGTAGTTCCCATACACCAGTGCTTGGGTATTGCTGCTATGAGTGCTCTGTGTAATAAGAAATGTCCGTGGGGTAGGTCAAACTCTGCACGGAATTCCTCGAAGGGGAATAGCTTTGCATCTCTGTAAAGATCCCCCATCTTCGTCGCCCCAGCCTCAGCCCAAACATCTAGTTCTCGCCAGTTTCCCCCATGGGGAAGTGCTCGCAGCATGTCTAGAGGTATTTCAGGGGAAAATGGGACTTTAACCCACATTTTTTGCAATCCTCGATGCCAGCATTTGGCTTGCACCTTGAATTCGTGTGAATCTTCCCCAGTCGGTCTGCCTACTCTGAGAAACACTCGCGGGAGATCGAGTAACGGTGGTGCAGCCAAGCGTGGAACCCCATCTGGCTTCCGTCTCTGTGTCATGTCTCTAACCAGCCATTGCCACTGGGCCACTATATAATAGGCCTCCGCCAGAGAACCGCCAGCCTGCCTGCAGACAACGGTCGCTGTATCAGTGTCAGCGCTACTCTGCATCGTCGCGACTCCATATGAATGTCTGGATCAGAGTGTCTAATTCTCTAAAAAATGCTGTGGGAATGCAAAGCAGGAGTGTGTTTAAGTAGTATAAGAGCCGAGGAAGCACCAACATATTAAGGAGTGCAATCCTACCAGCTACTTAGAGTGGCAGGGTCCGCCAGAAAGCTATGGATGTCCTCAGCGCTCGAAGGGCTTGCCCCACATTTCCCTCAAAGAGGTCAGGCCAGTCATGGTATATTCAGACCTGTAAGTAGGGTAGGCACCTCGGTTTCCATTGTAGCTGTGAAAGGGCAGTCGGAGAGTGCCCTGTCTGCACCACTGAAAATAGCCTGGATTTCTGCCAACTCACTTTCAGGCCAGAGAAGGAGCTAAACTCCTCTATCAGGGAGCGGGCCCCTTGTAGGTCTTCCTCCCCCTCTCTCAGTAAAAGTAGCAGATCATCAGCATAGAGTGCGATTTGATGATTAGTACGCCCTACACTGAGTCCCCTGTAAAATTGCCCAGATTTGGCCATGATTGCAAGTGGCTACATGGCAAGAGCGAACAATAGGGGGGAAAGTGGGCATCCCTGCCTGGTGCTGCGCTCCACTGGCCACCCCCTCGATATAATTCTTCCTGTGCGCACTCTGGCCGTGGGTCTGGTGTATAATAACTGAGTCTAATCAATAAAGTACGCTCCCAATCCCATGCATGCCATGACTTCATATAAATATCCCCACTCCAAACTATCAAATGCTTTTTCTATATCTACTGCAAAAGGAACAAATGATGGACGGAATGCTGAACTATGCAAACATTCACCCCCAGCCACAACGAATGGGGTGGCAAAATGAGCTAAAGAACGATGATGGATTCAACCCAGATCTGTGACTAGGGTGAGTGTCTGAAACGTTTCAGCGCTCTGTCCATCATCTCCTTGTGTTTGCTTTGTTTGCCCTAAGTTGGCAGGGTATGCCCAGACATGAACCCCTTGCTCACTTTGCCACTGGATTCAAGCTAACCTGGCTGATGAGTGTTACACCGAAACCGGTCCCAGGATGCTTGTTACCGGTCCAGGGAAGACCTGGCTTGGCAGTTTGGGCTGGACTGTTCCCATAAGGAACAGGGTCAATACTGATTTGCATATAGCTGGCTCTGAACTTGAGTGACAAAATGAGCTAAAGAATGATGATGGATTCAACCCCCATCTGTAACTGGGGGTGAGTGTCTGAAAAGTTTCAGCGCTCCGTCCATCATCTCCTCGTGTTTGCTTTGTTTGCCCTAAGTTGGCAGGATATGCCCAGACATGGGTCTCTTGCTCAGTTTGCCCTTAGCTGCCAAGATTTCAGATTGCTATGTGTGACATTTACATAATTTTAGTGTAATTATGAGTGACATTTCAACAACTATGGGCCCGATTCACAGAACTAACTTAAGACAAAATCCTAAACTTACTACCATTTTGGTATTCACAGAAGGCACTTACTCATTTTGGTATTCACAGAAGGCACTTACTTACTCATTTTGAGTAACTTACTCATTTTGTGTAACTTACTCATTTTGGTATTCACAGAAGGCACTTACTCATAAATGAGTAAGTGCCTTCTGTGAATACCAAAATGAGTAAGTTACACAAAATGAGTAAGTTACTCAAAATGAGTAAGTAAGTGCCTTCTGTGAATACCAAAATGAGTAAGTGCCTTCTGTAAATACCAAAATGGTAGTAAGTTTAGGATTTTGTCTTAAGTTAGTTCTGTGAATCGGGCCCAATGAGTGACACTTTCTCGCGAACAAAATGAAGATGAGGGAAACATATAAATATCAGAATTTACACTCATTTGAGCAATGAGAAACTAAGAAAATCTTGAAACTGCTGTAAAGCATGAGAAACAGAAGGGCACTAACCTAGTGCCCTTGTAACCTAATCGTGTCGTAAAATAAATATCTAACCATGATATTAAAACTTAAACTCCGACCTTAGCAGGAACATTTATAATGTCAGCACTCAGCAACTTTATTTTTTTAACTTACCAAGTCTGTGAGTCACCGTGCTGCAGCTAGGGATATAAAGACAGACTGCTGGCCTTAGGTCCCCGTAGTCTCTTGGAGTGTCACCCTCCTTGGCTGCAGACAGCTGCTGGGAATCGGGATACATCACGTAGAGACTGACAATGGTGAGACAAGCTGCAAAGTGGCACAGTTGTCTTGAGAGCCGTGCCCTGTGTCTTTTAAAGACACTCAGCACCTTCTCTCAGACTCACGCTGACCGGAAAGAACCCACCACGACAGGGCCTGAGCAGGCAGCAAGTGTCGAGGTCAGGAGGTGACAGGCCGAACACGGGCCTCCTCCTCTAATTATTTAACTCTGCGCAGGGGATGCAATAACTAGAGGGCCAGGCGGGCAGGAAATTTTAATTTAAAACAGATGTGTACCAAAGGAGGGTAAATACCTTGACACATATGTACAGTACAGAGCGAGCACCACCACTGTATGGGCAAGAGCTGAGCCACATGGCTGCTCCCGCAGCGGCTGCTGTCTGGTAAGGATTCGCGCTACATTCTCAAGAGGTATAACTGCAGGCACTCTCTCGCGCGTTGCCTTTGCACGCCTGTCAGGCACTATAAGAAATTCTCACTACCTTTAGCCTGAACTTCCTAGCTCTCAATCATGCTGATGGGGCACACGGGGTGGGGGGGCAGAAACTTTAAATATTAGGACACTAGTGATCTCATGTGCTACCCCCAATCCCTAGCGATGCCACTACTTGCCCACAGTACTAACTATCCACATCACTCACAAACTAAATTGGCCAAGTACTTTCACTCTTCACTGTTGAGGAGTTTATTTTACCCCATTCCCCCGGAGCGGGGGCATGAGCAAGGAATTTGTACATATTACTGCCACATCGGCGCACAACAGAATGACAAACGGTGCGAGCACTAAAGCGTCAACCCGCCCGCCTTTCACTGTCCTGTCTAGGCTGCACAGCCATTAGGCAAATCATTCAGTCACTCTCCTGACGTGCCTCACGTGATTCAGAATACTGCGACAGTGCAGCTGAATGTATCTGACGCACCTGAGCCACCCCAAGCAGGGAACAGCCAGCGTGGACCGGCGCAGACAGCTTTCCTCATGAAGTAAAAATTATTATACCGCAGTCCTCCAGCCTTGACTGCTGAGGACAGGAAGGGCTATTAAGCATGATAATTAATTTTAATGCGGTGATGCGGGATCTTGCTTTCAAATGCGTTAGGCTGACACCTGCTACTTGTCACTTGGCAGGACTGTTTGCCACTGGATTCAAGCTAGCCTGTCTGATGAGGGGCGTTACTCCGAAACCGGTCCCGGAATGCTTGTTTCCGGTCCAGGGAATAACTGGCTCGGCAGTTCGGGCTGGACTGTTCCCATAAGGAACAGGGTCAAGACTGATTTGCATATAGCTGTCTCTGAACTGGGGTGGCGAAATGAGCTTAAGAACGATGATGGATTCAACCCAGATCTGTGACTGGGGGTGAGTGTCTGAAAAGTTTCAGCGCTCCGTCCATCATCTCCTTGTGTTTGTTTTTCTGTATCTACAGCAAAGATTGCTGCATCCCCTTTGTCCTCCTTGCCCGTTTCCATAATAGTTAATAATCGTCGAATATTCCCTGCTGTGCTACGGCTCCGGATAAACCCAGCTTGATCTGAGTGTATCAGTGTAGTCATAAAGGGCAATAGTCAAGTGGCCAAGATCCTGCTCAGAATTTTATAGTCGATATTAAGCATCGACAATGGACGGTATGCCGACCTGTCATGGGCCGGTTTATTTGGTTTCAAAATAGGCACTATTACCGCCTCCCTAGTAGCACCTGGGAAGGAGCCAACCTCTCCAGCTGTCACATAGAGGCTTACTAGCTGAGGCGTCAGCTCAGCAGAATACGCAGCATAGAACTCTACTGGGAGCCCATCAGTGCCCAGAGTTTGTTGTGCGCCATATGCTTGATGGTTATTGTCAGAAACAGGAAAACGAGATACTCACAAGGACACCCAGCCGGGTACCCAAGTGAGAGTGAAAGCTGGCACTCTGTGGGTAGCTGAGCACTGTTACTGTGTTGATGATACACAGAGACGTGTATGAAGACGGTGATGAGGAACTCTGGGGTTGGTGTTAATCACAAGCGGTGCTGTCGCGCTGACCTGTGAATCCTTCAATAATTGCAGTCCTCAAAGCGCGTGCCGATCCACTACGCGGGCAGCACGACAGCATCAGTCTGTCTGCTGTTGGCCAAATGACCATATGCTTGATGGTGGCCACAATCTCCTGAGCTGTGATGTCTCCTCCCAGGTCCCTCGCTTCCACCTCCGTGCCACAAGATATGCCTGCTTCTCTTCTAGATATTGTGTGGGGGAGCTAGTATATAATGTGGAGTAGTACTCAGCAAATATGAAGTTGATCCCTTCCTGCGAATGCACCCTGGTGCTCTCCCTATCCTCTAACTCCATAATTGACAAGCCTCATTTATCTGGGTTCACCAGCCATGCCGATAGGGAACCAGATTTATCCTTCTCAGCGTGTGTCTTGTCTGTGTGTTGCTTATAATCAAAGCCCCACAGCTGTTCTATCTGTGTCGCCACTGACTCTCTGGCTGCTAAAAGGTTGGGTTGGAGCTCAGGGCAGCCCTGCCGTCGGGTCTCTACATCTCTCAGGAGTCCTTCAGCAACCTCCACATCTCTCAACAGTGAGCGTCTAACTCCATTGGATTCAGCTATGCAATAGCCTTGTGTCACTGCCTTAAAGGCACCCCACTCTACTTGAGGGTTAGACGCCGTACCAGTGTTATCAGTGCAAATATTGGATGATTTTAGTCCTAATTGACTCATGGAAGACCTGATCTTCTAACGATTCCGGTTTGAGCCACCATGTGGGTATCGAGGACTTGGGCTGGGCCCACCGCAGCTGCAGCAAAATGGGGTTATGATGTGAGATATTGCGGGAGAGGTATTCCATCATGAAAACTAAGCTATGTATAATAGGGGTAGAGAGAAAAAGATCTAATCGAACGTGTACTTCATGGAGTGCTGAGAAAAAGGATTAGTCCCATTCCTGCAGGTTGAGTCATCTCCAGGAGTCTACAAGGCCCCATTGCAAATGCCAATATTTGAACATTTTAGCTGTGCGGACAATCTGGGACTTGCGTAGGGGAGGGTGTGAGTGATCTAGTAAGATGTCAGATACATAATTAAAGTCTCCCCCAATTAGAGTCGCTGTGGTTAAGAAAGGTGCTAATCGTCATGACAGGCTCGCGAAGAACCCACTTTGATCGGCATTTGGGGCATATGAATTCACTATAGTCATCTCTCAGCCCTCCAGTCACCACCACAAATCTGCCTTCAGTGTCTATCATTGTGTCTATAAGGTGGAATGGAACTCCAGCTCGAATCCATATGAGGACTCCTCTGGCATACCCTAAATATGCAGTATAACAAGTCTGGCCTCTCCAGCCCCGTCGCAGCGCTTGTTCCTCCTTGTCAGTGAGGTGTGTCTCCTGAAACAGCGCTATGTGAACCCACCCTCCTGTGCAGATAGGAGAGCACTTTATAGCATTTCGCCATGGAGTGCATGCCCCTAATATTACATGCTAAGCATTTGTAAGCTAAGTGACCAGCCATACTAGTTCTTGGTGGGAAAAGAGACCCCCCTCAGCCCCTATTACAATCTACTGCCCCACTCTCTTGGTATGTTCAGTGTAAGCACATAGATTCAGATTGTGTGACTCAATAACCCCAAACTTAAGAAACAAAGTCCAAAACCCCCAACTCCCCCACCCCAGGATGTGTATGAGTAGAGTAATGCCACCCATCTGCATAAGAAATCAACAATATTTGTGGAAGTTTGTCCACGGTGCTTGGTAGCATAAGGGGGGTGGTTCATGAGTCTCCCGGGTAGCCGGGCCCCCATCCAGCTTATTTAAATAGAGGTGAAAAGCAATGCATAATACAGTATCCCAAATCTATTGCAGGGGTTCTGAAAGAGAGGCAGTGCTGCATGCAAAGTCATACCTCCCCCCACCCGTTACCAGTTCATCAAGTGCCTCATATGATGTCATCTGCTGTTCTCGGAGTTACTTTGGGTGTCTTCAGGCTAGAGCTCTCTGAGGCATTGGATTCAGGATCTGACTCAGAGTCTGGGATGAGGGAACACCGTTCTGGTGCCTCCTGGTGCGCTTGCTTCCCACTCAGTTGGGCCACGACTTCCATCACCTTTCATCGCCCTAATTGTGCTTCAGCTTGAGAGGGTGCAGCCGAGCTCCGTCGCAGCCGCTTGCATTGGGAGCCCAATCGTTGTTGCCATCTTCCATCATCAGTGTCTGTTTTTGATCCGCTCTGTTCTTCCAGCCAATCCCACACTTCCTGTGAGGAGTGAAAAAGCTGCGCACCACTTGCAATTTTGCCGGAAACAACATTGCATATTTGAAATCTAGCTATCGCAGCTTCTTTTTGGCTTCCTGGTATGATGCTCTCTGTCTCTCGACTTCTCTGGAGAAATCCAGGAATATGCGCACCGTGACATTGTCTACTAGGAGCTCCTCTCTGTTTCGTGCTTGCGCTGATATGCGGCTGCGGTCTTTGTAATAGAGTAGTCTCACCATCATTGGCCTCGTGGGGGCGCCGGGCTGTGGGGGTCTTGCTGGTACTCGTGTGCTCTCTCCAGAGTGAAAAATGCAGAGAGCCCCTCAGGAGCTACGTCCGTCCGCAGCTAATGTTCCATGGATACCACCGCATCAGCGCCCTCAACCTTCTCAGGGAGGCCCACCACTTGAAAGTTGTTGCGGCGTGAGCGATTTTCGGCATCCTCCGCTCTGATTTCTAATGTCCGCTCTTTAGCCTCCATCGCTTGCAATCGCTTTTGCATTGTCTTATTGGCTGGAGGGAGTTCTTCCAGCAAGCGCTCATTTGTTGTAACTCTTTCCGCCAGGCGTTTATGGTTGTCTTTGAGAAGATTCAGGTCTGTGCCAATGGCGTCAATCTTGAGCTCTAGCGCCTCACGGGAGGCAGCTATGGTCTGGAGGATATCTTGCAATGTGGGGTCACCAGTGGGCCTCGCTAGCGGCGGCACATTTACCTCATCAACCGATAAGGAACTCGGCTCCTCCAGGTCCTGCTCTTTTCTACGGGAGGATTTGCCCATCTTCTACTGCGTTCTGATAAAATTAGGATATTTAGGTGTTGGCCGGTACTTCACTTGATCAGCCCTTATCTGCACTTAAAGAGTGGGCGCAGGGCACTGTTTGTCATTGCTCGGGGGCTGGGCCATCAAATCTGCAGGCATCAATTCAGCAGCCAGCTCACTCCTCAGGTTGTGGGCGCGGTGGTCCAGAGCCCGTGGAATCTGGATGTGGAGGGCCAAGGTCTCAGATCAATAGGGGCTGGATCCTCTCATCCTAGGGTCCACTTTCGTCTAGATACGCGTTGGGGGTATTTAATATGGCCACTGCTTGACTCCCTTGTTGCAGGTCACAATCAGGTCCTCAGCTAACTTATTTGCCCCTCTCCGAGTGTGCTCAGATTGCCGGGCAGGCTCAGCAAAGCTGATGATATCAGCAAGTTATTCGCATCAGTGCTGCCCAGTGTGCATGTAATAGATAAATGCTCCTGGGTCCGCTGCTCTCAGGGTTGCTAAAGTGTATTTTCCCTAGTGTAGGAACGTGCAACTCTCTGCTAGTTCAGAGAGGACCTGTATCTCTAGACAGGTGGTCGCGTGGAGTCCCGCAGTACCAAAAAAAAGAATGCCTTCTGATTGGCAGACTGAGCTTTTTCTCCTGTCAGCCAGTTCAGTAATATGGTATAGAGTGATCTGATTGGCTGGTTGCCATTGTAATGAAAATGTTGCAGGAGCTGTTATATGACTCGGGACTTGGTCCCTATGACCTGAAAAAGATTTTCAAAAAGGGCATAAGGGGGCAGGTTAGGGACACCCTGAACACCAGACACTTGTAAGGAGATTCCGGTGGCATTCTCCCAGAGATTAAAAACAAATGGGGCTGAGTGTTACTGTGGTACTCTCACGGTGCCCAATGTGTCCCTACTGTGAGGTACTGCGGTACTCCTGTGGAAGTCACTAAACAAGCTTCCTTCCCACCCCAAGGAAGCTTGCATGGTAACATAGGGTGGAAGCGTGTGTGTCTGATACTGTGGGAGTTCAGCGATATCTGAAAAAATACTAAAATTACTAAAAGAGAAAGAGAATGCGGGTTGGGCACACACATCTGAAGGAAGTGTACAGTGGGGGGGGTGGATTGCATCTGGGGTGTAAGGAACAGGGCCCGGCTAAAAGCCTGTGGCCAGTACCTCTTGTGCACAGCCAATGGCCATGTGCAGTGAGGATTGGCTGTACATGGGCGGATTGAACGGTGTGCCAGGCCCTGAGGTCAACCCCCACTCTGCAAGGCCAAATGCTCTGAGCAGAGGAGATTGGCCTCTTTTGGATGGTTGGGAGCAGGACCTGGCCAAAGCCCAGGGAGTTGTTTGAGAACTGGATCAGGCAAAAAGCTGAAGGGAGTACTGTAAAGCTATAGGCCTGATTATGATCTTGGCGGATGGGATACTCCGCCACAAACGTGACGGATATCCCGTCCGCTATATTACAACTTCCATTATACCCTATGGAACTTTTTATTATGGTCGACGGGATATCCGTCACGTTTGGGATGGAGTATCCCATCCGCCAAGATCGCAATCAGGCCTTCAATGTCTGGTTTGAGATGGGTGACATTACACTCCCTCCAAAAGGCCTCTTGGCAGGTGGCTGGGTATTACTGGTGAACTGTCTCACAAGACAGGATGCATGGACAACAGCAGGTTGCCAGGACTTGCTCTAGGGACCGTATCCCTTCTAATCAATGAGACAGAGTAGCACCATTCTCGCTCATTTCAACCCAGCACTGCATAAACCTAGAGCTCAGGTTCTCCATTGACCTCCGCAGTAGCCATAAAACACACATGCCAGTTTTTATATGTGATACAATTCTACAGTACAATATGGAATAAGAGATGAATTGGTAATGATCATGGAATGTTTTACTTCACAGCTACAGTGCTGATCATTTTGTGATGTTGTAGGAATTAACATACCCTGCAGCTATCTGGCTTGGCACCCTCAAATGCTTTGACTTATGTTTGCCTATTGTTGGCGTAATCTAAGCGCTCAGTGAGTACTGCTAGAACCTTTTTTATTGGTGGAATATGAAATATCATAATTTCATCCCACTAACATAAATACCTGGAGGAGTGGAGCGGGTGTTGTAAGAAAATTCTTTTAGTCACAAAACTGACAGTCAGTCCTCGCTGTTTACAAGCAAGGGGCAATGCAGATACTTCTCCAAAAGCCTGATTGATCAGCTCAATTTGTTCGTCAATGTCTGGATTGGTACTGGAACCAGATGGCCTTAATACCGAGATATGCACACAGAGAACCAATGCATTGTGCTCCTCTAGCTGTAATAAGCACAGAGCAGCTCCACGAAAATGCACTATAAGCTCTAAATAAACTGTGGCTAAAGTTTGCACAGACAGAATTTCTTTCATGTGGATATATTAGGACATTTCAGTTAGCCGGTCTTCTTGTAATCAAGATAGCCTTGAAGCCACCCACAGTAGTTCTGCAATGATACTGTTTACTATGCTGCTAATCAGACTGATTCTAATAACCTCATGAGAACAGAATGGAGACAATTCTTGGCATAACTCTGTGTCCCTAGACAGTTGTCAGAACTGTAGTTGGAGCAGTTACTTTATCTTCTAGCTAAAGATGCTGGGTGCCCGGCAAATACTGTGACAAAGCATAAATGAAAGGTTTGCCACTGCAAAAAAAAAACACTGGCAAATGCAGTGTGCTGCTGTGACACAGAAGGCATTTGTTGTAGTGGTCATTGTCGGCCACTATTGCAGGTCTATGATCTTACAAACAGAACAAACTTGGGGTCATATATACAAAGGATTTTTAGCGGCTTTGACTGTTTTCAACCGCAAAAATGTTTTTTTAAATGTACAAAAGTACAAATTGTGATTTGGGAACAGATTACCAAATCAAACTTTGTGTTAGCGATTTGGCATTTGGAAGGAGTATGTTTAGGGTGTCTCTTCCAAATATATCTTACTGAAACTTTGAAGGAGGTGGTAACCCATTCGCAAATGGGAAGGGGTCCCCTGGATACCCCTTGCCCTTTGAGAATTTGAAAAAAGATTTTTTTCAAGAGCAGGTAGTGGTACCAAGGAATTCTGCCTACTCAAAAAAAAAAACTTCAAAGTTTAATTCTTTCTTTTTAAACGCTCATTCCTTTAAGGAAAACTGGCTGCTTTAAAAAAAATGTTGCTTAGTTAAAATGTAATCACAGACATGGTTGCCTGCTGACCTAAGCAGGCCACCATACCTGTGATGGCTGCAATTTCAAATAGATTGCATATTGCCCCTACCTCATTAATATTAAAGAGGTAGGCCGATTTGCGAACCCATTAGAAATCAATATTTTATATCTACTTATTTCATACGCAGGAATTGCGATTTCCTAATTTCGATTCAGCAAAAATCGCAATTAGGAAATTGCAATTCCTACATTTTGTACATCTGACCCTAAATAAAGGAAATCACATGTGGCCACACAACTGTTCATTGGGAAGAATGAAGGGCTGTTCTAGATGGTTTCCAAAAAAGTTGTAATCACTGAAACACTGGGTCCAGCAGAACTAACAGCCTTAAAAGGCACCTGTTGCTTTTAATAATCGAAGGTTACTGAAGCTTAGTAGAGATTGTCACTATGTGTTTTGTTCCAAGAAAGTAATGTCCTTTTTCCTCAAAAGCAATCTGAACAGCTCCCTGTTGGTTACAGAGTAACTCTTTCAAGATGGATTCGGTTTTTTTGTTAATTACGCTAGTGGGTACTGAAGCCCATGGTCGGGGTGCATTATAAAAGAATCCCATATAAAGCATTCTTCATTTTAGAATAAATGAAACATCAGGACTTGTATGGTAAAGACTTACGGTGGTGGTGAATCCTCTTTCAGGGTTTGGAAAGACTGCTTTGATTCAAGGATGAATATTTGGATCAAGTCATTCCTTGCCATCAGATAATAATCTATTAATAAATCCATATTTGCACCTGCTGCAATGCAATTTGGAGTACCTCAAGGCACCTTCCTGTTAACTCTTCTATTTAACCTTCACATTGAACCTGGAGGGAAAATTATATCAAAGTCTTGTGTAGCTTTTATCAACACACAATACTCTGCTTTTTCGCAAGGTTGAAGTAATTGAGAGTTTAACTCACTTGCCTCTTGCCTTACTAATATTGGCTCTTGGAAGTTGTAGGTGAAGCTCAAACACAAACTTCACACAACGAAGTTCCATCTTTCTTTCCCTAACAAAACACATGACTTGCCACATAAGGGGACTGACAAGTATAAGGAATTTCATATTTTCCTAAGATTCTGATATTAAATTGCATAACTTCACAGTGGACAAACTCTTAGATCTTGGTCTCCCTATCACAGAAATTACTAAAAGATATCAACTTTAACTTATTTATTGCAACAACCCCTTCATCCCTACACAATACTTTAAGTCAGTTGTATGGCAAAGCTTTACTCACTGGCCTTCCAAGTGAAGTCTAGCTCCTATTTGAGCAATACTTCACTTTGCAGCCTCGCTGGTCATCAGCACCAGGAAATTGAATCATATTTCCCCAGTTCTTGAATCCTTCCGCTAATTCCTCCCTGAATCTCACCCAGCTTTAAAAAAAAGTCCCTCTTAAAGTTTTTTCCCAATCAAGCTTCTATTTACCCTTGTTGACTTTCTCACTCTTGCTTTTATTGTGTTCTCTGGCTTGCTGCTTTGATTCTTCTCATTTTATGGGATTTGCTTTTTTTCTCTAGTTCTTGGTTGTCAAGTTCTCATGTACTGCTAATGATGCATAAAGTAAGGCCTTCAGTCTTTAGTTATGAGCTACCTTGTGTTGCCTGTTAAGTGCTCAGAAACCCCGTTTTGGAGTTCAGACACATGATATCAAGAACTATAAAATAAAAATATAAAATAAAAAAGGGAAGTCTTTTTGTGTGTCAAGATCTGATTTACTCCTTAAAGAGACTTGTACTTCTTCAGGACCCATGATTGCCATCATCCTACCCTGCCTACTTAGGTCTACAATGCATACACTTTCCAATTAACCTCCTGCAGTTTCTAGGACGGGTATACAAAAGCCTAACTCACTAAGCCTTAGGCAGCAAAGTGCAAGGCAAAACATCCTCTCTCCCCTCCTCTGACCCCGGTGCAGGATGATCACAATTATGGTTATAATTGTAATACTGACATCTTTGGTAGTGAGAACCTGATTATCAGGGCACAGACGACCAGTTCGATGAGTATGATTGAGAGGATTTTCAGTTGACAAAGATGCTGCTAATTATACACCTTAAAGAGCATTCTTAATAGACGTCCTACTCACTTTTCCAAAATAAAATTGTCAAAGCTACCCAAAAGAGCTCCTCAACACCTGTTTACCTTCTGACCTCGCAGAGACATTAACCAAACCCCCAAAAGCATTCAAAATACTGCATATTATCCAAAAAAGTCTCCTTTGTTAAATTATTAAATCTAACTCTTGTGCTAAAGACATTAAAGCTGCTGATTATGGATGTGGCCACAAAACAATTTTCATTTACAGTTTGCTTGGTCCATTGTCCTCACACAAAATGAAGGGAGATTGATGTCTATAGGAAAAGTCTCCACCGCTGCTTCACTGACAGTATGAAATTAGAGTCCATGACAAGTTAAGAACTCTTTCATCCAAGCAATCTAAACATTTCTCGCTATAAGGAGGTATAAGCAAAATCAGTTCAAGACAATCGACATGCTGATGAACCACACTGTCAATGGAACTCTTAATATAGCCGGCTCAGGATTCAAGCTAATGGAGCTGTGTGTTATACATGCCATTTGATACCACTGACCTATTTGGGGAAAAAGTGAATGGCATGCTGTGGGAAATAAAACTGCGTACGTAGAGGGCATTTATGGCTAGCCAGGAATCCCCAAGAAGAGACGAGCTTAAACGACTCTACTGGGAATGGGTGGACCAACAGGAGAACTGTAAACCTAATTTGGGCAAAATAACAATAGAATTTTATTCACACAAACAAACCAGATATTTTGAGCTCTTCCTTGACATAATCCAGGTCCCCAGGGAAAGGATGTTGTATATACATTTTAGGTTTGGAACCCTCCCTGTCCGCGAGATGACCGCGAAATGGCATCCGTGCAACGAAAAAGATTGTCCATGCTGCAGAGCCCCGTTAGAAAGTATTGCCCATGTAATGTTCGCCTGCCCTGTGTTAGACCTGGCATCATTGGCGCGGGTCTCCCTTCCTCTTTTCTCTTCTGACCTTTTATGTTGGCTGGATTTAGATGCTCTGGGCGCTGTGCCACTGCCAATCAGTGACACAGCGCGAATGCTCCCTGTGTAAAGATAACTGTATGAATTGGAATAATCATAATGGGCTCGTTTGGTTTACCTGTCAGTCCCTAGTATCAGTGCTCTGCGTGTGCCCAGGGCTGGTAGACCAAATACTGCTGGTGGGCCGGCAGCGCTGATTTGCGCTACCCACCGAAGCAGCTTTGAAAGTATGTCTGTGTAACCTGTTCTAATAGCGAGTTACCCTCCATTTCACTGTTTACTATTGCGAGGCCACCCGTTCTCATAGGCCAGAATGTGCAGGCTGAGTATTGCATGCCTTAATCCTCCCTGCCCCCAGGAAACTGATAGGAACGTCGAATTTGATATGTTTAAACTCAGAACATGGAGATGCATCTTCTAGTAAGGATTATTAGCGTAGCCCGTGTTCGAAAAAGCCTCTACTAGAAACGAGGTATTTTCTGGTCTGAAGCTTTCCTGTAGGCTTTTGCCAGCGTGTGTATTGGCTGACTGGTTTTGAAGCAGCAGGGCCAGCTGGGTCAGACCTGGCTGGAGAGAGAGATCGGCATTTAGAGTATGGGGAGGGGTGACTCTTTGATCCGAACAGGGCAGTGCCTGGCAAGGTGAATGATGGCTCCATCTCCCACTGGGCGTCTGATAGCAGGCCCCCAGATTCCCAAAGGGCAGGATGTTGCCTCGTAAACCAAGTGCTCCCCGACCCCACCGAACTGGTTCTGACTGGATGCAGTGATTTGTGACTGCAGGGAACAAAGACTTTTTTAGGTATATAGCGCTGCGCTGAATCCTGTTTCAAGTGTGTTCCTTCTGGATGTCAAGACGAAACTCTGTCCGAGCGGACAGAGGAAAGGACTTTGAAACTTTCACCAAGCTTGCTGAAGAAACTACTCAAGAGCCTGATTTGAGGCGCCTCCTGCTGAAGTCTCAGGGACATTAGACTTCACCCCATCAGCTGCCCGAATTCCTTCGCTAGGAATTCTACTTGCAGGTGAGGCCTCCGTCGAGTAATCCGGAACCTCTAGTTCTACTGTGAGGAACGCGGACTGGTAACCTTTGTGGACTCTGTGTGTGGGCCGCCGCAGCTAAGAGAGAGCTGCCGCCGCTGAGTGCCCGCCTTAAATTTGAACCTGCAGAACCTGCGCTGAAACTGTGTGGGCCGCCGCAGCTAAGAGAGAGCTGCCGCCGCTGAGTGCCCGCCTTAAATTTGAACCTGCAGAACCTGCGCTGAAACTGTGTGGGCCGCCGCAGCTAAGAGAGAGCTGCCGCCGCTGAGTGCCCGCCTGATTTTGAATCCTCAGACCTTTCGCTGCAACCTTGCGGGCCGCCGCAGCTAAGAGAGCTGCCGCCGCTGGATGCCCGCACTCGTGTTAATTGTGCAACATTGTGGATTGTCCTTTGAGCCGCCGCAGCTAAGAGGGAGCTGCCGCCGATGAGTGCTCGCACCGTTGCTAACGTTGCATCACCGAGATTTGTCCTGTGGGCCGCCGCAGCCAAGAGAGGGCTGCCGCCGCTGAGTGCTCGCACCGTTGCTAACTTGGCATCACCGTGATTTGTCCTGTGAGCCGCCGCAGCTAAGAGAGAGTTGCTGCCGCGGAGTGCTCGCACCCTTGCTAACTGTGCATCATCGTGATTTGACCTGTGAGCCGCCGCAGCTAAGAGAGAGCTGCCGCCGCTGAGTGCTCGTACCCTTGCTAACTTTGCATCCTCGTGATTTGTCCTGTGAGCCGCCGCAGCTAAGAGAGAGTTGCTGCCGCGGAGTGCTCGCACCCTTGCTAACTGTGCATCATCGTGATTTGGCCTGTGAGCCGCCGCAGCTAAGAGAGAGCTGCCGCCGCTGAGTGCTCGCACCCTGGCTAACTTTGCATCCTCGTGATTTGACCTGTGAGCCGCCGCAGCTAAGAGAGAGCTGCCGCCGCTGAGTGCTCGCATCCTTGCTAACTTTGCATCATTGGGATTTGTCCTGTGGGCCGCCGCAGCTAAGAGAGAGCTGCTGCCGCTGACTGCCCACGTCTTTATCAACCTTGCACCATCGTGAATCGTCCTGTGGGCCGCCGCAGCTAGGAGAGCGCTGCTGCCGCCGCGAGCCCACCACGGAGCTGCACGACAAGAGTCATCGCCACCACCAGCCCGGGCCGCCGCAGCCGCGTGCTGCTGCCGCTGAGGGCCCGCCTGTCCCGGAGTGCCCGAATCATTGCGAGTGCACTTTGCGGACCACTGCCATCAAGAACTGTGGTCGCTGGGAGTCCGCCTGTCACCGTCTCTGCTTCTTTGAGAAGCTACGTGCTGGGTCCCCGTCCAACAGCAGGTATCTGGTGCGCAACGGGTCGCGTAGACCCAGGCCTTGAACTCAGTCAGCGCCACGTTCTGGTGAACACGTATAGCCTTTTTAAGTCCCTAGTGATTTACATGCCTGATTACTGGTTAAGATGCTTTTGAGAGTCTCGTACCAAACATTAGATAAAGATACTATTTTTTCTATACCTACTTGAGTTGTGTCCGTTTGTGGTGTCGTTACTGCCTTATTGTGCATGGTCATAAATGCTTCACACACTGCCTCTGAGATAGGCCTAGCTGCTCGTACTACGTTACCACAGGGTTGAGCAGGGGTTATCAAAGGGGGAAGCCCACTTGCCCTGACTTGGGGAGAAGGGTCCCTATTTGGACGGTGGCGCCAGCCATTGCCAACTAGAGACCCCCATTTCCAACATTGGCGGTCAGCGGTGAGGATCAGAACTTGCATTTATGATCCACGTACAATAACTGGTAGACAACCACTAGTGAGTACAGACCAAAGCGCAGACACGCGCTGATTTTTTTTTTCCTCTCTGAATTTTTTTTTAGTTGGTTGTTTAGTATTGAATTGTTGATTGCAGCCATGAGTACTGCTAATATGGGAAGGCCAACCTCCAATGCTTCGGAGGATCTCGCCTTTGAGGAGGGAAGATTAGATACCTATACTGCCAAACAGCTGAAGTCATTTTGTAGGCACTTCGCAGTCCCCGTGATAGGTCTCTCTAGGAAGGAGGAGTACCACAAGGCGCTGAAGGCCTGGTGGGAAGCGAGAGAGTCCGCTGTGGATGAGGAAGAGAATGCTGGAGGGCAGCCGGATGATGCAGTAGAGGGGGGAGATAGAACACCCTCCAATCCAGGTACTAGTGTATCCCAAAGGAGCCTGACCCCAGAAGAGCTGGAGGACAGGGAGAGAGATAGGAGGCATAGTTTGGAGATGGCTAAATTGGAAGGTCAGAAGGACCTTGAGAGTAAGAAGTTAGACATTGAGAAAAATCGATTGTCATTTGAACTTGAGAAAATGAGAATGGAACATGAGAGAATGTTGAGGGAGATAGAGATCAGGGCGAGGAGTGTCCCGGTCTCCCCTCTTGTGGCAGCATACCGTTAGTAACTCCTGAGAGTAGAGTTTATATTCCTAAGGATGTCATTAAGGATTTTCACAAGAGTGAGGATATTGGGCAATGGTTTGCCGCATATGAGATAGCAATGGTGTCCCACCGGGTCCCTGAGCAGGATTGGGGAGCGGGATTGTGGGGGCGCTTTGTGAGTGATGGTAGGGATACCCTGTTGGACCTGCCTGAGGAGAGCAGGATGGTGTATGCCCATATGAAAGAAGCTTTGATGACCCGTTATGGTTTGACCCCAGAAATGTACAGGCAGAGGTTTAGGACCTGTAAGAAGTTAGAGGGTACCACGTGGGTTGAATATGTGTCTTTTTTCTGCCGGGCAATGGATCGCTGGGTAAAAGGTAGCAAAGTGGAAACTTTCGAGCAATTGTATGATTTGTTTGCGTGGGAGCATTTGTCCAGTAACTGTTTTCCAGAGCTACGCCAGCACCTGATTGATAGCAAGCTGACTAACCCTAGGAAGCTTGCTGAGGAGGCGGACCGCTGGGTGAGCACCCGGGTCCGCAAAGGTTTTGTGGGAGACTTCGCCCGAGGTGGGCAGGGACCCCAGCAGAAAAGTGGGGGGACAAGGGTAAACAGAGGGAGTTCCAGAGAGGGCCCCAAAGTAATTACCAAGGGAACCAAGCAGTGGTGTCCCAGCCTCCCCCTGAGAAGAAGCCAGTGTCCCCGACAGGTAGGCCTGTTCATAGGGGGCCCCTTACTTGTTTCAAGTGTGGTCAAGTGGGTCACCGGTATTATGATCCCCAGTGTCCCCAGAGGGACCCCAATGCATCCCTTCGTACACCACCCCGTGCACCATCCCACCAGATTGCCAGTGTAGCCCTGGGGGGGAGGAAATGGAGGTCCAAGGTGGATGGGATCCTGTAGAGTTAACCCTTGTCTCGCTAGGGGACTTCGAGAAGGTCCCTAACCCCACACTGCCGACCAACATTCAGAAGTACCGGCAGTGGGTGACCATCAATGGCCATAGGGTGGAGGCTCTCAGGGACACCGGAGCTAGTGTGACTGCTGTCAGCTCCCGGTTGGTGTCCAAAGAGCAAGTTGTCCCCCATGCATTCTGCCCCGTTGTGTCAGCAGACAACTCAGAGAGCCAGTGTGAAGTGGCTCAGGTTCCCTTCGAGTGGGGGGGTCACAGGAACTCTTCAAGTAGCTGTGAGGGCCACCATGCCTGTAGACTGTCTGTTGGGAAATGATCTGGAGAACTCCCCGTGGGCTACGGTGGAGAGAAAGTCTCATTTGGAAATGTTGGGGTTGCCTCAGTGGGCGTGTGTGACCACTCGGTCCATGACAGCTCAGAAGGATGTTCAGGAGGGTCTGGAGCCTGAAAGTATGGCCCAGGCCCCTGCCTCAAAGAGAAGAGGTAGGGGGCGCGGGAAACCAGCCCCCACGGTTCCCACGGTCCCGGAGGGAGGAGACCTTGAGGGGGATGCCCTGGCACCTACAGGGGAACAAGTGGCCGAACTGGGGGACCTACCGGAGCTGACCCATTGGCAGCAGGAAGGGGGGCCCTCCAGGGAGGAATTTTGCGAGCAGCAGAGAACCTGCCCTTCTCTTGAGGGGGTGCGGTGACAGGCCGCCGCCCAGGCAGTAGGTGACCAGACAGGGTCACATTGGATCTATTGGGAGAACGACCTCCTTTACAGCGAGCCTAAGGTTGCTGAGCCTGGGTCAGCCCGTGTGCTGGTGGTACCCCAGAGCTTCAGGACCTTCCTACTGGGGTTGGCTCATGATGTGCCACTGGCCGGACATTTGGGGCAGACCAAGACCTTTGAGAGGCTGGTCACCCACTTCTATTGGCCCCAGATGCGCAGGAGCTCCGATGCTCACTGCAGAACGTGTAAGACTTGCCAGGCAAGTGGGAAGAGTGGGGGGAAGATTAAGGCCCCACTACAGCCCTTTCCCGTGGTGAGCACCCCATTCGAAAGAGTGGGCATTGATATTGTGGGGCCTCTGGATCCCAAGACAGCCATGGGCAACAGGTTCATCCTGGTCTTGGTGGACCATGCCACCCGGTACCCTGAGGCCATCCCGCTCAGGACAGTGACGGTCCCGTGGTGGGACGGGCACTGATGGGGATTTTCTCCCGTGTGGGATTCCCCAGAGAGGTGGTGTCCGATAGGGGAACTAACTTCATCTCCAAGTACAGGAAGTCTCTGTGGGAGGAGTGTGGGGTAACGTATAAGTTCACCACTCCTTACCACCCCCAGGGTAATGGGCTGGTTGAGAGATTCAACCGGACCCTTAAGGGCATGATTATGGGCCTAGGCGAGCCCATGAGGCGTAAGTGGGATGTCCTCTTACCATGCCTGTTGTTTGCTTACTGTGAGGTGCCACAGAAGTCCTTAGGGTTCAGTCCCTTTGAGCTGCTCTATGGTCACCCGATAAGAGGGCCTCTGAGCCTGGTCAAGGAAGGCTGGGAGCAATCTCCCAGGAAACCTCCCCAGGATGTGTTTAGTTACATGCTGGCCTTCAGGAATCAGACTCGGCGTTTCAGGAAACTTGCTGAGGCAAACCTGGAAACCAGCCAGGAAGAGATGAAACGCTGGCACGATCAGAATGCCACTCTGATTGAGTTTCAGCCTGGACAGAAGGTTTGGGTCATGGACCCGGTGGAGCCCTGTGCGCTCCAGGATAAGTGGACCGGCCCCTTTGAGGTGGTGGCGCGCAAGAGTCCTGTTACCTACGTGGTGGACTTGCAGTCTCCCAGGAACCCCTTGCGGGTCCTGCATGTTAACCGCCTGAAGCCCCACTTTGAGAGGTCTGAAGTGGGCATGCTTCTGGCCACAGATGCTGGGATGGAGGAGGAGAGCGAGCCCCTTCCTGACCTCCTGTGTGCAGAGGAGCAAGATGGGTCAGTGGAGGGTGTGGTCCTCTCCACCACACTGACCCCTGAGCAGCAGGGTGATTGTCGCCACCTGGTGGGGCAATTCAGTGATCTGTTCTCCCTGGTACCTAGTGTCACTGATTGGTGTGTCCATGACGTGGACACCGGGGACAGTCCTCCCATTAAGCACAAGGCTTACCGAGTGACTGACCGGGTAAGGGCCTACATTAAGGATGAGGTTACCAAAATGTTTGCCCTTGGGGTGATTGAGTCCTCTAGCAGTCCTTGGTCCAGCCCAGTGGTCCTGGTACCAAAAGCTGCAGCGCCTGGTACCACCCCCGAACTTCGGTTCTGCGTGGACTATCGGGGCCTCAATTCAGTCACGAAGACTGACGCGCACCCCACCCCCAGAGCTGATGAGCTCATAGATCGGTTAGGGGCTGCCAAATACCTCAGCACATTTGATTTGACGTCTGGGTATTGGCAGATCGCCTTGACCGAGGAGGCAAAGGAGAGGTCAGCTTCTCCACACCCGATGGGCACTACCAGTTCCGGGTGATGCCCTTTGGAATGAAGAATGCCCCTGCCACCTTTCAGAGGCTGGTCAACAGGGTGTTGGTTGGGCTGGAAGGCTTCAGTGCCGCCTACCTGGATGACATTGCGGTGTTTAGCTCCTCTTGGGAGGACCACCTGCGCCACCTCTGGGAGGTATCGATGGCACTGCGGAAGGCAGGCCTCACAATCAAAGCCAGTAAGTGCCAGATTGGGCAGGGTTCTGTAGTGTATTTGGGGCACCAGGTATGGAGCGGCCAGGTGGCGCCCCTTCAGCCCAAGATTGAAACTATCCTGGCGTGGGAACCCCCCAAGACTCAGATGCAGGTGAGAGCCTTCTTAGGACTCACAGGGTACTACAGGAGGTTTGTCAAAGGATATGGTAACATTGTTGCACCCTTGACTGAGCTGACTTCTAAGAAGCAGCCAAAGAAGGTAAACTGGACTGACACCTGTCAGAACGCTTTTGACGCCCTGAAGACTGCCATGTGCACTGCACCCGTGCTTCAGGCGCCCGACTTTTCAAAGGAATTTGTTGTCCAGACAGACGCCTCAGAGCATGGTATAGGGGCTGTTCTGTCACAGATCAATGAGGAGGGACTAGAACGACCGGTAGCCTTCCTAAGCAGGAGGTTACTTCCCCGGGAACAGAGGTGGAGTGCAATTGAGCGTGAGGCATTTGCTGTCGTCTGGGCGCTGAAGAAGCTGAGGCCATATTTGTTTGGGACTCACTTCCGGGTTCAGACAGACCACAGGCCCCTTAGATGGTTGATGCATATGAGGTTTGAGAATCCCAAGTTGTTGAGGTGGTCCATTTCCCTACAGGGTATGGATTTCACAGTGGAACACCGCCCTGGTACAGAGCACGCCAATGCTGACGGTCTGTCCAGGTTTTTCCGCCTTAGTGATGAGAACTCCCAAGGGAATGGTTAGTTCTCCCCACATTTCAGTTGGAGGGGACATGTGTTAGACCTGGCATCATTGGCGCGGGTCTCCCTTCCTCTTTTCTCTTCTGACCTTTTATGTTGGCTGGATTTAGATGCTCTGGGCGCTGTGCCACTGCCAATCAGTGACACAGCGCGAATGCTCCCTGTGTAAAGATAACTGTATGAATTGGAATAATCATAATGGGCTTGTTTGGTTTACCTGTCAGTCCCTAGTATCAGTGCACTGCGTGTGCCCAGGGCTGGTAGACCAAATACTGCTGGTGAGCCGGCAGCGCTGATTTGCGCTACCCACCGAAGCAGCTTTGAAAGTATGTCTGTGTAGCCTGTTCTAATAGCGAGTTACCCTCCATTTCACTGTTTACTATTGCGAGGCCACCCGTTCTCATAGGCCAGAATGTGCAGGCTGAGTATTGCATGCCTTAATCCTCCCTGCCCCCAGGAACCTGATAGGAACGTCGAATTTGATATGTTTAAACTCAGAACATGGAGATGCATCTTCTAGTAAGGATTATTAGAGTAGCCCGTGTTCGAAAATGCCTCTACTAGAAACAAGGTATTTTCTGGTCTCAAGCTTTCCTGTAGGCTTTTGCTAGCGTGTGTATTGGCTGTCTGGTTTTGGAGCAGCAGGGCCAGCTGGGTCAGACCTGGCTGGAGAGAGAGAGATCGGCATTTAGAGTATGGGGAGGGGTGACTCTTTGATCCGAGCAGGGCCGTGCCTGGCAAGGTGAATGATGGCTCCATCTCCCACTGGGCGTCTGATAGCAGGCCCCCATATTCCCAAATGGCAGGATGTCGCCTCGTAAACCAAGTGCTCCCCGACCCCACCGAACTGGTTCTGACTGGATGCAGTGATTTGTGACTGCAGAGAACAAAGACTTTTTTAGGTATAAAGCGCTGCACTGAATCCTGTTTCAAGTGTGTTCCTTCTGGATGTCAAGACGAAACTCTGTCCGAGCAGACAGAGGAAAGGACTTTGAAACTTTCACCAAGCTTGCTGAAGAAACTACCCATGGGCCTGAATTCAGAGCGCCTCCTGCTGAAGTCTCAGGGACATTAGACTTCACCCCATCAGCCGCCCGAATTCCTTCGCTAGGAATTCTACTTGCAGGTGAGGCCTCCGTCGAGTAATCCGGAACCTCTAGTTCTACTGTGAGGAACGCGGACTGGTAACCTTTGTGAACTCTGTGTGTGGGCCGCCGCAGCTAAGAGAGAGCTGCCGCCGCTGAGTGCCCGCCTTAATTTGAATCTTTAGAAACTTCGCTGAAACTGTGTGGGCCGCCGCAGCTAAGAGAGAGCTGCCGCCGCTGAGTGCCCGCCTTAAATTTGAACCTGCAGAACCTGCGCTGAAACTGTGTGGGCCGCCGCAGCTAAGAGAGAGCTGCCGCCGCTGAGTGCCCGCCTTAAATTTGAACCTGCAGAACCTGCGCTGAAACTGTGTGGGCCGCCGCAGCAAAGAGAGAGCTGCCGCCGCTGAGTGCCCGCCTGATTTTGAATCCTCCGACCATTCGCTGCAACCTTGCGGGCCGCCGCAGCTAAGAGAGCTGCCGCCGCTGGATGCCCGCACTCGTGTTAATTGTGCAACATCGTGGATTGTCCTTTGAGCCGCCGCAGCTAAGAGGGAGCTGCTGCCGCTGAGTGCTCGCACCGTTGCTAACGTTGCATCACCGAGATTTGTCCTGTGGGCCGCCGCAGCCAAGAGAGGGCTGCCGCCGCTGAGTGCTCGCACCGTTGCTAACTTGGCATCACCGTGATTTGTCCTGTGAGCCGCCGCAGCTAAGAGAGAGTTGCTGCCGCGGAGTGCTCGCACCCTTGCTAACTGTGCATCATCGTGATTTGACCTGTGAGCCGCCGCAGCTAAGAGAGAGCTGCCGCCGCTGAGTGCTCGCACCCTTGCTAACTTTGCATCCTCGTGATTTGTCCTGTGAGCCGCCGCAGCTAAGAGAGAGTTGCTGCCGCGGAGTGCTCGCACCCTTGCTAACTGTGCATCATCGTGATTTGACCTGTGAGCCGCCGCAGCTAGAGAGAGCTGCCGCCGCTGAGTGCTCGCACCCTGGCTAACTTTGCATCCTCGTGATTTGACCTGTGAGCCGCCGCAGCTAAGAGAGAGCTGCTGCCGCTGAGTGCTCGCACCCTAGCTAACTTTGCATCATTGGGATTTGTCCTGTGGGCCGCCGCAGCTAAGAGAGAGCTGCTGCCGCTGAGTGCCCACATCTTTGTCAACCTTGCACCATCGTGAATCGTCCTGTGGGCCGCCGCAGCTAGGAGAGCGCTGCTGCCGCCGCAAGCCTACCACGGAGCTGCACGACGAGAGTCATCGCCACCACCAGACTGGGCCGCCACAGCCGCGTGCTGCTGCCGCTGAGGGCCCGCCTGTCCCGGAGTGCCCGAATCGTTGCGAGTGCACTTTGCGGACCACTGCCATCGAGAACTGTGGTCGCTGGGAGTCCGCCTGTCACCGTCTCCGCTTCTTCGAGAAGCTACGTGCTGGGTCCCCGTCCAACGGCAGGTATCTGGTGCGCAACGGGTCGCGTAGACCCAGGCCTTGAACTCAGTCAGCGCCACGTTCTGGTGAACACGTATAGCCTTTTTAAGTCCCTAGTGATTTACATGCCTTATTACTGGTTAAAACGCTTTTGAGAGTCTCGTACCAAACCTTAGATAAAGATACTATTTTTTCTATACCTACTTGAGTTGTGTCCTTTTGTGGTGTTGTTACTGCCTTATTGTGCATGGTCATAAATGCTTCACACACTGCCTCTGAGATAGGCCTAGCTGCTCGTGCTACGTTACCACAGGGTTGAGCAGGGGTTATCAAAGGGGGAAGTCCACTTGCCCTGACTTGGGGAGAAGGGTTCCTATTTGGACGGTGGCGCCAGCCAATGCCAACTAGAGACCCCCATTTCCAACACCCGGCATATAACATCCCGCGGGCTAAATGGCTAAAATCAATTTGCCAGCAATTGTGCACACAGGATTACCATACAACACTGCGCATTCTCAGGTCCGACTCTAGACCTCTTTTTGCATGTTGCGTAGCAAAGTTTCTTGTCCAGGCATTGCTTATTAGGTGGAAAGCTCTCTCAAGAGTGGCACAGCGTTAATTCAAACAAGGTTGTGACAAATTTTTTGTCACAGCCTTAAGTCTGTTCGGCCAAATGCAAAACCCATTTTTATGCACCAGCACTTTATCTGTCATTCTTTGCTGTTACATTAGGAAAAATCCAAAATCCTACAGCAAACTAACGATCAATCATAGCATTATGAAGGTTTTGTTATTAAGATGAAATCCTTACTGTTTTTATTGTAGATTTTTATCTGATGTATTGATTGTGTATTATCTTCTGTCGTATCGACTTTTAACTATCTGAATATGACGAATGTAGTATTGTGCCAAGGGCCCAATTGGCTACTATGTCGTATTGTCTGCTCATACAAGCTTACGATGTTGCACGTTTGTATTTCTATTTTAAAAAAATGTATTTTTTATAGCTTTTGTGACATTTTCTGTCGAATAAAGCTTATACAACAACAACAACAGCATTGATTTCTAACCACAGAAATCTGCTCTCCATTGCTCAAAAATAAGTCCTGCATACTGGTACAAAAACATTATCCATCTGCACCAGGATTATAGACAGAATGCAATTATTGCAATATCATCATTAGGAATCTAAAAGTAATGATGACAAGGTCAAAATGACAAAGACGATTCAACACACAATTCAAGCCAAGCCAAGTCAAAGTCAGATATACTATTTCTTCTCACTCTGCACATCTCTGCACAGGATTTTCCACCTGCATGCGCAATGGGAAGTAATACAGTAAGATGTGTGGGTGTTGAATGCTCTACAGGCATGTCATACACAGGAATCTATAAAAAAGAAACTACAGTTATCCAATAAAAGATTCCGCACATACCCTGGTCAGAATCTCTCCTAGCAAAGGGATCAGCTGAAGAGATATCACCAAATGAAAAAAAAAACATTGAAAGGCGTATTCAAGATGCATTCTAATACAAGATGAGAATTCGGCTGGCCCAAACTAGAAACCAAAACTACACTAAACAAACTTTCAAAATGGATGGGGTTCTGAAAGAAATCTGTTCTCACGTCGATATTTATTAACAAAAAAGAAGCAGAATCAGTGAATCACAGTACTGGGTGAAATGGAGATCCCATGCACCATTAGTGAACAAGAAAGGTAAAGCACACGTACAGAATCCAAATTTATGTTTTCAAAAACACTTCTCAAATGGAAATCATGTGACGAAACAGACACTAAAGGACAATAAAGGTGCAGAAACACAAATTGTGGGATAGTACACACACGAACCTCAAACATACAAAAATTTAAACTTTTCATGGCTAAGCAAGCTTGCTTAGCCATGAAAAGTTTAATTTTTTTTATGAATTCAAGAATTCTCGTCTATGCAGTCATGCAAGTGAGCAGTGATGGCTGGCACATATCAGGGGTGGGAGGATGGAGGGCAGGGGGGTCGGGAGAGGGAGTAAAGAAGAAAACAACTTACCTCCTCACCACGTCTCACCGCCCTCTCCACCGTCGTCTCCAGAACAGAAACAGAGCACCCAGGCTCCCCAGAGCCAATCACAATGCTGTAATCACAATGCTGCAATCACAACGCTGTAATGCAGCGTTGTGATTAGTCTGAGCACCTTGGTTCAGCGCTCAGACAGGGACTGGGGGCCCTGGACATGTTCTCCACCCAGGCTGTAATGCAGCCTGGGTGGAGAACATGCAAAGTGCGCAAGAATGTTTGGCCGGCCCTAGAGGGTCGGCCAAACATTCATGCGCACTTTAGGGAGTGCAAACCACTCCTCCGATGCTCTGTCAGCAGAGCAGCCCAACCCGCAAAGCTGCCACAACAAGGAACAAATAAAATTATAATAACTTAGTTATTATCATTTTATTTTTCCTTTAGTTACACTGCTTAAAAGCAGTGGGACGAAGCTCCCCCGCCTTAGAGGAGGAGCCGCTACTGCGAGTGAGGATTTACACACCAGATAGGGGCACAACTTGGTATCATTAAGCAAGAACATGGCTACTGCTTCTACAGTTACACTATGGCAATATTTCCAAGTTCTACAGTATTTGAGGCATAATTCCGGTCTTGAGTAGGAAAAATAATTTATTTTGTACTACGTGCCTTGAATGTCTGTGTCATCGACTGGTGGCAGAGTAAAGAAGATGAAGAGGATATTGGTAACAGAGCCGCCCAAGTTTACATAGGGGGTGAGAGGTGAATGGGAGTCCAATGGGGAAGCTCTACACAAGGTTATAAAGAAGTCTGAGCTTAGAAAGAACAGGCACTCAATAGGTAATTGAGCCTTCAGAATAATTAACATGCAGGGTGTGCAAGACATACACATAACATTTAGAGTAAAGGGGTCGTGAGGTTAAGAACTCAGGAGTTTCACACGCTAACACTATGGCTTAGTAAGTTCCTCACCTACATTTTTTGTTGTAGTGACTGCAAATATCCACATATAGGATATGCATGTAAAGACAAGGTCGGTGTAGCTGTATACCTATAATGATGTTACAAAATGTAATAGTTGGAACTGGCACGTTCTGGTTGGCTGAGGCGAGGCCTTAGCCAGGCATAACCTACCATTCCCACCAGAGGTGGGTGATTACACTCACTGCATAACCTGCTGAGCAGTCAGGCTTAACACAGAGGCAAAGTGTAAAGCATTGGCACAGCACTCTCACTCAATAAATAAACTGAGCGTCACAAATGAGACTTCACATGTGGTGTATGTATTTCTGGGTATAAATCACATTTGAAAATATCACTAGCAGTACTAGGCCCAACCGAGTTAAAATGACATCAGTAATATGCACAATTGGGAAAGATCCTACTTTACCGCCCAGCACCCTTATGTGGTGCGAAACGTTGCCAGAACGAGGCCCACCCTGGCAATTATTATAATTCAATAACACACAGTTATAGGGGGCACCCCAGTTCACAACAATATCAGAAATGTGTACACACAGATAATTGCAACACTTTTAAACTGCACTGTGGGCCAAGGCCACATGGGTAAAATCCAATGTCAAACGTAGTATTCTTTTGGCATGGAATCAACATGTAAAGCAAAAAACGCTGTGCGGTGTAATTAATAACAGACAGTCACTCCCACACATTCACCCAGCACCAATACGCGATCCCATGGATGGAGCGCATTCGCACACACACACAGCACCGTAATGCAGTGCAGCTGACATCCAGCAGGTCATTTGATAATGCACATGCACACCCCGTGGCCCAAGCCCTTCTTCACTATTCACCTAACCCTAACTACCCTACACCCATGGGCTGGAGAGTAAGAAAACCTTCCCCCAGATTCTTGGCGGCCAGAGTCAGGGTCCCAGGGAAGAAGGTGGGGGTAGGTAGCAGGGCTAATTAGGTAGCAGTCAACAAACGGGGGTTTGGCTACTACTCAGGAAGTTCACCCACGGTATGCAGAGGAGAGGGACTGAGGGCGATGGTTGTTCAATCAAGGCATTCCACACTGCTTTCCAGCACCAGCTCAGTTCTGCGAAGCACAGGGGGATCACGCAGTCTCTTGACCTGCTTCTGATCGTTCTCAGAAGTGATCCTTAGACTAGTCAATTACTCTCAACACTCAGGCCGGATCTGGGGAATACTACCTGGCAACACAAAGTTGTTGGGGCTGGGTGAGGAGAGGGCAGTTGGTCCGCCGGATAGAGGGCACAAAAAGGAACAATTGATGAATGGGGGATGAAGCAGGGGAGTTCTTGGAAGAAGGAGTCACCCAATCAGACACACATCGATCAAAGTAGCACCCAGCCAATCCAGGCACCACTGAACACAAATCCGCTTCTCTGCACCTCTTTGTAAATGATGCAAAAGAAACAGTTGATGGACGGTATGCTGGACAATGCAAACATTCACCCCCAGTCACAAGGATCTGGGTTAAATCCATCATTCTTTTGCTCACCACACCACCCCAGTTTGGACCCAGCCATATGCAAATCAGTCTTGACCCTGTTCCTTGTGGGAACAGTCCAGCCCGAACTGCCAAGCCAGGTCCTCCCTGGACCCGAAACAAGCATCCTGGGACCGGTTTCAGGGCATCACCCTTCATCAGCCAGGCTAGCTTGAATCCAGTGGTGTAGTGAGCATGGGACCCACGTCTGGGCATACCCTTCCCACTTAGGGCGACATATGCAAAAGAAACAGTTGATGGACGCAATGCTGGACAATGCAAACATTCACCCCCAGTCACAAGGATCTGGGTTAAATCCATCATTCTTTTGCTCACCACACCACCCCTGTTTGGACCCAGCCATATGCCAATCAGTCTTGACCCTGTTCCTTGTGGGAACAGTCCAGCCCGAACTGCCAAGCCAGGTCCTCCCTGGACCGGAAACAATTTCCTCTTTGTAAATGAGGCACAACATCTGGTGTACCTCACAGTAAAAGTTGCACCAGACAGTTCCGGTCACACACAATGAAGAGTTGCAAATTCCGTACCTCCCTAGAAATGAGGTACAACGTCTGGTGCACATTGATACAGGATGTACCAGACAATTCCGGTCACGCACAACAAAGAGTTGAAAATTCTGTACCTCCCTGGAAATGAGGCACAATGTCTGGTGCGCGTTGATACAGGTCGCATCAGACAATTCTGGCCACGTACACAGATGCAAGTTCAGCAGTGCCACACAAGGTAGAATGAGGCACTACGACAGGAATGCCCTCACCTCTGAGGGTAGCAACCTGTGAATTGGACACAGCACGCAATGAGCATGCAGTCGAAGTGCCGTACGAAAGAGATGCTGCACGATCGACGATGCGGGCCATGCAGGGTTCTGCAACCGGTGACTGCGCTTACCACCAACAAGATGCTCACACGTGTTGAGGCCCCGTGATGCAGGGGCTACACTCCTTAGATTTAGGCAGTGACTTTTAGGGCTCCGCACAAGGCAATCCAGTCCTCAAGCACAATACTCGGTTCCACATTCACACCACGCTACCAGATGAGATCCGCAGCTGATGTGGACACTTAAGAGGGCAAAGCTCTCCAGGTGTCACAAGAAGACAGTGTGGGTCCCTCATGGGAGGTCATTGATGTCCCTGAGACTTCCACAAGAAAACAGGGGGCAAGCCAACAAGCCCTTGGAGAGCCCACTTCAGGGTGCCACAAAGCAGCAGTTAGTCAGCCCAAGTCAGCCACTATTCAGGAAGGGTGCTGGTGATGCACTGTGTGTATCCTCTACTCAGCATGTTTTAGCATCTGCAACCTAACCACTGGGTGAGTAATAGGCTGTGGCAGACTGCACAATAGGAACCGAACAAAGGAACCATGCAGAAAGCGAGCCTACGCACTGTAGTGTCTTGCGCCGAACTTGGATGATTCAGGTGTCTCTGTGACGAGAATGAGAAAGTGATGGATAATATCGGGGCGTGTTCATAGACTACATCGGAGGAGGGGAACTTACTTGTAAGGGATCAGTTAAGGGATAGCGTAATTAATCCAGGCTTCAAGTGAGCGTCGGGGTCGGTCGGTTCTCATTCTCATCACAGAGACACCTGAATCATCCAAGTTCGGCGCGAGACACTACAGTGCGTAAGCTCGCTTTCTGCATGGTTCCTTCGTAAGTCCCATGCTATTACTAACTTCATAATTAGGTGCACCAAATAACCAGTGATAAAAAGATTTAACTTTTGCCCTAAATTAAGATGTAGACAACACAATCCACACTAATATATTATGGCCCCACTGCCAACGATTCATCTAGTATTGACCTCACACCCACTAGTTGACCTATACATGTATGTAAAAGATATATAAATAATCTGCACTACGTATATTATTTATCCCTCACTTAATACCGTGCCAAATAGCCTTAATAGACTCCCTAATTACTCTGGCCTTACAACCCCCTCTTTTCTTTTCTTTTCTTTTCCAGTGATATCGGTGCTCACACACCTGTCCTGAAGATAATCTTAAATGTTTGAGATCGAAATGCAATCGACCTCATAACTATATTTAACTCCTGTTTTTTACTATATAAATTCATTAAATTCATGTAGAGGAGTTCAATGTTATGCTTTTTAAGAGTGCATGCGTTTACTTCCCTTTCACTCACTAGAACACCTTTTTTCACTTACCTGTGAGCAGTGGATCATATATATATATATATATATATATATATATATATATATATATATATATATATATATATATATATTATTTCAAAATTAAAGGAATATACAAAAAATCTCTTGATATACCTCAATGAATAAATTAATTGTACTATAGACTAAAATGTTTGGAGGTTTTTTTTACTTTATAAAGTGCTGCATTTCCATTACATTCTAAATTACAGAGTCCAGATCAAGAACATACAAGACCTATTTCCACTTGTTTTTACTTTCATGGAAAAAGAACATATACGTGACCATGGGCTCATTTTGAACCGCTGTTTGCAAAACATATTAAATTATTTTGTGCCGTAATGATGTCCTAACTACAACTGCTTTATTAACCTTCTTGCTTTCTCAAATTTGTTTGAAAATGCACCATTTGCCCACTCTTTTTTCAAACATTTTCCCAGGGGGGAAAAAAAAAAACGAACCCTCCTTATGATGGTCGGGCTCGCTCACTATGCTCACTCGCCACAGGGCACTCATCTCAAACTTTTACTCTCCACCACTTTCAAATGTCACCAGCTGCCACTGGCTCTCTCTGGGGAATGCACAGATGTGCTCCCCAGCCTCCAGTGGGGACTGGAGTCAAACTAAAAGGCACACAAAGAGTTTTAGAGCAGAGAAATGTCCACTTTCTAGAAGTGGCATTTCTAAGCTATCAATGACAAATCCCTCTTTTCCACAGGAAAGGGTTTGTCATTGTGAATCCAGTGAGAGGAAACATTATGAGGCTGCCCCACTGTAAGCCACTATTGCAGCTTGAAGCAATTTCAACCATTCCCCCATGTTAACCTGTGAGAAGAGCAAACCTCATAGGTAGTGAAAACACACATGGGTATTATTCACTACCTGGGCAGGGAACACACATGTGTACCTGCCCTGCCTTTCACCTACCATTTGCTTCACCCCTTAAGAATTACCTCAGGGTCACCCTGGTGGTAGTGAAAGGTCCCCTTAGGATTGGTCAGTGGTTTAGAAGGACCAAACTGAGAATAAGTGCAATTGGGCACACACAGGCCTGCAATGGCAGGCTTGACACATGTTTAAATACACCATTGGTGCAAGTGCGCACACACAGGCCTGCAATGGTAGGCTTGAGACATGTTTTAAAAACATCATACGTGCAAGTGCGCACACACAGGCCTGCAATGGCAGGCTTGAGACATGTTTAAAAACATCAGGTAAGCATCACTTCCTAACATGTGTAGGAAGGGTGTGCACACTTTCACACTGCATTGACAGTGGGAAAGTGCCCCGAGCCCAGGGCCGGACTGGCCATAGCGGGCACCGGGCGTTTCCTCGGTGGGCCGCGAGGTTGGGGGCCGGTTTTGGGCCCTTGATGGCCGTTTTTGTTATCGGGAGCCGGAAATATTGGCCCCCTGTAACAAAATCAGCTGAAACCGGCACTAGGAAACAGCTCGGTCGCACCCCCAGGGGGCCGGCCGAGCAGTTTGCACGGGCCAGTTACGGCTCCCAGTCCGGCCCTGCCCGAGCCCCATGGCCACTAAAAGAGAATCAGCAAAACCCTGGTGTTGTCCCATGGGAAGAGCCGACCTCCTAGGTAGGGAAGACTCACATAGGGGTTCTTCACTACCTAAGCAGGGAACACCCATGTGTACCTGCCCTGCCTTTCTCCTACCACTTGCTCCACCCTTCAGAGATTACCCTAGGGGTGCTCCAGGGGTAGTGGAAGGCCCACTCAGGGTTGGCTAATGAGTAAGATATGCCAACCTGAGCATAGGCGCAACTGCACACCCACAGGCCTGCAATGGCAGGCTTGATACATGTTTGAAAGGTTATTCTGGTGGGTGGCACAATCAGTGCTGCTTCCCTCCATTAACCAGTGCAGTACCTGCCCTGGGTATGTGGTGTACCTTTTTACAGGGCACTCACAGGTACAACACCTAAACCAATCAAGTAAGCACCACTTTCTAGCATGAGTAGGAAGGGTGCACACACTTTCACATTGCATTACAGTGGGAAAACACCCAGAGTCCTAAGGCCATGAAAAAGAGAATCATCAAAAACCAGGAGGAGAAAAAGCTAAAGGTTTTAGGGAAATCCCCTAAGAAAGGCCATGTCCAACAATAATGCAATTGTAATACCCACAGTGGACTAGAAATACAATTTAGGTATTCAGCTGTGCTCACAAATCCTGACTGTGACACATGAACATGAAAGGTTGTAACAGCAATAGTGGAGTGGAGAAGTAAATATACAGTTATAATAGAGAAGGACCGAGTGAGAAGTAGCACTTAACAGGACAGAAAGGGAAGATCGGCAACACTTGGTAGAAAGGAAGCAAACCTATCACACTAGGGAACTGAGAAATAAAGCAGCAGGGATAGGAAGTCAGAACACTGGTCAAAGGAAGCAGGAAAGAAGACAAGCACCATGAGAACAGAGAACTAAAAAAACAGGTAATGATAGACAAGGACTGCAAAAGAGAAACTGCAGAATCGAAAGTTCAAGGAATCAGGAAGCACTGAGTAGCCTAGCTCATGAATCATGGAGATCAGTGCAAGCTCTGGAAACAGATGCACTACAAAACAGGGCAGGTTCAGGAAACAAAGAGGCAATTGCTCAGGAAACTGGAATCTTTGGAAACAGAGGGCCTGTGAAACTGGAACTCGGCTGCAATGACCAACACTGGACTGAAGTAAACTGGGACTTTAAAAGAGCTCACTAATGGACACATGTCTCATGTGTGAGCAAGCTAGCCCTTGACAACCACAGGTGTGCTATTCGTACACCAATTCTTGGTCTTCAAGTTTGGAGAAAAATCAGTGAGCAGGAAATTTAGGAATCAAAGGCTATATAAGGGAAGGTAAAGGTACTGTCACAAACCCCTACGTTGATATTGAATGCAAAGTAAGTTCTGAAGGTTTTCCAGGAAGCTAGAACTCATTCATGGTATGGCCACAAGGTCAAGGCTTGTGGGAAATGTATGGTTTGGGAGAAATTGCATTCTGGCTATTACAAAGTCCGGCATGTTGCCAAAATAAAAACAAAATATGCAGAATATTGTCTGTGAGGCTGTAAGTCAGTACATGATATAGCACAAAGTGCACAATAGTGCAGGGAGTGTATCATGACAAGCTTTCATTACATGCTGATACTTCTGAAGCTCAAAGGCTATCTGGGATTCAGTATAACTGATCACGAAGGAACCACATTTAGGTGCCAATTCAAACTGCACTGCCAAGTGACTGAATGAATCCAATCAATCAAATTCTTATTGCTTAGTCTTCTACTTATTAAAAAAAAAAATGATTTCTTTTACTCCATTTTCTCGGTTTCTTCAATTCATTTTATCCATTCAAATACACAATAAGGGTGTTCACATAAACACAGGAGAAGTGATGGTTTCCACAAGTCACGTCTTTATTAAAAACCGCCCAATACATTTCGGGATGTTCCCTTCATCAGGGGCAACTACAATACAAAAATTAAAAGAAAATCATGCACCTGACTCTCATCGTGAATATTGTACATCTGTTTACACACCTAATAAAGTGGCCAATTAACTTTGTCTGTTTGACACGACATATTATCTATCAACATTACGTTTTATCTGAGTTTGAAGTAACATTAATAATTCATAAGATTTAAACGACAATCCCCTTTAAGAAAAAGCCCACAACAATTGTCAACTACATTAAGCTGCAACCCACAATGCTTTACTTGGCATTTCTCCCGTAATTATTCAAAAGCGCCTCTTGGAGCCCTCAAACAACTCAGACTTAGGTCAACTCACCGTGACTCGGATTTCATTGCATAAGTTGTTGCACAGTTCCAACTTCATACCGGCTCTTCTAAAACAAACATCCAAAGTTCCAGTCATCGCATTAATCTTTCACGAGGTGCCGCAGCACACGTTTCCTTTCTCATTCGTGGCAAGCTCAACTACTGCAAACTTACTGAACTTTTTATCACCCCTCCCCAACTCCATCCAGGTGATTTATCACGTGAGAACTCTACACTAAACAACGGTCTTTTGATATTACGTGTCCGCCTTTAATCACATGATTTCTCAATGAATACTACATTTCCCAGAATCCCTCGTACTGAATCTATTGAAAATGTGCTACGCACCCAAACATCCCTCTTCACCATGAGGTCATCCTACAAAATAAATCTTAGTACTATCTTATTGATAACCATCAACATACAAAATCTTCACCCACCAAAGGTGCGATTCTCTAATTTCTGCATATTTTGTTCAAAACAGAAATTTCCATGAATTTAAAAGTCCACTTTACAGTCTATCCAATATAAAACTCTTCAGGATGCTCATAGTCGTTTGTGACCGGAAACCCCACTCCTGTGTGGTTCATCTGTGTATCCATATCCATTTTTGTACCATTATTCCATGTATGCTTATGCCTGTTCATCCATGGGTGCAATCTCAATTGTAGGACGGAAAAATTCATGCTATGAAAATCAAAGGTAGTAAGATGCACTCCGGTGTACTCCCAGTTTCTGCTATCTTTCAACTTTCAACATTTAAAGGCGTGCATATTTGATTCGCGCTCCACCCAATTGCCCTTTACAATATAACTGGTCACAAAGGAACCACATTTAGGTGCCAATTCAAACTGCACTGCCAAGTGACTGAATGAATCCAATCAATCAAATTCTTATTGCTTAGTCTTCTACTTATTCCCCAAAAAAAAATCGATTTCTTTTACTCCATTTTTTCGGTTTCTTCAATTCATTTTATCCATTCAAATACACAATAAGGGTGTTCACATAAACACAGGAGAAGTGATGGTTTCCACAAGTCACGTCTTTATTAAAAACCACCCAATACATTTTGGGATGTTCCCTTCATCAGGGGCAACTACAATACAAAAATTAAAAGAAAATCATGCACCTGACTGTCATCGTGAATATTGTACATCTGTTTACACACCTAATAAAGTGGCCAATTAACTTTGTCTGTTTGACACAACATATTATCTATAAACATTAGGTTTTATCTGAGTTTGAAGTAACATTAATAATTCATAAGATTTAAACGACAATCCCCTTTAAGAAAAAGCCCACAACAATTGTCAACTACATTAAGCTGCAACCCACAATGCTTTACTTGGCATTTCTCCTGTAATTATTCAAAAGCGCTTCTTGGAGCCCTCAAACAACTCAGACTTAGGTCAACTCACCGTGACTCGGATTTCATTGCATAAGTTGTTGCACAGTTCCAACTTCATACCGGCTCTTCTAAAACATACATCCAAAGTTCCAGTCATCGCATTAATCTTTCACGAGGTGCCGCAGCACACGTTTCCTTTCTCATTCGTGGCAAGCTCAACTACTGCAAACTTACTGAACTTTTTATCACCCCTCCCCAACTCCATCCAGGTGATTTATCACGTGAGAACTCTACACTAAACAACGGTCTTTTGAAATTACGTGTCCGCCTTTAATCACATGATTTCTCAATGAATACTACATTTCCCAGAATCCCTCGTACTGAATCTATTGAAAATGTGCTACGCACCCAAACATCCCTCTTCACCATGAGGTCATCCTACAAAATAAATCTTAGTACTATCTTATTGATAACTATCAACATACAAAATCTTCACCCACCAAAGGTGCGATTCTCTAATTTCTGCATACTTTGTTCAAAACAGAAATTTCCATGAATGTAAAAGTCCACTTTACAGTCTATCCAATATAAAACTCTTCACGATGCTCATAGTCGTTTGTGACCGGAAACAAAGAGGCAATTGCTCAGGAAACTGGAATCTTTGGAAACAGAGGGCCTGTGAAACTGGAACTCGGCTGCAATGACCAACACTGGACTGAAGTAAACTGGGACTTTAAAAGAGCTCACTAATGGTCACATGTCTCATGTGTGAGCAAGCTAGCCCTTGACAACCACAGGTGTGCTATTCGTACACCAATTCTTAGTCTTCAAGTTTGGAGAAACATCAGTGAGCAGGAAATTTAGGAATCAAAGGCTATATAAGGGAAGGTAAAGGTACTGTCACAAACCCCTATGGTGATATTGAATGCAAAGTAAGTTCTGAAGGTTTTCCAGGAAGCTAGAACTCATTCATGGTATGGCCACAAGGTCAAGGCTTGTGGGAAATGTATGGTTTGGGAGAAATTGCATTCTGGCTATCACAAAGTCCGGCATGTTGCCAAAATAAAAACAAAATATGCAGAATATTGTCTGTGAGGCTGTAACTCAGTACATGATTATAGCACATAGTGCACAATAGTGCAGGGAGTGTATCATGACAAGCTTTCATTACATGCTGATACTTCTGAAGCTCAAAGGCTATCTGGGATTCAGACCAAGAGAGCATGAATGTTAATTGAAGATTTTTCCCTTTGGCCTCAGACCAAGGCATAGAATTTTCACAAATATCTGGGCCCAGTACCAGAACATATAAGCAGGAAAGTGATTCGGGTCTACCCCAATTTTGACACCTTATTGTTATAAGTATTTTCCTTGCACGGAAATATAACACTTCTGGTATCTCCAGAGCTCTCTCTGAGAAGTATGAAGTCATGCACTGCCTTGTCCACACAATTGCAGTCTCTGGAAGAGCAGTTTAAGACTTGTCAGGAGTTATTCAGGACCTTGGGAGAGAAGGATTATATTTGAAGAAAATGTCATCAATATGTAAAGCAATATACAACGGCAGAGTGTAATACTTTAAAGCTCTGCTCGGGGCCTATTGCCAACTACAGACTACATATGCAACTAATAAAAGACCTGCTATATAAACAGAGCTAACAAATGATTTAAGACTGTGAATATGTGGGTTGATTTCCTGCAGTCTTCAGACAATCTCTATGATGGTTGGCAAGCAAATTCAACTGAAAACCTCAGCTCCTTTTTCAGATGCTTCAACCCCAACTGACTGAATAAGGACACAAGCTGGAGACTAAAAAGGATGTCCATGTCAACTCTTTAGGAGCCAAAAAATGTCATAATTGACAGCCTTAATCTAAAAGTGATTTGCAAGTTGAGAACGTCAGAATACAAAATAATACTGATAACCACTTGGCTGTGGCGATATGGTATGAGGACCTTCTTCAGATGTTGAATTAGCATTAGATCAAAGCAAGGAAAATATTCACAACTGGTTGTTAATCCAAGAGAAGGCCTAGATCAGACAATATTGCAACTAAGGTCTTAGAATTTGACTATTTGTATAGTCTTAAGTTACAAAGAGAATTCTGAGAGAATCAAGAACATTGTCTACTTCAGGTATATGTGCCAAAATAGGAAAGTGTTTATATTAGTGACAGATCATGCCCTAATCTGGCATTACCACAGTTACTTTACCTACTGTCTTGCAAATTATGGAGATTTGAATTCAACATTTGATTATGCTGCATTTACTCTAGATACAAAGGTTTCCTTTGGATATTTGTCTGTTATGTAACTGCTATCATAAAGTCATGTTAAAATGTATCTGAGGCACAGAATGAGAAATAAACCATAGAGGAGAAGTCCAGGTTGATAAGACCCTGCTTTGAATATATACACAAATGAGACATAAAGCAGTCAAATCAACAGCTGTTACAGAATACTTTTAGCACAATAGATGAGCAACACTGGTGTTTTCTTCATGGATCATCTTTTTACAAAGTTACACAGAGAGAAAGCACTTTTCAGTACACATCAGAAATGCATTTGCAAAGTACCACAGATTTTCATATGAACCATAAAGTATTTGTCATTGTGCTTTTCTGACTCTAAGTAGACCTGTAAATAAAGCTAGATCCATTTTTGCTATCAATTAACTATAAGCAATCACTGCTATTTCTGGTTGGATTGATTGCTTTCAATACCATCATTTATTCCATTAACTCAAACCTCAAAATCTAGGAGAGTGTTACATTATCCACTGGCAACTTCCACTGAGGTGGCTTTGGGATTAATTGATGTCTACTGGGTCTTTTGGTATCGTTAGCCACTTGACAATGTTCAACACTGGCACAGTTATGGTAAAGTTGTAATTGAAGAAATAGTAATAGTCATAATATTGCTGGGATTAGTTGGCACTGTCTGATTAAATTGGTTTATTTTCTTAAAGGTCTCTAGTGGCCTATAAACAAACGCTGGGAGAGAATGATTTATCAAACATGTCCACATGGGTGAACCAAGCTAGGTTTACCCAACTGATGGAACAGACCAAATCCCTGGGATTTACACCTGATGCAAATCTCACTCAAAGAACACATTGCCAAGAAAACCAAAACTGCCTCGTTACAGATCTATCTCTTGGCAAAATAAACCTTTCCTGCCCATTTTATAACCTCAAAACATAGTTAAAACCGTAGTCCTCTCCCACCTAAACAGAAACAACACTTTGCTCATCAGCATCCCAGAGATCGCTCTTGCTCCCCTTAAAGGTATCTTTCACACAACAGTACAGGCTTCTCAAGGGACTGAAGAAATCCACCATATAACTCTCACACTAAAGGCTCTACACTTGCTCTTCCTGCATGATTGGATCATCTTCAAGATCAGGTGCATCACATACACAGCCCCCTACACCAAAGCCCCTCTTCATCCAGCTTACAAAATAGCAATATCTAGAGGTGTGAACACCAGGCAAAAAGCTCCAAGATCACCAGATTAGAAATTAAATACTGCAGGAAGAAGAAAACAAGAAAACAAACCTTCTCAGCCAAGGTTCCCATGATCTGTAACAACAACCCCTATGATATCAGAAAAGCAGCAAGTTTCCTAGAATTCAGGAAGAACCTGAAAATTAATCTCTTCAAGGAACACTACCAATGACAGGGCTGCATTCTCACCCCTTCCACCAGCTCTACCGCCTCCCTGTGCCCCCTCCCTTCATGTATTCGCACTGGGGTTTTCTCCAATATAGCGTTTCATTGCTAGTCAGCTAAATGTACGCTTACAAATTACCAGAACATACATATTTACATACATAACCATGAGTTATAATCAGTGTTAGATGTATTACGGATCCCTTTTTAATTTTATTTATATGTCAATTTATTTGACAGTTTTATAAGGTGGCCATGCGCTTATGAAAGTATAGCAACACAACCACTAGTGATAAGATATTAGTTGAGAGGATAACATAGTACAACTTTGGTAGGTACCATTGAACTAGGTTAGCTTTTAGATCATGGCTGAATGATAGGGATAAAGGTTTTGGAAGGAAATTCCAGAATGCAATTGACACTCCAGAAAAGGAGTAGTGTTGGGCCTGGGCAATTCTGAATCTGGGTACTTCTAAATACAAATAGTTCCTTTTTCTCACAGCTCTATGTCCAACTGAGATTTTGAGTAAACTGGACAGAAAAGACAGTGTATTCAAATGCAGAATTTTCCAGGTTGGACAACCAGTTTTAAATTTGACCGTAACTTCAATCAGTAACCAATTTAAGCTGATGAGTATTAGGATAAGGTGGTTTTGATTTCTGGAGCTTTAAGGAATGTAAAACAGCTTTAAGAGGGTTGACAGAGATTTTGGGCACCCCAGGAAGACTGACGAAGTCCAAGTATGATATAGCCAATGTCTGTGCAGCCGACCTTGCTGAGAGATAGACAGCAAGGGTTAGATTTTTGTGAGAGCTTGAAGTTGGAAAGTAATTCGTTTAGCTACTATGTTTATGTGGGTAACATTAGAACATGAAACGTCCAGAGTAAAGCTTAGGGATTTCACTGCGGATTAGAATGGGGAGAAGAGTATGACTAAGTTCTTCAGGTAGTACTGGATCGAGTTTGCTCTTAAGTTTCAGGCAATTAAAAAAAAAAACTTGTTTTCGAGGGATTTACCATCAGATCGCTGCCAGGTGACCAAAATTGACAACTGGCGAGGATAGAGCATAATGTGAGGATGTTGTTTAAGAAGACAGTATTTATAAAAAGTAATACAAGTAATGTGAAGATGTAAATTAAGGAGGACCTTAATAATAAATGAACAAAGAGTACATGATATTTTATCTTCCACCTTTCAGAAACACATTACCTTTTCAGCAACTCAGCTTCCAGCAAAAGTGGACAAATCTGCTCTGCATGGTCAGAGATACCACAACCTTAGAACAGCCCTACATTACATTTCTGTTGTCATTACTGCACATGAGCTTTCACTCCAAATATCTTTAAAAAATGCACGTGTCAGGTTTCAGAAGGCTCAGTTCCATCAAATTACATGTGGCATCGGGAAAGGTGGAAATCTGGAGAACTGCGATCTGGAAACTGGTCTTACACAAACAATATACTGCATGACACAGTTTTCTTGCACATACTCATGTCTTGAGTTATGGACTCAATAGGGAAATAGTATTTAGTCCCCTTTCAAGATGGAGCAGATAACTAGCAACATGTCGTGTAACTGCTGTGGTTTCCCGCTTCGCTTAGTTCACACCTGTTTACCGTTCTTTCACCTTTGTTAGTTTCTCTATTTCGGTTTCCCTCAGATACGGTTTCCCTTAAGCTCCCTTTCTTCATACTCCAGCCCTTTTGTTTGTTTTGTTTGTTCCTCCTTATGCTTTATTGCTCAGTTGGCGAACTTGCTGTCATCTGGTATCCGTCAGAAGCTTGTTAAAGTGTATGGACAAGTAGGACGGCTAAGCCATTCCCTCTCGGTATACTTATATCATTGGCTTACTTAAATGAACCATATAAAAACTCCTGACTGCTGCCCTCTTTTAAAACTACATATGGTCTCCGGTTACCCAGGGTTCCTGAAGTTGCTAGACAAAAGGCCCTAAAGGAATTGCTGGTAAAGATTAATTAATCTATTTATCTATGCTAATTTATATAGCACAGGCATTAGTCAAAGGTGCTAGAGCGCATTACATGTGAAATATTTCTTTCCATCGAAGTTGCAGATGGTTTAGGATAGACAATACAGCTATAGGCAATTACAAAGGTAAACGTACATTACATAAAACAGAATTTACAAAAGTCTTAAAAAGGTTGAGGTAGTATACAGGGTGTACATAGGTATTCATGGCCGTAAAAGAGGTTGAGGTAGTATACAGCCGTAAAAGGTTTGAGATAGTATGGAGGTCTGTGCCAAGAGTTGATTACAGAGTTTTAGTTGAAATACAGTTGGAAGAGAAGGTTTTCAGGTAAGTTTTGAAAGTCATCAGCAAGGTAGTTGTGCACAGATTTGAGATAGTGAATTCCAGATTCTGGTTGCGCTCACCAAGAAGGACTGTGTCATCAGTTGATCCCTTCTAAAGGACAGGGGTTCAAGGAGCATTGCTTCGGCATTTTGTAATGGTCTGGAGTTGCTTGATAGCTTGAGTTAGTTTGTCTGCCAGATAATGGGGAGTGGATGTGTGCAGGGCTTTATGGGTGATGCAGGCAGTCTTTTAGATAGCCCTTGCTTCAATTGGCAATCATTGGAAAGAGTGATCAACATGGGGGTAATGTGGTAATTTCGTTTGGTCCCATAGACGAACTGTGCTACAGAGTGTCAAATTGTTTTCAGGGCAGTAAGATGGGTTTTGGGGAGACGAGTCAGGAGAGAGTTACAATAGCCTATTCTGCAAAGCACCAGTATATGAGCAAGATATTTATGATCTTGTTCTGAGATGTAACGGCAGATTCTCCACAGAAGACATAGTTGATATCCAGTGTTTTTGGCCATGGTGCTGATTTGAGTATGTAGGTTGAGCTTTTTGTCTAGGATGACTCCCAGAGACTTGGCAGTGTCAACAATGGTGGGTTTACTGTTGAGAATGTTGTGTGTGTCCATCCAGGATTGCAGCGGGGTGTTGATTTTGAGAGATAGATAAGGAGATATTCAGTTTTAGAAGAGTTTTGACTGTAGGGTATGAGCAGTCATCCAGTCATGAACAGAGTTTAGGGTGGTGGCGAGCCGCTAGAAATCATTTTGTGAAGAAACCTATAGATTCAGCTATGTGTCATCTGTGTATTGATGATATAAGATCCCTGACTTCTTAAGAACTACTCAGAGTGGCTTGATGTATAGGTTGAATAGGGTTGGGGTAAGGATGGACCTCTGGGGGACCCCTTGGCCCACCGCAATCAGTGAGGAGAGATGGTCATCAATTGTTATAGGCTGCGACCTGCCCATGAGGAATTGGTGAGCCATTTCCGGGCCATGGCTTCAATGCCCATTCGATTTTTGAGTGTGTCTAGGAGTGAGTGGTGGGTCACTGTGTCGAAGGCTGATGATAGGTCGAGAAGAATCAGGAGGTAAGGGTTTGTTTGTGTCTAGAATGCAAAGACCATTGTCAACCACCTGTAACAGAGCATGTTCTATGCTGAAGCCCTGATTGAAACCAGATTGAAATGTGTCTACCAGGTCATTGTTTTTGATGTTTTGGTTGAGTTGTTCCACTATTAATCTATAAATCTTTAAATTATTTTTCAGAAGCAAAGTAGGTTGGAGATCAAGCAATAGTTGCTGGTGTCGTTGGTATCTGCAGAGGGTTTTTTGAAGAGAGGGGAGGCTTGTCCGGTTTGAGGCAGTCAGGAAATGTTCCTTGGCTGAGCGAGAGATTCACCCCGTGAACAATCTTCCCTGAGAGAGAGGGAGACTTCAGCTCCCTGATTACTATCGGCCAGAGGAGGGGCCGCAATGCTGTTTCCGGCACAGGAGGGCCATAAAGCTACAGCAGGAGTCCCTCACAGGACGCGCGTGGGCCAAGGGCGGGCCTGTCCTTGCCCGTCATTGGCAGGAAGAGGCAGGGAAGGGCCACCCCCCTTGGCTTTTTATCATCGCGACCTTCTGGATTATACTGATGCCACTTTAAGGTACTGTGTCTCCGTAACCTTTCCCCACTCCATATGACTGGCTTGTACATTATTATACTTTGCTTCACGGCAATCGTCAGGATGAAGTGGGATTCCTAAGGAGACTAAGTTGTCCCCCAGTCCACCAGATGACACGTCTTCAAGTTTATTCAGCCTCTCTGGATTATTAATTGCTTGCCGAAAGCGTAAGGAGCATTTACGTCTCGGTCTGGGTGGCCCTTCCCGTAGCAAGACATTATCTGTTTTACACGTGCGGTTGAGTCCGAGATGCTTGTGGTTCTGCCTTTAACTCACTTGCAAAGTTTAGGTCTTGAATTAGGTATGCGGAAAAGAAAATCTGTCGACTGCGGGGGTGGGGAGGCACAGACAAAATCCAATAAAGTTAAACAGGCCCGTAAGAATGCTGGAAGCAACTCTGTATTTGATCACATTGACGACCTATTGGTTGAGTACAAGGAAATCTTAGTACTGTCAGGGTCTATTCCAATTCGTAGCCCGGATAGACTCCCATCTGGCTCAAATTTGAGGATACAAAAATGCATTCCCTCAATGTTTAGGAAACCTATCATGTGCAATAGTAAGTCGACCTACTCTGTGCCAACTACCACTGATGCTGATGCCGAGCCAGCAAATTTAGTTCCACTTACAGTCCATTCAGCCCAAGGCCCACCTGACACTGATCTCACTCTTAGTAATAGATTTTCACCCCTCCAGAACTTGAGCAGTGACCAAGAGGGAAGGAAAGATTTAGAGGGAGTTATGAGGGGAGAGAAAAAAGTAGCAGGTGGGGGGGGGGTAAGAGTTGAAGTTAGAGACGACACACCATCCAGAGGGCTATCCATGCTCGATCCTACAGTCTCCAGGATTATTGCTGATCTGAGGGCAGAAGTTAGTATACTGAAATCCGCAATCAATGTACTCACAGGAAAGGTTAAACTTCTATTAGCTAGAGATGAGTGTCATTCAATCCCCTATCCAGACCTCTGCCTACCATGTCAATCCAATCCACCTAGCGCAGACAGAACCCCACCAACCTTCCACAAGAGCTGCTAGTGCAAACATCAAGAATATCTTCGCCGAAGCAATCGCCCATAGTGATCTACCAGCGGTCCAAAGTGCAAGTAACTATAGGCCCACCAGTGCAACGGGGCCTTCCTCCTATCCTTGATCACCTTCTTAGACCCTTCTGAGACGCCCCAATTAATTCTCTAGTTTGGAGTGAGCATGCCCCATTGCCTCCTAAATGTATTGATATGATCAGCGTGCCGACAGTCCCCTCGCACTTAAGGTATGAAGAGGAAGACTCCCTTATAAATAAAATCATACATTGGATGCAACATGTGAGGGGCTGCTGCTCAGTCATAAGGGATGACATCCTGTGAGCCAGAAGGCTTACCCGCCCTAATAATCACACGGACTGCATTGAATTGTGCTTGGCTGACGGTGAGATGGCCCACAATCTGATAACTCTCCAAGCTAGATCCAGCTCTCACACACCTACAAGCATCCAACTTAAGTATAGATTATTGCAACACCCACTGCCATCAACTGCCCTCCACCCAGTACCTCATCTGGGTCTAGATTCCAACCTAGCAGCCAATGATTGACTCCAGCAACAAGTCAAACATTGGCTAATCTTCATAATACCCAAACTATCTCTATATTCAGAAGCCAACCCACAAAAAATCACTCTTCAATTTGGAATAACAAAGAGTTATCTCCTCTTAATAGAGGGCCGCCTAGAGGAGCACACCTATAAATCAAACAAAGCTCCACGCGCAGGCAGGAAACTCCACCGATGTCCTACGATCTAATTCTACTAATAGACTGGAAGAGTCCAGCATCCTCCAACTAGTCTCATGGAATATGGCCTGGGTAAGGTCAAAAATGGTCCTACAGCATTGGATTCAATATATTGAAATCTTTGACATCTGTATACTGCAAGAGAGTTGGTGTACCTCCCCTGTCTATGTACCAGGCTATGTTATGTTTTATCGCCCAGCAAGCTCTAGTAAGCCAGGCCGCCCAGCAGGGGGGTTGATGATTTGGGTTAGAATCGCGTGCCACTGTACAATCTGTGAGCTCCCGTCCAATAGCCCAGACATTCTAGCCGTCCAACTCAAAGGCCAGAATGGCATCTTGCTTCACAGTTATAATGTCTATGCCAGAGGAACCAGGACAGGAGGGAGGTCGGCTACAATACATGAGCTAGAAGAACTTTTGGATGGTGGGGCCACACAGCCACCCCTGATTGTAGCTGGCGACTTTAACGTTACTTGTAAACCACTGGAGAAGGAGGACGCTTGTGGAACTAGGGAGGAGGATGAGATGTAGCAAGTTCCCCACCTTGAATTATGCCCCATTAAAAAATTGTCCCAAGTGGCACTCCAACTCAATGCCCTTTCCCTGGAGTTTGGTCTAAGGGCAGCAAACAGTCGTACTAGCACGGATAAAATGGGCGCTAATACTTTTAATAGGACCAACAACACAAGTCGCATAGATTATTTTTGGGTGGACCTAAGGCTATAACCTAGAGTGATCAAGGACAGTGACCACAATCCCCTGAAACTCTCCCTGGGGTCTGTCTGGGGGGACTCCCCTAGTTCTCCAAACTTGTTTTATTGTCAAGGGAGGTACTCCCAACAAATGATAATAGACGACCTAAATGGCCTCAGGTGGCCTTGGACAAAGGAAAGCATGAAGCAATCAAGCAGAACCTTATGATAAGCACAGCAGAGAGTCAAAGCTTAATTTACCACCCGGGAGGGCTGGAAGAGATACTGGCCTGTCATAATTACCTCTTCGAGCAGCTGGCTACATATTTTTCTGAACCAATGTGCCCACAGAATCCTGGAATGAAGACAAGATCTCAGTTTGCCTGGTTTTTAACCAGGAGTGTAGATGTCTTAGACACCAACTAGCCCAGGTAATAAGAGCAAACAACTTGGTCCTTGTGAGGGAACTGAGGAGGTCTTATAAGTCAGCTCAGGTGAGAGCTAAAAGAGAGTGGGACGAAAATAGACGGATGTTAATCGGGGAGGCCTGCTCCAGGAAAGATTCACAGAAGTTTGGCTCCGAGTTACTAGGGGGGATGCCAATAGGCCCTTACCAACAACCAATAATATCTCCATTACAGAATGGTATGATCACTTTTCTTTATTATATTCTGGGCCCTGTGTATCGGACACAGAAGACGCCCCTCCTCACCTTGGCCATGTCACAGCCATGGATTTCTTTTCTAAAAGCAAAATTAAGTCCTGCATTAATTCCATCGAATGGTTAAAGCCCCTGGACCTGATGGCATCCCAGGCGACGTTTTCGTACACGATAGTGAAAACTGGACAAGCTATATTTTGGCCCTAGCCAATGCGATAGCAGAGGGGGCCCAAATACCCTTTTCCTGGAAGGGAGCAGAGGGGATCCCTATCTTCACCTTGCAATTACAGACCTATCAGTCTTATAGACTGTGTCCAAAAGGTGTTCGCTTGTGCACTCCTTTTAAAGATACAGGACTGGAATAGCGAACATAACATCTTGACTCCCTTCCAAGCTGGTTTTAGACAAAAAATGAGCACCATTAGTCAGGAGTTCAGTTTCCTTCTAATGACTTGGAAGACTGTGGTCATTGGTCGCGGGAGCCTTTGCTTAGCCTTCATCGATCTAAAGACCGCCTTCGATCTCGTCCCAAGAAACAAGCTTTGGCACACTTTAAAAAATATGGGCCTTCCCCTGGAAATTTTATCACTTGTTATTAGCCTCCATGAGGCAAACTTTGCCAGGGTTCATTGGGGTAGCTAAGGCCACCTTACTGACCCAATAAAAGTCAATAGGGGGGTACGTCAGGGCTGTCTACTGGCACCTACACTTTTTTCCCTCTTTGTGTATAGCATGGTCCAGTTTCTCTCTGATGTCCCAGATGATACTCCCATCTTGGTAGGGGGTAAAAGTGGTAACCTTACTGTTTGCAGACAACACGTTGCTAGTTTCCAAAACACCGGGAGGGCTATAGTTGCTTTTAAATCATTTTAACATTTTCTGTGACTCAGGAGGGTTAGAGGTAAATACTACAAAGACGAAGCTTTTAGTGCTCAATCCTCATAAATCCTTTAGAGGTAAACTAGCATTTGGAGGGGTTCCTTTGGAAAGGGTGAGCAACTTTGACTATCTGGGTATCATTCGGAAGATATATTGTGGAAGCCTCACGTATTAAAGCGGACCCTACAGCATAGGCAAACATCAGGGGCCTTGCTAAAAGAACATAGGACTTCTTTCAGCAAACCAGTGGTAGCCCCAATCTAGATTTACGATTCTAAAGCTGTTGGTTCTGCTCTCTATGGAGCAGAATTGTGGGGCTTTGAAAAGATGGATGCCCTCTTGAATTCAGAGAACAAATTCCTGAGGTCCCTGGTTTTGCTACCTCAGTGTACCCCACTCCACCCGCTAAGGCTGGACTTGGGTAGAGTCTCCCTTACAGAGAAGGCCAAGATACATCCCTTACTGTCTTGGCTGAGCATAACGTCCACCCCTGAGTTGCTTGCATATGCTGCCGCTCTCATGGAAGTTAGCACACTTGACCACTTTAAGAAGATAGGTTGGATCCGTAATGTGAAATCCCTGCTAACCGCAATAGGATTAGAGGGTTATTGGGACGTTAAGGACCCAGCATTGCTCCCCAGTAAATATTTGTTCAAGAAAAAGTTCTGGGACTGGGTTGTACAGGCTTCACTTATCCATTCATCTTGGGGACGCTTAACCCTGGAGTTCATGGATTTTAAATTGATCAGTTCATACGAACAATACTTAGAGATTATCACCATACCCCAGGATAGGAAACTCTACATGCAGTTCAGGTTCGGTTCCTTATCCCTTAACTCTTACAGCTTCCTGGCGACAGTCTTCCACTATCTTTCAGTTTTGCCAAAGTTGCGTCTTTGTCACAGAGACCATTGCCTATGTATTCTTTGTTTGTCCAATGTATTCCCGCCCGCGAGCGAAATGGCTTAAATCAATCTGTAAACAATTGGGCACATGCTGTCATAGCAAAGCCCTCTGTATTCTAAAATTGGACTCCAGTCCGGAGATAGTCTACTCAGTTGCAAAGTTTTGAGGACACTTGTGTGCAATTAGAAGGACTTTGTTGAAAGACTGCTGCACATGCTATCGCGTTTGTATCTTAAGAAGTTTTTATATTGTTCTTATCAGTCGGTTGGCTCATGTTTTATTGATAATATCTAAACGGCCTTGAGCGTAGTGCAACTCTAGTATTAAGGCAGCATAGCGGGCCATATTGTCCACTTTGGAACAGGCATAGGCTTTTGTTGGCTTGGACTTTCAGGCGCACTTATGCTTAATCCATTTATCAAATGAATTTTAGATCAGGGTTCGAAGGATATCGTTTATCAGGTTATTAATGTATTCTGTCAGTTTTTTAATAGTTTTTATGAACTGTATTGCACTTCCACTCTTATGGTCTTAGGACCGAAATAAAGTTTTTATGGAAAGATTCACCAGTTTTGTTTAGTGGGGAAACACCTGAGTATAAAGGTCTTCTCCAATGTCACCAGGAACTGGGTCTAAAAAGTGGTTTGAGGGTTTTATTTTTATGATAATCTTGAGTAAATCATCCTCTGTAACAGAATTAAATAGTTGGCAAGTCTTCCTGGGTTTGCACATCGGAGGAGAGATATGATGGTAATCATGATGTAGTACCCATTGAACTTTGGAGGCAAAGACCTGTAGAAACTCCTCTGCTTTTGATGATCGGCCTTCAAATTTGCTTGATGTGGTCATGGAGGGGTTGTTGGTAGTTTTGACCAGATCGAAGAGTTGCTTTGAGTCCGGCAGGGACCTAAAGTGATTATATTTCTCCCAGAAAATGTGTTTTTTGCATTGGGTCCAGTATTGCTGAGGCAAATGAGGTTGGTGGTGGAGGGCGGCCATCTCCATTTGTTTTCTAAGATTTTTAAGGCTTTCCATTCCTCATAAAGGGCCTTGTTGACCCATGGCACTGATGGTTTCAGATGTTTTTCTTTGCTTTGGAGTGGGGCTGTAAAACCAAGTGCATCAGAGAGACATGCAAAACTGTGGAAGTTAGCGACATTCAAATTTGTGGTGGGGCTAATTGGGGGGAGTATTTTCTGAACATTGTTGCTTTGAGTTGTGATGTCTATGTTTCTGGTGTCTTGAAATCAGATAGTTGCACATTCAGTTGACCCACTACCATGGTGTGAGAGAGTTGTAGGGTGATGGGAATGAGGGAGTGATCGCACCAGCCTACCAGGATTGGAGCATTCACGGAGAGCATGTTGTCTTTGGAGGTTATTAGGTCTAATATGGAGCCTTTAGTGTGTTCTGGCTTACGGTTATGTTGGATTAAATCAATGTTGAGGTGAGTGGAGGCAAAGTGATTCACTATAGAGTCTTCTGTGGTGCCCCAGTGAAGGTGGAAATCTCTCAGAAAGATCACTTTTTCACTCTGGGTGGTTTGGTCATTTATGAGGTCAGTGCATTCCTCGACAAATGCCATGTTATTACCTGTTGGGTGGGAGATTGCACTTATTCTGAAAGGAGAGTTGCGTTGAGCACGTAGGTATAGAGTAAGGCATTGAAACATGGAAAAGTGTCCATTTGGTATCCCCTTGCATTGCAGTGAATCTCTGTAGATGACTGCAATACTCCCTAATCTGTCCTTTCTGATGATGGAGTAGTTTGGAGGAAGTAGAAGATCAAAGGTGTTGTGGGATGTGTCGTTGAACCAGGTCTCATTCAGGATTAAGAGGTCAAGATTGTATTGAGAGATGGTGGCGGAGATTTCCAGTTTGTTCTTCATAGCAGATCTACAGTTGTGAAGCATGGTGCATAGAGATGAGGTAATGGATTTAGTGTGAGGGGTGTCAGGGGTTTTGCTTATTATAGAGATATTGTGCCTGATAGCAGGCATCTTCTCTGGGTGAGACATATGTTTGAATTGGTTGAGGGAGATCATTGGGATTCTCTGCTGTCTAGAGTTATCTAGGGTTGAGGTGGTAGGAGGAAAGGAAGTAGAGGAGATTGGGGTACCTTGGTGCTGAGGCTTGCAACTAGGTTGACAATGTCATCGTGGGAGAGAGTGGGTGTGACTCTTGTGGGGCTGAGAATAGTGTCATCAGCTAGGGGGAGATAGTCTAAGAGAGATGATAGTTTGGAGTTTAGCTGGAGTACGGTCTCATCAAGTTGAGAACATTTCAAGCTGAGGAGATCTTGTTTGGGCTCTAGGCGGTGGGTTTCAGGAGACAGGAGATGGGAAGAGTAGGGTTTGATGAGTTCATGGGGGGTGCGGCATGTGCTGTTGATGTGAGGGAGGAGAATGTGTTGTGTGAGTGATCGAGGCTGAGAGAAGTGTAAGGTGCAAAGAGGCAGGGCACCCTGGTCTAAGGTATGTCATGTGGTCTCAGTGGGGTTGTTAAAGGTTGTCTTAGTGGTGGTAATTATGTGAGATTTGGCTGGTTGCCAGTTACTCTGTGCTGATATCATGTGAGGAAAAGGAATGAAGTAAACAATTGAGGGAGACCTGTAGCCAGAGAGAGTGAAAGTGATGTGTGCTTAGTCTGGAAGAGGTAGATTTAGGTGATGTTGATTGTTTCGGTTAGAAGGCGACAGTGAGTAAATCCAGGGGTGTGGTTGTAAGTCTGTGGGTTCTGTACAATAGGAGAGTTCTTGTGACGTAATAGGTTGTGTGGGGGGAGGTAAGGTGTTGAGATCAGTAGTCATGAGATAAGGTGACGCAACAGAGGGATTGTAGCTAGTGTGGATGTGGGGTGTGAGGATGTTGATGGAGAAAGAAGACTAGTCCGTGGTGGGTCAGTGATGAGGGTGGGTAGTGAGTGGGATGTAGCTGGAGAGTTGTAATTGGGGAGAAGGGGTATTCTGTGTGTGTCAATCCAAGATGAGTAGGAGCATGGATTGGCATGGGAGGGTGAGGTATGGTAAGATGGGCTAGTCTGTGTGTGATATGGCTGGATGGGGTTATGTCAGTGGGGTCTGTTTGGGGGGTTGCTGGTTGTGGCAAGTTGAGGGGAAGTAAATGATTGGGGAAAGAGTAGGGAGTTAGGGATGAGGGGAACTTTTTGGGAGGTATAGTGAACGTTGGGATGTATGGTTGGGCTGGTAGGTGTACCCTGTTAGGGGTAGATGTCAAGACCACTAATTGCGGATTGGTTGGGAGCTGGGGCAGGAGTTGAGTTGGTTGTGTGGGATAAGATGACGTGTTGAATGGCGTGTTGGAAGAGGCTTGGAGAAGGGTATTGTAGAGCCCTGGTAAGATGTGGCTAAATAGTGAAAGCTGCAAGTCTGTGGACTGAATCAGGATCTTACAATTATTGTAGATGAAGATAGTGGTGGTTCCACTGAATAGTGGTGAGAAGAAAATGTGGAGCTTGCAGCCATGAGGAATGGTAGTAGACGATGTAATGTTGAGTTTGTCGTGGAACATGTTGGACTAGGATGTAGTGTTACGTGTGAAGAAAATTTGGCTTGTTTCAAGCTTCCCATATTGGGCACTGTGATATTGATCAGTAAATAGTGTGCCTGGAAAATCTTCCAGGGTGTTGTGTTTAAATCTTTTTACAGAAGATTTGGAGAGATTAGGAAGGTATATGATCTTGAAAGAGTTGATTTCAACTTTTTCCATCTTGGTAGACATTTTGAGTTCTGCTGTGTTTTTTTATTAATATTATCCAGGATTTGTAAAGCACAGCAAATCACTCTTGAGTCTCAAGGCACAGAATTGTAGGCACAGGGAGATTAAGTGATTTGCCTAGAATCACAGGATGTTGAGCCGACGCCAAGACTCGAACTTGGTTCTCCCAGCTCCAAAGTCGGCAGCTCAGGCTGTCATGCCACATCTTCTTCCTAACACCAGATGGAGCCAGATTTGTCAATGTGATGCTGTTGGGCAGTGGTAACAAAGGCACACTTTATTACCAGTGCACTAGCACACCAGTTCGACAGTGAACAAAGTGTTCTGAGCCTTTAGGAGTTCACCAGTTCATCAACTTTACCAGAGAGTGAGGGCAGGGGAGAGAGTACCACATACTCTGGGTTCCTATCTGGTCTCAGAGTATGTGGTCCTTTCCCTTCCAATAACCTTCTAGGTGAGATCAAACCCAGCATTACCCCTGCCGAAAAGGAGTAGCAACAAGGGGGAGGGGCTCCTCCTTTCTGAGTTTTGAATGCCCCCGGTCTAGGCACCAAGGGTTGCCAAGTACATCACCCTGGAAACTCCCAGTGAGCCCCAGGCTAGATAGATATAGATAGATGTAGATGTAGATATATACTGCGCCACATGAGTAGTCATCTAAAGTAACTATAACTCCTAAGGTAACTGTAACTCGTGCCCCCAACATGCACAGTTTTCACATGAATAATTTAATTGCAAATGTTGTAGTGATATTGTCAATGATATCATAGAAGATGCCATGAGTGATGTAATATGTGGGGCAATTAGCAGTGCTTGGCCAGGGCGTCAGTTATAGTTACCTTATGACACACGTTTACGTTACTTGAGATAACTATAACTGGTGAATTTCTGTGGTTTTTAGAGTTTAAAATGTTACGTTGTTACTGAACATTTTAACTAGCTATAACGTTACTTTAACCTTCGTTTTTTTCCGTAAATCTTTAGGATTTTTTTTTTAAACGTAAAGTGTTAAAGTAATATTTTATTACTATACGTAAAGCCAAACCCCCCCCCCCACCGCCCATGCAGAAATCCCCACACTGCGCAGGGTTTTCAGCCGTGCATGGCGGGGGAATGACCACAAGGCCTGGGCAAAGTCAACCTCCCTCTTGCAGCCATCCCCATGCTGCATGTGGCCTTTGGCTGTGAGCAGCAGGTGGTTGGCAAAAGGGCCTGGCCTGTGGCCAGGTCCTGTGTCCAACCCACTCAAAGGCTGTCAATCCCAGACTGCACAAGGCCTTTAGCTGTGCACGCAGGGGGTTGACCACAGAGCCTGACCTCAGGACAGGCCCTGTGACAAACCCCCCGCAGGCAGCCAACTCCACGCAATGGACTTTTCTGATACAGCATAGAGTTGGTCTTTGGTCCCCAGGGACCCCATCTTCTTGGGCCAAACATATGTATCAAGGGGAGAGGGGCATGCAGCCCCCCTCCACAAGCATTATTAGGCCCTAGGGACCCCATTCCCCAGGGTTAAATTCAACAAAAAAGGGGAGGGGGCTGGGCATCAACCCAGTCCCCCTCTCTGAGTCTTAATAGGCTCTGGTGACCCCATCCCTCAGGGCTGATTTCTAAGGGGTGGGGGGTGAGGCCCATCTCACCGAACCTTATCAGGCCACAGGTACACCATCCCCTGGTGCCAAAGTCAATAAAAAAGGGGATGGGGCCACATGGCCCCCTTCCCTGAGCCATATTAGGCCCCAGGGACCCCATCTCCCGGGGAAAATACAATTAAACAGGGGAGAGGGATGTGGTCCCCCTCCCTGAGACTTCTTGGTCCATGGGGACCCCATCTCCCATGTCCAAATATGATAAAAAAGTGGAAGATGGCTGTGCAACCCCCTTCACCCAAGCCTTATTAGGCCCTGGGGCTAAAATGTAAATAAAAAGGGAGTCAGCCATGTGATCTCCCTCCCAGAGCCTTTATAGGACCCGGGGACCCCATCCCCCAGAGCCATACCTTATTTTGAAAGCAGGCACGTAGCCTCCTTCCCGGAGCCTTATTATTCTCCAGGGACCAACTCCTGGGGCTGAGTAATTAAAAAAGGGAGGGGGACGTGCCCCCCCTTCCCTGAGTCTGATTAGGCCCAGGGGACACCATCTCTTGGGGCTGTATATTATTTTAGGGGAGGGGGCCACATGGCATTCTCCCTGAGCCTATTAGGCCCCGGGGATCCCATCCTCCGGGGCATCTCTTTAGAATAGGTGGATGACCAATACCCACCCAGGGCACCCACCACCCAACATGTTGGGGGACACGGGGGAGCTCCAGGGCCTTCATGTTGCGGGAACTGGCTTTGCTCCTGCACGGAGGGAGCAGCTGCTTTTTGCATGCTCCCTCTAGGCAGGTGCAATATGTGTTTTGTTTCCCTTCCTGCATCAGTGGGGGCAGGGAAAGTCAATGGGAGCATTTTTAAATCTCCAGTTAACCGGGAGCAGACTTAGTGTTTGTTCTCGTTTGGTGGGAGATTTAAAAATGCTCCAACCAGACGAGAGCAATCACGTTTCCCCGCCCTCACTGGTACTGGCAGGAAAACAAATGTGCTTATATAGCAAGTGAGTGGGCCCCGGGTGATGGGATCCCCGAAGCCACTAAAGACTTAGGGGGGCCCTCATCCCTTTTGTTTTAAGTTATGGCCCTGAGGGATGGGGTCCCCAGAGCCTTTTTAAGGCTGGGGTGGCTGTGTGTCTCCCCTCCCCTTTTGATACATTGCAGCCCCATGGAAAATGAGTTTTGGGACCCCAGTTTTTCTCAACACCCGCTTGACGAATCACCCTGACACTTTCCATGCACAAACTAGTCAAAAAGTAGCATGTTTTTGGAAACGTTTGTGGAGATTTGTCAAACTGCGCCAAAGTTATTAGTAACACAAAAAAGGCATTTCCTATGGAACACAATCCTAACTATAACTACCGAGTAGCGACCATATATATATATGTATATATTTATTTTTCACTGAAAAAACCACAGGTTTCAGGGACATTATAGTTAGGCTGACAGTTCACTGTACAAAACCAGAGAAATTCAGCCGTTATGCTAAGCTGAGCTAACTATAACTCACGCCCCCGCAATGCACTGCTGATGATGTCACATATTACATCACTCATGACATGGTCAGCGACATCACTCATGACATAACTGATGAAATCTCAAATGACATCACTGATGACATTATCCACTTAATATCTGATGTACCTCCTCATGCCCTAATATAGCCTTTCATACACCCACTCTAACGGCTGAATTTTCCTGGTTTTGTACGAGTGAAACGTCAGCCTACCTATAACGTCCCTGAAGCCTCTGTTTTTTTCAGTGAATATCTAAAGTTTTTTAAATGCTAATTCCTAACTATAACGTCCCTGAAACCTGTGGTTTTTTCAGTGAATTTCTAAGGTTTTCAAAATGCTAATTCCTAACTATAATGTCCCTGAAACCTGTTTTTTTCAATGAATTTCTAAGGTTTTTAAATGCTAATCCTTAACTATAACGTCCCTAAAACCTGTGTTTTCTTTCAGTGAATTTCTAAGGTTTTTTAAATGCTAATTTCTAACTATGCCTACATAGGTAGGACATGTACAGAAAGAGGAAGAAAGGCGCACAAAGAAGCAAGAGAAGTGCAGAAAGGTGCAAGAGAGGTGCAGAAAGAGGAAGAAAGGTGCCGAAAGAAGCAAGAAAAATGCAGAAAGAGGCAACAGAAGTCCAGAAAGAGGAAGAAAGGTGCAAAATGAAGCAAGAGAAGTGCAGAAAGAAGCAACAGAGGTGCAGAAAGAGGCCTACTTCGACTGTACCTTTCCACAGACACATACAAAGTAGCCTAATCACTAATCCTTCTCCCAAGATGTCTTAAACCTCACTTTTCTCTTGAAGGTTCACTATTCATCAACTGCTCAGAATGTTAGGCCTACCAAATGTAAAACAGCAATCCTAACCATATCACTGTTGTAAGTCCGACAAAGTTTGTGAAGGTATGCATGAGTGTGTCTCTGCTTTCACCTGGTGACATGTTATATAAAAATAAACATACAAATACTTGAATACCCGTGTTTCAAACAGCATACTCTGTACATTTGTGTACAAGAAGGTGTATGTAATTCTTTCTGCTCACAATACAGGGCACATGCATCTTCAATAGTATATTTGAGGGGCTCTATAACTCCTATATACATAAGACATGTCTGCCTGTACAACAGAATGACAGAGCAGAACTAAGAAGATGTGATCACCATAAGAGAAGCTACCCGCTTTTTAAGCTACCATCTTCAGATGCATAATACATGTGAGAATACATGTACAAGTATACATATACCTCAGTCACGAAAGCATGCAGACCTTTAAACTTGACAGCTTGCACTTCCCATTTCAATATAGAAACTGGCAAGAGAAGTACAGAAAGAAGCAAGAGAATTGCAGAAAACAACAAGAGAGTTGCAGAAAGTGTAACAAATGTGCAGAAAGAGGCAAGAGAAGTGCAGAAAGAGGCAATAGAAGTGTAGAAAGAGACAAGAGAAGTGCAGAAAGATGCAAGAGAGGATCAGAAACAGGCAAGAGAGGTACATAAATAGGGAACAGGGGTGCAGAAAGAGGCGAGAGGTATAGAAACAGGCAAGAGAGGTGCAGAAAAAGGGAACAGGGGTACAGAAAGAGGCAAGAGAAGTGCAGAAAGAAGCAACAGAAATTTAGAAAGAGGCTAGAGAAGTGCCGAAAGAAGCAACAGAGGTGCAGAAAGAGGCAACAGAAGTGCAGAAAGAGGCAAGAGAGGTACAGAAAGAGACAACAGAGGTGCACAAAGAGACCGAGGTGCAGAAAGAGGGAAGACGAGTGCAGAAAGAGGCAACAGGGGTACAGAAAGAAGCAAGAGAGGTGCGAAAAGAAGCAAGAGAAGTGCAGAAAGAAGCAACAGAGGTGCGGAAAGAGGCAAGAGGGTTGCAGAAAAAGGCAAGAGAAGTGCAGAAAGAAGCAATAGAAGCGCAGAAAGAAGCAAGAGAAGTGCAGAAAGAGGCAAGGGAAGTGCAGAAAGAGGCAGGAGAAGTGTAGAAAGAGGCAAGAGATGTGCAGAAAAAGGCCAGAGAGGTACAAAAAGAGGCAAGAGAACTGCGGAAAGAACCAACAGAGGTGCAGACAGAGGCAAGAGGGGTGCTGAAAGAGGCAAAAGAAGTGCAGAAAGAAGCAACAGACTTGCAGAAAGAGGCAAGAGAACTGTAGAAAGAGACAAGAGAGGTGCAGAAGGAGACAAGAGATGTGCAGAAAGAGGGAAGAAGGTGCAGAAAGATGCAAGAGGGGTGCAGAAAGAAGCAAGAGGGGTGCAGAAAGAAGCAAGAGAGGTGCAGAAAGAGGCAAGAGGGGTGCAGAAAGAGGCAAGAGAAGTACAGAAAGAACCAACAGAGGTGCAGAAAGAGGCAAGAGAAGTGCAGAAAGAGGCAAGAGAGGTGCAGAAACAGGCAAGAGAGGTGCAGAAAGAGGGAACAGGATACAGAAAGAGGCAAGAGAGGTGCAGAAAGAGGGAAGAGGGGTGCAGAAAGAGGCAAGAGGGATGCAGAAAGAAGCAATAGAGGTGCAGAAAGAAGCAATAGAAGTGCAGAAAGAAGCAACAGAAGTGCAGAAAGAGGCAAGAGGGGTGCAGAAAGAGGCAAGAGAAGTGCTGAAAAAAGCAACAGAGGTGCAGAAAGAGGCAAGAGAAGTGCTGAAAAAAGCAACAGAGGTACAGAAAGAGACAACAGAAGTGCAGAAAAAGGCAAGAGAGGTGCACAAAGAGACAAGAGAGGTGCACAAAGAGATAAGAGATGTGCAGAAAGAGGGAAGATGAGTGCAGAAAGAGGCAACAGGGGTGCAGAAAGAAGCAAGAGAGGTGCAGAAAGAAGCAAGAGAAGTGCAAAAAAATACCACAGTGGTGTGGAGAGGTGTGGTGCAGCGGCCAGGGCAGCTGACTTCGGAGCACAGGGGCTCACGGTTCGATCCCCGGCTCCAGCGGCAGCTCAGCTCAGCACCATGTGACTCTGGGCAATAGCTCACTTAATTTCCACGACGGCCCCCAGCGCCTTGAGACCCGTAAGGGTGAGTAGTTTGCGCTTTACAAATACGGATTTGATTTGATTTGAGAAAGAGGCAAGAGAAGTGCAGAGAGAAGGAGGCGTGGCTATGCAGGCGATAATGGCGGACATGCTCCGATAGAGCTCTGCAACTAATCCCCCGATATCTGGCCATTTATCCTGTTAAAACATGCCTGGGGCCGCATAAAACATCTCTGTGACGGTCCGGAGAGTGGATGTCAGAGATGCGCCCCAAACGCACCCTAAGGAGCAAGAACGAACACATGCGGACGGCTTAAGGTGAGCGGGCCTGGGCTGAGCAGCGAAGGACGCGACAGTCTGCAGTTACGCAGAGCCGAGGCCCGCTGAAGCCTGGAGGCTGAAACGGATCGAGCACTAGGTGGAAACGGCTGCGGAAGCCCCTTGGAAACATCGGGCGTGGGGGTGACACTGCTCGCTAGCCGCTCACTGGAGGAGAGCGTACCCCTCCATGGCTATGGGAGATCCGACGGCTCAGCCGCAAGACGGTGGTCTTTACACCAGATGGTGAGCAGGCCGTGTGGACAACGAATTCAGGAGGTCGCATAACTCAGAGCGGGCGGCCTGGGGGGCGCACCACAGGGACACACGCAGGCGAGTGGCCCACAGCACCATACTTGCAGCTAGAAGACGTGACCCAGCAGCAGGGGCAGAGGGACAGGCCTGGGCCTGTCGGTATAGGGAGTCACCGCGATCAGCATTATTTAAAGACACCGAGTGGTGAGCTGGTACTGCAGTGTGGGAGGACAAGGCTATGGTCCCGGGCAGAGGTGCGGGGCCGGGGCGAGAGCGGCTCAGACAACGGAGGAGACTATGGGCTGCCTGGGGAGGGGTAGGACCTCAGAACACGCCGGCCAGGGCCCCCTAAAAAGTCAAACCGGGCGCGCCACAATGCATTACATGCGCAGGCAGAGGAGTGCTGACAGTGCAAACAGATAATGGGACTAAGTCAAGTTTGACAAGCATTAGCCAACGCACTGCCGACGTGTGCCGACCTGCCGTACGGGTGACCATGGGCACCGCCATCCACATTTGCACAGCGACATAGTAGAGCACCAAGGTGACACAGTGGGCCAAAATACTGAGCAGGAGCTTCATAGTGCAGCATGAGAGGCCACAATCGCTGCACTAACTGAAATGTTTGGGATCACTTCTCAAGCACAACACCAGATGCATAAATAATAGAGGTGGCTGGTTTGTGTGCCTGATTGATGGAACACCAGTGGGAGTGCACACAGCAATCGGATTCGCAGGTCGGTTGCTTGGTATACTAGCAACTCATGTCGGAAATGGGGCGGCTCAGATCTGGCGCTGGAGGCACAACTGGACAATCGGCCTCGACCCGGTCTCAACCGGATAAACCCCCAGACGAAACCCCAACGGATCTCATGGCCGGTAACTTGGATGCAGTACTAGCAGCAGTGGAGAAATTCAGCAGTACAATGGAGCAAACCCGTGCTTCGCTTGAAAGCAAAATAGATAAGTTAGCTATTGACCTGACTCTCCTACACACTGACCACCGGAAATTGGCGGAAAGAATGCAAACCCTGGAGGAAATGGTGGCGGAGCTCTCCCCCCAGGCTCGGGACACAAGAAAACATCTCAACGACCTCACAACTCAAGTGAAGTTGCTTGAAAGTCGTGCTGAAGATTCAGAGGGGCGCTCTAGGTGTAACAATGTGCACGTTGTGAGGATCCTAGAGGGTGAAGAAGGATGGGACACGACAGCCTTCGTAGAGGATTGGAACCGGAATTTGTTGCCACAAGGGATGTTGTCGCAGCATTTCGTCATTGAACGTGCGCACAGAATACCGGCCAGACCCCCCCTCCGGGCGCGGGTCCAAGACCATTCCTGTTCCGGGTATTGAATTATAAAGACGAAGATGCAATGTTACAGGAGACCAGAAAGTTGCAGAAAATTCAAGTTGCAAACAGCAAAGTCATGTTCTTCCCTGATTACACAGCAGCGGTCCAGAAACAAAGGTATTCCTTCTTGGAGGTGAAACGGAGGCTTCGCAAACTGGATTTCAAATACTCCGTCCTTTTCCCCGCTCGCCTCCGAGTGATCATAAAAGGCAAGACCTACTTCTTTGACTCCCCCATCGCAGCCTGGGAGTGGCTGAACTCCATAAACCCTGAGGATGGGACCCAACCCAGGGAAAGAACGGCAGCATTGCCTCTGACTTTGGAGCGGAGATAATGCAGGGGGGAAAAGAGGCGCAAGAAACAAATGCAGATAAAGGGCTATGGCCCAAATTTGGAGCAAATGAGACTGGACTAGCGCAATGCACTGCAAGCGGCAGCAGAAATCGAAAGCACGCCAGGAGATTCCTTATCAGAGGGCAGCTTGCACGACAGAACAAGTGATGCGGAATCCATAGATGATATCCCGAACTCGCAGGACTCCAGCTCTCTCCCGGAGGCGGTGCCTCAAACAGCGGATGGCCTAATATAGCAGACTGACAATTGCCTGATGGATTCGAACCAGGAGGCTGCGGCGCCGACAAGTGCAAGTACTAAGAGACAAATATCTCACAACAATACTTATTTCTTTCCCAGGGAATGACATTACTGTACTCTATGTAAGCCATAATTGTTATGGGGGTATCCATGACCTTAAAAGGACGGCACTGATTAATAACTCCACTGATAACAAAATTAGCGCAATAACACACGTAACATACTAAGCGGCTCTGGCCATTGCTCTCCTTTAGTCAATAGGGTGATCACCCCTCCTGATAAACATCGCCTGGGTGACCCCACCCGTAAGTTGCTGACGAAATGTCTATTTGTTGTATTGTTTGGATGACTGCATGTTGCATTCTCGCCCTACTGGAATTACTGGTTCCGTTTTACGTTAACATAGTTGCCCAACACACACCAGCACAAGTGATCAGTCAAGACTGAGTGGAAAGCAGGAGTCTGATGGCCCCTCTCCGAGGTCACCCGGCACTCATAATGTAGGATCAAGAACCTCACATTAATTGTTGGATCGATAATCATCCTGTGCCATGACATCTATTAAAATAGTTACATGAAATGTCAGGGGGACACAAACTCCTTCTCACAGGTACCTGAATTACTCCTATTTTAAAAGACATCAGGTTAGCATAGCTCTTCTCTAGGAGACACATCTTGTTGGGGCGGAGGCTGGGATCCTGCAAAAGAGATGGAGAGGCCAGTTGCATGCCACTAGCTATTCAGCCTTTACTAGAGGCGCACTAGTCTGGGTTAGGCCAGGTACCCCATTTAGGGTAGAGGAATCACTAATGGACCCAGAGGACCACTACGCAATGGTGAAGGGCCGACTGGACGGCAGACTTGTTGTCCTAGCCTCCATATACGCACCAAATACCGAACAAGCAACGTTTCTAGACTCCCTATCGAGTAAGTTATCGAAATGGCATGGAATTCCTTGGATTCTTGGGGGAGATTATAACAGCGTACTTGACACATATCTGGACCAGTCCTTCACGCCGTTGCCTGGGGCACCCACGGTTGCTGCAATCAAGGCAATGACCGCTTGGACTGCGCAATGGCGACTGGTAGATGCCTGGCGCCAAAGAAATACCACAGATAAGGTCTACTCCTATTACTCAGGGTCACATGACTTATACGTCCGTCTAGATAGAATACTGGTCACAGAGGATTTCTTACCACTTATAGCAGACCCCCAATACCTTGGGAGAACCCACTCCGATCATAACCCACACACGCTACGGATAATGGGGGATAATAGCGCACAGCCCATCCCCAGATGGTGCATGCAACCCGCAATGTTAGGGGACAAAATATTTTGAGACGCTATAGGTACCACTGTATTGAACTACTTTGACAAAAACGTGGACACCGCATCAACAACCATTGTAGAATGGGACGCCTTTAAAACAGTGATCAGAGGGCATTGCTTAGGTACACAAGCTGGTATGCACAAGGGTCTTGGGGCAGACCTCACCAAGCTGGAAAATAGATTAAGCCGCTGGGAAAAAGGCGCAGCCACTGACGCAACGTGCAGGGCAGTATTACAAGCGAGTAGAGCGGAGCATGCCTGCCTAGTGGACTGGCTCCATTGTTTAAATTACTCTGCACATTCGTCGCGTACACACAGCACCAGGGACAAAGCGGGTAGGCTGCTCGCGTGCCTTATTCGGCAGGAGGACACTAGGTCTCCTATCACATCCATTTGCTCACCGCAGGGTGCGCTATTGTATACACAACAAGACTTACATCAAGAATTCACAAAACACTACACCGCTCTCTACACTTCCAAAGTCACGGTAACGGCGGAGGAAATTTGCCAATACTTGTCGGACATCGCACTGCCCAAAATTACCACAGCGCAGAAAATGTAACTCGATGCCCCAATACAATTGGAGGAAGTCATAGCAAGTATGCGCTCCCTAACAACTGGGAAATTCCCAGGTCCAGATGGCTTGCCATCTGAATTATACAAAGCATATGCCACAATACTAGCACCACATCTGAAATGGGTAGAATTGCCTTGACTAAAATGGTAATACTGCCCAGGCTGTTGTATTATTTTGCAAACCTCCCAGTTTACGTTCCGGCCAAAACGTTTTGGGAGCTGGAGCAACTACTCCGGGACTTCATATGGAGCACAACGCGTCACAGAGTGGTGCTATGGAAATTATATGCGCCTACCAACAGGGGAGGACTGGCGGTCCCTAACATGGAGCTTTACTATCTGGCGGCGCAGCTACAGTGGGTAACGAAGTGGCTTGCAGGACATAACCTACATGACACAGCCACGACACAACCGGTATGTCTACAGTACCAGCTCTATCATCTATTTCATCCACTGGCCCTACCCCCTATCCCGGCACCGACTTGCTTAGCTTTAGCTTATCGATGCTATAAACGCAGCATATACCTCACTAGAAGCACAACTCCATATGCCCCAGCACTGCCACTAGTGGGTACCCCAAGAAACAAACTAGGCACATCGACGGGTGTGCTCACACACTGGCACGACGCAGAAATACGCACTCCTGGCGACCTATATGCAGATGGCATACTAATACCTTTCAATACACTGACTAGGGAATACGATCTGCCGGTGGGTCAATTCCTCCTATATAACTCGATAATCAGATCATTAACGATGGCTTGGGGAGACATAAACGCAGAACCATGCATGCACCTGGTGATCCAATACCTGCATGTGAAGGGAAACGGTGGCCACATTATCCACTGACTGGTCGAGGCCTTGCTAACACATACACTCTGACCCCTGACATCCTTACGAGAGCGCTGGGAGGAAGATAGGGGAAGTCAATGGTCAGAGAGGGAGTGGGACTTGATTCTAGCAAGCCCAATGCAGATTCCTCGAAAATCCAGGTACAGGTTATATAAGCATACATCATACACAGGGCCTATCTATCCCCTGATAAACTGCACGAATACTTTCAGCTCAGTAACGCGGCATACTCCCGTTGTAATCAGATGAGAGCTGACTTTCTACACATGATGTGGTCCTGCCCCGTGCTGCAATCGTACTGGCGGGAGGTGATGATAGCACTGGTGTCTTACACCGATCGCCCCCGACTGCACACATGGGAAGAGTCCCTATTGGGATTATTCCCCAGACCCAGAAGCAGAAAGCCACTACAAGGTTCATACATTTAGGTCTTGTAGTAGCAAAAAGGCTAATCACTAAATGATGGAAAAGCAAGCAGCCTCCCCCTCTGACAATTGGAAGTGCTGCCTTGGGGTTTGGGTGCAGGCAGAAAGCACTGCTTTACACAAGGAGGAAATAGCTGGACTGCGCAAATATCCCATTGCACAATGCTGGGATATAATGTTGACAGAGTTATTACACGCCGATCAAGAGCCTGGGGAAAATGGGGATGGGGGCAGTCAAAATACAGCCTCTCGAGCATGATGCATCAGCAGGTCTCAAACATAACATTATTGACACGACATTCCATGTAAGAATAGATTAATCACATCCAGAGAATCAGATACGGTAGAATTTTCAATTTAGTCTGTACCAAAGGGGGAGTTCCTGGGCGAGGATGGGGGCCAGACGGCTCCACGAAACACGTGTTGGTCATGGGCTAGAAAGAGTGCTGTGTGTTCTTTTCTTAGCAACAAGTTCAATGTTATTGTTAAACTTGCAATGAGACAAAATGTGTAACATGGGCCATGAAAGACGAGAGTGGGCGGCAGTGGACAAGATATTATAAACGCCTGCCTGGCTACATCCAGGCTTTGCAGTAGTGACGCTTGGTGTGACTGCCGACAGGTGCAAAGAAATACTGTAATAGTTGGAGACATGATAGACGTCCAGACAAAAGCGCAATATGAATATTGTAACTGAAATGATGTGAATATATACTGATATGTGCAAAGCAATAATTGTGGGATGTAGGACTCTAAGTTTTAAGGAACGCATTCTAAGTGAACATTGTATTAGTAAATGTAAAAAATGCAAATAAAGAAATTTAAATTAAAAAAAGAGAGGTACAGAAAGAAGCAAGAGAAGTGCAGAAAGAAGCAACAGGGGTGCAGAAAGAAGCAACAGGGGTACAGAAAGAGGCAAGAGGGGTGCAGAAAGAAGCTAGAGAAGTGCACAAGGAAGCAACAGAGGTGCAAAAAGAGGCAAGAAAGTTGCACAAACAGGTAAACAAGGTGCAGAAAGATAGAACAGGGGTGCCGACAGAGGCAAGAGAGGTGCAGAAAGAGGGAAGAGGGGTGCAGAAAGAGGCAAGAAGGGTGCAGAAATTTTCAAGAGAGGTGCCAAAAGAAGCAAGATGATTGCAGAAAGAGCCAACAGAGGTGCAGAAAGAGGCAAGAGGAGTGCAGAAAAAGGCAAGAGAAGTGCAGAAACAATCAACAGAGGTGCAGAAAGAGGCAAGAGATCTGCAAAAAAGGCAAGATAGGTGCAGAAAGAGGGAAGAGGAGTACAGAAAGAGGCAAGAGGTGTGCAGAAAGAAGCAAGAGAGGTGTAGAAAGCAGCAAGAGAGGTGAAGAAAGAAGCAGCAGAGGTGCAGAAAGAGGCAAGAGGGGTGCAGAAAAAGGCAAGAGAAGTGCAGGAAGAACCAGCAGAGGTGCAGAAAGAGGCAAGAGAAGTGCAGAAAGAGGGAACAGGGGTGCAGAAAGAGGCCAGAGAGGTGCAGAAAGAAGGCAGAGGGGTACAGAAAGAGGCAAGATGGGTGCAGAAAGAAGCAACAGAGGTGCAGAAAGAAGCAAGAGAAGTGATGAAGCAGACAAGAGAGTTGCAGAAAGAAACAAGAAAGGTGCATAAAAAAGGAAGAGAAGTGCAGAAAGAGGCAAGTGAGATGTAGAAAGAGGCAAGACAGGTGCAGCAAGAGGCAAGAGAGGTGCAGAAAGAGGCAAGTGAGGTGCAGAAAGAGGCAAGAGGGGTGCAGAAAGAGGGAAGAGAAGTGAAGAAAGAAGCAACAGAGCTGCAGAAAGAGGCTAGAGAACTGCAGAAAGAGGCAAGAGAGGTGCAGAAAAAGGGAAGAGACTGCAGCAAGAGGGAAGAGGGGTACAGAAAGAGGCAGGAGGGGTACAGAAAGAAGCAACAGAGGTACAGAAAGAGGCAAGAGAAGTACAGAAAGAGGCAAGAGAGGTACAGAAACAGGCAGGAGAGGTGTAGAAAGAGGGAACAGGGGTGCAGAAAGAAGCAACAGCGGTGCAGAAAGAGGCAGGAGAAGTGCAGAAAGAGGCAAGAGAGGTGCAGAAAGATGCAGGAGAGGTGCAGAAAGAGGGAACAGGGGTGCAGAAAGAAGCAAGTGAGGTGCAGAAAGCAGCAACAGAGGTGCAGAAAGAGGCAAGAGAGGTGCAGAAATAGGCAAGAGAAGTGCTCAAAGAGGCAAGAAAGGTGCAGAAACAGGCAACAGAGGTGCAGAAAGAGGGAAGAGGGGTGCAGAAAGAAGCAAGAGAGGCGCAGAAAGAAGCAAGAGAAGTGCAGAAAGAAGCAACATAGGTGCAGAAAGAGGCAAAAGGGGTGCAGAAAGAAGCAAGAGAGGTGTAGAAAGAAGCAAGGGAACTGCAGAAATAAGCAAGTGAGGTGCAGAAAGAGGCAAGAGAAGTGCAGAAACAGGCAAGAGAGGTGAGGAAAGTGGCAAGAGAGGGGCACAAAGAGGGATGAGGGTGCAGAAAGAGGTAAGAGAAATGCAGAAGGAAGCAACAGAGGTGCAGAAAGAGGCAAGAGAGGTACAGAAACAGGCATGAGTGGTACAGAAAGAGGGACCAGGGGTGCAGAAAGAAGTAACAGAGGTTCAGAAAGAGGCAGGAGAAGTGCAGAAAAAGGCAACAGAGGTGCAGAAAGAGGCAACAGAGGTGCAGAAGAAAGAAGCAAGAGAGGTGCAGAAAGAAGCAAGAGAGGTGCAGATAGAAGGAAGGTACAGAAAGTGGAAGAGATCTGCAGAAAGAGGCAAGAGAAGTGCAGAAAAAGGAAGAAAGGTACACAAAGAAGCACGAGAAATGCAGAAAGAGGCAAGAGAGGTGCAGAAAGAAGCAAGAGTGGTTTGCGCACCATTAGTATCAATTTAACACCCACATTTAGCAATAAGTAACAGGTGACCATTCCAGGTTTGCAAAGGGCCTTCCACCATGCTGTAACATTTGTCGCAGCATTTTTGGTAACATTTGAGCCGTTTGAGCTAGAAACAAGGTTTCTTTTTGTTCAAATCTGCAGATTATGCAGCAGATGATGGATTACTGTATGGGACTTACTGGAGGTAACAGGAGGGGTAGCTGGCCCCCAAAAACATCCTTGGGGGCCAACTATCCCTCCTATTACCTCCAGTAAGTCCCACACAGCAGGATTGCTAAGTTCTCATAGCAGGCCACGCCCCCTTTGCCCACCACTCTGCAAACGCGCTCCCTGGCGAGTTCTTGGATGGGGATTGAAGTCCCCTTCACTGCTGGGGGTCCTTAGGGGCCAACTAGCCTACCTGTTACCTCCAGTAAGCCCCACACAGTAGGATTGCTGAGAGGTGGACACAGGCCACACACCCTTTCTCCACCACTCTGCAAATGCACCTACTGGCGCGCTCTTGGTTGGGGGATGAAGTCCCCTTGCCTCCTCAGGGTCCCTGGGGGCCAACTAGCCCTCCTGTTACCTCCAGTAAGCCCCACACAGCTGGATTGCTGAGATAGGTCAGAGGCCACACACCCTTTTTACACCACTCTGCAAACGAGCCTCCTGGCGCACTGCTGCTTGGGGGATGAAGTCCACTTTAGTCCTGAAGTCCTCAGGACACAAAGGGACCTTATCGCGCCACCAGCAGTGCGCCAAGAGGCACATTTGCAGAGTGGTGCAAAAAGGGGCGTGGCCTCGGACCACTTCTCAGCAATCGCACTGTGTGGGGCTTACTGGAGGTACCTGGTGGGCTAGTTGGCCCCTAAGGACCCTTAGGATTCAAGGGGACTTAATCCCCCAACCCAGAACAAACCAGAACTGTTGCAGAGTGGTGCAGGGAGGGGGCGGGGCCTCCGGCGAGTTGCCGGTTTCTTTTCTTTTTTTTTAATTTTAGGAAGGGGGCTGTGTGGCCTCCCCTTACCTTAACACTTTGGCACCCCGGGGACCCCATCCCCCGGGGCCTGAGCCATTGTTTTTTTTAAAAGGGAGGGGGGCGCGAGGCCCCCATCCCGAGGCTGATTATAGCCCCGGGGACCCCATCCTCAGGGGCTAGGTCTTTCTTTATTTTATTTTTTTAAAGGGGAGGGGGGCCGTGGGGCTGACATGCAGCTCCCTTTGCCCGAAAGCAGTTTTCCTGCTCTCGCTTCCATGATGCGAAGCAGATGTTTGCTATGGCAGGACGGGAGCAGTGCTCCCGCACTGCCATAGCAAACTGCAATGTCCAGGTGGTGGGCACCCTGGGACATTGCTGGAGCCGGCCCGGGGGCGGGGGATCCCCAGGGCCATGGAGGGCTCCACGAGGGGGGTGGTGTGGCCCCCCTCCAACGCATTTGAAGCCCTGGGAGGTAGTGGTCCCCGGGGCAGTGTGGGGGGGCCAGAGCCCCCCACACTTAGTTTTAAAAATTGAAGCCCGGGGAGGTGGCGGTCACCAGGACTTGGGGGGACCCGCGAGGCCCCCAACTCTAATTAAGCAATGCCCCAGGGAGGTGGTCGTTCCCGTGCAGCATGGGGGGCAGGAGCCCCCCACGCTTTTTCATTTTAAAAAAGCCCTGGGGAGGTGGCAGTCTCCGGGGCTTGGGGGGGCCTATGAGGCCCCCAACTCTAATTAAGGAATGCCCCGGGGAGGTGGTAGTCCCCGGGGCAGCGTGGGGGGCAGGAGCCCCCCCACACTTTTTGATTATTAAAAATCCCTGGGGAGGTGGCAGTCCACGGGGCTGCAGGGGTCAGCGCAGCCCCTGCATGTATTTTAAACATTGCCCCAGGGACCTGGCCCACCCGGGGGCTAAATTAAAAAGCGCAGGAGACCGCGCTTCATTTAAAAAAAAGAAAATTTGCGTAAATTCACACACCCTACGCGAATCCTGCCAAAAATATTTTTAAAAAATGCTTTTTTTGGCAGGGGACCCCCTGATCAGGCCTAGGGGGTCAGGGTGTTTCTACCCTGCCCCCTTTTCTTGTTTTTAATGTTTTTTTACCTTTTTGCTTGTGACTCGGTTCAACCGAGTCACAAGATGGCTGCCAACACTTCCTGGTTTGAAGTGTTGGCAGCCAATCAGAGTCAAGCTCGTGCTCGGGAGGGTTCGCGGATTCACCTTAGTCACCAGATACCAATATTTTTTCAAATATGAATTTCTCAGGAACTACTGATCGGATTTACACCATTTAAAGAAAAGAGTGCTTTCTGGACCAAAAGCTACCTTTTTGCCAAATTTGGTGTAATTACGTTCAGCAGCTTGGGCTGTAGCCGTGTCTAAAGTTCCCTATGGAAATTAACATGGAGAAAACATGTTTTGGGACCCCCCTTTTTTCTCTGCCCCCGCTTGACCAATCACCCTGAAACTTACAATACTGGAGCTGACCAGAGCGCCCCATTAGTTTTGAAGCTTTCGCAAAGATTCGTCAAACGGCACCAAAGATATTGGCAAGAGAAAAAGCGCTTTTCCTTTGGAAATTAGGTCCTAACTATAACTACCTACTGGCCACTGCCAGTAGGTAATATATATATATATATATTTCCAAAACACCTCCAGCAAGCAGAAGAAAGAGGCCACACGGGGATCCAGGTAGGAGCTTTAATTGGACAGCATACAGGCATAATGCATTTCGGCCATAAGGCCTTCCTCAGACGCCGCTGCTAACCAGGAACATAGCCACGCCTCCACCTTTAAATGTTCCTGCAGACCTCCCATTGGTAGGAGCACCCTCAATCCCCAGTCATGTGCTCGCCCACCAAGTGCAGCGCTGTAGGCACTGCAACTCCCAAGATGCATCATTGTTGGGCAGGTGTTGCGTGGGGAAACAAAATTAAAATTGATACCATAATGGCTGGTGTCATGCAGGGTAAGGCGCGGTGTGCCCGGTTTCACTAAAGTCCTGAAGCCTCTTCTGGTCCCCGCATACGTTCCAACCTCAAAGATGAAAGTTCGCCCGGCCGTGGGCTGATTGTAATAAATCAGCACTCCTCGTGAAGTCACGAGCTGCCAACGGCAGCGAGCCTTGCTGAACTGGCACTCCGAGTATATCCGAGTATATATCCAATCGAAAACTGCTCAACAGTAAAGACACCACACGTGATGTCAAAACTTCACCTTTATTGTTTGGCAGGCAGCAGCACAATCAGTCATGGCCTTCCAGCGTGATATCTGCCGACTTGCCATACGCGTTTCAGGATTCTTCCCTTCGTCACTGGCTCGGCTTGTGGTGAACTACAGCTTTGCTAAATTTCTCGCATCTTTATATAGTCCCGCCCATCAGGGCGTGTTCTCAAGTGCATGCTGGTTCTTAGAGTCCGTAAGTATTGCCATAGTGGTGCCGCTGTTTTTTCCTCCATCAATTAAAAACCGTCGGGTCGCTGTTCAGTACATGACTGTCATGCTGCTTTTCTTGTGCCAACCAAACCGGCACCATCACTCCTTGAGTGTGCATGGAAGTGAAAGCGTAAGGACCTGCTGATACACAGTGGGGTGTCTTCGTGGCCAGAGCAGGCCACTAAATATTCAATCAAAAACTGCTCAACAGTAAAGACACCACATGTGATGTCAAAACTTCACCTTTATTGTTTGGCAGGCAGCAGCACAATCAGTCATGGCCTTCCAGCGCGATATCTGCCGACTTGCCATACGTGTTTCAGGATTCTTCCCTTGGTCACTCGCTCGGCTTGTGGTGAAATACAGCTTTGGAAAATTTCTCGCATCTTTATATAGTCTCGCCCATTAGGGCGTGTTCTCAAGTGCATGCTGGTTCTTAGAGTCCGTAAGTATTGCCATAGTGGTGCCGCTGTTTTTTCCTCCATCAACTAAAAAACGTCGGGTCGCTGTTCAGTACATGACTGTCATGCTGCTTTTCTTGTGCCAACCAAACCGGTAACATCACTCCTTGAGTGCGCATGGAAGTGAAAGCGCAAGGACCTGCTGATACACAGTGGGGTGTTTTCGTGGCCAGAGCAGGCCACTAAATATCCAATCGAAAACTGCTCAACAGTAAAGACACCACACGTGATATCAAAACTTCACATTTATTGTTTGGCAGGCAGCTCCACAATCAGTCATGGCCTTCCAGCGCGATATCTGCCGACTTGCCATACGCGTTTCAGGATTCTTCCCTTGGTCACTGGCTCGGCTTGTGGTGAAATACAGCTTTGCAAAATTTCTCGCATCTTTATATAGTCCCGCCCATCAGGGCGTGTTCTCAACTGCATGCTGGTTCTTAGAGTCCGTAAGTATTGCCATAGTGGTGCCGCTGTTTTTTCCTCCATCAATTAAAAACCGTCGGGTCGCTGTTCAGTACATGACTGTCATGCTGCTTTTCTTGTGCCAACCAAACCGGCAACATCACTCCTTGAGTGCGCATGGAAGTGAAAGCGCAAGGACCTGCTGATACACAGTGGGGTGTCTTCGTGGCCAGAGCAGGCCACTAAATATCCAATCGAAAACTGCTCAACAGTAAATTACATTATCACTATCGCTTATACATCGCTCATGACATGTTCAGTGACATCACTGATGACATCACTGATGATATCTCAAATTACATCACTGATGGCATCACTGATTACATCATCTAGTAATTATGAGTGTTTTCTAAATGTTTATGAGTTTTAAACATATATACTAAGGTACCACAAAAGTTAAATTTGTATAGTTTGTGTACTACTAAAGAGTGATTACATTTAAAAAAAATAGATTATGTGAGTGTCTGTGTAACTGTGTGTATCCGTGTGGGAGTGGGTGTGTGTGTGGCTGTAAACAAGAGCAAGGGAGTGTGTGACTGGCTGTATGGGTGAATAATTTAGTCTATGAGTAGCTGTATGGGTGAGTAAGTGGCTGTGTAGGTGAGTGAGTGTGTAAGTGGTAATGGATGAGTGTTTCAGTGCCTGTATGAGTAATTGAGTAGCTGTATGAGTGGCTGCATAGTTTAGGGAGTGACTGTGTGAGTGGCTGTGTGGGTGACTGAGTGGGTGTGTAAGTGATATATGGATGAGTGAGTGGGTATGTAAGAGACTGTATAATTGATTGAGTGGGTGTGTGAGTGACTGTATGGGTGAGTGAATGAGTGCATGAGTGATATAAGGGTGGGTGAGTGGGTGTGTGAGTGAGTATCTGTAGGGGTTAGTGAGTGTGTGAGAGTCTGTATGGGTGAGTATGCGCTTGTCTCAGTGACTGTTTAGGTGAGTGAGAACATGTGTTAGTATCTGTATGAGTAAGTAAGTGAGTATGTGAATATTTCTATGGGTGACTGAGTGACTGTGTGAGTGGCTATATGGGTAAGTGAGTGTACATGTGTGTGAATAGCTGATGGTGAGTGACTCAGTATCTGAGTGTTTCTATGACTGGGTGTGTGAGTGGCTGGTTTGGTGAGTGAATGGGTATATGAGTAGATGTATGGGTGAGTGAGTGGCTCTGTCAGTGATTGAATAGGAGAATACGTGAGGGTATGGGTAGCTGTATGGGGGTGTGTAGTTGTGTGAGTGACTCTATGAAAGTATAAGTGGGTGTGTGAATAGCTGTATCGGTGAGTGAGTGGTTATGTAAGTGGCTGTATGAAGGAATGAATTAGTGTGAGAGTGGCTCTATGCATGAGTGAGTGGATGTGTGAGTAGTTATATGGGTCTGTGAGTAGATGTGTGAGTGGTTGTATGGGTGTATGAGTGGGTATGTGAGTGGGTATGTGGACGATGTCATCAGTGATGTAATTTGAGATATCATCAGTGATGTTATGAGGGTTGTCACTGACCATGTCCTAAATGATGTAATATGTGAGGTCATAAGCAGTGCATTGTGGGGCGTTAGTTATAGTTAGCTCAGGTAACTATAACTACTGAAGTTCACTGGTCTTGTATGAGTGAAATTTGAGCCTAACTATAATGTCCCTGTCACCTTAAATTTTTTTCATTGAATTGCTAAGGTTTTTTATTTCTATTTCGTAACTATAATGTCCCTGTAACCTTTGTTTTTTCAGTGAATTTCTACCTTGTATAAGTGAATTTTCTAAGGCTTTTACATTTTATTTCTTAACTGTAACCTGTAACCTTTGACAGTGTGTGTGTTATTGGCTATATAAGTCGTAGAGTGGGTGTGTGAGTGGCTGTTTGGGTGTGTGAGTGGGTGTGTGAGTGAAATATATACATATATATATATATTTTTTAATATATATAGATATATGCATTATACACGCATATATACACATATATAAATATATGGACATACATACACTCATAATAACTTAGAGCAACCTTGCGGCACAGCTCCAGTGGGTGTCCCAGTGGCAGGTGGGTGTTAATATTTACAATACCAGCGCCGGGGAAGGCCCCCTTCCTCCTCATACTAGGCCAGTTACTCTAACATACCATTAAGATGCACCACTCCTGGGTGGCACAGAAATACCTCGCTAGGATCGCACAGCTAACCAAGCAGATGCTCACTTACTCCCCTATTATCCCCTTTCAGGGTCTCCGGGAACCGTAAGGGCACTTTATGGCTGACCAGCTGGCAGCATGGCATGATTGTTCCCTGGGTACTGTCGGCAGTCTCTTCCAAGACACCCATCTTCTTACATTAAATCAACTGTGCCAGGATCACGACATCCCCCTGGGCAAAGTCCTGCTACATGGGCAACTGCTGGCAGTGTTTCAGACACTTTGGGGTGCAGTAGATGAGGAACCCCATACTCATGCTGCAATACACATGTTTTACATTATGGAGGGGTGTGCCACCTAATCGCGTGACTCTACAAAGCTATAAGAGAACATACAGGGACTCCTCTAACTCACCTTCTCCATGTCTGGGAGGAATACCTAGCAAGACCCCTCCATGGCACTGAGGAATCCCCCCAAAGGATCTTGTGAAATGCACTTTTTAAGAACATCCAATACATGATACTACACAGAGGGTACCTCACACCTTCACGACTGAACCACATGTTCCCCACAGCGAACCTCAACTGTCCTAGATGCCAGGGTCAGGCAGCCAACCTCCAACACATGCTTTGGTCATGGTCCAGCTTTGCCAACTATTGGGAAGCTATCCACAATACTTCACAGAACTCACAATGCTGAATTCCTGGGAGACCACTGTAGGAAGCTGGCTCCTTATATACTATACCAACATGAGGTATAGTGTGCACAGAGTCCAGTGGAACCCCAAAGGTAGGCAGAGGTAAAAGTAGATAGCACCTTACTCTCTGTTTGCTGTAGTGTGGGCGAGCAGTAAGGCTTTATCAGAGGGTAGTATTAAGCATTTGTTGTACACACTCAGTCAGCAAATGATGTCACACACTCAAAGACTGAACTCAGACCAATTTGATTTCTATAAAAATATTATTTAGTTATATTTATTTTCTAGAACCAAGCAAGCCAGGTACATGTAGGTACAAGTTTGTGGGAGTTGGTATTCTGGGGTTAGAACCAGGGTTCCCTCAGGGTCAAGGATGCACTCTCAAAGCACCCTCAGCTGCACTAGGGTGGCCGGGTGCAGAGTGCTGAGGCCCAATGTTATCCAACGTGGGATAGGGGGCCTCCGGTTGGTGGCTACTCACAAGCAGGTTGTGGGAGCAAAGCTCCTGGTGTTAGGCTCAGTGCAAAGGGGGATCCGAGTTAGCACCCAAAGTACACCTGCAGCGGCGCAGGGGCGGCTGGTTGCAGGGTGCTGTTTTGGTGTCGGGTACCCTGTGGATTTCAATGGGGATTCCCTGGTTGCAACAAAGACTGCAGGCTCGGGGATGAAGATCTTCTGAAGGTGACCACTGGTTGGAGAGGTAAGTTGGGATGCCGAGGATGCTGGGACACCATCGGTTGGACCACCCAAGGCCGTGGGATGTCGGGTGCAGGGGTGTCTTTAGGCATCGGGTTTTCTTACCAGCTCCAGTCGCGGTTAGGGGGGATCCTCCAGAAAGAGGCTGCAGGCTTCGCTTGGAGATTCGAGGCAGTTCAGACATCACCAGATCTCAGGTCAGGATCGCCAGGGAGACTTTTTTGTGGTGTTGGGCCACTCGGACCATAGGCGTTGGGTGCAGAGTGATGCAGACTCACAGATCTGGCCAGGGCCAAAGTCTGTGGGTGAGCAAATCCAATGCTCACTGGAAACAAAGTCTTTCTTGTGGAAGGCAGGGCAGGTCCTGGGGGTTCTTGAGGTTGCTGGCTGCTGGCTGCTGGCTGCAGGCTTGCTGCAGGACATACCGGGATTTCACTGGAGCAGGTTCGAGGTAGGGACAGGCCGGTAGGGCTGGGGCCAAGTCAGTGGGCGTCCTCCTCTTCTTAGTTTCAGCATGGCTCTCCGGTCCTTCTTCTACTCTTCTTCTTGGCCGGTTCTTGTCTGAGGAGGCAAGGTTCGGGGTTGCCCCTAAATAATAGATTTAGGGGCGTTACAGGTAGGTAAAGGTTGGGAACAATGGGTCTCTTCCTTGGGTTGGTCACTTTCCCTATTATGCCACCCTCCAGTGGGAGGGGGGCATATGCCTCACTCTGGTTGGCTTGTCCCCCCATCTGCAAGATGGCGGGACTGAGAGTTGTGCTTCACTTCGCCTCCCCACCTGAGGGGTGGGGTTGGCAAAGGTGGGCACACCTCCCTTCCTCACTTGGTTTTCCTGCCAATTCTCCCACCCAAAGTGGGGGTTAGAACCAGTGGGGGCCACTTGCTGGAAGCAGCAAAGGCCTGGGGAAGTTCACAAAGGCAGCAAGCCTTTGAAGAGTCCCCTTTGTGGACCCTGCCCATCCTGGGGGAGGAGGCTTGGCACCTCGTCCCAGGATGTGCATTGTTTCAGACCCCCAAGAGCAGCAGGCTCTCAACCCAGGGGTCCAGAAACATGTCTGGTGGTGGCAGCTGGTGAGCAGCCACTCAGCCTGGACACTAGTGTCAGGGGGCATCTCTAAGAAGCCCTCTGTGTGCATTTTCCATTAAACTCCACACTGGCATCAGTGTGGGTTTAATGTGCTGAGAGGTTTGATACCAAACTTCCCAGTTTTCAGTAAAGGCATTAGGGTGCTGTGGAGTTCCTAATGACAATCTCCCAGCACCATATACTCTTACTGGCATTACTACACTTACAATGTCTAAGAATTGGCTTAGACACTGTAGGAGTACAGGGCTCATGCACCTGTACCCTCACCACTGGTATAGTGCACCCAGCTAGAGGGGTGGCTGACCTATGCTAGGGCAGTGGGTTGTGGGCATGGCACACGGGGATGTGTGCCATGTCGACTCTTCACTTTGTTCTGCACCAAAACACGCAGCCTGCAGAGGCAGTTTGTGTGTGTAAAGGTACAGGGCCTCTAAGGGTGGCACAATAAGTGTTGCAGCCCTTAGAGGCCTTCCCTGGCCACAGTGCCCTTGGTACCTGTGGTACCATTTACAAGGGACTGACCTGTGGCCAAAGAGTGCCAATTGGGTGTTGTCTTCAATGCAGTTTAGGAAAAGAACATAGGCCCTGGGAACCTGTTAGGCAGGAACCCAGGGCACACTCAGTCAAAGCACATCAGCAGGTTAGCAAAAAGTGGGGCAACCATGCAAAAAGAGGGCACTTTCTTACAACCACCACCCTGGGTATATTCTCCAAAAACCATAAAGTGCAGGTGAGCTTTGTCAATCTCACCCTTCTGCTAGCCAAACGTCTCCTCACCGTACACTGGAGAACACAACAACCCCCTGTGACCTTCAGCCTTCGTCTGCCCCTTCCTTCCTCCATGCCCACTTATTGAACTTGCTTGTGCCCCCCCCCCATGGCCTCACTCCCCCTTTTTTTAAATTATTTTTCTTTTCTTCTATTGTGCCCACTTATACGGAGCACCTGCGACACCTTTGTTCTGCAGCTCCACTGACTTCATTTACACTGTTATGCATGTAGGATTCATAGCTTGAACCAAGCTATTGTGCCTTTTGGAAAGAATATGTCTTACTGACAATGTTTATCATAAGTTGTTACACTTATCATGTGTTTCCATCTCACTGTTATTCATTTTATCAGTGCAGTAACATATGTGTTGGTAATTAGTTTACATTATGTTCACAATACTATAATCAGTATCTTTATCTAGTAAAAAAGGAAAACTTGATAAATATTGTTTGAAGAAAAAAATTGAAACTTAGAACAATTGGTGAAAAAGTCATGGATTCTTAATAGTGCACCTGTAGTATCAGATGGGGAGGGTAGAGTAGTAAGGACCTTTCTTTAATCCTGTAGGAAGAGATAAGTGTAGTCCTTTTTCCTTTTTTGATGCGGAAGAGGAGTTGAGCATGATAGTCCTTTCTTATTTGCAGTGTTATCCTTGCCCTGCCATAGGGGCTCCGAGGTCAAAATAGAGGAAGGTGTCAAAAAGTTCTGGGCGAGGAAAGATAGAGATGGTGGAGGGAGGGGCCAGTGAGAGTAGAATGGCCAAGCAGGCCGTCAGGGAAACAACACTGCCCGAGAGCCCACCTTGGCATCTAGGGGGAGCTTTGGGGGAGCAGTTTCTGCAATGGTTGGGTGGTGGATGGGGATAGGTTCCATATTCTGGGTCACACTATAGCAGCTGGACTGCCAGACCAGTGCCGTACATGACCGGGACAGAAGGGTTCAAATTGCAGACTGATCTTCAGCTCTCACCCCAGTGATCCAGCAAAACAAAAAGAAACAACAGTAGCCGTAGGTTTCCCAAATTTGACCAGCCTACAATCCACTAAAAAAGGAGAGTTAAAACAAAGAATCCAAGGCAAACAAATCCAAGCTGGAATCCTGGTGCATGTTCTCTTCAAGCAACAAGATAATAAGACATATAAGAAGTGTGACTGGACAATGGAGTCCAGGTGGGAACAGTGTCATGAGCCCCAATGTACCCCAATATAAACCTAGGTAGCTACACAACCTTTTACCTACATTTGCCCTTCCTTGCTCTACATAACGGCTCTTGCGCTGACCTTTTGCCTAGTTATGTGCCGAATAAATGTCATTGGGTTTTCTTCAAAAACTAGCCTCATTTATTATGCATGAGGATTCTTAGTATCACAGCAGAATTACCATCTTCTGTATAATAACTCTGTACAAAAGTCACCGCTATTGTCATCCTTGAACGACAGGCCCACAGTATCATCACACATCTAGGTAGAATCCCTGAGGGTACCTTTTGGGTATATAAGCACCACATCTTCGCGCGGCAAACCAGAGGAGAAGCTTCCATGCTGACACAAGACGCTGGAGTCCCTTCACGCAGAAACTCCAGCACACAGTGGTCTGACATCCCTAGCGGGGTGTCCAAACCGAGACCAAGATGAGGTCCTTTGTACTTTCCCATCAGGTTATGGGGTTGGCTCTTTCCTAGGGGGATTCTTGGCTTCACACCTACTTACATGCTAGGTACACTTAACTAAGGTTTGCATCTTAGGAGTACGCTTGGTTATTACTATGTATCTACATGCCTGCGTGTATTCACTCTTTTAGCAAACACAAGGAGATGATGGACGGAGCGCTGAAACTTTTCAGACACTCACCCCCAGTCACAGATCTGGGTTGAATCCATCATCGTTTTTTAGCTCACTTCGCCACCCCAGTTCAGACACAGCTGTATGCAAACCAGTCTTGACCCTGTGCCTCATGGGAACAGTCCAACCCGAACTGCCAAGCTATGTCTTCCCTGGACCGGAAACAAGCATCCTGGGACCGGTTTCGGGCTAACAGCCCTCATCAGCCAGGCTAGCTTGAATCCAGTGGCAAAGTGAGCAAGGGACCCACGTCTGGGCATACCCTGCCAACTTAGGGCGAACAAAGCAAACACAAGGAGATGATAGGCAGAGCGCTGAAACTTTTCAGACACTCACCCCCAGTCACAGATCTGGGTTGAATCCATCATCGTTCTTTAGCTCACTTCGCCACCCCAGTTCAGACACAGCTATATGCAAATCAGTCTTGACCCTGTGCCTCATGGGAACAGTCCAGCCCGAACTGCCAAGCCATGTCTTCCCTGGACCAGAAACAAGCATCCTGGGACCGGTTTCGGGCTAACAGCCCTCATCATCCAGGCTAGCTTGAATCCAGTGGCAAAGTGATTGGGGGTGAGTGTTTGAAAAGTTTCAGCACTCCGTCCATCATCTCTGTGTTTGCTTTTTTCACTCTTTTAGCACCATGGTAGAATTCTACCTTTTATTTACTCTGTTGGTGCTTGCAATCGCATATATATGTTTCTGTCTAATGGTTGTCACAGCACACGCTTTTTATGCTAGAGTGACGCTGGTTTAATAAATGCTTATTGAAAACATCCCCATCATTTATTCTTCATATCTCTCTGAGAAGAAGTGAGCATGAGTGACTGAACGAAAAGTACTGTACTGTTTCCACGATCCCTGAATGATCAAGGGTTGTCATGTTCGATAGTTGCAAGAAACTTTTTGCTCCTTGGTAAGGTTAGGAGGCTTATAGTGGTACTGTGAGTTAGCTGGTCTAAAGGCTAACCTATCCTTTGCGGGTGGCTGGAACCAGTCTGGACATCAATCCTTTAGTTTATGTTGTCTAAGCGCACAGATTCTATGTATTATTAGGAACTACACAAGATGGCACCCAACGTTGGCTTGGTTCTTATTTAACGGTCAAATCTGAGTAGTGCTTTCTCAGAGACCCCTACTCACATTTACCCAGAGACGTCTGGAGTGGGGAGGGAAAATCCACCACAGCTGAGTATGTATACCCTATGTATTGGCTGTAGGTTTATTCAAGCTTGAAGGATTATAGTTCCCACATTGTGCAAAAACCTTATCTCTTTCTCTTTAAACTTCCACCTATAATGTCTCAAACTGCAGACGCAAGTGCTAGTGGTCCTAGTGGTGCTGGTAGGGAGGAAGCTGAGCAGGAATGTGCTATAAACATTCCAGAAAAATGCAGAAATGGACTAACTATGAAATTGGAAAATGTTGGTCTCTCAGCGTAAGGCGGGACCGTTACCTTCATGATTGAGGCACACGAGGCATTCAGAACAGAGGTGTTCTATTCATGGGTTAAATTCCCACCTGCAGATGCACGCACAAATACATTTCATTCTTATACTCCAGATGAATTACCAGAAGAATACTCTCCATACGAGGACATAGAAGTCCCGTTAACTTACCAAGAACATATAAATTAGTTTAAAGGCGCCCTCCTCCATACCACAGATAAAGTAAGACTCAATCCGCTCAGCAGAGACCGAGCAACTTGGCCAGTCCTAGCTGCTTACACACCGCATCCAGAGATTGACACATTCCCAGCAGCAGACTTACGCCCACTTCACAAAGAAATAATAAAACTTTACAGAAATCGTACACAGTTTGTAATGCGAACACTCACACTTCAACCTACAAGGGACACTCAGGCTTGTCAACTACAAGGACCGCAACAAAAATCATCCCACAAACGCTGAGCGCGATTATGGGCAGAATGCCCACTAACCGTGAGCAAATGCCATTCTGGAGGCAGTTTTTCCACACACTGGCCCGCAAGAAAAACATAGAATACTGACAGTTTGCTTATGGGGATAGTTCTCCTGATATAGGATCGTACCACTTGGGATTCGGTTTTCGCTGCCGTTTATACCAGAACGCATGGAACCCCCTCAATAGCAGTAATACCAGAAGTATTGAAACAAATACAGAATGAGTACAGGGCAGAACCTGGCCTGGACTTAGGGTTGAATATGATTGGCTAACATAAAAGGGAAGGCAGCAGCGGTGGCTATAAGGCCAAAGCCTGAGGGAATGCACCCCTGCACAACAGGAGTGAGAATTAGCAAAAATTATCGAAGAAACCTATGCTTCATGGGTAGAAATAATTTTGGAGCTAGACCAGTGAAACCACAATTGATGGGTAATCCTGAAAAGGATAACTCAAAGCAAACACCTGATTCTTCTAAAAAGAAATGGGACAATAAACAATAAAAAAACTAGCAAAATGCATCACAATCACAGGGTGGGTCTTCTCAACAGGAGCCTTATGACAGGAAATATAACCTTAGAAACCGTGACAATATTAAGAACCCTGACACTGATAGGCGTTCCTCTCATTCCTTTCAGGGTTCATCAAAAAACTCTGAGAGGGAAGGACGGTCAGAACACAGATCAGAAGAGCGAGCAAAGCTAAGAGACACATATCGCACTTCAGACTACATTATGAAAATAGAAGATAAACCTAAAAGTAAACCTCAATTTATAAAGAAGAAGGTAGCTAGCCTTAAAATAAGAAATGCTTAGGCTACTGAGGAATCAACTATTGAACGTGGGATGGGCTCTGATCGTGCTAGACAGTGCAGCAGAAGTAACAATAGCTCGCCAGAACCTGATGGAATTTCTGGTGACAGCAGCATTGAATGAAAATATCATGGTGGAAAAACCTGATACAAGAGTAAGTGCCCCACATCAGTTACATGAAATTATGCTCCAAATGGAGGGGGACATACCTAGAAAAGTGAAAGGTCTCTTTTGGGAGAACCTGACTTTTGGATACTATATCCTTTTGGCTGAAAGAGATTGGCCACCTGAGTTCGTCATGGATTACCCAAAGGGGGAAGAGGTAATTTTACCGGATTTCTCCTACCTCGTTCCAGAATCACTAAAACACACATATGCGCAGGAGTGGGCAGTAGCACTAGCTCCAGCAATATACCGCAAATGTGCAGGGTGGGATGCCGAGTCACCTCACCATGAAATCCCAATTAAAACTACTCCTACACCACAAAGGCAGTACCCAATAAAACATGACGCAAAGAAACAGGTCAGGGAGATCTTAGATCAACTTAAGTACCAAGGTGTAATCGAGAATTGCACCTCCTCCATGAATAAGCCTTTGTTTCCTGTAATGAAACCCGACAATTCATACCATCTAGTTTTAGACTACAGGCATTTAAACACATGCACGAAAACATTTGCAGTACAAAATGCACACAGTTTTGCATTAATGAATAACATTGTGCGGAAGAAATACAAAACAACACTGGATATCTCAAATGGATACTTTTGCCAAAATATAGCGACTGAAAGCAGATATTTGACAGCATTTTCAGTGCTCGGCTCTCAGCACCAATTCTGTAGGCTGCCCAAAGGGTATAAGAATAGTCCCAGGTTGTTCTCAGTAAGAGTATTAGAGTTGCTTCAAAATTGTAATGAGGAGGTATTGTCCTATGTAGATTACATTTATCTGACGGACGATGAATTATTGGATCACTTGCACAGGGTGAACAACATAATTCTGGGGTTCGCTTATGATGGCTCAAATTTAGTTTCAGAAAATCAAAAATTGCCCACCTAAATGTCCTATTTTTAGGATATGAACTCTCAAGTGAAGGGAAATATCTAGCAGCAAATTTTGGGGGGAAATGTGCGCTGCTCCAATCTCCAAAGACTCTGACAAACTTACAATTGATTTTAGGATTCCTAAATTTTGCCTGAACATACATTTTGGATTACACAAAAAAAGTAAAACCTTTCTACGATTTAATTAGACCAGATTTTTCAGTCCGACATTGGATACAGGAACACACAGAAATGTTATGTTCCTTGCAAGCTGACATGATAGCTTCCAAACATTTACATACACATGTAAATACTATGAATTTGGTGATTCATGTAGTCGCAGGTCAATCTGGGTACACGTACCTCACCTTTAATGAAGGTGAAACGGTACCCATTGCATGCAAATCCCACTTGTACACAAACTCTGAAATGCATTTTGCATCGACAGGAAAAATACTGACGGCAGTACAGACTGCTGTAGTGAGAGAAAGAGCACTAGCTCAGGGGAAACGAATAATTGTTGTGACTCCAGTACCAACCTTAGAGGCTCTTACAAAATCAAGTGTTCCAAACGCAAAAGCACTGCATCTGCGATGGATACAATGTGCTAATTCTCTCACTGCAACAGATGTAGACTACAAATTTGATTCTACATTAAAAACACAAGCATTCCTGCAGTACAAACAAGAATATCCTCTCCCGAATTAAATAATGCCTCTAGATCAGTTTGAATACATCATTTATGCTGATGGATTTGCCCAGCCTGCCATAGGAAGTAAACAGCAATACAGCGTAGCATGTGCGATTGTAAGGGGACGTATGCGGGACAGCAAGTTCCATCCTAGCAATACACAGACACAATCTCTAGGAGATTAAACGGCACAGCTGGCAGAACTAAAAGGCCTGATACTGGCACTAAAAAATATGGATCAGGAATTCCCCACACTTATTGTGTGTGATTTGTTTTACTGTGTCCATTCATACAATGAATATCTTCACTATCGGGGCCAGAATGGGTTTAGAGATTCCAAAGATTGCACAATTAAGCACAAGTTGCTTTGGGAACAAGTGGCAGAGCTGAAAAAGGGCTTGCCACGGGCTCATGTAATTCACACATTGAGTCATCAGCGTTCTGGCATGCACGTTGAAGGGAATATACTGGCTGATGAAGCCGCCAAGGCGACAGTGAGAATTGCTGCCGTTGATGCAATCACTCGTTCTAGTACGAGGATAGATGGACAGATAATGATTGCTGTACCAACAGCTCTTCCTTGCCAAAAGGTTTTCCACTCAAGTACTCCTACAAGTTAGGTGCACAAAATATTCCGTATGCTCAAATTCCAGGAGAGGGCGATAGAGTAATACCAAACATGGATCACAGATTACGTTTAATTCTAGCTGCACACGAGAGTCTGGGTTCAACATAAGCATTACTGCAATGATTTCGCAACTGAAACAATGTTATTGGTAGCCAGGTCTTACCAAACAGACGAAAGGTTTTGTCCTTAAGTGCGACATCTGTCAATAGATGAAAGGTTACACCGTAGCACGTCCACCACAAACACCAGTACTGATCTTGGACAGAGCTCTTGCATGTGTCTATTTGGACCTCTGCAGCCCTCTACAATCTGAAGGGGCTTACAGGTACATCCTGGTGGCAGTGGATTCATGCTCTAGATTTCTGTGGGTTTGGCTACGGCGCTCGGATGACGCTTGAACTGCTATAAAGGATTTGTAAGTCTTTATAGGGACATACGCAATTGGCACATTACATTCTGACCGTGGCCCTGCATTTAGCTCTCAGGCTTACAAAGAAGCTATGGGAAGTTTGGGTGTAGTCTTGCGGTACTCCTCTCCATATCATCCCGAGGGAAATTCGATTGTGGAGAGGAAAAACCAGGACTTAAAGCAATCCTTGACAGCAAGAGTATTAGGCTCGGGTGGCAGTTGGGTCAATCACCTATATGGGGTCCAGAGGGCACTTAATAACATGCCAAGAAGTTCCTTGGGGGGCGGTACTCCATATTAAGTCCTGTTTGGGACTAGAATGTGGGTACCCGACCTCGAATGTGGCAGCGAAGTTGCAGATGAAAAAACAATTTGACATCAATGATCGTTTGGCTGTTTTACAGGAACTCAATGAATTCCAGGCATAACAAAGCACCCTCCAAATAAAACGCAACCCCAATGGGGAAGTGAAAGCTGGTCTGGCAAGACCTGCCTGGGTCCCGTAGATTGGGGTTCTGGTCAGAGAGAAAATTGTGGATAAAAATGAATTTGGGAGAACAAAGAGGGTCCCTGACTAGACTAGATAGATTTGGAGAAGAAAGCCGGGAAAATCACAATGGTAAACATAAACAGGAACTTCTCCAAAACTCTTCATATCTTGAAATGCAATATGTCCATAATATACAAAAGGCCATGCACCAGACCAGTAGTTTTTGACATTTATTTATCTAACATACAAAAATATTCATAATGTATTCATCTTTTTTAATATGTACATCATTCTTTTTTATATAAAAACATGGGAAATAATAAATACACTATTATAGTTGTATGTATTCAATTAGTGAGCACCCACAAGTAAATGACAACAATACAATAATCCACATTCATACAAAACACAATATATAACAGTGTAATAATAACAAAACCAACATTAATCAAAGGACTTTACAAAACAATTATACAAGACAAGAAAACATTTAGCATACAAAAAAACATCAACATGAGTAGAAATGATTGCTCATTGTATAGATGTATATGGTGTGATGAGTACTATATTTAATAATCAAAAAATCAAAGGAGGGAGTGAAGAGGAAAAAGGTAGAATCGTCCTCCTCTTGATACTGTTATCTAACATAGGGATTCTACCATGTATTATGTGAATATATATGCACCCATGTGTGTGCTGCTATTTCTATTTTTATTTATATTTGAAGTGTCTAGTCATACGTGAAAAATGGTGCAAAAGGATCAGAGCTCCTTCTCTCAATTTGTGGGAAGGGCAATGTTTCAAAAAATTGTAAAATACCCCTCACACACTGAAACCTGATTCAGTGTCATGCTTCATCATTGGGGTCTTCCCGCCCCTCTACAGGACGGGGCGTGCTACGACTTACGTAGACGCAGGAGCACTTTATTCAGTGATTGGTGAGTATGTGTAGTGCGTGGGATCGTGAAAAGAAAATGTGAGATGGTTAAAAATTCTCTGGCTAGTGGAATGAAAATACTTTATTGTCTTCCCTGGCTGAGAATAGTAAAAGTGGGGAGGTGTAGATGGTGTACTATAATGAGTCACCTCCTACAAGGTCGACATGTTTCAGAAGCCATCCCCTTGGCTTTCTTCCTCAGGACCAAAAAACGTTGAAAGTTTTAAGCTTTTTTGTGATATATTTTTCTTGTGCAACCCTTTTGTAGGTAAACATTTGCTGTGAACATCAATCTGTAACCTTTTAGCGGCACAAGAGGAGTGTATAAACATTTCCTTTATGTATGAATGTATTGTAACATAAAATGTATCTTGCAAAGAGATACATATGTATGAAAGAATGTTGAATAAATGTGATACTGGGCACTAGAAATCACAAGGAGTGTTCTTTCAGATGATTTATGAGTAGAGGATACTTACCAAATGGTACCATTACCTACAAAAGGGTTGCACAAGAAAAATATATCACAAAAAGCTTAAAACTTTCAACGTGATGGTGATGTGAATAGATAAAGATAAATGATGAAAGCCATGATTTATCCAAAATATTTTTCTTTTCAGGTTCTTAAGATATACAAGTGGTATATTTTTCTACTCCCATACAGGGAACAAAGGACAGTGTTTGTGACTATCAGGCATATGTACATTTATTCTATCACCCATTGAGGTGTAACAGGGATCGGTTTTTAGGTCCTTAGGAAGAAAGCCAAGGGGATGGCTTCTGAAACATGTCGACCTTGTAGGAGGTGACTCATTATAGTACACCATCTACACCTCCCCACTTTTACTATTCTCAGCCAGGGAAGACAATAAAGTATTTTCGTTCCACTAGCCAGAGAATTTTTAACCATCTCACATTTTCTTTTCACGATCCCACGCACTACACATACTCACCAATCACTGAATAAAGTGCTCCTGCGTCTACGTAAGTCGTAGCACGCCCCGTCCCGTAGAGGGGCGGGAAGACCCTAATGATGAAGCATGACACTGAATCAGGTTTCAGTGTGTGAGGGGTATTTTACAATTTTTTGAAACATTGTCCTTCCCACAAATTGAGAGAAGGAGCTCTGATCCTTTTGCACCATTTTTCACGTATGACTAGACACTTCAAATAAAAATAAAAATAGCAGCACACACATGGGTGCATATATATTCACATAATACATGGTAGAATCCCTATGTTAGATAACAGTATCAAGAGGAGGACGATTCTACCTTTTTCCTCTTCACTCCCTCCTTTGATTATTCTTGACAGCGTACAGTTGTGGGAGTTTGGTTCACCGCTGAATCTAAACTTCATCTTTCTAGAGAGATAAAACATCCTCCTCTCATCTTTGATAGAACACCCTTAACCCAGATCACACAAACAGAACATACACACCAGGTTACAACAGACCAACCACAACAATGGCAGAAAACACAGGCCTAACCTTCTCGGAAGAAGAGATAGACAGCATCATAGCCTCACTGAACAACTTCGAGGGTCTAAATACACCAGATCTAATACCTACGAACAATGACTGGGACGAAATAGAACAACTAAGGCGCACCCAGATAAAAACAGCCCTCCACGGTCTCCTCATGACTGAATATCTTAAAAGCAATGCAGCACCTAATGGGCTAATAGTAAGAAATGAACCATACATTTTTCAACATGACAAGATTTTTAAAAAAGACTGGTCATTAATAAGTTGGCATTGCACACGAGATTGGCTTGTGCTAATAATTAAGACAGCTGGCAGATTAGCACAAGAATTGAAAATTGAAATTCAAGAAATAGAAGTTCTTTTAAAGAGCTATGAAACACCGAGTTCCCTCAAAAAACATCTAGAAGAGTTAAACAAAACTCTCAATGACTTTGAAGTAACGTTGAAACAGAGCAAGTACCAGAAACTAAAAAAAGATGTTACCCGTTTCAGCCATGAGAGGATCTATCCATACATAAGAGATGATTACAAATCTCAGGAGAACCGTCACGAAATGACAACTGACGATGATTCATCTGATTCAGGATCCAGTGGATCTGACTCAAGCAAAGGGAAATACCAACAATACCGAGTTGGGAGGAGCAACAACAGATGTCCTTGGTTCCACGGCCAAAGAGGATGGGGCCATTACCAGGACCCACCTCCATACCCCATGCATCCCTTAGGACCTCCGATATACCCACATCAACAAGTAGCCTACCCTCAATGGAACTACCCTCCGCAGGATTACCCCTTCTATGAACAGCCCCATTTTTTAGGGCTACGCCAAGGGAGAAACAGAGGGAGGAACCGGAGAGGGAACAATGTTCACTGGGCTCCACAAAACGAAGAACAAATCCGGATGGCAACAAGGAGCATGACAGGGGCCTCAACCAGCAAGAAATGAATCTGGTAGTCAACCTTACAAACCACATTCTAACACCGGCACAGATCAAAGTCCTAGAAAAAGGACTAGGCTTTGTACCAACAGCAAAATTGGATAAATTCCAATTATGCAAAGAGATGAAAGAATTCATGAGGAGACGTAAGTTACAAATCTTTTTCAAAGATAAACAAAATGACCAGCAGGATGGAGACACTGGTTTGAGACCAAAATCTACTTTCACTCCACCGGAAGCCAATCTACCAGTAGAACTGATCACCTTCGAAAAAGCTGTCATGAAAGATCTGGAAGAAATAGATCCAGCAACCAACAGGGTCTTTCACAATATCACCAGAGAGGAAAATGAGGCACTCAGAGAACTAGCAAATAACCCAGAATTGGTAATAAAACCAGCCGATAAAAGAGGGGCGATTGTAATACAATCAGCCGAGAAGTACGACCAAGAGTGCCTACGCCTCCTCCACGATGAAAGGAACTACGAGGTCCTCAACCAGGACCCCACGGAGCAAATACGAGTAAAAATAGCAAGTATGGTGGAAGAGGCACGATCACATGGGTGGATATCTAAAAAGGAAGGGGATTTTCTAACCACGACTTCGCCAAGAACACCTTACCTGTACACTATACCAAAAATCCACAAAAATCTGGTATCCCCACCGGGACGTCCAATAGTGTCTGGAATTGGATCCATTTTGGAACCAGTCTCCAAATTTGCGGACGCTTTCTTAAGACCACTTGTACAACAAACTTCTACGTACTTGAAAGAGACCAAAGACGTCCTGCAATTGTTAGAAGGGCAAATATTTGACCCAGAAAGAGAATTATTGATAAGTTGTGATGTGGAGAGCTTATATACGAGCCTTCCCCACAACGAGACCCTCAACATCATTGAGGATGTCCTGTTCGACACCGATTGGGACTACCAGACACCGAAAAATATGATTATGGAGTGCTGCCAATTGGCACTCAAAGAAAATTTCTTTGAATACCGGAACACTCTCTATTTGCAAAAACATGGGACCAGCATGGGGAGCACTTTTGCTCCTAGCATAGCTGGTCTCTATGTACATCAACTTGAAAAACAGAAGATCCTCACTCCCAACAATCCATTTCGTAACCATATACATATATGGAAACGATATATAGATGATATATTGATTATCTGGGAAGGAGATGAAACCACCGCCAGACGTTTCCTATCATGGTTGAACTGCCAAGACCAATTTTTGAGATTCACAAGCACTATCTCAAATGAAAAACTTGTCTTCCTTGATCTAAACATATATGCAAAAGAGGGAAAACTAACAACTACCACTCATTTCAAAGAAACCTCAGAAAACTGCCTACTATTGTACAACAGCTTCCACCCTCGACATCTCCGCGATAACCTCCCTTATGGGCAATTCCTACGCCTACGAAGGAACTGCACAGAAATCGAAGATTTCAAAAAACAATCAAACGATCTGAAAAAGAAATTGGAAAAACGCCAATATCCTAAAAAGGTGATTGATAATGCATACAAAAGGGCACGCAACAATTGCAGAGACAGCCTTTTGGAACCCAAAATCCATAAGGAGGAAGAGAACCGCCCAGTATGTATAACAACTTTCAACACAAACTCCAATGGAATCACAAAAATAGTAAACAAACACTGGTGAATCCTCAACAGTGGAAGCATCAATCTACCAAAACCTATCTTCTCTCATAGAAGAGGTAAGAGTATCCGTGATTTAGTGGTACACACCAGACCAAAAGAAAGAAGAGAAGAACAGACAATGCAAACCACTTTAATGCCCCCAATCTCTGGGCATCATCCCTGTGGAATGTGCAATGTGTGCAAACTAACTAAAAAAGCAAAGAAATCTTGTTCCATGATGGAACCAAATGGGTCCAAAGAAGATTCACAACATGCAATTCAAAAAATGTGGTTTATCTGATCACGTGCCCGTGTCTTTTGGAATACGTAGGAATGACCACACGCCCTGTCAAGGTAAGGATAGGGGAACACAAAAGTAACATTAAATGCAAAAAGAGTACCACCAAAATGGCAGCCCATTTTCTGGAAAAAGATCATAAGTGGGAAGATCTTTCGTGGACAGTAATCGAACAAATCCAAAACGAAAGGTATTTGTTCGAAAAAGAACAACGGTGGGTGTTCCGTTTGAGGACTCATGAGAGAGGCCTGAACGATGAGATTCCTTGGAACCAGCTCTGATGTATACAACATCTAACACAGGAATCCCCTGGCAATTAATGATCAACCAAAAAGTTGCCAGACTCATAAGGAGTATACAGTACTACAATCACCCCAGTAACTAATACTGAACAGAGGAGGTTTATGCCTTTGGAAACTGGTTTTCTCCCTTTTTTCCCCCTTTCCTTTTTTTCCTCTTTTTAGAGAAATTATAATTTTGGAAACCTGAGTGTACACACACTCTATTTGCAAATATACATGGTTTTTGCTTTTCAATCCTTATCCTCTGCCAACATTTT